>CM077802.1:11281875-11880125 GCA_039737535.1 Lagodon rhomboides | reverse complement strand
TTCTGTTTCTTCTGCAGGTTCAGATGAAAAGCTGATTGAGAAACTCTCTGAAGATGCCCGGGGAAGATTTGCTATCGCCATATCAGCATTCACAGCCATCAACAATCAACTGGTCCAAGGACGCATTAAGATCAGCCTGCTCAATATCATTTTGGAGAGGAGAAATGCCTTCTTAGATCTGCTGAAGATCGGTAAAAACAGTTTTCTTGTTATCCAAGAACTCCCAAGAAATATGTTTATCTTTAAATAATAAATAACCCAGAATCTGCTTTTCATAGAATAGCAGGTACTGGCTTGTGCTGAAATACTGAAATATGTGTGTGTGACATGATTTTAACAGATTGCCTCTCAGAGAATGAACAATACAAGGATAATGCCAAGATGAGGAGGCTGTTACAGTGTAGAGAAGATGAAGTGAAAGCTGTGTACCATGAGAAGGAGCTTGTCGATGTCCTCTTAACAATGTGTCAGAAACTTGAGGAACATATGACAGGTACGGTGGTCGTGTCAGGAGAATGAACCTGTTTTATTATGCAGTTATGCAGTTGCCTCCAATTTGACATGTTTGTTCTATTTCCATGATAGTGGATTTTGGCGATATAGAAGAGAGACAACAGGTCAACATTGAGGTCATGCCCCTGAACCATTTCATGGAGGTTCATCAGTTGGACCAGATGCCCTCACCCATGGCTGGTGTTGTCACCTTTTTCAGTCTGGATGAAGATGTCAGAAACATGGCAGAGGTCCTGTACACCTTCAGAGACAGTCATTTATTCAAAGTGTGTTGGGAGAAACAAGCCAAACACCTGGCCGCTTCAGAAATGGAAGACGACAATCCTGATCAGCCTGAAATAGCGGACATTATGGCAACACCAGACATGATACATGATGACATTTTTCAGCCTTGCTCTGTTGATTATAATAACATATACACTAGTCTCAAGAATAATACTATAACTCTTGAGGAGGTAAAACAGCTCTTTGGCGATTTCAAGGGCAAGTACGAAGAGCTTGCACAGGACCTGGACATCATGTGCAACATTGATAAATCGACTGACAAACAGTGGATCCACAGCAGGGTTCAACAGATCGAACAGTATCATGAGCTTCATCTTGCTGTGGCTTCAGCCGAAATCATAATGACGGTCAAAAGGACACTTCGTCTTCAAGGGGACTTCAAGGTTCTGGAGACACTCACAAAAGTTGTAAGTTGCCATATTACACCCAGAAATGTGACACATAACGTAATAATTCATCAGGATAAGAAAGCGTTCCTCAGTGATCATTGTCTCTGATAGCTACTCAGAGGTATTTGGGCAAGGTTAACTTGAACTTTTGACTATCTCCTATCTACAGAATCATGCCAACTTTCAGAAAGAGCAGCTCAGTCGGATTGACAATGACTTGATGCAGGCAAAGCAGGTTCTTGTGGACATCACTGAACCCCGTAGACTGTGTCTAGAGGAGCTGGGACTCAGAAAGCACTTTGTAAAATGGGTAAAAGATGCACTTGAAGGTAAGTGTTTGTGATCTACAGAAAGGATAACAACTATTTATTTTAATGCTAACTCAGGCGAGTTACTAAATTAAACATGTAATTTTCTTGCAGATATCAATGAGTTGAAGGTGTTTGTTGACCTGGCCTCAATCTCTGCGGGGGAGAATGACATGGATGTTGATCGTGTTGCTTGCTTCCATGATGCAGTCCTTGGCTACTCTTCAGTGCTCTATGAGCTCAAACAGGACTCTGATTTTCATGTCTTCAGAGAGGTGCTCAAGAAGCTCTGGAGAGCTTTGGAGAATGATAGCAACCTACCAAAAAAACTGGTAAGAGGATGCCTTATGTAAACTACTACTAAAAATTGTTATCATGATAAATTGAGAATGCCTCAGTTTTAGGGCCACTGATGTTTCCATTAAGACTCGACAGACAGTTGGGGATGATTGATGAATATTTAAATCCTTTACAGGCTAATTGTTTCTCTACTTCCCTGCTATGTTGTTATGTGCAAAGTTCAACTGGAAAAACTCCAGATAGTTTTATTCTCATTCACACATAATTTATTAATGCATTGCTGGTTAAGTTAAACCTTGTATTAAACGGCACAGTTAAGAATGTTATCTTCTTTTCTAGCGGGACAGTGCACGCCATCTGGAATGGCTGAAGACTGTGAAGGACAGTCATGGGTCAGTTGAGCTGTCATCTCTGTCTTTAGCTTCGGCCATCAACAGCAAGGGTATCTACCACATCAGCGCACAAAGTGTAAACAAGGTGACTAATGATATAAAAGAAGATGGAATCTCTCTTTCCATGCAGCACAGAGGTGGTCTCTGATAACAAAGTTCCTACAAAATGATATATAAGACTGGGTTTCTGTTTTTCATATCCAGTTGAGCCTTGACACCGTCCTGAAGCTGCAGATTCCAGAGGAGCATGATGAGGGTCAACAGATGCGCTGCTACTCTCTCGAGGACCTACGGGAGTTGCAGAACAAACTCATGCTCATGTCTGGGAAAGGGGACCAAGGCCAGAATGATGTTGATCATTTTGCAGAGGTATTTTGAAATGTTTCCCTCCTATTTCATGAACATAGGTCATTTTGTTTAGTATAGAAGCTTTAATGATACTGCTGGCAGTAATTCTACTGCTGCTTCTATACTGTTGATAATTATTCATCATCATAAAAAGTTAAGTTCAGTGTTAAACATTAACAAAAACCACAATGTTAACAATACTTACAATACAATACAATATAAAATGAACAATAAATTATGGAAAGAACGTATTTTAATCAAATTTAAAAAGCACATAGCTAATATATCAATGACTTTAACAGTGTTGACTTGGTCTTACTTAAGAATGAGCAGAATGTAACCCAGTGTCTTACAGCTACGACCTACAATGAACTAAGAAATTATGCAATGTCTCATTAATTAATCTTGCAAGTTGGATGTGACTGTAGGTTTGCATTTATTTTTCAGGTTTTTGCCAGTGTTCAAAGACTAGCTGAGGCCTTCATTGCCCTCTACACTGCTGGGAACCCTCTGTTCAGACACTGGGAAGCAAAAATCAACTGCTGTTCAAACAGCTATGAACCAAGCATTATGATGGACTTCAACCTGGGTAATGTTGTCAGTGTTGTCACTGAGGATGGCAGCATTGAAGAGCAGCTTCCGGAATTTTGCCGGAAAATGGAGAAATGCCTGGATTATTGGACGGATTTTGTGGACAAACAGAGATCTCAACATTACTACCTGAACTACTACACAGCTGAACAGATTGTCTACCTGTGCAGCCAGCTGACGCAGAGAACCAGTGTGGAGGACCAAGTCCTCATGATGCTCTCCTTCGTCAAACCAAATTGCACAACCTTAGACTTGAGGCAGGTCGGGCATGAACTCCAGTATGAACTCCTTACCAAACCAGAAGAGCAAAATGAGGACATTGAGTTCCAGACGTTTGTTGTGGTTCCAGCAAGTGAGCCAGAGGACCCAGGCTGCCCCAGTGGATTGGATCCTCTGCCAAGTCTTGTGGAGGCAAATGGTTTGCAAAAATTTGATCTGATATGGAATGCTTATATGAAAGACATGAAGAATTTTCTTCCAGACATTCTTGACATAAAAAGTCTTGGAAGACTCTTGGAATTACTGGCCAACAAAGGAGATGAGAGCAAAGAAGACGAGAGTGAAGAAGACATTTCTGACGATAACATGGAGAATCTCATAAAGAGGCAACTGCCTCGAGGCCTGGCCACTGGAAATCCAAACCTCATAGTGTGCCCGCATGATGAAGTCTTGACATCTTGCATCTCCATTTACATGAGTAGTGATGAAGAGACGCTGCCCACCTATGATGAAGTCCTCGTGTGTAACTCCTTAACACCATACGAACAGGTGGAGCTATTCCTCAGACGTTGTCTCAGCATTGGCTACAGGGGACAGAAGATATACTCTTTGCTGTATGGAGATCTGCTCACTTATGATGTGAGCTCTAAGGTTGAGAACTTTTTCCAGCGAATGAAAATGCAGAGCAGGAAAGACTACAGACTTGTGATCATATGCAGCTCAGAAAGAGAACATGCCTACCTTCCTTCAGCCTTCAGTCAGTACAGATTGCACATGATTCCCCAGGAGTCCTTGGCGCGGATCCAATGTTACCTCCACAAACACTTTGTTGTCCCAGCAGATCAATGCAGTGCTGCAGCTGCATTCAAAGACCGACTGTGCGTTGGTGTCATCTCATCTAAAAGGGCTGGTGTTGGTGTGTATACATTTACATTACTCAGCTATTTCAAATTGATCATTTCACTCGTGGATAATATTCAACTACAGAGATTATTTATACCTTTCAAAACAACTTTTTTGTTTGTTAAAATTACAGGTAAATCTCTCTACATCAAAAGGCTCTATGAAAACCTGAAGCACTCAACCAAGAAGTCGTCAGTGATGAAATGCATTCGCTTGATTGAACCTAATGTTGATGAGAACATCATCCTTCAGTCTTTGTTGAACACACCAAAGACCAAAGAAGTCATGATCTTCCATTTTGACATCACATCATCGGTAATAATGAGTTACAAGTTATTGCTTAGCTGGGTGATACATACACCGTTCAGCCACAACATTAAAACCACATGCTTAATATTGTTAGCTCTGACCCGCCAAGACATGGTCATAAGACTTCTGGGATGTCCTGTGTTGTCTGGCACCAGGATATTTGTAGTGGTTCTTTTGGTGCTATATATTTGTGGGTGAGGCCTCCATGGATCGTACATGTTCTGGATTGGGATCTTGAGAAGGGATCTGAGCTCTTTGGCATGTCCCTCTTGCTGTTCCTGAGCAGTTGTGTGGCACGGTACATTGCCCTACTGGGGGGGCCACTGCCATAGGGAGTGTCCTTGCCATGAGAGGGTGAACTTTGTCCACATTGGTGTTGGTTGGGTGGTGCATGGCAAGTGTCATCAGTATAGATGCCAGGACCCAAGGATTCTCAGCAGAACATTGCATTGTAATGAGATGATCAATGTTATTGACATCACCTCTCACTGATTTTAATGTTGTGACTGATCAGTGAATGCTCTAGCCTAATTAGTAGGATATGTCTCAACAGCTTACATGATATGTTAATGGACTGTGTTTTATGTGGTTTAAAAGGTGCAGAAAGGTCTCCATGAGTTTCTTTTCAAATTGTTGATTCTGCGCTATTTGATGGACTCAGAGGGGAAGATGTGGAAGTGCAGCAACAAGCACCTGTATCTCATGGAGATGCTAGAGCCGACTGTCAAGTCGACCAGGAATCCTTCACGGCAGGTAGGAGATTTTACAACTGATAAGCTCCACTTCTGATTTTGTACCACTGCTTACCCTATGTTGTGCTTTCATCTCTATTCCTTTGTAGGATCAGACTGTGACCAGCACATTCACAGATGTGTTTCCAAATATTTTCTGCCGATCACCCAAAGAGGTGCTAATGCTTGAGATGCGTAAGCAAGAAGATCCCACAATTGTGAGCTCTGATGACCCACTGATGGATGAGGAAGAATTTAAGAGTGCAGCCTTTCAGCGGCCATACCAGTATCTCACACGGTTTCACAACCACAATGATCTTGATGTATTCACATATCAAGGTGTTGAAGGATCCCACGTGGAATGTCTTCAGATGCTACTCATGTACTGTGGAATCATGGACCCCTCCTGGGCAGAACTGAGAAATTTTGCATGGTTCCTTAACCTTCAGCTGCAAGACTGTGAGACCTCTGTGTTTTGTGATGCTACTTTTACTGGAGATACACTGACTGGATTCAAAACTTTTGTGGTTGATTTCATGATTCTGATGGCAAAGGACTTTGCTACTCCATCCCTCAGCATCTCTGACCAGAGTCCTGGCAAGCAGCAGATGGACCTGACTGGTGTCCGAGATGAAGACCTAGCTCCTTTTCTGATTAGGAAGAGATGGGAAACAGAGCCACATCCGTACATCTTCTTTAATGATGACCATGTGTCCATGACCTTCATTGGTTTCCATCTTCAGCCAAATGAACAGAACTCTGTTGATGCAATTGAGCCCACGTCTGGAAGGGTGATAAAAAAGAATGTCATGACAAGGGCATTGTTTGAAGGCCTGAAGCTACAGAGAGTCCCCTTTAACATCAACTTTGATCACCTTCCAAGAGGGGAGAAAATAGAGCGAATCTGCAATGTTCTTGGTATCCAGTGGCCTCTTGACCCAGATGAAACATATGAGCTCACAACTGACAACATCCTGAAGATGCTGGCAATCCATATGCGGTTCAGGTGTGGCATCCCTGTCATTATCATGGGAGAGACAGGGTGTGGAAAGACGAGGCTCATCAAATTCCTTTGTGAGCTGCGTAGGAGTGGGGTGGCCACTGAGAACATGAAACTGGTCAAGGTGCATGGAGGGACAACTTCGGAGATGATTTACAGCAAAGTCAGAGATGCAGAAAACATTGCCTCTATTAACAAGCAAGACTATGGATTTGACTCTGTTCTCTTCTTTGATGAGGCCAACACTACTGAGGCCATCAGCAGCATTAAGGAGGTCCTCTGTGACAAGACGGTAAAAGGGGAAAGTTTGACACAAGATTGTGGGTTGCAGATCATTGCCGCATGCAACCCTTACCGAAAACACACAGATGAGATGATTCAAAGGTTGGAATCTGCTGGCCTTGGGTACAGAGTTCGAGCTGAAGAGACAGATGAAAAGCTTGGGTCCATTCCTCTCCGCCAGTTGGTCTACAGAGTTCAGGCATTACCTCCAAGCATGATCCCTCTGGTGTGGGACTTTGGACAGTTAAATGATCACACAGAGAAAATATACATCCAGCAGATTGTGCAAAGAGTGGTTGAAAGCAAAGCAATGGATCAAAGTTACATCAAGTGCATCACAGATGTCCTTTCAGCTTCACAGATGTATATGCGGACAAGAAAGGATGAATGCAGCTTTGTCAGCCTGAGAGATGTAGAACGCTGCATGCAGTGTTTTGTTTGGTTCTATGAAAACCATGTCAAGTTGTTTGCAGAGCTTGAAGACTTTGAGACTAAACAAAATGCTGAGAAGACTGAAAGACAACAGCGACAGCCTGAGGTCAGAGACCCTGTGCTCTGGTCTCTAGTCATGGCCATAGGCGTGTGCTATCATGCCTGCCTTGAAAATAAAGATAAGTACAGACAGAAAGTCAGTAGAAGCCTACCAGAATACACCCCGGCAAAGGTTATGCAGGAAATCTCACTCATGCAGGATTTACTCTTGAGCGGCGTGCCAATGGGAGACACCATTGCAAGAAACTATGCCCTCAAAGAGAATGTCTTCATGATGGTTCTCTGCATTGAGCTAAGGATCCCTCTCTTCCTAGTCGGAAAACCTGGAAGTTCAAAATCTCTGTCTAAAACTCTGGTGGCAGATGCAATGCAGGGCCAAGCTGCTCATTCTGACCTCTACAAAATGCTGAAACAGATCCATTTGGTGTCCTTCCAGTGTAGCCCTCACTCAACGCCAGAAGGCATCATCAATACATTCAAGCAATGCGGACGCTTCCAGGAGGGCAAGAACCTAGATGAGTACATTTCAGTGGTGGTCCTTGATGAGATTGGGCTGGCTGAGGACTCTCCTAAGATGCCACTGAAAACTCTTCATCCGCTGCTAGAGGAGGGGTGCATTGATGATGAGCCACTACCGCACAAAAAAGTTGGATTCATTGGCATCTCCAACTGGGCTTTAGACCCTGCAAAGATGAACCGAGGCATTTTTGTCTCCCGCGGTGATCCTGATGAGAAGGAACTTGTTGAGAGTGCTAAAGGCATCTGCAGATCAGATGCAATGGTTTTGGAGAAGGTCAGGGATTTCTTCCAACCCTTTGCAAGAGCCTACTTGAAAATCTGCCGCAAACAAGGCAAAGGATTTTTTGGCCTGCGTGACTATTACAGCTTAATTAAGATGATATTTGCAGTGGCCAAGGGATCTCAACGGAAACCCACTGCAGAGGAAACCGCCAAGGCTGTGTTGAGAAATTTCAGTGGCAAAAATGATGTCGATGCAGTCAGTGTCTTTACCGAAAGACTGCAGATTGCACCCAACCTGGAGAACATCAGTACCATTGAGTTTGTGAGAGAAAACATTCGGGCAGTTGGACTGGAAGAAGAATGTCGGTACTTGCTGGTGCTGACAAAGAACTATGCAGCCCTACAGATCCTGCAGCAAACCTTCTTTTCAGAAAACGGTCAGCCAGAAATAATCTTTGGATCCAGTTTCCCAAAAGACCAAGAGTACACCCAAATCTGCCGCAACATCAACAGAGTCAAGATCTGCATGGAGACTGGTCAAACAGTTGTGCTCCTAAACTTGCAGAACCTTTATGAAAGTCTCTACGATGCACTCAACCAATACTATGTCTGCTTGGGAGGACAGAAGTATGTGGACCTTGGACTGGGAACCCACCGTGTGAAATGCAGGGTGCACCAAGACTTCCGGCTAATTGTCATTGAGGAAAGAGAGATTGTCTACAAACAGTTTCCAATACCTCTCATCAACAGGCTGGAGAAGCACTACCTGGACATCCACACTGTCCTTAAAACTGAACAGAAGAGGATGGTAGCTGAGTTGGAGAAATGGGTGAAACTTTTTGTATCTCTCAACAGTCAAAACACAGCAGCAGCTCAGACCTACAAGTACAAGCCACCAGATGTTTTCATTGGCTACCACTCAGACACATGTGCGTCTGTGATACTTCAAGTGATAGAGAAGCAGAAGGACACTTTGGAGATCTCAGATCCTGAGAGAGGGGTTCTGGATGAGGCAAAACTCATACTGCTCAAATGTGCTACACCAGACTCAGTGGTGCGGTTAGACTGCACAGGCCTTCCCAAAGTGGAGAGTGCACACCTGGCCAGGGTCTACTTTGAAGAGCAGACCAACAGCTGTTTAGCTGACTTCATTCTTGCGCACACAAGACAGGAAGTGCATTGCTACTCCTCCTTCACAGAGGTAACCTTAAACCTTTACCATACAACCTTACCATTCAGTACCAGTTTCTAATACTGTATTTACTGAATTTGGAATTCCTTATAAATCCTTAATAATTGTAATTTCAAACCACAGGTGACAACATTCTCCAGACTTCTGACAGCACCTGACCTGAAACCATTGGAGCAAATGTTGCACCGTGTTGAACTTCTCTCACTGCAGCAGTTTGACACAGAGTACTCCTTCCTGAAGAAAATCAGGTTTGTTGATATATTTGGGAACGTATAATTTGACTTTTGGTCACAATTATGGCAAATTAAACTGAAAATTGGTTGCTATTTTAACAAAGTAAACTGCAATATACAAAGTTATGAGAATTGTTACATCTCTGGTGAATACTGGTATGTTTAATCATAAAGAAATCTATACAGACAGGGCAATTTTTTGTTACTTGTATTGTTACAGTATGTTAGTAGGGACATACTGTACGTTCGGAAACCACGGAAGGTTTAAAGTACTCAAAAGTCGTAAGGGATATTGGGATATTTCAGTGTTGATTGTTTATTCTGTGACATATCTGAATTTTTATTTTTGTAATTTTAGTTTTTTGAATATTTTTGGTCCCCAAAAATAATGCGACACCTTTCTTTGGACTTTAATTGCATATCCATGCACATGCATATATGCACCCACATCCCAATGTCCCTAACTTATTTTGAGTAGTGTATTAGCAAGGAATATACTAAACTCATATGATCTTGAGGTAGGATCTCAATTCCTTTTTTTTTCATTTTTTCTTGTAGGAACTTCCTCACAGCTCAAAACGGAGGCAGTAACGCTGGCCCCTGCAACAAGATCCTCATCATTCAATGTGATTTCGACGAAGCCTCTCATAGTTCCAATCTCATTGCATCCGCAAAGTAGGCCCAACGCTTCCTCTCTGTTTAGTATGCACCACTGTGTCATTTTGCCATATTAAATTTTGCTGTTCATTTTTAGGTATTCGTCCATAAATGAAATCAACAAGATAACACAGGAGAGCACGGCAAACAAGGTGTTTGTATACTTTATCACCAGACTTCCAAGAATGGAAGGAGGGACTTCCTATGTCGGCTTTCACGGAGGTATTAAGACTTATACTTGTAAATATTAAATTTTTGTTACGACACTGCATGAAGAACAGAGGACAATCTAAGACATGTTGATATTTACAGGCCCCTGGAGATCAGCTCACATTGATGACCTCAGACGATCAAAAGACATCGTTTCAGACATCAAAGCCTTGCAAAACATGACAATCAGTCAGTTGTTTGAAACGAAGATGAATCAGTCTGAAGGTAACTGATAAATAATTGATAGCAAATTATAATTGTATCTATTCATAACATTTCTTTGTTGTGTTTTGGGGCATTAAATCAAAATAAATATTTTTCGACAGCCATGGAGGTTGATGACATGTACACTGAGAATGAGCCGGAGGAAATGGAGTTTGAGGAAAATGTGAGTACAGACAACATACGTATTTTCATTTGCTATTGTGGGAAAACCTCAAAAGTTGGACATGTATGCATCATTAGAAAAAAGTGTTAACTTTCTTCCCAGACTACAATGACTTTGACTCATTTTATTAGGGTTTACTTGTGACACTAGTTTTTGACCAGTGTGTCCTTCTACTGCAGGGCTGTGATAGCGTCGTGGACACCACAGCACTGGTGCGGAGCTGTGTGCAGAGTGCAGTAAGCATGCTGAGGGACCAGGTGGAGAGTGGCTTCCGCAGTACTCGGAGGATTGAGATCCTGCTGTCACTGCTCAGTGACAATAACGAAACAAATGGTACCAGCAATAACTTTATTTCAGGACTTTGTTTTTTTTTACTGCGCTTGCGTTGCTTATTGTGTTATCTAACTCTCATCAGGTGAATTTCTGGAGACTGTGAAGAGGCGTCTTCACTCATTGCTAGCGATTCATGATGGCAGCACCTTCTCATCCATCAAAAGCAACTGGGTCATCAAGGAGGCCTCAAACATTGATGCCTTGCAAGAAGGCGGCACCTTCCGGTGAGTGCTTCGCAGAATTCAACATAGCTATGTTTGCCTATATCCCTATGTTTTTGGAAGAGCACTGTTAACTTTTCTGGGTTTTTGACAGGCAAACCTTATGGAAGCGTGTTCAGGCTGTGGTCATTCCGTTCTTGGCACAACTGGTTTCTGTCATTGACCGGGACCAAAACTTGGACATCCTGCTGGATACAAACTGTGGTGAATCTGTCAAGAGGCTGTGGTTAGATATCTTTAGCAATGATAAGCTGCTGGAAATCCCACAACTAACGCTGGACCACAAGTAAGTGGTGGTTGTATTCCAGTTTGTATAAATAATACCAAATTCCTATAACTAATAATATTTAACATATTGTTTACTTTGCACAATTAAACATTTCTGTTTATCTTTTTACAGGTCTGAGACGAGAACAATCCTGGTTCAGAACTACATTGCCCAAGACAGGAACATGAGGTGCAGCATGCCCTTCAGTTGGAGGATTAAGAACTACCTGGAGGAACTCTGGGTTCATGCACTTCAACATGAAGGTACTGGCTTGTTGTCAGGTGCTGTCCCTAATTGTTACATCACTACAGTGTTGATGTTTTGACTTTTGCTTTAACATTAAATGCATATATGTCTGTTAGGCCAAACTCAGCTGGAGTTTGATGAGTTCTTTTGGAAAACACCACTGGGACGATACATTGTGAAAGCCGACCCAGAGATGCAGACAGAGTTTTTTCACCGGTATCTTCAGGATTTCATCTGCATGACAATGAACGTGACTTGTCAGGAGGATCTGAAGGTTGTTTTTCTGTAATACTTGAAGCCCTTAAATTTCAGGCCACATCTGTATGGTGGTGTTTGCAAGTATATACTAATGCACATTGTTTTCCTTTCTAGCTCCTGTGTGGTGCCTTGAACTGTTGTGTTAATGAGCTGCGATTGCAGCTCAATGCCATCGACACAGCAGCATCTCTTCCATGGGTCCATGCTGCCTATCATGAGTTCAAGAACCGACTGCAGAACTTCTCCAGAATGATCTGCATTCAGCCCCAGGTGACCCAGCACCTCTTGGAGAATAATCATACCAGAGACGGGGTCGAACTGGTGAGCACCTTTTGACTATATACGCATTTTAAACAATGCTTCTCTTACTCCACTTTTATCAAGATTTTTGAGCCTGCAATGTGTAGTCATCATATTCTCCCTGTCTTCAAGGTACTGGATGTGTATGCTGCTTTAGCATGTGTGGAGTACCTGGAGCCTCAAGTCCTGGACACAGACGCCCAAAGACAGGCTTGGCTAAGACAAGTCAAAAAACACCAGGTTCCCATTGAGCTGATCTGCTCGGAGGAAAGTGTGAGACGCTATGGAGAGAGAAGCAAGGCGATGGTCCTTAGAGTCCAGTAAGTAAAACTGAACATTAAAATATTCAAGTGGGCCAGTTGCTTAAGATTTAAGATTGCCTTCAGACACTACTTTAGCTATATTGAGTTTGATGATTGTTTGTTTGTTTGTCCCTTAGAGCTGGATGGAATCGGATATTTTCCCTCTCTCTGTTTGTGGAGCATGTCCTGCTGGGCATCGAGGAGGTGGAGAGGAAGCTGACACCTTTAGTCTTGGATCATACAAGACGACTTTGCCTGGTTAGTCTGGGTTCTTTCTACTTTTTTCATGAGATTAATCGAACAAATTAACCATACAACTGCATTCACAATAACCACATGAATTCCTCCATCCATTATAAGATACACCACTGTGTCTGTTCTTTCTGAAGGTACTGGAAAAGAACTCAGACCTAAAAACTCATCAGGCATTTTCGGCAGTAATTGGTTTGCTCAAAACCTGCAAAGATGAAGCCATCGGACGCATCTTCAGGTAGAAATTTTGTCTTCTATCTTTTGCATTTTATCGGAGGCTCCCCTACCTCCACCCTGGGTCAACTGTTGTATGTTTTATCCAGGTTCGGTTTTGGGCTGTGCCCAGTGTGCATGAGTGACCCACAAGATCCGCTCTGCCTGCCATGTGAACACATCTACTGTGTAGCCTGCATCAAGCAGTGGTTGGTCCCTGGTCAGATGTACTGTCCTTTCTGCATGCAGCAGGTTGCAGACGACTTCCCTATCGTACCGTCAGACGCCATCAGGTTGGTAACTGCATGTGAATTAGAGCCACAGAAACCAATTTTAATTTGTGTTGTTGCTCATAAAATTTATGGTGTGGTTCTTCACACACACAATTATTTGATGTACTGTGTGGTGTTATTTGTCCCTACATGGGATCGAGGTAACTTCATGCTGTGTGAATCTCATTGATCTGTCGCTAAAACGTGTGTTCAACTTGTTTGTCTCTTGTTTTGTTTAGGGTCCAAATCAACCAGCACGCTCGGTTCAGGAACCGGTGCAATGCTTTCTTCATTGACCTGGTGTCCACCGTGTGCTTCAAGGACAACTCGCCCCCCTGTTCAGATATCATTCTCCATTTGCTGTCCTTTCTCATGGTGGAGATCAACCCTGTCCCCATTCCCGGAGGTAGGACATTTTTCCAAGACCATGTCTCTTCTTATACGTGTTTTGTCAGCTCTGACTACCTTTTTTTCTTGGGTTTATTTGACAGGAAATCGACAAACTCGACAAATGACAAAGGTGCTCTCCCCGTTTGACGACTCTGTGGATAAAAATCCTGTGGTTCGCTCAGTAGTGCTCAAACTCCTGCTGAAGTACAGGTGAGGTACACACTACATTAAGGACTGCTTATGTAGACAGTACAGTTTAAGCCGTGTTTTTAATTTTTCCGTATAAATTGTACTCTGTCTGAAGCTTTGATGAAGTTAAAGAATACCTGCAGCAGCACCTGGTGGCAGTTGAGCAGAACAACATCCTGGAGAAGACGGACAAAACTGAACTCTACCTGATGTACATTAACTGTCTGGAGGTACACATGAAATCAGATTCTACTGTATATTTGAAATAAAGCCTTTTCTTTGTTCAGCAACAGTTAAAATAAATATAATTTAAAAATGCTAATCCATTGTGTTTTAGTTTCTCACTTGTTTTCATAAGGTACATCGACTTTTTACCGTTTCATTTTCTCCAGGATTCCATGTTTGAAAGATTGCAGTTCAGATCCACTGCAGACCAGCAGGCTTGTCTGCAGGATGAGAGTGCCTTCCTCACTGACTACCTGCAATCCCAGTCTGCTGAAGCACCCACTGTGGAGTACCTGCAGCAGGTGGCCAGAGTGCGTATGGACCTGGATATGGCTGCTAGCCTCATCGTAGAGAGAATGAGAGAAGCAGGTGTGTAATTTTGGTGGAACGCAGTATTAGTTTTCTCTTGTAATGTTCATTTGTCCTTAACTGAAATATGATGTTTGTGATTGGGTGCGTGTTTTCAAAAGTGTTTATTTAACAAAAATGTCGTCTTTCTGTTTTTATCACGGCAGGCGCTCAAAGGAGTGGTCAGAGTGGAACCACAGCCTTCCTGATCCTGTGTGGAGAACTTGTGTAGGCGCAGCGGTAACAGCTGGTATCGTGTCTACCTGATCCGTAAGATCTGCAGCCAACAAGGAGTGGAGTTTGTCCTGAAACTCCTCAGTGTGGAGGCAACGCGCTGGCTCTTCCCTGAAGAGGTTCTACAAAAGGTTAATCTATCCACATCTTTATTTTCAGTGTCGGTGCCCAAATGCAGGCGAGTTTATTCTGATTGTGATCCAAACAGTAATGAAATAATCTGGTTTAATTTTCGTTACTCCCAGAGTGAAGAAGCCACTCCAATAGACCATTATCTGGTGTGTGGGGAGCACTACAAGACTATCAGAAATGCTGTGGAGAAGGTTGTTATGGAAGGCAAAGTGGACGGACTGGACAAGACTTGTGCGGTAATGTTACATCACTTT
The DNA here is from genome assembly GCA_039737535.1 of Lagodon rhomboides. NCBI lineage: Eukaryota > Metazoa > Chordata > Actinopteri > Spariformes > Sparidae > Lagodon > Lagodon rhomboides. The sequence goes on along the minus strand of CM077802.1, from coordinate 11,865,205 downwards.
CTCGTTGGTACCTGAGCGCATCACGTCAGGACGCTGCTGTCACATTATGTACATGTTTACACGTGTATCTTGTTGCTCTTTTCTTCACAGGGTTGCGGATGTTCACCACAGTTGACGACAGTCTATCTGCTGTTGGCTCTGTACAGAGAAGTCACCACTCTCTACAGAGAAGCCAATGCAAACTTCCATCCCAAACCTGAGGTACACTCTAAAATTAAGACGCAACGAGTCACCCTCATCTTGTGTCTACACTCTCAGCAGATACGTTTTCATTTTAATCTATGCCGTAGTCTCCACCAGCTCAGCAGACTTGCATCTCAGCTGCGTCTCACAGCTCAACCTGAAGCATCTAATTTAAGCTTCAAGTGTATTTTCTTGACAACACACATGTAAACGTGAGGCTGACACCCAATAAAAAGACAAAGGCATGTTTTGCAGTGTGCTGCTGTTTGTTATCCTACAGACACGGGGACTTCCTTTAAGGGGAGCTGTAGTGTTTATTCAAGTTCAAACTGTAATATTTGTACTTACAGCAAGTGGACGCCCTGGTGGCCTACATCCAGACCTCCAAATTCCTTCCCAGTCCAGAGGTGAAGGCCTTTGCACAGAATCTGGTGATCAACCAACTCGGGCCGCTGGCTGCTCATCCCAGGACCTCCAGTGCTCAGTGTTTGTTGGTGGACTTAACTATTCACCTGGCTGCTGTCTTGCTTTGTGGGACCCAGGGGATTGTAGCTCCCCTGCAGCAGCTGGCATTCGCCCCTGCCACCATGCAGGTATGTATATCGTCAGCTGCTTTCAGTGTTGGCAGGGAGGCTCCCTTTTCTTCGTGAGGTGAACTGAGTGTTTTTATCTGTTGGTACAGAGAGCCTTCTTGCCTACCATGGCGGACGATATGTTAGTTGTGGCTCAACAAGCTCTGGGACATTTGCGGTGGTACAGTAAGTAACAGACCAAGAATGTGCTCTCATATTTGAAATACAGTTGAAAAGTCTATACATCAACGTTTAATGTAAACATTTATTGTGATTTATGTTTTATCTTTACCGTAGATTGTCCAAATGGTCACCCCTGCACCATTGGAGAGGTACGTCATATCAAGTCTGACTCAAAATAAGTTTGTAAGGAGTCTGTTTTTTGTAGTATTATTTTCATACAATGAAATCATGCATCCTGTTTCCTTTTTCTCCAGTGTGGCATGCCGATGGAACAAAGTCGTTGTGTGGATTGTGGCGAAGTGATTGGAGGAAACAATCACCACCCTGTGCAGGGATTTCAAGTCGCTCAGATCCAGTAAGTCGTCTACACCTTATTTTGGGGGAAAAAAATGTAGTGTATTTTTCATTTTAATTTGTATGTATTAATTGTCCTCTGACAGAGGTGACCGCACTCAGTCTGGCCACATCCTCGGCGACGTCAGCCGCAGGGACAATCCAGACATGCTGGACACAAAGAGCATGTCCCCCGTTCCCTTCACTGTTGTCCGCATGCTCACTCACATGACCATGCTGCTTGGTGCTGGCCGCCAACTACAGGTAGCTAGGACAAAATAATGTGTACGGTTTAAATGACTTTGGTGCCTCCTGTAATATATTATTGAGTAAAGGTGCAGTTGTAGGTGACAGCAAAAAAAAAGAAAAATGAATTACTGGTTCAACAATAATCAACTTTGTTTGTGTTTCCAGTCTATCTCGACAATCATCAAGCCTCAGGTTCCTGATCCGGGTGCATTCCTACTTGCTCACCTGAGAAAGGACTTGGAACATCTCATTAAATCCCTGGGTAAAGGGACGGACGACACAGTGAGCACCGTTCACCTGCTCATCAGCAGCCTCCTGCAACCCTTCCATCCGCAACAATGTAAGGAGCAACTTAACAACAAACTCACTGTTAAACTGTCGCGTGTGTGTGTGTGTTTGAATAGGTGTCATCTAATGTCCATTTTACTGTTTTATCTTTTTTTCTAAAGGTACTGAAAGCATGTTTCTAAAGTTTGATCCTCCTCAACCCTTTCCTTCCTCAGTACTGTTAATGTGCTGGTGGAAGGACAGTGACTTAAAATGAGGAAAGAGAGGAAGGGGTGCCCTCTAGTGGTCACAGGGAAGAGTAATACTAAGTTGGATTTATGTAGCAGGATTTTTCTTTGCCATCATTATTTCTAGCTTTCCAAACAGTTCAGGATAATATACTAATGACATCTTTTGGAGCTCCAAAAGTTAGACACTTAGATTCACAGGATTCACTTCTTTTCTTTCCTTTCAGGGCCTGGTCATCACGACAATCAGCTCTCCACCAAAGAGGCGAGGAATGTTTGGGAGATGGAAGTGAGCAACGCCATCATCACTCCTCAGCTGAAGGTAGAAACACAACTAAAGTACATCGTTTCAGAAAATAACTCTGCCTGGCGAACGAGACCTGCAAACTGCACGTTTTCTTTTATCGTCTTCTCTTCTACAGCATTTGGACCGACAGCTTATGGAGGTGAACGCAATCATCCGAGCTGACTCTCGCATCTCCGCCAACCCAATCATGAAGCTGTTGTTTGGCGATCCTCGCCTCTTCTTGGCCTCAGTTCCCCCGAATTCTCTGATCCATGGCAATGCCGTGTGGAGCTGCAGGGAGAAAGTGTCTCTGCTGAGCCTCACCCACATTGTGGTGCAGAATGACGGCAAAGACACCCTGCCTGTGCTCTGGAGATTCCTGCACAAGGTAAGAGAATGGTGACCGAACATGTGTCCTGTCTATCGTAGCAGGTTTTTGGGGAAGTTACTCCTAAACTGAAGGGTAGAAAATGTTGTTTCTCCCTTAAATTAGGTCACAAGTAATGCATTGTTGCAACATATGAAAGAACATCTACAGTTTCAGTTTGATTTGTTCACTGAACTGTGATCTAACTGACCCAAAGTTCATGAGTCGATCTGATTAGAGAGCCTTTTTGCTGCCCTACTTTCTTGGAGAAGTTTGTATGCACCTTGTGAGGCGAACTGAAGACGCTAGACGTGGCTGAAAGTTTGCATTTTTGAGTGTAAATAGCTGTTTTTATTGACACATAATTCTCCTCAAAGGATGCTAAAACTGATGATCGATAACAGATAATGCAGAGCTTTCCATAAATGAAGATACAGATGGTTGAGTTTAAAAGTTAATTGTTGACATTTGGAATCATTTGAATCTGTTTTCAAACATTTCTTGTACAACAATAACAATATAACAATGTAAAAAAGTAAAAGGGCTCCATTCCTGTTATTGTTATTGCATTTTTAATTCAGCCATTTATGTGGCTTTATTATTATTGTAGAATTAATTATTAATCAGTTGTATAATAACTTATTTTATAGGCAACTATTATTTAAATAATAAGTATAATAATATTAATAATAATAATAATAATAATAATCCCTCTCACTGATCACTTATGACTCACTAGAAACGTTTGGCGGCGTCTGTATCTGTTGTTGTGGGATGTTTCTGGGTGTCAGCCTCTGGACAGTGGCTGTGTAGACTGTGTAGAGGGTTCTCTGAGGACCTTTAAGCGAGGATACACAGCAACAGCCAGAAATATCTTTTAAAATGTATGAATAGATGCGAGGGAGGGAGAAATGAAGAAGACCTAGCCAGAAAGATTAAAAAAGTACACATATATAGAAGCTGAAACAGGACTTTTCACACACACACATTCATCAGTTTGTGGAGAGTATTTTAAAAAAAACAAATCTCTCAACAAGTCACTGAGACACTGTTTGTTTTCAGGAAGCAGAGCTCCGACTGGTGAAGCACCTTCCTGACATCCTCACACTCCAGAGAGATCTGGTCAAGAAGTTCCAAAACGTCACTGAGCTGACTTATGGCACCATTGACGAGTTCCTCCAGAGTCAGAAAGCAGGTACTGAAACCGACTGTCAACACCAATGCTCCTCAACTCTCTTAACTGTATGACTCACTCACACAACAGATGCAGAGTTCCACGCAGCCACTAATTGCTGTTTCTCGGAAATGTCGTAGTAAAATAGCTGGCAAAGTGCAGTTTAAAAACCTGCCTGCCAACGGGTGAGTTGTTTTAACCTGGAAAGAGACAGTGATCGAGTATTTTTCAAAGGGCAAAATGTCTTCCACACGCGGGAGCCTCTGATGTGAACACTTTGGATTCAGTTTTTCCTTTCTCGTGTGCATGTGTGCAGATTCACTCAAAGCCTGGTACAAGAAGTACATCAAAACCTTCCTGACAACCTGGAATCAGCTCAGAGTGTCTCTGGCAACCAACGGTAAACACAAACACCAACTGTACACGCAACACACTTTGTAGCACTTCACGCCCTCCTGTGCCGACGTCCTCATCTGGCTTTTTGCCGTTCAGGTGAGATTAAGATCCCGGCTGAGTTCTGCCAGGACGACCTGGACCTCAACAGCGACTTCAAGGTGCTGTTACCACAGCGACAAGGCCCGGGGTTGTGCTCCACAGCCCTCGTCAGCTACCTCATCACCCTGCACAACGACCTGGTCTACTGTGTGGATAAACACACTGGAGAGGAGACCAGGTGGGGGCGCTCTTGCCACATTTTTCTCACTTGTTGGGCTGTAGGAGGACAGTGTGTGAACTACCTCTCCAGAGGCATTCTGCTACACATTTGTGAATCTGATTTACTATAATATTGTCAGAAATTAGCCAGTTACAGCAAGAAAGGGGTCAGAATAGAGAAAACACACACTTCCATGATGTCTCTTTGCTGACTGTTTGTCCCTCCCCGCAGCTACAAAGTGAGCCCTGCGGATCTGACTGACCTGCACGTGATCCGGTACGAGCTGGAGAGGGACCTGATGCCCCTGGTTCTGTCCAACATGCAGTACCGCATCGAGAGAGGCCAGGAGACGCTTCACGAGTACGACTTGCCCAAGATCCAGCACCAGATCATCTCCCGCTTCTTGCTGGGCAAACCTCTCCTCACCCTCAATGTGAGCAAACGCGGTCGTTTTTTTCCCCTAAAAAATGGCTCCTGCTTTTTGGGAAAATTGTTAAAACCCATGTCTTCCTTGTGCCTCTGTCCGTTTTCCACAGGGCATTCCAACACTAGTGAACAGGCACGATCGCAACTATGAGATGATCCTGAATGATGTGAAAGCAAAAGTGCGGCAGGTGAGTTCCATCGTTTTATCACATACAGCGTGTTAAACGTCGCCCTCATGAGTTCACACAACACGTGCGTGCGTGCCGACAGGAGCCTCTCCAGACTCTCACCCTGCTTGCCGTGGCCGGAGAGCTGCACTCCTACAGCGAGGTGTGCGAGGCTCTGTCCACGCTGGAAGTGGCCCTCGGCTTCCTCGCCATGACCGGGGGAGAGCCTCAAATGCAGCTGTCCCGCTACCTGGAGGAGGTGCTGCAGATGGAGAACCAGATGGCTCCGCACATCCTCAAGGTCAGCCTATCTGAGACGGCGGTTACTTTACCCTATCTCTTGGTTCTGCATTGACTTTGTATGCCAACAATTTGTGTCCTTGAGAGCAGCTCTTTTGGTTTCCGACTTGTGCTGAGCTGAGTTTTGGATTCAGAGAACAAAGTCTTAATTAGTGTAGATCCTTTTTTTTATGCGTAGAGAACTTAATGTTCTCCCTGTTTTTGCCCACAGACCCTGAGCATGTGCTGTCTGAAGCACTGCGTGGCTCTGTGGCAGCTGCTGGCCTCACTCAAATCAGAAAACATGCTGCGCCTCAAGAGGGTAAGGCACCAACCATCGCTACCAGTATACAGTTGTCATTCTAAGTAGTATTACAGACGCCTCAATAAACACTTCTGTTTAAAAGTGCAGAGTTATTATCATTATTTTTGACTGCTTCACGTGTTCCCTGTGTTCTTCAGGATCCATTTGTGGGAGTCTCAGAGAAGTACAAGATGGCCCTGAGTGAGGATGAGCAGAGGCTGCTGATCGGCTTCTTCTCAAAGAACAGCGCCGACAGTTTCCTGCTGGAGATGCACGAGTTTCTGGTGCTGGTCCTGAAAAAGCCCAATGCACTGGAGACCTTCAATCCTGACTGGAGGTAAAACAAGGATGTGTTTAGATGTGTTTTTTTTTTGACAATTAAAGCATGTAAACATTTTCTAGTAGACACCCAAAATAATAGCGTGAACCATAAAATGAACATAGCAGGAGACCTTAAAGTAAAACCAAGAATTGGACAGGAGTAGGCGTGTTTATGTGTGTGTGACTGCGATGAGTAAAGTGTATGTGTCGTCTCTTAAAAGCATCAAAGACACGCTGGGGTCTTACATGGAGCGCAAAGACCTGGACATGCCGCCTGACGTGGAGGAGCTCTTCCCAGACGAGATCCCGCTGTCCCGCTACGTCGAAGCCTGGAAGTTCATTGTGGCCTTCAAGCAGGAGCGTCAGAGACAATGAAGACGAGGTCTTCCTCAAATCAGATCCCTCAGAAGTTTACAATCATCATCATCATGTTGAATCGACAGTATTGAAGTTGTACGGATGCTATACAATCTGTGTTTTAAGATGTGCCTTCGGTGCACTAATGTTGAGCTGCGTAGTGCCACAGAGTAAGTGTGCAGTTCACATTTACAGCTCATTAAGATGTGACCTGTGAAGATTCCCTTTTTTTTCTCTTCCAATATCCGTTCTTGTTTGGCATTCCTTCCTTTATCCTGATCATCAACATGTACGTAGTTTCTGTACAGTTGACAGTCTTCTTTATTGCACTTAAGTTCTAATGTGAATCTGTCTGTCCCGAAGAGGCAGAAAAACGTCTGAATCCTACTCAGGTACAAAATGTAGAATAACTCTGGGGACTTGCGATCATGCTGACAAAAAAATCACTTTATCAAGAATAATGTATCATTCCCATCTCTTTATTGTATCACCACTGTGTCTTATTATGTTCTCACTGTCTTAAACGGCTTTAAAGCCTATTTCCTTTTGGTTTTAGACAATTTTCAGCATATTTACAAAATACTTTATTGTCTTACTTTTCTGATTTCTGATTTTTTTGCGTGTGCTTGGTAAAACATGGTGAAACTGCTTTCAGTAAAGAGTGGATTTCACCTACTTTGGTGTGTTTTGTGTTTTATGAGATAATGATAGATAACATTACGTATATTTCAAATGTGGGGTTTTATTCACCTCATGCTGGTGTGTCAGTGGTCTCAGTCCTTCCTTCTGTCCTTTCTAGCTAGCCACTGAGTGATACCCCTTTAATTTGTTTAAATATTTGTCAACATGGTGCAATAGTAGGAATATATTTTGGTGTTTCCATCTGCCATTTTTAGACAAACTACATTACTTTGTTAGTGAGGTGTGAATTGGATTTAGTGAAAAATGGATCTTGTACTTACCATTACCTCCTTTGAGAAAACAATCTTTCGTGGGCGTAAGCAGGTTAAAAGATACCTGCCCAAACAGGTCATTTTGGTTTTACTTTGCCATATTTTGAGATATCCACCTTGGACATTGCTGTTGTCAGCCATATACAATCATACAATCGCCATATTTAGAAACCACAGCTCATGTAGCACGTTCTGACTGATCCACAGGAGAATAAACAACATGGCTGCAAAATCGAAGCAACAGTCGTCCGCGGACATGAAGCAACACTTGAATCCAAGCATGATGGTCTTTCCCTGAACTAAACTGCGACTGAAAACCTGATAGATGTGAGGTCAACAGCGTGTACTGCTACGTCCTGCAAAACCAACGCCCATTCAGGTGGAATACCAAGTTTTTAGGGAGACCTGTGTCTCTGCAAAAACTCTTTGTAAGCGTAACTAAATTGAGTTGTACTTAACGTCTGTACAGTTTTAAAGAATGTGTTATACAGTACATTCCCAAGTACACTCCTACTGTAGATCGCAATAAATCACTCCTTATTTACGCGTTACATCACGCCCACCCTCCAGCAGCGTCTCTCCGTGATGGAGTGCTCAGGAAATGGCCGCCTGCCTAAGGTTACGTGACTTTGTGACCCTCTGTTGGTGGGAGCTCAATGTGTTTCTGATCAGGCTGATGAAAATGATAAGGACAAGACAGCCGCAAGACTGCTGCTGGACGGCTCCTTAATTCAATTTCCTCCGTACCAAAGCAGTGTTTAGCATAACAATGACAAATGGAAGCATGCGCCTGTGAAAGTAAACCATGCCAGCGACCACCCTCTGGGAGCGGAGTCAAACGATATCCATAAGAGTGGCTGTAGACGGCCGGGTTTCCAGATTTCAACCAAACACCATAATGTTTTCACTTAATCTCAGTGGCATGCATTTATTAAGCAGAGAATCTCATCTATGAGTCACGATGAAATAGATAAGCGGCCAGTGGACGGACTAAAAACCGGAGTGAGTTCCACCAGGCGAAGGTATTTTTCTGGTGTGTCATCTAGCCATGTCCTCGCAGCTCATTAGCAAACCCAAACTACTGTACATGGGTTTAATAAACACACCCACAAATGGGTCATGAGGCGTGATTTGCGCAACCCGAGCCCGCAGAACAAGCCTCACTGAGCAAGTTCAATCACTTCAACTTCCACTTCTGTAGGCTTCAAAGCCACCATGCTCAGGACACAAAGAGGAGGATACAAAGGGGCCAAATTCTTCTCCCTGCTCTCTGTTTATTTCTCGTCTCTTTCTGTTGATGAGGAGAAATTAGGGGCAACAGCGCTGTGCGCCGTGTCTCGCATTTAATGATATTCATGGGTGATGGACAGTTGGGGAATCAGGTCCCGAGCATGAGGGTACTACTGGATAATGATGTGCAGGACTCGCCTGTTTTGGTTTTGCAGCTACAGTGTGTTTCACTCAGCAAACTTTCTAAGAACTGGTTTGTTAGCCGATTACAGATGACACTGTATGCTTCATTCTTCTAAAACCTGTTATACAAGAGTCTGAAGGATTTTAAGGGGTATTTTGCCTCCAAATATGTAGCTCTGCTGGGTTCATTAGCATACTGGCATCAGGTCTTCAGTCAGCTTTTTAAAAAAAACATTGGTTGAATGAGTAATTATACAACCCCCAGACTAAAATTAAAGACTTTTCCGCAGTTCCAACAAAGTCAAAACTCGCTGTTTAAATGTTTTTATTCCATCTGTCTTGCTCCATAACTCAACTATACACTAGTTATATGTTAATTCAGAGTTTGAACTTCCTGGAAAATGACTCATCCTGCACTCGTGGGCCGATATTACTTTTCCAAAAGATGTATTCTTTATTTCATGTTGCTGCCATGGATGTATAGGAAGGATGTCGCAGTGTATTGCTATGGACCAGACCTACAAAAACACAGCTTTTAAACTTTATTCTGATTTGGGTGAAACTGTGTCATGTTTTATGGAGACAATATTTGCTGGTTTTCGCTCTGCTGCCCCTGGGCTTCTCTGCTTTGAGCAGCTCTAGACAGATAGCTTCACTTGTTGCTAAAATAATTGCTAACAAACATTCTTATAACCAGTATCTTCTCAATGAACAGCTCCCGACCACAACAATGGAGGCGAGTTACACTCCCAAGGTGATTTGCTGAATTTCTTGGTTGACAGATACCAATGGCTTTGTTCCTAAGGTTAACGCTAACTGCTGCTAAATGTAGTTAGCTGCCGTATGCTCAGTACTGTATTCCTTAGCTGTAAGCCCTTAGCACACTATTAGCCATTTCATGAGGACTTAATGCGAGCTGTCACAAAATAGCCAAATATTTAAAGGCACAGTGCGTTATTTCTGCCACTAGGGGTCGTTCAATCAAACAAGACAAAAGGCATGAGTAGTATGGGATCACAGGACGTGTTGTCTTCATTGTGGCTTTCTTTGGGTTTGAACATTGTTTGAAAGTACACATCTGAACACAATTTTTAAGAAAGGTATATTCGTTTTTAGACAATTTAATGCAGAAATGGTACATATGTCTTTAAAAATTCAGCGATGTAAAATCTAGGTCAGCAGTCTTAATCAATTCTCCTCATCATACTCGTCTTGAGTTACTCCGCTTTATTTACTAACCCGTCAGCGTTGCCCTATGAACTTTGAAAATCCAGTTAAAATAATATGAAGTTCAGCTTTGAATCGTCACTGTGCCTTGATCTGTGGAGGAGCTTCAAACTTAACCCTTTGCAAAACAGCCTCAGATATTCATCAAGGTTTACACCTTGGGGATCCAATATCATTCACAGGCGCCGTCGCCAGTCAGGCGCTTTCAGCCAAAAGGGAGCTAAGATTTTAATGATTGTGGTATGAAATCAGTACCCTGAAACACCCCCGAGACCTCAGAGAGCACACCAACAGGCTACTGTATTTGCTACGGGGCATTACATGTGCTTTACTGGCGGTCTGGGAAAATGTTTTCTTTAAATTAGCCCTTCAGGGTGCTGCTGTTATTGCATTATTATCAAATTAGTGTATTTTAATTACTACGTCATCTGAAATGTATGTGCCAGTAGGTCACAGTGGGGTGAGAGCAGAGACCGTGTCCAAATGCTCAGGTCGCCCAGCCTGCTGTGCAACGCCGACATGAGGAGGAGAAACAGAGAGAGAGAAAAGCCTCAGCGAGCACATCTGTGAATTATATTAGCTAATTGTGTACACTTCTCCTTGCACTCAACACTTGGGTTGTCCTCCAAGCACAAGGAAGAAATTAAGAGCACCGCTGCCATGTTGTTCTATTAAATACGTGAAGAGAAAATACAATTACTGGTTAAGTGGGAACATACCACATGGGATTATGAGAGGGGCAGCGTTTCAAGAGTTCAGAGCGAGTTAAATTTTTTGCCATGCACAGGGAACAGGTTTCCCAGCAACACCACTGTAAGACGTGCATGCAAACAGATGGCAGAAAACGGGCAATGATAGAGATTTACTTTAAAAGGTAGAACTGTGCAGGCACAAATAGGTCATCAGCTAAATGGAGTCATCTTTGGTTGTTCATTCAGATACAAAAAAAAGCAGTTACCTGGACTTTCTTCAATGGAACATGGCTGTTTTGCAAATTACTGAGTCCCCAGTTTGGGTGGAGCCGGCTGCAAATCTCACCTTGGGCCGAGAAATCTTAACTGTACCCGATTCATTACTACAGCTTGAATTTCAATACCAAACTGTCTGCTACAGGCAGACGGCTCAACCTTTGCGTTCCATAACAATAAAACCACATATTGAATCAGATTGTTATGGTAAGATGAGAACGTGTTTGAGAAGCCCAGAAATATGTCTTGCATTTCCCAAATAATAAGAGGAAGCAAAGGCAAGACAGGGTTACTGAGTTACATTTACATTGTACATCTCACTGACTTTTGTTTTGGGAGGAAAAAGGGCGACAAAGGTAAAGGCGTTGGATACGAGCCAGAATTGCTCATCTGTGCATTATGTTTGTAGGGACGCAACTTGGAGTGCTGTTTCAAGGCTGGGAGACAAAACAGCTATTGTTACAGAGTGGTATCTGTTCTCCGCTGATACCAGTCTCAAGTTGGTCACGTTTGCTATCAGGTACCAGTGAGCTACAGTCACGGGTGATGGTCCTACCTCTGGATGCATTTCTTGTATAGAGATATACTATATCAAGGTGACTTTTGTCCTGCATGGGCAGCTGCAAATAGTGTTGCAAGTGTCTAATAAAAAAAGACATGTTGTATGTTTCTTCACATGTCTTATTTCCTCAGTCAACAGTTGGAGCCTTATAGGCAAGTCCCGTCGCTCAGCAGCCATCTTGGCAAAGCCTCCAGGTAGTTATTTGAGGCTAGCAAGACCAGAGCGAGAGAGCCACAACTTCACTTTCAATGGCATTAAGGACATAAAAACTAGAGTCAACAGTCAAAACTGCCAAAAAACGCTGAAAAAGATTGTTAACGGGTTGCGATTTTTTTTTCCTGCTGGTTATACTACTACGAATGCGGCAGATTTCTTGACCGAGTGCCGAGACAAACACGTATGAACGGGGGAACAGGCTTTGACACAACACGAGAGCGCTCTCCATTGAGTGAATACCCGTCCATTCACTCTTTTTCTTTTGCGGTGTTAGTTTCCACAGTTATTCTAGTTATTCAACCATTACCTGGGAATACCGACCGGGGAGAACCATGCCTCTTCCTGTTTTGGTTGCCCAATGGCAGTCCTGATTCCTGAGTGCTGGAATGCGATCTCATTTTTCTACAGCTGTGCAATTTGTATTTACTTCAGAATGATAAGTAGAAGCAGGAAAGCTGCTATTGCCAGATGTGTTTTTTTTCTTCCGTTAATGTGGTTTAGCGTGAAATCCTCCTCATGCTCTTCAAAGTCTGTTTGCGTCCGCTCCTTCCTGCCACCGAATTGGTTGAAACAAGTTGCATCGATTGCATTGTCTAACTTGAATGCTTCTTCTCCTGGCCTACCACCCTACAACACTGATTTAAGAGCTAGTAGGCAGATGCTAATCCCTCTGCTACTCTTCGGCATATCCTCTGCTGCTCCCAGTTTCCCAGCAGATACTGCATGAGGAATTAGCATGTCACCTTCACCTTTCCGTTGATGCTTAGAGCCACCTACTTCTCAAGCCTTTGGCAAACATGTCCAAATTTGACTGAGGAGGACTTAACAGACCTGTCAGGTTCCCACCCAGATTCTGCCTCTCCGCTGTGTGTGTGTGTGTGTTGGTCCCAGAAAGCCCTGACTCTCTCTCTGTTTCTCTTCTCTGCCCAATGACGGATGGCATGTTCTTTAAAAAAGACTGAAGCGCTTGCCATCTTTATATATTCTTGGTTTTAGTCATGAATGTCACTAAATTGTTGTTACGTAAGATTTCCAGACATCTGACAGTGTGGAGTTTTTCATTCTTGGAGGGGTTTGGATGGTGTAACAGAACTCAAACAGCAGAGTATCGGTTTACATCGAGGCTGAGAAATGCCTGGAGCTCTTACAAAAGAAAACTCTCTTTGAAAGACAGAATACAGTTGCTGCCTGGCACACAGCAAAGAGTGTTATATAATACAATTAAATGCTGTTCTCTCTCTCCCTCTTTGTCCCCTTGTCCTTTTACTCTCTCTTGCTTTCTCTCACACTCCTCTGTCTTTTTCTTCCTCTCCTTCATTCATTCTCTTCTCCCTGATGTGCTTTGTTATCTGACGGCCTTTGGCTGTGAATAGATAATGACTGCGCGAGAGGTTTTGTTTACCATGGATACCGAAGGATTAGAGTGATTACCACTGGTGCCACTGTTGTAACAAGCCGGGGAAGCCTTCCACGGTGTATGGAGGTGCTGACAGTTATCCTGTACAAGATTAGAGAACTTGGATTATGGGCTGTTTTTCTCCACCTGGTGATGAGAGACTAAAAAGAAAAGACTGAATGTCACAATGCCAAGACCCCGAGGAGCGAGGCTATCCTGAGTGAAAGTAATCCACAGCCTCTACATTTGTTTTAAACTTTGGCTTGTTCGTTCTTCAGAGCCATATTAGCTGCAGCCCGTGATACGCAGTCTTGGAACCTGATTGTGGAAGTGACGTCACTTTTTACCTTGACCTTTCACCTGTGTAATCCCCGATGCCTTCGGAGGCCCATAGAGAAATATGGTTCCTCTGCCTCCAACTAAGCTCTCCTGTGGTCAGGGCCCAGGCCGGTGTTCAGTTTCACAGCTCTTTGGCCCCAGCACAAATACACAACACCCTCTCCGATTGCACTTGATAATATTTATCCTCAATTATAATTCCACAGATATGGATTCTCGAGTGGAGTACAGTGGCAGCAGACAAAGCTGAGCGGCCTTGAGCCCCAGACAAGGCCTTGCTGAGGTGGGTTCCTGCGTGAACCCCAGACAATTCATGTTCTTTTCAGCAGTGGGGCCAAATAAGCAATGCAGCCATTAAGAGCTCCGGTGCAATGGGGAAACACTTGGCTGTATATTTGTCCTTGTGATGAGTGCATGTATTGCTATAGTGAAACGTGAAGCCAGCTTGAATACACACTAAGTGTTGCATGTGAGGGGTGGTCACAGTTTAAATAAATGGATCTGGCTTCTCGTGAGCCTCGGCTGCGTTAACCCCAAAAAGAAGTTTAATAACGACTTGAGTTGAACAGAACGCCATAAATAAACCATGAAATTGTGAAGTGGTCAGACACATACAGGTATGAGAAACACACCTGAATGGAGAAACTTTCCTCAGTCGGTAATAACCAGAGTGGAAACAACTCAAAAGTCAACAAAAGTCAGTAAAAGTAAAGATAATGTAAATATTAAATATCATATTAAGTGTTAAGTGAAAGTAAAAAGTAAAAGCCTTAAAGTATCTGACATTAAATTAACTTAGGTATCAAAAATACAAGTAAAAGTAAGATATACCAACATTTACATAATTGCATATACTGCATTTGTGCTGTGTTTAAAGACAAAAGGGGGTTTAAGTTGTGCATGGAGTCACTAGCCGAACATTTCCAAAGAACATCTGGCCAAAACGTCCAGTCATAAACCTGCCATATTAAACCTTCAGAACCTTTCCGGCCACACGAAAACAAGCTGTGAACTCCACATATTCAGTATGATCACCTTTCCTTTGTAATTGAGGGAAATCAATGGCGTTTTAGCTGCTAAATACTCTTACTTACTCAAACAACTAAGCAACTTCTTGCTTTGTGACACAGCTGGATTCACGAGATCACATGATCTCGCGATCTTGTGGATCTGTCTTGCCAGGCTTCAAGAACCACAGGAGTCCAAACATTTAAAGACCTACGAGAAACTACTGTTGGCTTAGATGTGACGACCAGAAAGAGCAGTGACTGTTCATTTGAAAACAACGACCTCAAGAGGTTATCATAGATGCTGCTGTGGCATCTGTTATATCGGAACTGTAGAGAGTATATTCATTTCAAAGAGGAACAAAGACCAGCACTGTTTAGTTTTCTCCAACTGTTGACCTGATTGGTTAGAATTAGCTCGTGATAGACAGTTATGGACGGGCGGTTTGTTCAATCGCCTGCCAAGTGCCTGCCCCATTTTTAAAAGGGTGACTTCCTACATGCTTCTGTGGCACAAAACATCCTAAGTGTCAAGTTAATTTACTCCGTCTGAACATGCGACACGAGAGCAGTGAGAGTCAACCAAAACTTTAAATTCAAGGGCCTGAAAAACAAAATAATGAGCTTAAAGACACTACAGTGCTCTATACCTAAGAAGAATGTCTGCGTCAGGTGATAATTCTGTGCAGTGACCCTTCTAGTAGACATGAAATGCATTGATTTTAGCCCATATGAGGTTTGGCATGTGCTAAACGTGCTACCTTAAACTCAGTGACCCAAAATGTCATGTTAGCTTGCAGTTCTTTACTACATGACGTCAGGCTAACCTGTGATTGTGAAGGCGACTCATAACATGGCGTGTATTTTGGGTAAAAACTCCAACCTGTGTACATAAAGAACAATATTTAACTTGGCCAATCAGAGAGTGTATGCATCCCATTACCTATGGACCTTATTGCCTCAGACTGTGGCACCCCATATGTCTTGAGATCATCGTCTCATTTCTGGTCAGCCAGCATCCACTAAAGCTGGAGCTCTAATGGAGGATCAGCCTGTGATTTGTTGATTGTCTTGGCTATTAGAGATCCTCATCAGAGGATTGAGGATTTTTCTAGAAGGGGAAGTAGATGGAAATAATGAGGGGAAGGAGCGGCTGCCAGCCTCTGCTTTTTTAACCTGCACACACATGAGAGAGATCTGTGTGTAATATTGTTGTTACTGGCAGGGCCTATTTTGGGCAAGTCAGCACTACACTGTGATGCCCAGGAACGACATGTGTGTAATTTCCTGCCAGGGGCAGTCATTTGGTTATTACTGCTGCTCACTGGCAGCCCGCTCATGTTCTGTCTCTGATTCCCAAAATGAAACATGTATATTTTTCTTTTGTCGACAGCAGCAATATTTCCAGGCAAATCAAGATTACAGATCGAGAAGGTTTGAGGTCTCAGAAAACTTCAGTTTATAATGAAACGTATGAACTGTCGGAATCGGACCATTTATACAAATACGCTCCATAAGTGCTCTTGGCTTTGAAAAATAGCCTGTTTACTCTACCTTGCAATGCCCCATAGGATGGATTTCCAAAATGTATACATAAAGCTTGCACAAACAATACAGACTAATTACAATGTATCTTGAATTACATGATGTTTAGCTGGTGATAACAGGAGGGTCACATGTAATTAAATGTTATTAATGAGCGTACTGACTAAAATGAATGTTGTTTGAACGTTCAGTATCTAAAGTGAATGAGCTTGACATTTCTTCACCGATTGTAATTTGTAGAATTTACGGGCCTGGTTTGGCCACTGTCTGCTTAAATTACATTCAACCATTAGAGCGACAGAAATATGGTTAATGTGAAGTCTGAGGCTCATACAGACTATATTCACACAGCGGCCATTTTCTTCAGGGTGGGAAGCTCGAATGTTGAGATTATGTTTTTGTGTTGCAGGTTACAAGTTGTATAAATGTAGAGAATCTGACAAATTGTCCTTTCACCCCCTCCCAACTGATCAGCTATGATGCGGGCCATGTTTCTAATGTTAATATTAGCATTCAGTCACTTCCCAGCTACTGTTTAATACATCCAATACGTTTCACCTCCACTCTTAAATAAATGTGTTAAAGATGTGTGTTTATAATTTTGAATTAATTTACACTTTTCCAATTTATGGTGTAAAACTATCAAACAGTAATGTAAGCTAGGGTAAGTGGTTAATGCTAACGTTAGCTGTTGTCTAACGGAAGCTAATCTTTTGCCTTGAAATATGGTCCCTCCAGATTTTCACTTGTCTTTTCAGTTGCTGATCAATCAGGAAGCAGTGAGATGAGAACATTTGTCAGATTCACAAGGTTTATTGGACTTTTACAACACATGAGCTTGCCCCTCTGAGCCTGACGTCAGAGGAAAATGACCCATTAGCTAATGTTGGCTTTCAGCCACTTCCTTGCTACGGTTTATAACATCCAGTACATTTCACTTCCTGGGTTAAATAAATTAGTTAAAGGTGTGCACTGATATTTTCTAACTAATTTACACTTTTCTTTTCAAACAGTAATGTTAGCTAGGAAATGGTTGAATGCTAACATTAGCTGATGGCTAACAGAATCTAACGGCAAATAAGTTGATTTACCTTGCGGGCCTGATGTCCCTCCAGATTTTCACTATCAATTGTCTTTTCATTGGCTAATCAATCAGGAAGCAGTGAATTGATTACTTGGACTTGCAACCTGAGCTTCCCACCTGGAAAAAATAGCTGTAGCTGTAGAGTACGGTCTACTCCTTGTGACACAGGGACAAATTGTTTGATGGGAAAATTTAATTTGAAACAGTTTGATGTTCTTTTCTGAATTTAGTTTTATAACAAGGCTGTGACAAAAACAAAAATTGTGATCATTATTGCCAGATTTCCAAAACAAATTTAATAATAAAGCTTTTCATGGAACAGCACGATCAGTCGCAGAGTTCCAAAAACACTCACCCTGTACAAAACATCTAACTTATTCCATCCAGTTTACCGGCAATTTATTTCGCTTTGGTCTCCCATTAGTAAGAAAAAAAGCAAAACAAAAGAGACACACACACACACGCACAAATCCTTGAAGTCTTTAAAAGGCAGGACTTTCACCCTCACAGGGCCCAACAGCTGAGCATCAGTATTCCACAGTCATCAGATAGTTGGCTTGGTTGACAGCACAGCCGGTGATGTGGGCTGTCAGCCAACAAAGGACTAATGGCTGAATTACTGGACACAAGCAGCTGGGCCCATCAACCAATTGACACGATCACATGAGGGTATATGTGTTTGAACTCCATGCACTTTCAAAATCATGACGACGGAAGAAGTGAATCGGTTCCCTCCTTGCTGTGAATGGAGACATTTGGCGAGCAGCCCTGAGATGTCAGAATACACTCTGACCGTTCATGGAAGGGAGGAAGGATCGCGTCGGCCTCTTGACCTTATGGGTCTGAGGCTCAGCTGAGAACTTCTGCAGCGGATAACAACGATGAGCTCATAAAAACAGAAGATACCATAGATGAAATTAGAGCCCGTGGCATTCTTCGGAACGGAAAGACATAAATCATACAACTTCTGCAAGTTACACTCCTCTTGATTTTATTTTTTTTCATTGGTTGGCAGCTCTAAAGCAAAGATGTATTGTGTATTTGACAGAGAAGCTAGCAACACCACACACAGCTAAACACATTCACCCAATTACACATACAACAGAGCTGTGAATTGTCTCAGAGAAGACATACGTGCACGTCATGTTGTAGTTTGTGTCTTAACCCCCACTGACAAATTGATTGGCTTGACTTTATCAGTCGTGCTCAATGCAAACTGTTCAACTTCTCGAGCCGTAGAGGAGGAGCGGCAGGTGATAACCAGCGATGGCCTTCCGCCCACGCACACAGATATCACATGCAGTAACTGTGTCCTAACTGTAAGATAACCAAGGTCAGCTTAACTTGTGGAAGACAGTGTCTGTGTGTCTAGCCAACTGGTAGGGGGGCAGCACATCACCGGAGATACCGCTACCTCTTTGCTGTTGTTATCTATGATTGAAGCTACTAGCTGCCGCAAGCTAGTTAGCTCAGTTAGCCGTGCAGCTAGTGGCCCTATTAGCTGACTGGAGCTCCATTGCTTACACTGCAAGCAATGGGGCTCGGCAACCGGGCGAGACATAGCCTCCGAGACGACGTGAAGCAGGGGTATGAGCGTGAGGAAGATTGGTCATGACCAGCGTAGAAAAAGCAGTCAGAAAGTCACATGTAACTCAGTGCTTAATTCACTGAGTTACATGATTTATTTCATCTGGGTTGGTAGGTGTCCACCACCCCAAAGCATCTCAGCATTTGCTGAGTTGGTAATGGGACACAAAAAAAATCAACTTTCTCACAAACTGGACCTCTAATACAATGTTTCAAGTACTTAAGGGATAACTTCCTGTGATAAAGGACAGAAAATTAGCATTTTCATCAACGAATGAGCTCCACTGATCACTACAGGAACAGAGGGAATGGTCGGAGAAAAATGTGCATGCAGCGTTCAGTGGAAAATATACATTGCGACCAGACATTTTGTCATACAATACAATATCAAAGCAAGATGTTGTAGCTTTGCCCCAATAAGCCTCCATATTATCGGTTTTAATCATCAGATGAATATTCAGTTCATCAGTGTATAATATATTACTAGCCTCTTTGAAAACAAGTTTAAGATTCCACGGGGAGGGGACGGGCAGTCTGTCATTTTAAGGACATTTAGAAACATCAGTAGATCCTTTTCAATCCTCTGGGTCAAACTAAGGACTCACAGGCTCTCTGAGTCAGGTTTACTATGTCAGATCTTGACAGCGGACCAAAATCTGGTCAACCACGTAAATCTCTGACATACATTATGCAGACGATCTCAAGAATAACATTAATAAATCTGATAATGGGCAGGATGGGAAGGGAAGGAGGCTGCTCGGGGAAAAAGTGAAACAAAAATCAAATAAGTATTTCATTTCCTTTTGAACTGGTGGAGAAGCCTCAGCGTGCGCCTGCTTTACTTCACCGTGTGATGACTTTACCACACAGCCTTCGTCCCCCCCCCTTTGGACTCATCCATCTGGAGGTCTTTAGTGCAGATAAGCAGACAATAAGGGATCAGGGTTCGTGCCAGAGAGGTGTTTAACATACGTTCCCCCCTCACTGCAGAGCAAGAGCTGCCATTTAATCACCTGAGACATGGAGACAGAGAAAGATAGGGGCAGTGTCATTCAGTTTGGGTCCTCGTAGGATTTATGTCCGCTGTGGCCCTCGGTGCTGAAAAAGGATATTCTGTTGATCTGTTTCTACCTTGCAACCATATAAATCTGTCATTTGAATAAAGGACCGTGAGATCTTAATATATCAACAGAACGGTCCCGGAGTTCAGAGGAGCCGTTGGAGATTTATACCCATCCACGACCATACATCTTTTCTCTGCACTCCCTATGATCTTTATCTACGATAACAGACAATTTATCTCCTCATTTCTCAACACTGACAGGGCCCATTCCTCCCAACACATTAAATAAACCTCACAGCTCTGTTCAGTTTCTGAAACACGTATGAAAACAAACAGGGGGGTAAATGTATGGCTCTGTTGTGAGCAGCAAAGACAGATTGTTTTTGGCTGTTGATGAAGCTATCGCGAAGTGGAAAACATCCTTTGTGACAATGATCAGAGGTCTTTTGAAGTGTTATTTCCTCAAAGGTGCAATAATTAAGAATTTTGGTTTAAGCAATCTAAAGAATGTGAAGAAATAACAGGACGTTCATGTGTTGTGTTGCAAATTCTATCGAAGTTAGCATGCTAACCAGCTAGCCAGCTAGTTTGATGACCTGCATGAGATTCAAGAATCAACTGTCTTCTCCAAAAGGTTAAATATTGTTGCTTTAAAGTACAGCTAGGTAGGTTATTTTAGAAGCATTTTCTGTTATATTTGTATAAAAAGTAACAAATCAAATGCTACAATGGCCACAGTCTTCTTCAAGGCCTGACAGATTGATTGCTCAAGCCCTAAGCTGGCTGATCAAACAAGAATGGAGAATATTTGGAGACAAAATTTCCCTAATACTAACATGTTTGCCGACAACTGTGTGTAACAACAATAGCCACGTTCATTTTTTACAGTCATTATAGTATCGTTTGGAGTTTTCTTACATGTGAAGAAGACATTGGGGACAGCTGTTGCTCCCTATTAATCTTAAGGTTGGTGGTTCGATCCAAGGATCCTCCTGACTCCTGGCCTACATTAAATAGGAGAAGTTGCATCACAATCAGTGTTTTCACAGGAAGGATGTAATACCACAAAGTAGGCTATTCTGTCCAAGTAAAATATATTTGTGGGAAACACTGGTATAAGTGTGTATGAATGGATGAAGTCTGTCTAGCATTTACATAAGGTAGTTGGAAAAGGTTACCGATGACAATGCTCACAGCCCCTGAGCCAAAGAACGAGGCAGCTCCAACCCAGTAACGTTAGCACAAAGCTAACACCAACAGCAGTTAGCAGTATCTGCTGGATTTGGTTACTGGTACCTGTAGCAGTATCTGCTGGATTTGGTACGGTCATCACGACTTTTTGGCTTGCGTTTATATGATTGTGGCAACGAACAGAGTTGTTTATCTATTTATCTATTAGCCTAGAAAAGCTAAGCGAGTTTGTGAGTGTTCATGTGTTTTGTGACTTTGAAGGGAGGCCCAAAACAAGCGGATGGGATTTTTCCAGTTGGATACTTTCAAAATCTTGTTTCTCTAATCTTGTGAACCCTAATTTAAAAAAATCTTTTGGATTCTTTTTCTGTTTTTGCAGAATTTATAAATAAAATATAGCAAACAAAGAAAACAACATTGTGGGACTGATGTAATAAAGGCAACTGTATGCCTTTATTATTGCTCAAGGCCATGAATCAGACAATAATAACTTACTGGGTCTACTCCACATAACAGTTTATCACACACCGGCAGCACATACCCAACAGTAACTTGTGTCAAACACTCAGTTATTCCCAACCGGTGGCTCATATTCCAGTAAGCGAGCTTCTATTAACAAACAAAAAAGACATTTTCTCTTGTTTTTTCAGACCTTTTGTCCTGTAATCAGCAGAGATGTGGAAAGGTTGTTGATACTAATGCAGCGCGGCAGAGCCTTCCGACGTGCTGCTGATGGACTGTTTGCTTGGACAGTTCTCCTGCGATTGAGAGGTGATGATGGCCAGAGGGAAGTTGTCAGTCAGAGTTGGCCGGTGGTGCCGGTGCTAACAGGTGTGAATGTGTCACCGTGTCCACGTCTTTAGCCGAGCTGCGTGGAAATGCACATGTTCAACAGCTGCGGGGGAATGTGTATGTGTGTGTGTGTATATGTGTATCATAGTGGTATGGTAGTGGGATTATTCTCCTAGGGAGGAAGCCCCGTACCCCTCCCTCTGTTTTCTGTGAGTCTGTCAGCGCTGCAGCCCCTCAGGGTCTCACTGCGCCAATATAGTGAATCAATATGTCAGCTAAAATTCTGCTCCTAAAGGTGAAGGGGATTAGAGTCCAGAGAGCCACAGGAAG
Organism: Lagodon rhomboides; assembly: GCA_039737535.1. Classification (NCBI taxonomy): domain Eukaryota; kingdom Metazoa; phylum Chordata; class Actinopteri; order Spariformes; family Sparidae; genus Lagodon; species Lagodon rhomboides. The sequence continues at coordinate 11,843,161 of CM077802.1, read as the reverse complement.
TCAGGACGCCGGCCCTGAACTCTTGTGTCACCCCGTCGGTCCCTACTATAAAAGCCGCTTCTGAAAGTCAGTAAGCTGTGACGGGCGGCTGTGTTTCTGGCTATTGGGGAAAGCCAACTCGACTTCCTCTGTGTCAGCCTCAAGGAGCTCTGGGTTTTTTTGTAATACGGCTGAAACTTGTGGTTTTGGAATGGCCAGACACATTATCTACTGCACTGGCTGAGCTTACAGACACGGCAACTTGAGCTTTATTCTGTGCAGATTGTGGTCCGTGGCCCTCAGCTTGTTAGTCTAACATCCAATATGGTGCTATTTATGACCGGTTATATACAAGTTAGTGGTCTGATAAAAAAAAAAAAAATCATAAGGCGGTGTGTTTCAAAAGCACCATTAGATAGAAGTAAGAGGAAGTTTCAGCGCATTTTGACTGAATTAACCATAATCTAATGACACAGCATTTTTTGCATATGGGTTAGGCAGTACGATATATTTTCAACTATTGCATAAGTCACCATACTACAGTCGAGGAGGTGGTTTCAGGCCACTGGACACGGCAACACTTACAATAATAGCTTTTGCTCTGTGCTTGCAATGGAAACTGCCAGCGGTATATATCGACACAGCATCCCACAAACCCAGCGGTCGACAGCTCGATTCTGGATGCCTGTCTGATCCCAGAGACGTCAGCCTTCCTAATCATCACATCCTGAGGAAGATGGAGGACGCCAAGGGGATGATGACATGCCCCGCTGTCGCAGCGTGGGACAGCATGAGGTAATCTGTGCTCTGGGGAACTCCTCCCTGTGCTCTGCCCTATAGGGCTTGGCAGGGACCAGTAATAGGCAGTGTCACAGGATGACTGAGGTTTATTTTTTTGTCTCCACCGCTCATGTGCAAACCACTTTCATTTCTGCCCAGGCGTTACCGTTGGCATCAGCCAGCTTTTGCATCATTGACGTCAATATTTGGTTTTTCCTTTCATACATTAATGGCACATTTTGGTTTTCGCCATGACTGTTGAAATTCATACATTATGCTCCGTCACATCCTAGACAGCCCGAACTATATGGCTTCGGTTGCTTAAAATAAGTATGTTTGACAGAGGAAGACATTTGTCTGGTTTCATAACATATTGTTCAGCCAAAAAGCCTGATCAGTAAATCGCATGGTGGATAGATTTACTCTCTAAGCCCCCTGAAGACTGTATCCTCGAATCCACTCCCAACAGCATTACCCATTGTTTTCTAACAACTGAATAAGACACAGGTTCTTACACTGAAAAGCTCCATTTGTGTATCTGATGTTTTAATCTAATTTTTTCCATGAACCTTGAAATTCCAAAGGCTTTCACTGACAGAAAGCGTTTCACTCCCCCACCCCCCCAAACATCTGTTAACATTAGCCTTGGTGAAAGTATTGGCTGCACAGTTAGCCATTGTTATTTTCTCCTAGCCTTTTTCTATGTAGGATATAATGACCCGAGCGAGCGAGCGCTGTGTGCCCAGCAAAAATTAATGGCACTGTTAAAGCATCAATTAAACACCTCATAGAAAAAAAACAAACAAATGCAGTGAACATGTCCATTATGATCGGGGAACCTTGGTTGTATTGTTCTTGTTGCAGGAATGTGTTGAGGCGGAGAGAAGGAATGTGGGAAATTGGGCCTTGAGGCAACTGTAACACCACAACTCGTCTGTACTTTCATCTACAGACTGAAGCAGTAAAACGCTCCTCTTTAGCCTGTCATCAAACCAACTGAAGAAATGATGCCGATGCTTGTAAATGGCGAGGGATGTTTTTTTGTAAAAACAAAGGCCATTGAAATGGTTTTAAATGACGCATTATATACAGTGAAATGTCATTTAAAGGTTAAAGGAGATTTTAACATTGAGATAGCAGCAAAGATCTATTTGCTGTATACAGATATAGTGACGCTGTAGCCGACATAATCATGCTCCTCAGGCAGTTGCTAGTTAGCTAATAGCTAAAAGCTGCTAGCTTACCGTAAAGTCATACCGCAACTGATGCTAGCCTTTTCTTTTCCCAAAGTGAAGCTGACTTGTAAGTAAACATAAAAGTAGTCGGTCTAAATGCTCATGTCGCCATCTTGGCCCGGCCCCTTTACAGACATAGTGGAGTAGCCCACTGGTGTCCTGTACAGAGAAAGACACCACAATACGTTTTTATGTGCACAGAATTTCTCTGTTCTTTGTTGTGGTAGCTGGGATGGCCTCGTGTTTATGTAACTGCATGTGAGCCTGATTGGTCGCATACCTGAGGCCCCTCTTTGTTCTCTCGGTGTCCATTTTCAATGTGGCGGCCTGAGAATAAACTTTCCTGCATTACAACCAAACTTCAACACATCTATGGGGTGTAAAATAGGCTACGCAGGATTACAATCTCAACCCGTATCCGATCAGCACCGCCTAGTTAGACCGTTTGGTGAGCTCCGTTTTGAAGCAAAACACAAAATGGCGACCATCTGGTGACAAGTTTTCCTATACAATAGGTAAACAAAAGTTTCCAAAAATACTTGAGGATGGGAAATAGGAGAAGTAGGCTATGTAGTATCACAATCTTGATCCAAGTATGATCAGCAATGTCTAGTTTGACTGTTTGATCTGAGATACACGAGCCCTCCTTTCGAAAAAAGACACAAAATGGTGGCTGACTCGTGACGAACTTCCTTGTTTTAGAGATGAACTAAAACATGGTTCTGTCAACATTTTGTTTTAACCTGTCTTTATTGAGTGAACGCCATGCACATTAGTGTTGGCCTTAGACGCTGGTGCTCTAGTGTGAATTAGTGGCAGTGAATGCTGTTTATTTCCCTTTCAAAGTAGAATAAAACACATATAAGAGTGCATGTATGTAATTAACAGACAGTTTCACTTAATTTTCTTGCAACAGTGCAGATGAAAAGTATAAATAAATACAATTTTGCACACATAAATGATCAGCACACAGTTTATGATCAGTGGGCTTGTGTTGGTCTTTTGATCAGTATGCACATTATACTTAAAGCCTAAATGTAAACATGTATAAAACACTTTCTGACAGTCTCAGCTTTACTGCCTTGTTGCAAAAATGAAAAAAAGAAAAGGCCATTTTTCTCTCCTGCAGTACCCGTGCTGATCTAGTGATGGCAATCTGGCTCCATTCAAACAGGTACACTCCAGCCGCTTGACAAGTTTTTTAAATGGGCCTCTGTCCCAGCATGTTCAGTCCAGGAAAAGGAGAATTACAATAAGTTATTAAGATGTATTGACACCAGATGTGCCCTGCCCCTATTCTGGAGATGGAGCAGAAAAAGGGTTCAAGCACTAATTGGCCATCTGACCAGCCAACATGGTTCACAAGCAGTCAATTAACACATGCCCATATGAATACATACATGTAATGCACACATGTAGCCTCACGTTTGCAGGTTTTTGCTGATTTCATAGCAAAGCCACCATGATAACTATGACTATGATGCTATAATAATCACACTTTTTTCTTTTTTACCACCATTTACCTGTGCAGGGAAACTAAATAATAGAAACTTTTTAACCAATAATAGTTACTAAAGTACTGTACTTAAGTGCAAACTTGACATACTGGAATGTTTTCACGTTCTGCTGCTTTATACTTTCTCTCCACTTTTGGAGGCACAAAATAATAATGAAACAAAAGTAACTGTATTCTAGTAAAGTTACAAACACACACAAAAAAAGATGTAATCAAAATACAGATACAGATAGTAGAAAGGGGGATTACAAACAGGATTACAACTTTATAAAAAGAATGATATACTAGTCTGTAACCATGCACACATGAGTGAGTCTCACACAGAGATAAAGTAAACGTCATCTTATTCACATTTCTTTTAGTCTTTATTTGTACGTTTGGTATTGAGGTAATCAAAAGTAATGGGAAGTAATCAAGTTACAATACTTTGGATTATGCCACTGACTACATTTTTTAACAGACAGTTAAGTGGCTGTATCGGTACTATACAGTACTGTATTAAAGTGCAGTTTTGAGGTACTTGTACTTTACATGAGTAGTTCTGCTACTTGTGGCAAATATTGTACTTTTTCTCCACTACATTTATTTGATAACATCTAACATTTAGTAATTACGTGTCAGAGCATAACAGAGTTGAGCCAAAGCAGTACTTTTTCTAAATTAATTTATTCTGAAAATCAGATACGATTATCGGGCAGATAACTGGTCATCATGTAAATATATGTATAGTTTTTTTAAGGAGGTATTTTTGTATGCAGGGTTTTGAATGAGATTGTAATAAAGTTTGATATTTTTTGAAACTATTTTTCTAGTTCGGTTTTGTGACCTGTGAGTGCTGCATTGTGCTCCAGTATGTTATTGTCCCCCCTACAATAAACTTTGGCTGTTTCTATAACTGACAGCAGTGCGTGGGGGTCAAGGGTTATCAGTAAGAGACATCCCTCTCAGATGATGTCACTGATAGCCTCTGGAGAGCCCTTCAACATTAACTCAGACTGAAAACAAATTTGCCTGCCAGGCTGTTAATGCAGATCTTCCAGATCCGTCCCATGTTCGTTTTTTACATAATGGTTACTGAGGTCGTCCCTCAAACTGCAGTCTTTGTCTTTGATCACCACTGGGCTGACACCTGTTAGTGTCCTTTCACAGTTAACCTCTAAACTGTCTGATCTTTTACATCAATAGCCTTTATATTCCACGACCTGCAATCCTGCTGCAGTCGCTAACTGTCAGAAAACTGCACACACGCAGATGAACAGCGGAGGTCTGACTGTTATCAACTGATCGAACATCTGACACAACTCTTTAGCATAGATTGTGTGTGCAGCTGTGCACATTTTTAGAACTGAACAGGGACCGTTACGGTGCTGTAAGTAAATAAAACTCAACATGCGTCTACTGAGCCGCTGTCAACCACTGAGCACAAACAAAGCAGCGCCTCACAAAGATGTCTTTTGTACTTTTTTGATGCGTCCAGTCTCTATTTATTTTGTGTATGCCTAAGAATACAATGTCTAAAATATATATCGTTGGGAGGGGGATTCAAAGACGAGCAGAAATCGTGCATATTCGAAAAGAAAAGGGTGAATATGTCTCACTGTAGCTGTATCTTATGTTTTAAACTGAGTGTTGGCATTTTACTCTCAAGCAAACCATGCATACACGTACAAGAGGAGAGGAGACGTCAGGACATTTTTTCAGCCGTGGTTGTGGCAACAAAACGGCACATTTTTCACAAGACGTCAGCTGTTTCAGCTGTTCCTTTCCGAGCTCTAACCTTCTGGTTTTTGTGCCTAAGCCTAACCAGATCATAAGCACAGTTTCACAACATAAAGAAATGTAAAGTTTCAACATACTCGTGTTGTGCGGGAATGTTCATTGCCAACACTTATTCTGGCACCTGGGGAGGATCTCAATCTGATTATCTTGCCTTAAGCCTATAGAAGTGGCACAATTAGAGAAGAAACTATTTAAACTGCTGTTAACATACTGTAGGAATCGGCTCATGTGCACGAACACAACGTTCAAGACGCTCAGCGGGACGTCTTTTTATTGCTCGTAATATGGGGCTAAAATCATTTGTTCAACAGTAGTTGAAAACCTCCTCAGCTCCTAGCGGGCAGGAGGGGGCTGAGACTTGGCCAGTGTTAAAACGGCAATGTGGGCCCAAGGTGCCATTAGTGGCTGTGGAGCAGCTGGAAGTGATTCCAAAAACATGGCGAGAAGGAGGCAGTTTAAAACCACATGGTTTCAACTGGGTTTTCACACTGTTCTTGGCAATTTACAGCTAATGGCTCCACGCAGCCTCAATGTGACTTTGTTTGCGTCCGACGAGAAAAGACAACGGCGATGAGCGGATTAAATATGCGCAACCGCGGTTTAATGCACAGCACAGCGGCGCGGCTACTGTACCGCAGGTGTTAATGGGCTTATGGAGAGTATATGATCCCACATGGAGAGTGAAGGAAGGCCATCTGCTTCCTGTCTCTGACCCAGAGAGAGTTTGTTTTGGGTGTCCGAAAAGTGCTGCCATGATTTTTTCGATGTAGATTAAGTGCAAGCCAGGTGTTCTTGTTTTTTTTATTTTGAATATCACGTTCGTGTGTAACGCTCTCATAAAAACTCGAGAAAACGACTCAATGATTCTTGATATTCGAAGCAGATTTTTGTTTTTGTTTTATTTCACAAACGCGATGCGATGTTGGGGTGAACTCTCTAACGAGATCGACCAAACAGATTTCCAGAAGCCGTTATCAAATCGTTAAAGTCGCACAGCTGGTTTTGGCGATGCATAAAACACACCTTAAACATTTTGCAGCCTGATGCAGCCGGGCAGATTTTCAACCGGCTAAAAAACAGCCGTCTCTCTGATAGGATTCTGTACCAGTGGAAAGCACCGAAACACACACACTCTCCCTCTCTCCGTCTCATTTGGAGGCTTTTGTGCTCGGCCTGTCTCTCGTACAGTAGAGTAGGTAGACGGGCCTGTTTTAAAAAGCCCACCTGAATAAACTTCCTGTGCTATCTGCTCTAATTATGGGATTATCCCTCAGGAATTCTTACCAACACAGCAACACACATGCGCACGGAGGAACAGGCGCGTTTTTACACACAAGCGCGCACACACTGTTTTGTTAGATTTGGGAGGAATTTCCAACATGTTGTAACAGTAAGCAGGTAGTATAATATGATACTAACAATAGTTCTAGAGTGACATGTAGGTGCATGGAAAGTGGTCTAAATTAGAAGGCATCTGAGCTATTTCTTGTTTTGCGAGAAGAGCAACAAGTAATGGAAAATGAGCTCGGAGTCATCCTTTGAACCACAACCTCTGAATGCACCCCAATCTGCTGGTCAGAGCTAAATGACCATTATTCAGTATTAAACTCACCCGATCTAATTGGCTGAATTTATCAGATTCAGCTGGTTATTATCCAATCTGAAGCCAGAATATGTTCCTCTCAGCTTGGCCTGCGACGCACAAACAGGCTCGCACTGTCGGCTGAGAAAGGAGGGGCGGCGCGATGTCAGCCTAATCAGCGTGTTGTTTCCATCTCTTTGAAAATAAATGGCCCTAATAGCACATAAATGTAGCCTGTTTTTGTTAATAGCCGACCTGGCCGATTTCGTCCACACATCAGAGGATTATGTGCGGTATCTGTCCGATGTCTATCGCGCACGTTTGCAGTCCATTTGCACAAGGCTACAGTGGTTAAAGATTCAGACTTTTTAAATATCCTCTACACTCTGGGGCTCTCTGTGTCACTGACTAGAACCATCAGATCTTAGATTGCAAATACTTCAGTGGTTTCAGCTCAGGCCATTAGGGCTTAACATTCACTACGGGATGATCTAAACATGTGGAAAATATGAAATCAATTGTATTCTGGTCTGCATATAGTAAAGTGACAATTTTACAGTTGTTGTAAATGTGAAAGTCATCCATACAAATAGTATTTCATAGTGCTTAAGAATTTAAAGTGATTTTCTGGCAGTAAATGTATTTGAGTATCACTACGAGTGAAAGTAAATTAAACGTACATTTACGTGTTTGTGTAAACTGTATACTCGGCGTTATCGGTGTTACCAGCAGTGGTGTTATCAGACTGGCAAATTATCATCTCTGATATTTAGCATTTTTCTGCTGATTTGATGAGCATGTAATGTGATTACAGTAGTGGTGTAAAACGTATAACATTTACCTCCAAAATGTAGGAGAGTGGAAGCATATACTTAGTAATACTCAACTAAAGTACAAGTACCTCAAAGCTGTACTTGAGTAAATTTTATAGCCCGTTTTAAGCAAATAATGACAAATGACTGAGTGCACAAACACACGGCCACACACACACACACACACGCATATGCTCATAGGTTTCTGGTTCATTTCTTCAGTCCTTGGTCCGCCGTGAACACTTTTTTGTTTCCTCTCAAGCATTAAAATGGCTGTGATGAATTGCTTCAGGGGTGTCTCTCACGAGGGCAGGAAACCAATAATCTTCCGTAAGAAAAGCGCCCTTAAAGCATTTTGCCAAACTGCAGAAAAGATCCACTTGAAGAGATTTAAAAACAGATTTCTTTGTGTCGCGGCGGACCGCCAGCAGTGTCTGTCCTGCTGACCCTGTTGCATCATCTTGAGGGATGCTTTCGAGACTAACCCCTCAGAGGCCTCTGTTATAACCAGACCGTGTATTTCTTTCTCAGAAAAAGCCGTGCTGATTTACATTTATGGAGCATGGCAGCCGTACTGTATACAGTCCCACTGCATCAGTAAAAAAACAGACCTCTTCTCTAAATGTGCAAATGTTTGTATCTCTGGCTTCAACACTTTTATTGTCTCCCTGTCAGCACGTATGAAACAGAAACATACATAAGGTTTTATTGTGACATACAAAGACGTCATTTTCAAGATTTTCAAAATAAAACATTTTATACACTCCATTGTATTTAACAGCCTTTTACAGTGATGCATTCACACTCTGTATATGCTTTTCGTTCCCACGACTGGAACTGCAACTACTGCTGCAAAATTAAAATACATAAATACATTCAATAAACGCTTACTGGGAATTCTCTCCTATCTTAAAGGGTAACTTCACCAATTTTACACGTTAAAGTGTGTTTACAGGTCTTGAGGAGTTCTACTGCATATGTGAAGAAAGCAGTATAAAACCTTTTGTGGCTCCAGAGGAAGCTGCATGTAATCTAATAAATTGCTTCCAGTGATGTCACTCAGTAGCTAAGTTGCATTGTGGGTAATGTAGGAAAATGGATTTGTGGAATAAAAAAGGTGATATCTGGGGTTTTGCTGTATAGATTTCTTAAACCTATAGGAATGCAACGCTAGACCAGTGGACTGCTTTTTAAAACTTGCCTCCTACTTTACCCACAATGCAATGCAGCCACTGAGTGACAACCCTGGAGGGAATTTTTATAGATTACTTGCAGCTTCCTCTGGAGCCACAAAAAGGCTCTTATGCTACTTTCTCCACATATGCTGTTGTACTCCTCAAGACCTTTAAACACACTTTAATGTGTAAAATTGCCCTTTAATGATCATATATTGTGTACTGGCCTTATTTTGTCATGTAATATTGTTACATTTGTTTTCATTTAATCAAAATAAAGCACATTTTCATGTTTTAATTTTCATGAACAAAGTCTTGTCTGTCTTTTTTGTAATAACATCTCTGTTAAAAAAAATCCAGATTATGTTCATGTCATGTTTAATTTAATGTTTTTAAATTAAACACTTTCTTGAATGTAATATATTTTCCAAAATGACTCTGTAGCTTTGGCCCTTTGGTATGTTAAATTATAAATGTTGTCCTTGTGGTGACAGTTGAGGGAATGGTAATTATTTTAGAGGGTCGGTAAAATTGAGGGTTAGAGTTACTTTTTTTCTACATTTATGTGCCTTTTACTGCCTGCCAGGAAATGAACCACTTCAAATTTAAACCACTTACAGAAGTTGTGCAACTCGTGATCCTCTTTTTGTTTGCGTGGCAGCTGTCCTTTCATTTTTTCAAATGCAAAATAAGTCTCCTACTTATTTCGGTCTGTTTGGTCGTTCATCCGAACAGTAACAAAGATGAGAAGATAGTTTTGAGTTGTCTGTTCCGTCCACAGTTCCCCGACTTTCTGGAACAGAGGTAGCAAGTGCAAGATTTTGAGTCACGTTGGCCACTTTTATAGATTTTCCCTTTAATTCTTCTCCCATGTATCTATACCCACTAAGGAGTCTGATGTCTGAGGATGGGGGTCTGCAGTGTGGAAGAGGGCGGTGGAGGGTGGGAGCAGTGTAAGACATGTGTCCGTCATGCTGGCAGTTTCCTGGCCTTGACTAGTGTCTCCACCACCTGGGGATGATGGGATATTTACAGAGCGGTGTGGGGCGGGTGGAGTGAGACCAGAGGGTGGCCAGGCGCCCTGTCTCCTGCATCCCACACGCATGTGCGGGGGAACGTCTGTATTTTTAACATGTGATGTGTTTGGGGAGGGGGGTGGGGAGCGAATGAAACGTCCAAATATTTTCCTAGCTGATTTTCTGTCAGCAGCTTTCTCCCAAATTGTGCATCGGATTCATTCTGTCATGATGAAAAGGTCCTTTCAGCGGCAGCGCAGGCGGGTGCTGACCAACCTGAGCTCGAGACACAAACACTGAAGACTTCTTCACTTATTCTTGTGATAAAGACTTTTTCAGCTCTGGTAGGTTTCAGCTGCGTTTAGTGCCCAATAAATACACTTTTAATAGTAAACTGAAGCCCTTGCTGCGCTTTTTCTAGGCATTAATGTGGATTGCTGATTGTCGAACGCACACTGAGCCCCGTTTTTCTATAGGCAGATCTCAAATATTCAAACTTTGATTTATTCCGCCACATGAAAAGTCTCCTTAAACGATGTGTAGGCTGTAAAGACGACAATCGCAGAGGAGTGCTTTACGGGCGTGTGAAGTGCGAGAGCCAGGCAGGGAGATGTATTTCACTTTAATTTCCTCCGCAGACTGCTGCTGCTGCTGCTGGCCTGGCAAGGAACACTCAAGGATGTTATTGCTCCACTTTCACAGTCTGATACTGTACATGATAAGAAAAATAGCAAGAGTCTCTTGGCAGGGAGAGCACAGTGTGTTTGAATTCATGAGCTGCTGAAAGTGGCACTTCAACAGATATTTTAACGTGTAACGTTATATCTCAGAAAGTGCTTGCGTTGATATAAAAAGCTGCAACCATTCAAAATATTATAATTTTCCCTAAAAATGAGGACTTTTCAGGGCAGGATTTGAACTAAAGAACAAATTCAACATGCTTTCAGTAAACTCTTAATCTTTGCTGAGGAGATTCTCGTGGGATGCCCCTCGAATGCCACTGATGTTTAGGGTCTCTGTGTGATTTCACAATTAATGACGCTTTCAGCAGCCTGCATTCCTCCGTTAGAGCGGAATATGAGGGGTCACAGCCTCATGCCTCCTCCATGGATGACTGAACCCTCGATTTACACAACAGGCCGAACTTTAAGACGACAGGAAGTCAGGTTGGATTTTGTTTAACAGAGCTGGAGTGATGATTTGCTTGGTAAAATTATTTTCCAGTAAAATTAAATCATTTTCATTTGTCAATTTCATTTACAAGATTTTTCAAGCCCCTCTTGGCACAACGGCTGCTTTCAGACTCTATATAGCTACAATTTCCCACCACGTTGTTCCCAAAGGAAACAAACAATATATTGTGTTTCCTCCTGAGAACATTTTTACAGGCGGTAAGCAGGTAGTAACTGTTGATTCTGTTGAGCTAACCTGGAAATCTGTTTTCTTTTTTTTTCAATAGAAAAGAGGTGTTTGCTGGGAAAATGATCACATCTGCTGTCGTTAAGTTCAACACAGAGATACTAGTTGTACCACTGGTTTAATGCGAGGGCACGCATGTTGCCCAGCCGTCCAGGATTATTAGCTGGGAGTAGTGAATGTAGCAATTAACGCCCGGCGGAGTGGTGTTGTCAATGTTATGAGGTGAGTGACACGAGGCAGACCATGACTATAACAGGTGGAAGCAAAGGTCAGGAGGGAGCAGGTTTCTGGAAGAGGCCAGAATCAGACATGTAGAGTGGGAAAGGAAATTTAATTTCCTTACCGGCCACTGTGAAACTCATACTGGCTACTTACACAGTAGCTAAAAGTGACCAGACTACCAGGGCAAGTTTGGGGCAATGGAGCTCCACCACTGCAGATCTCTCTTGACTCTTGTGTTGTTGGGTTGCAGTTATATCTTTACTAAACCAATTTGAACCATTAATGTATTACATAGTTGATTATTGCGGCGCTGCTTATTCTAGCCTCCAGATTTGCCCAGTGGCTACTCGCAGTATTGCAGCAAAAAATTTGCATGCGACCAAAAAAGCCTTTTTCCCAACCCAGATAGCAGACTAAGAGCCAAATGGTAACTCAAGGGAAGGTTCAGTGGGAGAAACACTGCTGCGTGTTGTCAGTGGGCGGCATAACCAGGAAGTAAACCCAGAAATGGGAAACGTTTTAACCGTCTGCAAAGGAGGAAGTCAGGTGATATAATATAATAAGCAAGAAAGTCTGCAAATGGAGGCGGTCAGATGGACAGAACGCTCAACCAAATTTGTGTCTTTCACCCAGAAGATGGAAAGTTAACTTTGTACCTAATTAACTAATGTGCTTATTTTAACCCAAGCCACAAGCTTTTGTACTTTTGTTGGCTGAACTGAACCAAACAGTGACCGTTTCACAACACTGACCATGTGACGCCAAAGGTTCAATACGCTGCCTGTTGCTGGTTCTCTCTCATGGTCAATTATGTAGTTTTGGAAGTCATTTGGAAATAACCCCATTCAGTTATACTTACATAACCCTGGTCATGGAAGTCTATTGCAGAAATATTTTTTAAAAAAGATTGCAGGACTTGATGAGTATTAATTTACTCAAGCACAAATTATTTATTCATGTTGTTTATTGTGAGTTTACTGTTAATTTCATTAGTTTCTCTTACTTGTCTGTTTTATGTTCAAACATATGATTTAGAAATAAAAGTTTGAATCTAAAATGCCTGATTGGTCTTCACAGCTCTCCAGAGACCTGTATGGCTCTTTTGTCCAGTATGTAAGCCGCGGTCCTGCCCTGCGTGTCTAGACAGAGGAAAAGGGAGAAATATCCTCCAGCATGTACACTAAAAGGACTCATTCTGAGGGGAGGGAGTTTAATTACTTTTTCCTTCCCGATAACCTCTTATTAACTCTGACATTTACTCTCTCTTGCCAGAAATTAAAGCCGAAGACGTACAGTAAATACTTCATTTTCTCGGAAAATAAAACAATCGTGGGCAAATTTTGATTAATGCACTAGACGTTTGTCGACATGCCGCAGCTACATTGGGCACCAAATGTGACTAAGCTCACTTGTTTGGAATGGGAGACAGCAGATGTGTCATCTAAACACGGTGGCTTACAAAATGACATAAAGAGCCTTGTTGAAAACCTGACGTTTTCTGCTTTGGGGCCAGTAAAAGTATGGATGTTGCTATTTTAGCCGATTGAACATTTCCAATGTTTTCAAGAGCTAACTGTCGGCGCGTGCTCGACTTTTCCTCTCCATTAGAATGCATGAAATCAACGGTAAAGTCATGAAGTCCTCTCATTGTGTGGCCTCGGGTCATTAACGGGCGACAAAGTGAACCTGAAAATAAGAGTAACAGTAAATCAAAAGTGATACAGTAAATTAGCTCTGACCTAATGTGATCCGAGTGTGTCAGTGTTTTCTTCATCCCTGTCAAAAGTGTACAGCCTTGCTCGGCCAAACCTAGACGGATCACCTTTCAGTCATAACAGCGTTTTAGATGACTGACAGACTGAACGGACCTCGTCCTGCCTCCTCCCTCCTCCTCACAGGCCACCGAGCATCTCCTGTCACCGGGCCTCGCAGTGTAAAACCAGGGGCTCCGCCGACGCGCCGTGACTGGCAGCGGAGAGAAAATAAACAGCCCTGGATTATGATAATTGGTTGGTCAGCTCCGTCTGGACTGCAGTACTGAAGACATGCTCAATTAATCAACTGTTCTGCCGAAACCTTTTATAACGAGCACAACAATAACCTTTTAACAGATGGGACTCATTTTCCTTAATTAAAAACAGAAATAAATACGGCCTTATGACAACAGAACCATTCTGGCTGTTACACACACTTCAGCCTTTCCCCTCAAGATTTTTCTAGCTAAGCCAGGGGTAATCAGGCCAATTGCGGGGTGTCTTTTCTTTGGGACCTTGTGCCTGTTATCTTAATTGGACCTTAAATCTCATGACGCTACCTTTAGAATGAGACATATAGGACTAAAAATACAAAGTTTTCGGATCAGATTCCTGTGTTTCAGATTCCAGTTTGTTAAAGTTGAGTGCTAATACACAAGACATGTGCTGTAGCAGACCATGGTTTCTTTCGAGCTGCCATGTGTAAGATGTAGCCACAATGAAAACATAAAATGAACCATGATTATCAACAGAATGTGAAGAAAAAGCAGTGTTGATGTTATGTCAAAGACATCTATGTGATGTCTTATGAAGATTTCTTCCGAAGTTAGCATGCTAATCAGCTAGCTCGACCCGTCCTGTCTTGTTGCACTGCCTTATAACGGATCCTACTGCATTTCTTGCCCTACTCTGCATCTTATTGGCTGCGCTCTCTATGCTTGACTCAAATTGTTAAGTTATAGTGTACCTTTGGTTAGCGGCAACAGTGATACAGCTGAATATTAGGTGTAGTTTCCCCAGTAAACACACCGACAAAAGAAGGCGCCTGTCAGATCAAGAATTGTTGGATGTATTCAGTGTGAAGTACCAGGACCACAAAGATGTCAAGGCTTTTGTCATACGGGAACGGTAGATTCAGGCCAATCAGAGGTGAGGAGGGAATTAAGCAAGTCAAAGGTGAAGCCGAAAGATTAGATTCAACATTATCAGTAAGTATCAGTACGCTACACTAAAATAGATCATTGGGGTTATGATGGTAAGGTAGCTGTGATACATACAAAATAAGAATGAATGTGAATGTGTGTGAAGAGTTGCATCACGAGGGAGTATTCTGGCAGCACTCAGAGAAAGCTATGTCTTATAAATACAATACTCTGCAAATTGAAATGTATGTTGCATTTCTGGCTCAGTTTGTTTGTTCGGCAAAACCTTTAATCTCACTCTCAGGGTGGAGCTGTTGGCCCTGAATCACACTGTTCATACCAGCCCATCAACAACAATGATCTATGTCTACAAGCTCTACAGAGCTTAAGAAGGGGATTAGTACGACATGGCAACTGTTTCACATTCATCTATCAGGAGTAGCATTAGGTGGAGCTTCAGCGTTGAGTTTCAGTCTTGAATAAAGGTGCTCGGTGAGAACTTTTCAGCCAGATCAGCTATTGGGATGGTAATGTTGGTCCATTGGTTTATCTCAACAGTAATGACATTTCCATTAGACTCAGTTCTACTTTATGTTTAGTGCTCGTCAGCAAATGTAAAAGTGATAAGACTTTAAACCAAAGTGGTTAACGTTAGGGTTAGATTAACATGCCAACAAAAAAAAAAAGATTAATTCTCGTCACAATTTCTTTAAGCAACGTCTTCAAATTGCTTCTTTTGTCAAACCAACAGTTCAAAACCCAAAGACTCTTCATTTACTGTCAAAATGACGAAGAAAAGCAGCCAATCCTGACATTTGGGAAGCTGGAAACCACAAAATATTTGACATCTTGCTTGAAAAATAACTAAAAACATTTATCAATGATCTCTTCCTTATGCAACTGAAATATATTTTTCCTATATGTTGATCTGATATATTAATTAAATTGTGTTCTGACAATATATCTAGCTTGAAATTACATATTACACTGATATGAACAGCTGACACAGGCTTTTTGAAATTAGTATCTTCATATGTATAGTTTTAATTGTGTATTATTGAATTCACAAATTATGTATTCTTTATATATTGACATTCACCAATTATTGCCTTTTTCATTTATTGCTAAAATGTTACCATATGTTATGCAGTTATATATGCAAAATGTACTTTAACTCGTAGATTTTTAAGTAACACTGATCATCAAAATGTAGATTCATTATAATTTGCAATAAATTCTTGAAGCAAAAAGAGAACATATTGGCATGTATTGACAAATGTATGTGCAGGGCCAGATTACATGGACAGACTCCTAATCGTGTTGTGTTTAACAGTCTTTTATCTTCTCATGAATAAATATCATGCAGCTTTTTTGAGGCCACTTTATTCGCTGATGGCTGTGTGAACTTGTGTTCCAGCAGAGATGGGAAAACAATCTCTCCTGGTCTGTGACGACTGCAGCCCACGGTCCACAAACTCTCTGCCCACCAACAGACAGGACGGTCGGCCTGAAGAGTTCCCAAGCACATGTCCATAACTGTCGCTTCCTCTGTCTGGGTGTCATATATCACTCTTCTCTTCTGTCTCACCCTTACCCTCGCCCTCTTTTCATCCTCTCCCCACCTCTCTCAATCAACCCCTCTCCCTCCAGAGGTCCGATAAAAACGAAAAAAAGCCACTGTGTCACCGAAACCACACTCAGCCAGACGGGCTGCAGAGCTAGTTTGAAAGAGCCTCTCTCACTGAGTCAATTTCTCTTCGGTGTGACCTGGGCTGCTGGCGCTGGGCTCGTTTAGATCGGACTTTGGGAGGAGACAGACCGTAATCTCACCCTTAATCCATTTTAATCAACAATAACACACTACCTCCAGTCCCAGGGCGAGGCCACAGAGCCTTTTCTGAGCCCCAGATTTACATCTCACTGAGGCAACGCTGAAATATGGCTTTGATTTATTCAAGTTTTATTTGGCACAAATTGTCTGCGTTACAGATCGCATAGCTCAGCCCCCTTTCACCCCAGCCGTTAAGAGAAAGTGCTCTGAGCTGTGCTTAATTGCAAAAAAGGAAGGTTGATGTCAGAGCAGCACTTCGGCTATTATAGTCTGCTGGTTGCAGACGACGGCCCCTTCACTTTTTCTAGAATGACACTCAAGATATAAATAACTTCGGAGAACTTTAACAGACTTAGAATAACTTTACATTTCAGCTAATAGGTATTAAGGAATTTGTGGGAAACGTGCAGACCTGAGTGATGTTTCATGGAAATTTTTGAAAGGGGGGTTTTGTGCCGTATTGACCCTCAAAACCCAAAACCTCTTTTTACTGGAATCAAAATTAATATTAGTACAGGATTACCATTTTACTGTAACTGGGTGGGTATGAAGAAAAACACCTATGTCCTTGTTTTTGATACTAATTAGATACTAATTGTGATTTATAGTAATGTAAGTAGCACAATGCGAGTAACAGTCTGTGACCGAACTCAATGACAAGCGTCAATATCTTTTGATCATATAAATAATGATGAATCAACGATCTAAACCAAGATGAGATATAAAAACTTTATATAAGCCGTTTATGTTTTAAAAATGAGGGATCAAAAATTTTAGTTTTTCATGTTGTGTTGTTTTACAACTTTGTGTCAAAACTTTCAGCTTTTTTGAAAAAAGCTTTAAAAAAAATAAACAAAAATCACCTTGAGTTGTGGTCACACTCTTTAAAAAAAAGAAAGAAAAAAAAAACGAAATCAGATGAAATCCTTGTAAGTGGACCTTTTGGTTTATACTTTTTATATTTTTTTGTCTCACTCTATAAACTGAAGCCAAAGAAGAGGTCGCTCACTGTAAGTTTTTTCCGTCTTCACTGTGACACCCCCGCTGTATTTTTAGACCAGACACAGCATGACTCTCTCAACAGTACACAGAGTTGATTACACTTGCTGAAGTTGTATCCTTCCCCATTACACCCCTATTACTGGTCCCATCCAACCCTGACAAGCTCCCTCTTTGTTCGGCGGGTCTCCTCCAAGTGACAGGATGTGTTAATATCACTTGGTTGATTGGATGCGATAAGTCTTTGCACGCTGACGATTTTTTTTTCTTTTTTTTTCTTGTGTATTCAGGCCCGGTGTCCAGCAGAAAGCTCTGCCTGCCTCCAGATCTCGCGCCCCGGCTCTGAATTGGCCTCTTTGTCTGTCCCTGCAGATCCAAATCATCAAGGCCAACGCTGTGCCCTTGTGCGGCGTCGCCATGGGAACGGGGGCTTCGGCTGCCAGCAGGTTCGGTGTTTGCCTTGGCCGGGAATCAAAGCGCGAGTGGAGGTGGGGATGCATGGGGTAGAGTGGGAGGTGGATGCGGCTTGACGTGGGACGGTCGAGGTGATACAGCGTCTCGAGGTACACCGCCGCTTTGTCCCCCCTAAACAGGAAGCCACAGTACACTGGTCCTCCCTGAGGGAGGGGATCATGTTTTCCTGACCACCTCTGCCTTGTCATCAACCCAACATGCTCCTCCTGATCCTGACAAGATCTGCAAGTGTCACAACCTACAACATGACCCCACCCCCTGCGAAACCCTGCCGTACCCCCCTCACTCGGTTTGTTTGCTTTGGCGCACACGGCCAAACCCGTGAAACATATACGCCGCCTCGTTCTAAATGTGACAATATCAGCCGCCTCCCCACCCACAAAAAATCAATAAAGCTGCAGTTCACAGCTCAGCAGAACATTTTTCATGACCGTGGCACGATTCTGTTGCGAGTGACAGATACGCTTTTGTTAGCGTAGAGGAGGCTAATCACTCTCAAAGCTACTGAAAGCAAACAGGCTATTATATGCCAGAAAAACCACACTGTTGCTCTTCTGTTCTCCTCACGAGGAGAACTTCTTTACAGAGCACGGATCACTTATGCACCGATTCATCAAGCGTTGAATCAGGATTTTATATTTATCGTCAGCGCCGTTGTACAAATAAAGTTATATAGCTTGTAATTTCCGCGGGTGCGAATTCATATTGGACGGACAAGGCCATTTATCACTGTCAGGGCAGCGACTCACTTAGAAATCCCTGTTTTGACAGGCGTTCAGGAGGCAGGCACAGCTGAGGCTGGGACAGGCGCCGTAGGGGGTCTTCTGGCATACAAGCTCCTGACGTCCCCAGGCCCTCTCACATTCAGGTGTAAAACCCCTCGAGCAGCACAGCCAGGCTAACATTGCCCGGGAGTCTCAGCGCCACAGTGTCTGCTGCAGCCCCCGAGCCTCCCCAAAATAGAAGCAACCTCACACCGAGACATGGCTTCACATCTAGCGTATAAAAATCTGAATATTCAAAGGATTCAAAGCTCGTCCATCATTTTTTCATTGCTGAAATAAACTTGATTTGGCTTTTTTTTCTGCAGTAGCTCTGCTCATAATTTTGGTATTTCAATTTTAAGCATATTGGACATCTCAATCATACATCATTGATAGTCTAAATGTCTGTAACCTGTATTTTATGGCTTTTTTTGAGGGATTCATTCTGTTTGTCAAAGGCCTCACACTCTAGCGGTTGCAAAGTTACAGCAAGATTGTTGTAGCTACGTTGACAGTGTTTAAAGGATAAGTTCACCCATAAATCAAAAATTCAGTAGCCACTTAATCTCCCACTTTCTGATGAAAAGTTACGGAGTCTGTAGTAGATGGGGACTTTGTCCAAGTCTTCGCAAGACCCAAGATCCCAAATTGATTTGAAAACACAAAAGACAAGACAGTGTTTTTAGTTTTAGGTGAATGTAAACTTCAACTCTTCTGTAGCAAAACAGTAGTTCTTGTTCTGTTTTTCACACGCTGAAAAAAACTTGTGTCAAGGTTCTCTATAGGCTACAGGTGGCGCCCTTTCGGGCCCATTATCCCAGATGATCAACAGATGATTCCCCCACGCCACTCACCTCTGCTTCCTGTCCTGCAACACAGCGGATATCAAAACCACACATGTTCCTTCAGCACTCCAGATTCCCTGTCTGGGAATGGCCCCCTGAGGGTCAAACCTCGGCTTCTTCCTCCTCTTCCTGCTATTTGCAGGTCAAAGGCGACGGCCTGCTGGCGAGGCGTTTCCCACTGCAGCTCTTCTGGATTCACACTGAAACCTACACGGAGGAAGAGAGCGGCGGTAACCTTTGTGTATCACAAAGCTGATAAAAATCTCGCTGCAAAGACGGTTGTGCTCACTGAAACAAGCCGCGACACAGGCCGAGAATTTATGACCATCAACTGACACCAGGAGGTGAGCAGGCGTAAAGGAGAGAGACGCCAGATGGGAGGAAAGCAGCATCACATGATTGTTGTCTTGACAATACACTGTATGTTTCGAGTACAGGATGTTCTCTGAAAATGACTTGACAGATGAAATCAATCTGTAAATCAAGCCGCTCCACAGAATATTATGAATAAGGAGAATCTGACTGGATCTCAGAGCATTTTTCTTGGGCCTCATTAGTGTCATGACTGATTTCCCCTCCGATATTGAGCTCGGGTCTCCTTGAGGGACCCCCTGTACCATGGAAGCGGATCTGTCGAGTGGAGTGATGATGATGGGAGCCTTCTGACACATGTGTACTTTTACAGTGAGAGGGCATGCATAATGCATGCGGCTTTAACCAAACATCCAGCGCCCGACTCTACTGGGGTGTTATCTGGTGTGTGACTCGGGCTTTCTTCCTGAGTGGGACGGCGTATCAAATTCCTGGAGGCCCTTGCTTCCCTCAAGTGTACACATGTAAATACTCACAGGCTGAGGAAAACACACACACACACACACGGATACTATCAAACATCTCCCAGCTGATCGCCACCAGCACCAGATGTTGTGTTGCAACATCCACAATCTGAGTTTAATTGCGAGGGAGAAATGATCTTGGATTCACACAGGACTAATGCTAAAAGTGCATATAAACCAGCTATTCTGAAAGATGTCAGCTCCGCCGCACTGCGCCCTGGATGCTACAGTAACTAGAAAGATGTTCATGCAAAGGAAGCCTCACAATCCTCTCCCTTACGTCTGGCCTGTCCCCTGAGCCTCAGTGGACGCTGCGTGGGCCGACTCCAACACATCTGGCATGATAGAGTATGTCTGCGCCGGCGGCTCGGCTCTGCAGACACAGACACACGTAGAGATCCAGGCTTCTTGTCGTTGTCATCTACCGCGAAAACATATTAAATGCGAGGGTCCCATAAATGAAGGCGCAGACAGAATTTACATGTTATGTAATAACCGAGGCAGCGGGGGGGAATTTGATTCTGGGAATAACAAGCAACTAACACGTTAATGATGCTTACCCAGCCCAAAGTTTGCTTTGCATTTTATATTCACGCGGCGTGCCAGAGAATGTGTGAATGTGAGTGCAAGCGGGTAGGTTGTGGAGGGTCAGGGAGGGTTAGTCAGCCTTCTTCTACTGTGTGCATTATATATTAAATGGCCATTTATTACCCTTAACTACTCATGTAAAGTTGATTATTTTTATGGGGCTATTGTGTGAAGAGGTGACAATGATAATGACACTGAAATGACAGCCATCAGTTCAAAATAACTACAATTATTAACAGAATGTGATGAAAAAATGATTTTGATTTTAAGTCAAATAAAGATATTTACTGAAGTTCTTTTTATACACTGTGCCCCTACTTGTTTGGAGTATGAATTTGACATATGATCAGTTCTTATCGCCCCATTAACATCACTGTAAAGCTAAATGTTGATAGACCTAACCACAAAGAAATCTTGTTCGAGTTTTCTAACTAAACTCAGTGTGAATGTCATCGGGGGCTCTTATAAGACCAGGTTAACCCCTCAGCATCTAGAGTGAGTTTTCCAAGCTTCGACTGAAAGGGAATCGCACCCAAGGTGCCTTCCAGGGCCCATTTGACCAGAGCTTTTTATGCTCTGTGTGCATTATATGACCGCTTTGTGGTTCCAGCCAGCTGTGGGCCTTCCCTGTAAATGAACCCCTGACTGCGAGGAGCCGACTTATATCTGGGTGTTTATATCTGTCAGAAAAAGGGCAAGACTCAGCGCCGTGACTGAGGCTCCTCTGCTCATGTCAAAGTTTTGATACCCCTCTGATGCGTGGAAGAACCCTCCAGCTAGCCTGCTCTGATAGGGTCCAGGGGAGTTTGGATCAGAGGATTGTGGAAATGGTGTTCAAGCTAAACCTTTTCACAAAAGAGATTTCTGGAGCTTAATGATCTCTAAAGAGGTGTTGAGACCGCAGTTTATGCTGCAGTGAAGTGTAAATGGGTCCAGAAGGCAGGATATTTTCTTATATTTTCTTTATATCTGGCTTTAAAGGTGATGGGTTGGGAACATTTTTTGAATTTGATGAAATTAAGAAAATACATAGGCTTTAATAAAGTTATTTACTTCTTTCATTACATTTATTTCCCTGAATTTTAACAATTTTAATACAAATTCAATTCATTGTCATATTATATGAACAGAGTAGATGACTGGCCAATTATATAATTATCAAACAGGTACTAAGCCCTTGTCTTTTCTCTTTTTAATGACAACAGACTTGCAAGTGAGATTGACTTGGGACTTGGCCTAGGTCATATCTCGGTCCCATATTATGAAAAACACGTTTTCTCTGGTCTCTACATATATAAACTGGTCCTCCCTGAGCCTACCAACTCCCAGAATGAGGAAAGCAAAGAGTCCTGCATAGTCTCTGCAGCCCACCCGCTGGTAACACGGCGCTCCTACAGGCTGTTCAGATTCAGCTCCTGTCGTTATGTAACGACAGGAGAGATTTTCATAAGCCGGCCTGCTCTGCGCGATGATAGGAGATATCGAGAGGGGGGCGTTCATCCCGGAGGTGAAGTTCGGTGTGTCCCAACCATACAGGACCCAGCAACTGCACCCGAGCCACAGGTAAGTGTCGTCACGTTTTGATACTATTTACAGCTGCCGACGAGTAAGTTATGGTGACGTCAGCTTGAAATTGGCTAACTAGTTAGCTCCGCTTCGGTCCCCTATGCAATGACGTTTGAAGCGAGTTTAATGTTGATAATATTACGAGGGAGCTTGGTTGTCACAGTAAAAGTCTGGAAACAGACTGGAGACAGAGATTATGCGAACAGTGTCCAAAAGTTTGGAGACTGTGTTGGAGACAAACACAGCTTTCGCTAACGTTAGGTGTTTTTAGATGTTACCTGTTGCAGGTCAGTGGAGGATGCGAGCCGGGTGGTTGTGTTGGGGAGTTTCTCATGTAATGTCCGTATTTCTTCAGGAGCCTCTCCTTCTGGGTCCGATTCTGGGTCAAACTGGTGTGATTGAACGACAGCATCTCGGCGAGCCACAGCGATACATCCAAACATTAGCGCATGCTACCGCTAGCGTAAGGAGCGCCGTCTCCCTGAGAGGGGCGTGTAGCAGGCAGGGCAGGTGATGACAGACGGAGCTCATTAGCATTTAAAGGTGCAGGCACAGAAACAGCCTGCTCTCAGTAGAGCTCAGCAGAGCGACTTTTAGACGGCTGAAATTCAGGACCACGGATGGGTTTGGGGCAATACATTTTGAATACAGTGTTGTTGGACCTCTGACAGCTGTGTGAAATTGATGAAAAACTATAATATGGGACCCTTGACGAAAGACTCGACTTGACTTGACACAACTTATGAGTTGACTTACCTCAGAAAAAAAAAATGATTAGGGACATGCTTGAGACCAGTCTGGCATTAAATGAACACAACATGTGGACAAGCGACACTGAATTAGCGACCCACTGGAGTAGAGGGCCCTATGTTCAGTATATGATTCACATTCAGTATAAAGCAACCCAAGCGCTGGCTTCATCCAGTGTTGTGTAACACAGTAAGTGTGGCAGGCTGTAAGTGTGTGAAGTGCTGGGGCTGGGGCAGCTTTCCCTCTCATTTACAGTTAGTTGTGTGAGAGTATGCAGAGCGCAGGTCCAGGCCTACAGCTGCTTATTTACTATGGAGCAAGCAGACAGGAGCGAGAGCAGCAGCCAGGAGGGGGCCTCCGGGGGCCTGGCCCGGGGGCCAACACAGTGTCTGACAAAAGCATAAACACAGTGGACCTCCAAACCCTGAGGGCCGCACCGCTGCCAAAAACGCCGCCCACAATACTTACCGGCACCGCCACACCAGCGTTTCAAAAACCTTGCTTTCCCAGCAACAGTTTGTTTTAGAGACAAGCATTTTGGGCAGCAGGAACCTGACACTGCTAATATTTTGATTTGTAGCCATGTGCTAATTAAGCAAAACAGGAAGTGTGCAGTACTGGGCCTGATGAACCGCTGAGGATGATGGGCTGAAAAGAGGTCCAGCTGTAAGACTTAGTGCTAAGCCTTGCTTGTCAGCATCAGACTTGGTTTAAACATACACACTCTGCATGATCATGCCAATGTACACAAGAGAGTGAATATATATACTCTATTAATGCTTAAGACTCTGACTCTTACCCATCTGACCTCACTGAATTCACTGAAACTGAATGGCCACAATCTGAACAGGTCTCTGGAGCTGTTGATAAGAGTCTCATTGAGGAAGGCTTTGGGGACATCGGGCGTCTTATCACTCTAAACTGTTCCTATGACAGTCATCGGTGCCTGTACCGAGGTGCGTGGGTGGACAGCCAGAGGCCTGCAACGTCTCTTTATTTAGTACACTTGCTGTTTCCAGAGTGAAGCCCTGCACAAGCTCAGACAGCATTTCAACACCACGGAGCCTGTCTCTGCTGCTGGTCAGGCCTGCAGCTTCCACCCCCTCCTTCCCCTATCACTTCCGGAGAAAGAAAGGGAGAGATGTCTCAGCTGAACTCACATCAAAGGAAAAAGGAAAAGAGACGAGGAAGAGCTTTGACGGGTCTCGAGCTGCTCTTGTGGGATCACTTCAAAGACAGACCTGCAAAGATAGCTGCAAGTCAAGTCAATATAATTCGGTACATTTGAGCGTCTGCCTTCATCTGTTTCTGACCGATGTTTGACCACAGCGCTGTCCTGTGGGTCCTTCTTCGCAGACATATTGACCTGGTTTTAGCCTTTTTGGTGTTGAGTCATCGCTCACTTTAAAAACAATAGTTGGCGGTGTGTTTAGTCTGAGGTGCCTGGCCTCAGCAATAGACCATATTCACACGGCGGCCATTTTCCCCTGAGATCACAGTCAGGGTGGGAAGCACTGCTTTTTTCCAGGTTGCAAAATAGTAATCATTTCAACACTTTCATATTGATTAGCGAAAATCTGCGGGGACACTGAACACAACATATTTGATAAACCGTTACCTCCTTCCGTGAGCCAACAGCTAATGTTAGCAATGCTGTATGATAGTCGCATGATAGGATGGCGAAAGCACGATATAAACTGATTCTAAAATATTAACTCACATCTTCGACACATTTATTTAACCCTAGAAACACCCCGGATGTAATGTAACTGTGACATTAGCTTGGAAGTGGTTGAATGCTCACAGTAGCTAACGTGTTATCAAATATATTGTTTTACCTTGAAATATGGCCTCCAGATTTTCACTATAATCATCTTTTCAGTTGGCAATCATCCGGTAAGCAGTAAATTACTAACAGTTTGTCAGATTTCCTACATTTAGACGACTTGCAACCTGGAACGAGCAGCATCGCATCATTCAAGCGGTTTGAGCATCCCACCCTTAGCGTGACGTCAGAGGAAAATGGCGGCCGTGTGAATATGGCCAATGAAACACGCAGCACTGCAGCCATTGCAGGTATCTCGTTACTTCTCTCTTGCCGGCCGAGTCTAGCAAGAAAATAGAAATGTCAGCCTATTCTCCTTGCAGCAATGAGTCAGACGATGCAGTGACACAGTTTTCAGGAAGCCAGTGACCTACACAGCACACTGAGAACAGATCCCGTCAAAATAAATACAGCATTTCTGCCCCGCCACCACACTGAGTGCAGGAGAATCCCTCTTGTCAGTCACGTCATATGTTTGGAGGTTTTCTATTACTCCCTCCCTACTCTGGTGGCCTGGTCATGCTTTAACAATGGCTGAGGGCTGACTGACTCCAAGACATACAAACGCATGTGGTGGAATGTGTCTCATGTTGTGGAGGGTTTCCTAGAGGTGTCACGTTATTTAATAACATACAGCTTACAACTCCTGTCCGCCTACGGGGGCCACCCCTTAGCCTTCATCTGGTTTAATATGGCTACCTTTGCAGAGAAAATATGAATATGAGCTTTTGTTTGCATAACTTTAATTAGCCCTTAATTAATATTGTCATCTCAAGAACAGGCCTCAAATCAGGCTGGCAAATTAAGGAGACAGTGTGCGTGGAATGCGGCTCCATTTCAAGACAAACTGACGTGAGAGACAGCGGACGGCGAGGGAGAAATCCTCTCATTATGAAAACAGAATGAAATAGATCCCGGCCGTACGCCTGGCATTGCTAACATGACAAGACAACATCTGTTTTCGTTGGGCCTCCGGGCTCAGCCTCCAGACAAAATTATGTTTTATTAGGGAACTAATATTTCCTCCTCAGTGGTGTTTCGAGATGGAGGGAGGTTTTGTGTATCAGAAATCGAAACCGTTACTTGTTGAAATTTGGAGTTACCTTGGTGATGGCCTTGTCTTTGTCATTATAGAATTTACTGAAAACTGAAACCATGTCCCACTGAGGGAACTCAGCCTTTGCCCGTTGGAGAAATCTCACTGTTTCCTTTGCTTCTTCGCTATTATCCCATCCTATAATGAAAGGATAGGAAATGTATACATGCATAGTAAAGAGAGACAACGCAAACTCCAGTACAGATGTAAACGTAAATAATTCCTGTGTACGATTGAGCCTCACTGCCACCTCACATTCTCATTTCCAGACACACAAAACCAGAAGTAGTCTCCAGGGCTGAGTGAACACCACATGAAGGCTGTCTTTGTCCTCTGTGGCTGTGGTAACGTAGCTCGCTAACACTGCAGCCCTGGCCTGCAAACAGCAGCGTGTCACCCAGGAGGTGTCGGCCCAAACGTGCCGGCGACTCTGACATCAGCCAATTTTTTTCTTTTTTTACCACCATGTTTGTATTTTCATGTGTGCTCGCGTGTGCCTGCCACTTTGTTTGTGTTGACTGGTTTAGATTTAAATTGTTGGTCTTGTGTTCGGTGTGTGTGTGTGCTTCTGTGGAAGCATGGGTGTCACTTATAGGTTTGTCCCGCTCTTAGCTCACTTCGGAAAAGGCAAGGATGCATTGTATTTATGAAGCAAGCATGACATTTATTCTGCCACTCACACTCTCCGTTATTAGAGTTATAAACGGACTCCAGAGAAGGCCACCTCCTATAATTATTCGCTCACTTGACCCTGAGTGAACAGAGAGGTTGCTTTCTCCACGCCAAGTGGTTTGCATTTGCATGAACACACATGTAGACACGGAGATTAGTGTATATTTGTATGCCAAATAATTGCTGTCTCACACACACATGCGTACACACCGTGTGCTGGTGGAATCATTATTTCCTAAGGTGTACTGTATGTTGTCTTAGTGCTTTTACTGTTTCAGTCTGCCAGTGTCATGCCTCTATAAAGCTGTCAGTGTCACTGTAGGCCCCTGCAAGTCTGCTGGTTTAAATCCCTCTAAAGGCAACACACTTGTGTTTCTGTGGACCTGTTTATCAGCTCAGATGAACTGCCACCTTGCTGGGTCAGCTAAGTGCCGTAGGCCCGTTAGCACCATGTTTCTCTGCAGTCACTAAGCTATTTCAACTCAAGCAAGCTCCAGCACAGTTTATTCCAAGGCCGATTTTAACCTATGCCCTTTGTTTTCAACGGACTCCTTGCCCCTCAGAGTTGCAAAATGGGTGATGGTTGAAATCTCCATCTATGAAATGGAACAACCCTTCCAGATCCTCATGCGTTATCAGAAGTCATCAATGTGGTCTTCAGCCGTGGTGACTTCTCTTGCGTTACTGTGGCAATCCTGGTGTTATTATTACAATACCACCTGCCATTCATTTGATGCAGATAGAAAAAAATGGATGCTCGGAATTTGTTCACAATTTGAGGCTATTAACCATGTCATCGTATAAAATTAACGCTGTTTTATCACCTGCCACTAGTGGTGCCCAAACTTGGGCCAGTCCTGGTTTCTTCAGTTCGCTCTTTGCTGACATGTGGCCATGGTATTGCCTGCTTGTGACTCAGATCTGGCAAAAAGGAGTGGACCGCCTAAGTGTCATCATTCCACGTGGTATGTGGGCCAGATGAATGTATCTGGTGCGGGCCAGATCTGGGCCACAACAATTTTGCCATCTCTGGTGGAGGTTTGGTGGGCCATGTTGCCCCAGCCCTTGGCCATACCCCTCTATCCCAACAGGAATCGGGGCACCTTACCCGCAGCCGTCAACGCAGAAAATGAAGGATTGAACTAAGTGGTTGGGTCAAGGGGTGAATTGGGATTGGGCCTAGAGGTAACACAAAGCCACAAGCAGTCAGAAGAGCTTGAATTGTAGCGCATCTGTAAATCTTTTGACAACAATTGTGGATACCTTACAAAACATATAACTGAATGTACCCACCCACTTTCAGCAGATATATAAAATTACCAAGCTTGCTTTGGAGCTCACAGACCTGACTGCATTCTATCGCCCATGTCTCAGTTTGGCACGCAGACATAAGGCTGGTGGGAACCACTTTTTCCAGAAGTCACATGACATGTTTCCAGTCTGTTGCCAATGCCAAACCAAACGGCCAACCTGCATACAGTCCACACAGTACATGCTGCTGGTTCGGTTCCAAAATATTCTGGGAATGGATCCACCAGAGTGTGAGAGTGTCTGTGTGTGGTGTAGCCTGTGTGTGGACATGTGAGAGTGTGCCTGTCATAATGAGTATGTATGTACCATGCCAACTTCCAGTGCCCACATCCACCTATCCAGCGAGCTGTAGTTGCAGTACACATGTCCCGTCCGGGCCAAGCCAAATAACTGCTTACCCTCCTATTCTCCCACAGCCCCCGAGCCGGACCAGCAGACAGCAGACAGGCACGCTCCACCTCTTAGAAAAACCAGAGGCCAGATACCACAGCACACCTTGCTCACAGTACATAACAGTGTACCACAATGTACCACAGTGTGCTGGAAGAGTCATTTGACAGCTTTGGCCATTTGGTGGAAGGTTTTATTACAAGAAGTAACACAAGTGCATTTTTGTTTCTTTTTTCTCACCACGGCCAATCTAAATGAGAAATATATTATGTTAAGCATACAATACAGGCCTACAGTATATCTGGATAATTTGACTCCTTACCAGTAATCAGTGTCCTTTTTTTTTCGGCTTTCTGTTCCTTACATTTGGTATTTCGGTCATGTTCTCAGTTTATATGCTTCAACTGAAACTATTCAGGACCAAGTTGTGGGGCCTTAAGTATCAGATGAAACCAGTAGCGCGTTGAGGTCAAGAGTTTCTTTTCTGCAGTAATAGGGGAGAACAGGATAACCTCTCCAGGGCGAGCACCAAACACCTGACCTTCCCACAACATTCAGTGGGAGTTCAGATTGTAAGGATTTATGAGAGAAGGTGAGAGGCTCTGGCACCGGCTCTGCCCCATGACCGACCCTCAGGGGTCCCGCTCTCCCTTGTGTGTTGACAGTGTTACTGCGCACACGGACCCCTGAAAGATTGGGTGTGCTTTTCTCCCAATTGTTCTGACCCCTATAAACCGTGGCCTGGCTACCAATAGGCTTTTCCGCTTGGATATCTCACCCTTAAATGGATCTCTCAGGTATTGGGGCCTCTCAACGTGTGCCTCCAGTGGGCTACAGGAGCCCCAGGACTGGGTTCATTAACTCTGCATTGATTGCTGGAGCTTTGAAAACGTCCGGCGACGGCAGGGATAATATGACTCAATGAAAAGGCATTGGGAGTCCCCGAAGACTAATTATGGCACAGACGAGTGGGTTTGTTAAGGTTTAAAGGTGTGCCTTGTATAAAATGCACATTTCTTCAATTTAAATTATGAGAAGTCTTGTTTGACTAATGATTGCTATTAACCTACAAATTATGATAACAAGGAGGTGTTTATTTTGCATTACCAGTAACTTTTCTTCATCGTGCATGAGACGGTAAAAGTTCCTTGTGCTTTTGGAGCTAAATTAACAATAACAATGCCTCCAAAATACATATGTCTTGCAGTAGCATGCTCATCTACACGAGGGTCATACATTTACCCTGATTTTTCCCGGTCAGAACATGATTTTGCGAGTTATATTTTGGCAGCGGCCCCCTGTTTAATGCTGTGGCAGGCCTGTCCACGCTCCTGCCTGTGGAAACCTGCCTAGGTGTGATTGATGAAGGCCCTAATGCACCCGGCCCTCCCAGGTGAGCGGGCCCTCAGAAGTGCAGCGCTTCAAGGCGCTGTGCGATAACATTGGAGCTGTCCTCCTTGCCACCTACCCGCTAGGAGCCTCATTCATCATGAGTATGGGATACTGCTCACCTCACAGCGGGGCTCAAAATATGATTTGACCCTCCTCCAAGGAAACATGGAAATGGCACTCCCATCATGACGCAGCTTTCAAAAGAGCATTCAAGTTTGCATTTTATCAGATTTTAGAGTCGTTTGTACTATAAAAGAGTATCTTCAAAAACGCTACATTTTTAGCGCTCCTGATACGATAATGAGACCTCCTCTGCAGGGGTATATCATAAAGGTACTGCTTGGATGACCTGAGGTGAGCTGGGTTCTGCCACAACCTCCCAGCAGCCTTATTCCTCCAGACATTCTGTGAGAGAAAGCAGTCTGGTTTCCAGGTCCTGATGGGCTCGCTGGCAGATGGGACTGAAACTCTCACTGAGCACCTCTGTTCCAGAGTGCTCATGGTGAAGCAGGAATTTACTGCAACCACCCGATTGTTTTTGATATGTCTCGGATAGTTTACCCAAGGTATTCCCATGCAGCAATTATTATGTGAATAAACTTATTATACATGAAGGTGGACTGCTACTCCAGGTCAAAGCCACGAGTACCACAGCATACGGCAGTCCTAAACTGACGTTTTGCTGTGTACATAATTTCCTACAAATGATCCTTTTGATAAGTTAATGTGTTTGTAATTATTGGAATAACTGAAAATATTTGGAACTGTTTATTTTAACTCATATTTAACATAACATTTACTCCATTTATGCTATAATGTAGTTGTAATCAGTGCTGGAATTGGCCTCTGTATGAACATCCCAATTGGTTAACATGGGCCCCAATATGAAGCGGGCAGCACTTCCACCACCAGGCTGTAGAGAGGGCAGAAGAGTGCCGGCAGCTTGTGAGCTGCGCCGGTAAGCAACAAAACATCACTGTGCTGTTTACAAAGAGTAAAATGTAAAACTGCTGGTACGGCGTACTGGTGCAACACGTCATGCTGAAACAACTGAGTGGGCTGATTGACAGCGACTCCTAAAACAACATTCGTCACTGTTCCCAAGACAACATGACCGTTGCAGAGACAGGTGTTTGGAAAACATCGTGGTTTGGGTTAAAAAAAAAAAGTGACTTATGTGACCTGTGGGACACGAATGGCAATATGCTGGATTAAAGTCCTGGGTTTGTTTGACCCAACTATTCATCCCAAACCTTCTCCCTTACTGGACTAACGCGCTTTGGACTACTTCGCCTGATTGCCTCCTTTGCTGCCTTACTAATCGGTATCGCCACTAGAGGTCGGCAGCTAAAGACAAACTTTAATAACGGTCGACTTACATAATGGTCATTTGAGGACGGAGTGAGTACCGGCCCACTTCAAACACTATCGTTGTAATTACAGGTATAGGGATTTGTTTTAGTGTAAGGCCATGCATTTGCAAGCAACAGTGCAATTCCTTTTACAAGGCATTAATAACCTAATAACAAGGATTTATTTCCTGAAAGATTTCCCAGAAAGAAATGCTGGGTTTGACGAGAACATTAAACCTCTCCCTTGCCACATCTTGTTAGTTTGTCATGTGGTCGACATCGCTGAACATTTCCATTTAAAAAATGTAATATTTGTCTTACATCCCTTTAAAATCACCAAAACTCTTACATTTGTTTTATTTTGAAAGACTTTTAAATAAAGAGTCAAATCTCATGTTCCTTGCTTGATTCCATCCGAAGTTTGGTATTCACGGTATAGCCTGACCTTTCTCCATTATGATATGTGATTCTCTGTAAACAATGAAATGGCTGTTGCTTGTTGAAAGGTGTGTTGATCTTGGTGATGCATTCGGTTGCCACAGCCCTTTTGTAAGCACAGGACACATGTTTCATATTCCTCCCCTTTAATTAGGCCGGACTGGAAAAACTGACCACACTCCTTGTTTTTCTGGCCTGTGGAAAGGTGTGTGGTGGGCCCTGAAAAATTAATGCATGCATGGCATCCCTCTACAGTACCTGCAAGATTTATAACCAAGTATGTCGGACACACCGCAGTGGTCAGACTTTTGAGAAGCATGTAAAACAAGGCTTAATTTCAACATCTGACACTTGGTTACTTAGCCAGTTACCACCAATAAACAACCTCGCTCCTTTTCTTTCACTGTTTGAAAAAGGTCTTGAAAATGAACCAGAATAGTCTCTGTGGTGACTGCCATGCCTGGGTTTGAATAAGGCAATTTATGTTTTAACCACAATTTACTTTTCACCAGAACTATGCCTAAATTTGTACTGCATTTAAAATATTTTCAGATTATGTCCAAACGAGTGGGTGGCTGCCGAACCACACACACTGGTTGTCATCGCACAAAACAGGCACAGTATATCAAAAAACACCGGGCTCTTGGTGGTACTGTCAGGTAATATTTGCAAATGTGCACTCAATCCTTCTTCACTTTGTCTTTTCCCAAAAAGTTTGAATCAAGAAAAAAGGACTAAGACTTTGCAGTGTGTGCTTGGTTTTATTACAATAACGCACATGAGATGAGCAGTTAATACTACGTGACTTGTGCTACACATGCACACTCAGCATCATCAGACCTTGAGGGGGAAGGGCCGTGATGTTGTCAACCGCTCAACATTTAAAGCGAAACACCTGAACAGACTTCCAGTAAAAGCAGAGATGGGCAGGGTTTCCCGTCTCGGAGAAAAATACACAAAAATAAACCCTCGATTTGTTTCTATTAACAGACATGTCAAGAACAAGCCTCTTTATGAAGCTCCTTCGCCTTAATTATTTTCCCGGGGAAATTCAATGAAGCTCAAGTTGGTTGAGCTGTGAGAGCGGAAAATTGAAGTTGAAGGTAGTAAAAAAGAAACGAGACAGCGAGGAAGACTGTGCACTCTAACAATCCCTCTTTCTTCATACTCCAGTTATCAGCCACTGCATCTTATTCGGTGTCAACAATACAGTATAATCTTGACAATTTTTTGTCAGCAGCCTTGTTTCAATTAATTCCAGTGGCTCACATTTAAAATGCTGCATCATGGACGAAGAACGGTTGATTCATGAAGTTAAATGAGGAGTTACCTGTGATACTTCCACACTGAAAGCTGCTTTAAGTGATATAATTTATGAAAGTAAGAGTTCAATAGCTCTATATTCCAATAGTGCTCAGTGTTATAGAGTGTTTAGTGTGACATGCTCCCCCCTCCTGTGTTTTGTTGTGGCAATCACATTGGTCAGAGACCATCGTTGCCCCGCCCCCTGCTCATGCAGTAAAGGAGAAAATACATTTACTGGTTTCCCTGCCCACTTCACCCAATCAGGACAGAGAACTCTATAAAGAGGCGGTATTGTCTGCTCGTGAACATGCCACGTGCAGGATCCTGCTAACCTAAATACGCTGGCTGAAGGGATATGACCATGGAAGGTGGAACCGTCTTGCTGTTGGTTGTATTGAACATCATCTTCTTAGCTAGCTAGCTAATATACTGTTGGAAATCCAGTTTGCTTATTGCAATATTATTTGTTTCTTAGGGCTCCTTTGGTTTATGTTATTAACAATAAAAGTAGAATAACTTTATAGTATCTTACATTTTTCTGCTTTTGTAATCACTATCATTGAATTTTGTCCAATACTATTTTCACATTTGACCTTTTTTTCAAAAAATAAAACCCAACTGCTGTCTTCAGCCTTTAATACAAGCGTGTTAGGCCCAGTGCATTACTCACATAGTGAGAGAAAAAAAAAAGTTTGGTAGGTTTTTATTTTCTATCCTAAATAAAAAGCAGTGAGTTCATGGGTTTTTATTACATGATGATTCGATGCCGCATGGAGATCATTAGAATCCATGAAAATATGAAGAGACACATGTATTGGATTTCCTCAAATAGAGACAGCGTAGAGGAGCACTTGCCAAGTATGTCGACCAAGTGCAAATGTTTATTTTAAAAGTGATGTTTGAATATTGTTTTATTTCCATATACTTGTGGACTTGGCTCAGCAGGTTAGTCTCTCTCTCTCCGAGACTTGTTTAAATTGAGTGCCTGGATTCAATTCATATGCTGTAAGAACCTGTACCGGGGACAATGTGAGTAAGAGGAAGGCTGTGATAAGAGAATCCGCGTCACCGTATCCAAGTTAAATAAGCACAAGACTGGCACACTTTATTTTCGAACATGGCCACTGAATATCAGTCCTGCCCGGTGGAAAAACACCTCAAATCCAAACCAGGGTGTCACTTCTTTAGTCTTTCTAAAAGTTTGTTTGGGAATTTGAATTTCCATTTCATTAGGTTTGCACAGGATTGTGTTTCATATGCAATAAAACACCTTTTCAAGTTCACCCAATAAAATATGAAATTCTTGTGTGTCCACTGCTGACTCGACTAAAAGTCTGTCTAAATGGTAGATTGTACAACTTGACTGAGAGGTTTAAACTAGGCTGCTGCTGCTGGCCAGCTGTGGGATGCACAATCGACATGTTATAGTCATCCATCGTCTCTTAATGTCTTTTCAGCAACACTGCTCGACAATAGTCTAGCCTTTAATTCCGTGACTTTGTTACGTCACACTACATCACAGTGTAACACATTCACATTATTAACGCCTAGCAACTAGTTTGGCATGTAAAAAAACTGATATTTAGCACTCTGTTGTTGTTAGTGGTGCAGGCTCAGGCGTATGTGAGCTGACCAATCAGAACAAACTTAGTATTCAGGAGGGCGGGCCTTAAAGAGACAGGAGCTAAAACAGAGCTGCAGCTTTGGATAGCATTAGAAAACCAACGTGTTTTTTGAACATTAAAGCATGTAAACACATTCTAGTAGTAACCCAGATTAGAAATTGTGAAACTGAAAATGAGCATTATATATCTGCTTTAATCATATTGTGCTAAAATTAGTGAGGTGAGCCTTAGTATAAATAAGTTTGCTGTTGCGTACAAGCTTCTTAAAACACATTTTTAAGAAGTGTAAGCTTTGTCTTTTGTATGGCTTCTTATTTATTTAGGCATAATAGTAAGTAAATGCCTTGAAATAATCATATATATTTTTTTTCATGAATGACATTTTATCTCATGTCAGTCACCAGTTTTTTGGCCTCATGCCTTATTATTTTTTTATTATGATCAAAACTGATTGCCATCTAACGTTATAACTGTTGTCGACCCCCTGGAGGAGGATGATGATAAATCAAAAATATTTACTTTATTGTAAAGGGGGAGACCCTTTGCTAGTAAAATCAATCAGTCAATCACCCCGGCACAAGCCAGTGAGTGTGACTAAGGTGAGTTATAAAAGTGGTCTTGTGTGTGGACGCCATGGGAGGGACAATTTTCTATTCCTCCTTAAGTAAATACTACATATGCAGTGGGTATTAGGCTCCATCACAATCCCTGGTTATTTGGCAGGCTGTTGCTAATGGAAGCATGGTCTTGAGTGGACGTCACAAGCACAAGGCTGAACAAAGAGGCCCTTTCTGTGGGCCAGAAGGTGCTGAAAGGCAGGGTGAGGGTGGCAGGCCTGTACGGAGCACCACTATCATGCTGGTCGTCATGTACCAAAGCTCACAGACAAAGGTGAGGCATGTTATCCCTTCTCTGTAGCCTGAGACCTCTGTTGTGGGGGAACTTCAGTTTTGTAAATACTGTTGCATGACATTTGGAGATGATGGAGTAAATGTCAATGATGAATTTGCTCTTTCTTACTGCCATACACTGGTGTGATCTCTTTAAAAAGGATAACAGTCACACTCAATAATAATTTGCAGGGATTACAAGCATCTAACATCTCACTAAGCTTTTACAGTCAGGGAGTGGTGTGTGCTGAGGAAGGGCACAAGAATGCTGCATTCTGCCCAGTTTTCCGGATTGAATGATGGGATCCGACACTAGACATGGCAAAGCTTCATACCTCATTGATTCTCCGTGCCACAGCGTTTTTTTGCATCATATAACATCGTAATTTAGACCACATGTGCCCACAAATGCCCTTGTGAATAGGAAGGAGTGAATGTCTGAGACAGTTAGCGGGGAACGTAAAACAAATGTGCCTCAAAACACTTACGCTGGGTCTCTCCAGTGTATACAGGTTGATGTGACTCAGAAACAAATTCACTGCTAACACATTCAGCTGCTGAGCTTGTATAACATTCACTGTGAACCTTGTATTGATTAACAAATGATCCGTAAGATTTCTAAAGTTGTCCCCATTGACATCATCATGAAAATGAATGATTTACTGAATATCACATTATTTAAAGGATACACTTTGCTCTAAGTAATCAAAGATTTGGTTGTCTCTTGTCAACACATTATTTGGGTTTTCCCTGTCATGACGTCACCATTGTGCACGTAAAACACAAATCATCATGGACCGTGACCTCGCCGTAACCTTCCCATAACCTTAAGTAACAGGAGTTTAAACGTGCACATACAGTAAACATGCCCACTTTCATGACTGCTGTTATAATTTAACAGCAGCTGGTATTTCTCCGTCTAATTACTCTCCACAGCAGTTGCACTGTATGTGTGTCAATGAGAGGCAGAGCGATGGGTGGCCGTACAGTACGGCGCAGTTCTGCAGCTGTGAACAGGGCGGGCTGAGCGTGCTAACCAAAGGAAACCCTCCGGGCCACGCGACAGGACCTGTGGAGCCACTCGAGTGATCCCCTAGCCGCCGCATACAGTCTGCCTTTTACCTCCTCGAGTGTACACAAAGGAGAACTTATCCCGAGTCCCCCGCCCTCTCCCTTTCACCCCTCCGTCCCTCCCCCCTGCCCTTCGTAATGAGACGGAGTCGGGTCCTGCCACTGCATAATAAAAACCTGCCTCCATTGCCAAACAATCACAGCAGGCCGGGAAGGAGAGATCATCTAAAATCAATCCAACAGACGATGGGCGACCTGATACTGCCGGCTGAAAGAGAGCAAAGTGAAGCACAAAGGGGGCGACTTTTCTTCCACCCAGCTCCACATGGATCTGTTCATTATTAAAAAAAGTCAAACTTCTGGCTCGGCAGCAGTTTCATGTTAAACAGTGCACTTTTGTGTGCCATGTATATGAGGGTTTAAATATGATGATATAAAATAATAATCACATGTAACATGAAGAGAACATCCACAGGTTAACGTACAGCCCTGACCTCTGGATGCTTCCCTCACCTCAGACACGCAGTCACAGCTGAAGCCTGATCTCCATCTCGCTACGTCGTGCCCGAGCTCCGCCAGCCATGTGTGCTGGATCTGTCACCAGCGGAGAGTACTGTAAAACGTTACGTTTCCTCTGGCAGTGCCTTTACAACACAGAGGCATGGAGGCCACACACAGCTGCCAGAGATCCCGAGATGAGAGTAAATAAACCGGGGGAGCCATCCTTGACACCATGTGTGGCTGCGTACAGTGCAGACTGGTGGGAAAACAAAGCTGGGTCAAGCATGATTAACGCCTCACCTTTTCTCAGGATGCTCTGTCATGGTCGTGTGTGGCGGTTTGATCCGTCGACTTCGCTGTCAGGTTATAATTGATCTTCACCAATATGATGTTACGAATCTTAAAATGTTGAATACTCATGTGTAAAGTCCCCGAAAAAAATTATTTCATGGTCAAATATGTTCTTTAATATTATACGTAAACCTAAAAAAAGTTTGAGTATTCAAAACCATTTGAAAAACTCAGTTATGATATAACATGTAAAATGAAGACAAGATATTTAAGATCCTGCACTATTTCTAGGTCAGCAACGAATTTAAGCAAATTTGTGGTTTGACCAACGTACGTTAAGATGACGGGTTTAGTTTGCTCGTCAGAGACTCATTCACATGAAACCAGAGTTCACCTGTTATAAACATGGCTGTGCCTCAAGTTTCCAGCAGATAATTGCTGACTAAGTACCATTATGGTGGTGGGAAACATGGTATCAGAACTAGGCGAAAGTGTCAGAAGTCAGAATTTCCCAAAACTTCCCTACAATTGGAACGACATATTTTGCCCTCAAGAAGCGTTCTCAAGTTGTTCGTTCTGGCAGGTCGACATAATTTGTCAGTGATTTCCCAAAAATTCAAAGTCAGTCAACCGAAAAGTAAATCAAAGTTGTATCATGGAACAGTGCAGTGGTTAAGGATTGGTTTCAACACAAAAAACGAAATGACTGTGTTAGGTTCTGGGAAAGGCCGACCGGTGCTGTCGTTTGTCTTCTTTTTTATTCTTAGAGGCATAATGTGAAACACTTATCTGTTGTTGCTTGAAAAGACACACACACACACACACAAAAAGTTGCCTCCCCTCTGCCCAAGGGTTGAGGCTCAGAAACAACATCCACAGCAAAATATTAAGAAAATATTGGCAAATAACAGGGTTTCTACAGATTGAGACACCTTCACAGACTTCCAGTGGGTTTATAAGTGATGATTGAGTGAAAATACTTTGTCAGAGTCTATAGATAGCCTCTAAGCGCATTGTAAATTAGTTTAATAAATTACCGAAGTTTGGCTAGAACAGATGAACGTATGGCGCTTCGAGCCGCTCAGCTGATGTATTTACGACTGGGCTTATGTTAGCATTATAAGTGTTTCCATAATCTTATGCTGTGGGGTTAAAGGTGCAAGAAGTGTGAAGGAGTGTTAGATTTATCTAGTAAAACCACGTGATGGGAAAATCTGGTTTAGAGAGCTCTGGAGTCTCCTCTTGACAGATAATTCTGGCCGTAAATGTTTAACCAGAGGTTGAAAATCATGGACTATCCAGGTTTAAATGCCCATGGATCAGATCTAAGTCAGATGTTTTAGAGGGTGCCAATCAAGACGGACTGTTTATCCAAGAAAAGCTTGTAAACGTGCACCCGAGTTCAGTCCCTCTGCAGGTTCTCACAAGGTGCCGAGGAGCATTCACCTTACAGTAATCCAGAGCAAAGCAAGCCATCGTCACCAGGATTGAGAGTGACACCGCTGACATTTTCTCCAGCTACGCACTCCGAAACACACATGCCTAATCTGTATCCCTAAGCAGGATTTGTCTCCAAATTGCTCCATTGCCTGTGGTCCTTCTGTTTGTTGTCGCCCATTGCCGCACATAGACTTTAAATAAACACAGCTTTGATAAGCTAGGGGCCAGACAGTAACCTCTGACCCATAGCAGTTCCGATCGGGGTCCAGGGGCATGAGGTTCACCAGGTGACACGGGCATAGTTTTAAATTAGCGGCCGTTTTCTGCAAAGGGAGGTTTGTAAACACTGCGAGTGGATGAGGGAGTGTTGGGAGGAAATTGACTTTGTCCAGAGTGTGTTGACCCGGGAGGAGAGCAGAGGTTAAGAGGTACAGGGCTCGAGGAGGAGGCTTGGGATGTTTTACCATCCAATGAACATTCATAAATAAACCCAATTATCATCTCACTAGTTCTCAAACAGTCACTGTCAACATTTTAAAAGCTTTTATTTTGTATGAAAATGAAGATAAAAATCAGCTTCCAGATTCTTTCAGTTAATTCCTTCCTGCTCTCGCTGAACTTGTTCTATAATTTAAACAGTATGCACGCACTTAAAATTAAAACAGCCTGAAGGTAAATTCAGGAAAATAACGTTATATTATAAATATATTTCCCTCCGCAGAATAAGGGTCCTTGGATTATTTGTAGTGGACGTGGCCACAGTTGCAGCCAGCCAGTGGCAGTCTGAAGCCTCTTTGTAGGCAGTCGAACATGCACCAAACCACAAATTATCATTGGAGCAGTACAGGCCTCCTGCACCATAACCAGGGCCACCCCTGCCTCCTCGACAGCTTGGGATTTATGGCATGTGTCCAAATAAACATGTCTGAGCGTTTGTGGCAGAGAGGAGCCGTGGGCGAGCATGCATCTGAGAGAATCAGGGCTCACACCTGTATGAGTGATGTCGCCTGCTGCCAGTCAAATACGACCTCACACTTTCTTATATATCTCTTAAAAGACTGATTTATGTCCGCACACTGGACGGTCAGTATCTCTCCTCGGCCCTCTGGCTCTCCTTTCTCTTCTGCCACTTCCCATTCTCACCAGGTCTTGGCTTAATTCAGTAAACTTTTTTCATGCTAAATGAGGTGTGCTGTAAAGTAAACATTGCTTATAAATGTTTACTTTTTGTCTCCGTATAATTTCTGGTCTGTACAGTAGTCGCACTTATGCAGGTCGAGTGCTGAGTGGAAATCTTTCCAGCGGTTCTCCGTCATTTGTAACCATCTACCAGGGTGGGATTGCTCATTTCAATATTCCCTTTCCCCGGTGAAGAACTTAGGGGCAGCTCTGCTTCGACTGGTGGTTTTGCAAGCTTTTACAGACTATTAATAACAGGATGTCAGAGACTACTCTGTATATTAATTACCATTTATATATATTAAGCGGGGGTGGGTAGAATAGCCAAGTGAAAGTACTGTTTCTTTTCAAAAAGATTGCTTTATATAGCAAAAGAAGTCATCAAAGTAACTACTTGAGTTAGTCTACAAAAGTACTTACAGAAAGTTACTTGAGTAGTAAGTGAATCAGGGATGACTCGATAGGTAATGACTCGTTAATTAGTAATCCCTCAATAACGGTGATTTAAGGAATATATAGTAGATGATGAGTTACTG
The DNA here is from genome assembly GCA_039737535.1 of Lagodon rhomboides. Classification (NCBI taxonomy): domain Eukaryota; kingdom Metazoa; phylum Chordata; class Actinopteri; order Spariformes; family Sparidae; genus Lagodon; species Lagodon rhomboides. Next base: position 11,802,783 of record CM077802.1, on the reverse strand, counting down.
ATGACAACAGACTGGGAGATACAGCATTAATGAATCATTAGGTAATGATTAGTTCATTAATATCTATGAATCGACATACTGATCACTTTCTTCATGAGTTGTTACTGATTTCCTATCAACCATCCGCTGATTGGCACGAACTAGTGATGTCTCCATTATTACTAATTACTGAATGATTAGCTACTCATTTTGTGTACCTTCAAGTAAAGTGAAACATCATACTGAGTAATTAACAAGTACACTCATTAAATACTGATAAACTAATCATTAGTTAATCCTTTTTAGTACCTTCAAGTAAAGTGAGACATCATGTTGAGTAGGTACCAACTAGAAACCTTAAATACTAGTTACTTAATCATTAGTTACTATTTTTGTGTACTGTCACGTAAAGTGAGACGTCACACTGAGTAGTTGCCCAATAGACTCATTAAAATACTAATTACTGAATAAAAGTCATTACTCGTCTCATTGTAAGTGATATGTATAGGTGTTTATGAGTATATTATAATGTACAGTATCGTGTTTTGGGCTCTACCTTTCAATCCAAATACCCAAATCCTCAATGTGCTTCATGCTTTTTAAGGATCGCTCCTTTAGTACCACACAGTTAGGCAGTGTTGGCCTATAAGTCAGTCTGCACCAGCCAATGCAAGATTCTGCTTTTGGCATGCCGTGTTGATGACATCAGTAATTTGTCACTCTGCAGACACACTATGATTTATGACTTTTCCCATGCAGCAAAACGTGCCCTTGCTGTTTCTTTTATTACATTTAAAACCTATTACTGTAAAATAGGCAGATTACTGCATAATACATGCTTGGAAAAGAGCTGCAGGTTGAGAAAATATGGCGTGTTTTATACTAATAAAGTAGCGGGGTTATAGGTAAATGTTTACATTATTTTACAGCTTGCCTTGAGGAGGGAAAGATTTCCATTAAAAACCCAGAGTGATGAATGTGAGTAATTACCTTGTATTGTAAGCAATATACTTCACCCCCTAAAGCTTCACACTGTTTTATAATTTGGATTTCACACACATAGACTGTTTGTTTTTAATAGTTTGCTCCCTCTTGTTTCCAGTATGTGTTCCACTCAAAGTTCAAAGAGTGTTTGAGGATGGATTTTATTGAATTACCTTTTGCAGTGAACTAATTTTCCATTAGTTTTGATGTTTAAGGTGTGTGACAGCAGTTTACACCACGCCAATTTTAGCTTGCCTCTCCTTTTCCCAGATTTATGCTACTGTGTGATGAGACATGCTCAAAAGAAACAGGAGGCAGATCAAGCTAATAGGATGTCCCCTTTGATACCAAATGGACCTTTTTAGGCTCAGTAATTACCCAAACTGGCACTGAGGGACTCCGAGCACTGATGGACAACCTGCTTGCCAGGCATTGGGCAGTCTTTGTATATTTGCCCAGCGAGTGATTTGCAGAAAGACATCCTTGTAAAGGCCACCAGGGCACTCGGGGTGCTGACACTCCACGTCTATCAACCCTAACACGGCTGTCAGCACAGAGCGCACCATCCCTGCCAGCCAGTCGTACAGTATCAGCGGAGTGGGCCGAGAGACAAGAGCACTGTAGAGCAGACAAAGGTGTCTTTTAGCCGATATTGACACACACTCAGTTTGATTGCATTTAAGTAAAGTGCTGAAGGATCATCACCACCAGGGATATAAATCAAAATAAATGCTGCATGTTGGCACACGTGGATCCTGCTTGAGGATGTTTATGTGTGGACGCTGATTATTTGTGTGTTAGCATGTTCCCGTGTTGAGGTAATGAAACCCTGTCAGTCCATAACAAAGCCTGAAAGGTGTAAAAGAAGGAAGGATGTAAAAAAAAAAAAGAAGCTTTCTATGCAGCCGATCAAAACTACTTTTTTCTTCTGTTTCAGAGAGAAAACTCAGTGACATGTGAGGCCTCACAGCAGACAGGCACCCTGGAAGCGAAGGCCTATAAAGTGCTGATGGGGAGAATGAGCTGTACAGTTGTCGGCGCTGCATTGATGAGAGTCGAGGGAGCATCGGTGTTGATGCTGAAGGGGTTAATGTCAGCTCTGAGGGCAGGAGGCAGTCTTTACTGGGAGTCCCATCACTGTGGTCAGTCTGGGAGTTGTTAGAAGTGTTCATTAATCATAGTCCTAATTTGTTTTCACACGACTGTGCTTACACAGACTGAATATTGTTCCAGTAGCAGTAATGTGGGAATCTGAATGGTTAGAGGTGTCATTGTGCTTCATGAGACTGTCCACTGTTACAGTTTGGATCCGTGAGGCCTAACGTGTGGTCATACTAAGACGTCAATTTGTATAAATGTAACAATAAGCATAAAATGTTACCAGTGTTTACCTTTTTTTAAATATATATCTTAAAATGATAAAGATGGATATTCCTTTACTACAAGGTGCTGGATTGGAATCAGTTTTACAGTTTAACAATTTAATTCTGATGCCTCTCTGTGACCTACATAAGAACATGAGACCATTAGTGAGAATAGTTATTATAAAAACTATTATGGGATTCAGACTTAATCAAGTAGGATAAACCATAAAATGAAAACAATTTTGTAAGTGGTGCTGAGAATGAATTGAGCTGCTCTTAAACAAAGTTTACTTGTCCAAAGGTGCGACCACAATCAACAAAAATATGAAAGTTCCCTATCGTATTATGTACGTTCGTTTAGCATTAGCAAGAGTGCTATGTCTGTGAGAAAATGTACTTATTAATTTAAAAAGATCTGTTACACTTCCCTGTATGTTGACTGAAAGTCATGTTACAATACATGTGTAGATGGGCAAGTGTGTTACATGTTTAATCCAATTTATTTTCTATCTATTTATTATAATTTACAATTTTACAGCTTCATTCATGTCATTGCTCTCACAATGAGCAAATTCCTATCACAGACTTGAACAATACTAAAACCTCGACCACTGAGCCTTCAGATTTGTCAAATTCTGAAGGCTCGGGGTCAAAGAGGTAGATACACAGTGTCAAGTGTATCTACTGCAAATGTTGCTTTGGGGAATGGCTTCATGACTCAACAGTGGATCCTCTTGGCTAGTTCCTTTCCTGTTATGTTAATAATGACGTTTTGCATTAGAACGAATGCAGTGAACTAGGAGCCAAACCAAGGAAAACACTTCACTTCTCCTCCCTTATGTGTTTTAGGAGTTGGCTTAGCTCAATGAAGTGGAGCCACAGCCTCATCCATCATACAGTAGGCCATACATTAAGTCATCAGTTGATCATTACAGCATCTGAGGAAATGTCAACCCAGCCAATTAGGAGGGTGCGGGGGCCCACTGGAGAAGGAAATGCAGTCTTCGGTGTTGCAAGAGACAATTTCAAGCTCAATTGTTCAGAGTTCTTTTCACCAAAGAAACATTGATAATTCAGATTATAAGTTAAAAGTAAGTCATTCAGTCTTAACTGTAAAATAAAACATCTATTTGGACAGATTCTCATCGAGTTAAACCAGCAGTACTCAGCTAATGTTAGCTATTGTAGCTACCATCAGCTAATGTCAGCTATCATAGCTAACATCTGCTAAAGTCTGCTATTACAGCTAATGTCAACTATAGCTAACATCTGCTTCTGTCAGCATCAAAGCTAATGTTAGCTAACGTCAGCTATCATAGCTAACATTAAATCATACTTGAAAAACATTAGTCAGTTAGCATTACTGTAGTTACATAAAATAAATGTTAACCCTTCAGAACCACTGTGACACATGTCATAAGTTCATGTAGGTATTCAGAAGCATGGGATATTATAAATGTCATACTTTACTTAAACACCACATTTCCTATTTTCACCAGAACTTATTTACATCGTATTTGAATAAGCAGCTATTTTGTAATGAATTTAATGTTTGCTCTCATTCAAATATAGCTCGTATTCACATAAATAGCCTTTTCACTTAAAGCCGTGGAAAAGTAAAACAAGAGTCGAGAAAGTGAAAGACCTCATTGTTTGTCTTCACCGGTAGCAGATAAGGCTAAAGGTTGCTATGGAAACTCAGCCAACTGGAGCCAGGGTCCAATTTAGGAAAACCACAAAGTCAATACGAACGCGTGCTACGGCTGGGAGGGAATCAAAAAAAGTTGTGATTATGCAGGCCATAATCAGAAGTCAAAATATATAAACTAAAAGGGCCCTTGGATACGGTGACACATCACCATTAATTTCCATCAGGTTCAGGTAAACTATCATTCTGGGGTGCGCAGGCGGAGGCACGATGACACATTTACAGTATATATAATGTGAGACTGTCACTGCTGCAGAAACCATATCCTTTTATTTATCCAAGGCAAGGCCAAATGCTGCTATGGTTACGTGCTTCCTTTTAAAATGTTTTAAATCAACCACATCTCTTCAGGCTGAGACATTAAGCTAATATCTCCACAGTCCCACCGACGAAAAAGAAACTGAGGGGCAGTGTAAGACCAGCAGGATGTCAGACTGTGGAAAAGAAAGAAGTGGTTTCTGGTCTCGTTTAAAGAAAACTGTAGCTAACTTATTACCTTTTTACAATATCCAAAATGAACTTTCATTCATATTCGCACAGCTAACACTTCACCAAAGAGTTCGACACTGCAGGTCAGGAAACACTGTTTAAGGATTCTTTCTCCAACAGTTTATGATATTTTAAACTCTAATCTAATATATGTAATCTAATACATCCAAGACATAACATAAAGAGTGCGGTGGCCACATCACGTATTTTTCTAACCTTTACCAACAGGCAGATATTAATCTCTTCAAAATATGAAAATAGCTTCAACGTTCAACATATCAACCCCGTACAGTATATGTGAAAATACATTTCTACGAGGGGCAGCTCTGCGTGAGGCTGCCTCTGTTTTCCTTATCTGGCTGTGATTAGGACGCAGCGGGCTGACACTGATCAGGACGCCGTCGGCCAAATTATGCAAGTCTGTGGAGCAGTTAGACTCCAATCAACACAGGCCGAAGTGAATATTCAGCACGTGCCTCGCAAGAACATGGCTTTTTTTAGAAATCTTCATATGATGTGATGGTTTGACAAGGATAAAAAAATGGCAAGATACAAGATAAGAACAATATTAAAAGATATTTCCAAGTTCAAGGATGAGATGCGGTCTGCATAAGACCACCTTTCAAAATCAAATCAATCAAACTTTATTTACACACTTCAGAAATCCTTCACCCAAAACTTTTTTAAAACCAAAAAAAACCCACAAATTTTATTGAAGCTTGAAAAACACATTATGCTTATGTTGAAGTTCCCCTTTAACTTTAAATGTCATGACTGGATGAATGCATGAGGTTAATTTAATCAGGTTAAGTTATTTAATTTATATACAATGAACAGATGAACAGAAAAAAAAACAGAAAAAAAACCTTGCAATAAATATGACAATAAAATGCAATCCAAAGTGCTTCACAAGAAAAAATATGAATCGTATAAATGCATTAAGAGACAAAATTACTAACCCTGGGGTCTAAAAAAAACATGTTATTTGTACGCAGGTGAAAAACAGACAGCAAAAACAACAATAAATATAAAAATGACGAAGCGGTACACAAAATAAATCGACAAGTGGTTTGGCTTCATTTGCAAATATATCCACTGAAATGTGAAATGCATGGCTTTGCGATCTAAATTCCTATATAACGCATGAATCTATTTATAGCGGGTCTGTCAGGAGTATGAAATATTTCGCCATCTTCCTCCTCTCTCCATCATGGCTGCCCTTAACCCTGAGTTCAGACAAACAATCGTAGTCAGGAAGCGTTACCACAACAGCCATGGTAATGTCATTATCGGCGCACCACGACTAGGAATCAGGGTTAGAATAATAGCTCAATATAATACGAGGCTGATGTGTAGAATAGAAAAAGATCTTATGCGCGGATATTTAGAGACTTGATACGTAGAAACCAGAGAACAAAGACCGCCGGTACCTCTTTAACTCCCCAATCCAGCAAAATACACCAGTCAGTTTTTCCCCCTTTTCCATGCCAGTGTGATTCCAGGCCTTCATCTCATCTCACATAATGGAAACTACAGTTATCTAGTTCGCTAATCGTTCTCTAACTTCTGTCATTTGTACATGACAAGCGGGTCTCGTCTCAGTCTGGAGAAAAAGTCCTTTTACACTTCCAGTTTTAGCACGGGGCGACTCCTGCCGCTGGTGTGGTACCTGTCCAAGAACAACTTGTCTGAGGTCGCTGCAGAGCCGGAGCCTGACACAGTGATTATAGGTGGTGCTCCGGGTGAGGAAAGCTGCGGTTTTCGTGCTGAATATCTGAGAAATCCATTGTGAGCTTCACCTTTTTCTGAGGTAGCGCTTGACTGAATTATTAGCCGAAGGGAGGAAGCGAGCGAGTCCCCGGGCTGTTGCTGGGAGCTATATCTCAGCCGTACGGCGGCGCGGATAGGCCCGGGTGTTAAGGACGAACACTCACATGTGCGTTATGCATTTTCAGAGTGTTTATTTGTTCGGACGGAAGATACTGGAATCGGAGAGCGGATCATTTTGAATGACAGAGCGGGAGGATTCGAGGTGATCGTCGCTCTAGACGTCACTTTTTCGGGAGGGAAATAAACCAGAATCCACACTCCAATGGAGCCATTGTGTTTGGCAGCGCTTACCTCATGTGCACCAGCAAATCTCCGTGATGGAAGGATTGAGATGTGGGGAGCGCCTGTGGGTTTGGAAAAACTATATCTTTCTATCTGAAGAGCCATAATGTCAAGCGCGTTACAGTCCATCAGCTGGATACCTGCCACGAATAACTTCTACCAAGAGGGCTCTGGGGAGCCGTATCACAAACTAGCCCCCCCCCACCTCTTTTCAGACAGAACCGCCTTATGACATGCTACAGCAGACTCACGCAAAATAATCACACACTTGACATGTAACATCTCTCTTTTTTTTTTGTGGTGGGTGCGAGGGTGGGCCTACATACGTGTGGCATGTTTCGGTAGGGGGGAACGGTAAGCGTGATGCGTGTACGGATCGTCATGACGTGTTTCGAGCTGCTCAGGACACATTGTAAACTCTATCAGTCACCCAATAAATCCTGCTGGAGGGAAAACACAACACAAGATATATGGCTGTTTAATGATCCCGGGCTGAGGTGGAGGTGTAGTCGGACTGGACTGAGCCTGAATAGGGTGTGTGGGTTCAGCGGGAGAGAGAGAGAGCAGGGGGAGGTGAGGGTGGGGGGGTGTAATCCGCTGGGAGTACGCTCAGCTCGGAGAGCCCTACACGGGGGTAGACACAAGGCCCTAGTCACAAGGGGTTAATTGTAGGTGTTTAAAGAGCACATGTCGTTAAAGAGCCGGTGGGTGGAAAGAGTTCTATTTATACATGGCAATGGAGGTAATGAGGTGAAATTATTCTGTCCGACAGAGATGGGATGTGACCACAGCGGGCTGGTGGAGACTCTCCCTGCCCGGGCTCGGACTCTTGAGAATGTTTTCAGTCCAAATACGGGGCGCTGAAACGTAAGCTTGTTAATTAATTCCCATTTACATACGGCCAGCTGCGGTTTCCATACAGCCCCGGCGCCCTGTCACGGCAGCGGGCGATTGATTGACTAATTAATGATTCCCCAGATGCAACAATTAAATCGAAATTAACTTAATAGGCCTCAGACGGTATTATGCCGGGGTGATGTTTTCATTGCTCGTGTTTACATGATAACACACATAAACACGGGCTTACATGGCGAGGAATCACACCGGTAACTTGAAGACTTTCAGGGTTTTCTCGTTTTCTTGAGGGAGACATACTTGTGTAACTCCTTGCTTTACACGGATCAGTGTGTTTTTTAAGCGCTGAAGCCGTGCTGCGAAGAAGCAATTTGAGATTGATCGAGTGCAAACATCCCAGGGGTGATTACACAAGCTGTCTGTGCTCCACTAGAGGGAGCAACTCCATAGGGATGAGACGCAGGAGACATGATTACGTGACACTGTCTGCTATCAGTTGATACAGCAAGACATAAAATCATTTCTAGATATTGCACAGGCTTCTGAACATCAAGCAAAGTTGTGAGGGTCAAAGCATTGATGAGTATAAATGAGCACAGAGGAGTAAGATGAGCAAATAACTGTGACCTCTTCAGTGAATGACTTGTTTCCATAATGCTAAATAAAGATTGTTGTGTTTTTTATTTAATTTCTTAAAACTTGTTGATAGCCAGAGCTGTATTTCTACACTTTTCTAATTTTGTAAGCATATATTATAACCAGGACATCCCTTAATATATTTAGTATGTGTATCTTTTTATACATTTTTACCCATATTTCATATCATTTAGTGATAGCATTACTTAAACACTTCCTATAAAACCAATGCCTGTAATGCCTCATAATGCACCTATAGCTCCATATTATCATAGTTACAACTGCTCATGAATATTCATAACGCTTTAGTACAATTAGTGTAATTCATTATCACACCGATGTCTATAATGCATTAAAAACATGAGCACCCCATATATTTTAAAAGTTGACTTTACAAACAAATGTTGCGAAACCAAAGAATTCCCAAGTAAAGTCAATCAAAATATAAATAAATACATTAGTAATCTACTTTACTTGGTCATTTTGAGGTCATTTTGTCAAATCTTTTACAGTGTATAATATATGTGAGTGCCTGTTAACAAAATACAATTTACTGCATTTCGTGCATTGACTTTTTTTAAAATTAAACTTAAACAATGACCACTTACAGTGACTTACATCCAGCTTGTGATGTATTAATTTAGTGTTCCCACTGTAAACTCCATCAACAGTTCATACTGTAAAATCTACCTAACTACTGAAGAATGTGAGATGATTGATGATGATTTAAAAATAGTTAAAGTAGTCAACATTTACAGTGTTGTACTGTATTTACAAAGAACAGTACATTGCTATACAACATTTCCTGCATTTTTACAGCAGCCTGTTACAGTGATTATACTGTACAATAGGTGCATTATCATATGCAATGCATTATAAACATGGGCTTTAGAGTAAATGTTATAAAATCTTGATGTCTGTGTGAATACAAATTTGTTTGACGTAATGATGTTTTAGCTGAATGGTTGTTTTAGGGATGCTTTTTAAAAAGTAGCCCTTTCCTCATTAAATAGAAGAGACAACGCTCATGTTGTGTACTCTGCTGGTCAGTCAGGTGTGGTCTCTGGCCAGGTCTACATGGACATTGGAAGGAATACAGCCTGAGGATGTCCGCAGGGAAGAGCTTGTGGTTGCCAGAACCTGATCATTGGGCAGGCGCATGTAACCGAAGAAAAAGAGAAAACAGTAAACTGAGCAACCTGCCAAAATCATCATACAATTTCTGGAGCACTCGAAAATGCCAAGGGGAAGCCTGATCTCCTTCCCCCTTTGCTTGATAGTTTGCTTAAATTACTGCTCGACTTCCTTCAAATCCCTGTTAGGCGGCATTTTTTATTTTTCTGAGTGAAGAAAACAGCAGAGAAACGGCAGAGCACTCGAGAGAAGTGAGAGTTTTCCTGCTCAGGTTGTGATTAATAGACGCACGCAGCAATGAAACGTCTGTCATTCATGCAGCGTTTTCCCCTGGCGCTCGGGTTACACGGACTGAAACGGCGTTTGTCCGTATTAGCGAGGGCCCAGTTTTTTACCCTTCCTGTCTGCCTTGCCTGCTGGTAAAGGAGAGAGGCCAGAGCGCTATGGCATGACGGTCAGTGGCACCCGCCCTGCATTTCCATCGGCGCCTGCTGTCCGCGCCAAGGCTGAAAAAGGTGAGATGGCTGATATATACACGCTCACACATGAGGCCATCAAAAATAAGTAAGAGGGGCCACCTCAGTCTGGACTGATAGACTTTCAGAAAGTAGAAGAACGTGGATCTTTTGGACAAGCAGCATAGATCCATCGTAGGAATGCGAGCTGAGTCGACGGTGGCTCTTCGAGACCGCTCTTCGGCCAATACACGCGAAGCTTAAAGCACTTGCTAGCACGACACGGAGTATAAATAAAACTCATCGGCATCGGTGACATGCCTGCAGTTGGCTCGCCCGGCGTTGATAGTTAAAACGTCATGAGCTGGACACGTATTTCATTACGTGTGCTTTTGATTTAAGCACAAGAAGAGTGGCCTGCCTCAGGCGAACCTACACAAAACGGTGATTCACTGCCTTTGTGTCAATATTCCTCTTGGCTCTTGTTTTTCGGTATGGCTTTTCCAGAGTGAGGGCGACCTGCCGTGGTCATACAAGGGCCTGTCTGGGGCTTCCTCGCTTCGTTATTTCTCTACAGCTTTACGGGAAAAGACACCGCTTCTCTTTCCTTAAACTCATTTAGAGACCTAACGAGTAATACGTTACGATTATTGTGATCCTAAATCCTAACAAAACTATTCTTCTGCTCGCTAAAATTTATGTGATGACAATCCCCAGATATGGTTTGTATGCTCCATTCGCCGTGAAGCTTTGTAGTCTTCTGTACATTCTTATGTCGCTCACTGGAATCAACCACAAACTGAGGCGTTACATTCTGACAGCAGACAGGGTCTCAATTCAGAGACTTTACTTTGCTTTGAAGCGAAGCCCAGCAGACAAACCGAGCCATCAGTCATGATTATAAGATTAAAAAACACGACAACATCCGTCACCTTTGTTCCCGAAGTTGTGTTTCCTGCACACAATTTGATACGTTTAATAACTGTGTTGAGGTTCTTAGTCTGTGTCGTATCCTGAAAACCGTCAAGTCAAGCGGATTTTTCAACAACATCAGATGGATGTTTCTTCCTTTTCATGTCTTTTTCGTTTCTTTGTAACTCTAAGGAGCTGTTGAGACCAAATAAATGCTTTAATTTCATTCCACGGACTTAAAACATTTACAAGTGTGGGATAATCACGGACATGTTAAAACTCCACATGACTTTGTCTTGCAACTTAACATTTGTCAAGGTTCAATTCATGTTGTGACTAAGGTCACCAAAACCACCTGGTTAGGGAAAGATCGTGTTTTTGCTGACCTGGTTCTGGCCACAAACAAAGCTGGAAAGTGTTTTCGACATCTCGTCAAAAATATCCGCTTTCATGTCTCTTGTCACTTAGTGCTCGTGCTCAGGTTAGGTTTATGCACAAAGAACACTTGGTTAGGATTAGGAAAACAAAATCATTAAAATACCTGTTGTGATTGCCATGATCACCGACGGAGAAGGTCCAACTTCCTGTGAAAAAAAATGGCCGGTTTTGGTCTCCACAGAAATGGCTGGAAATGCCCGCAGGTCTCCTAGAAAAATATCCAGCGGTGTGACTCAAATTGCAGTCAGCCGTTTGGCACCATCCCCTCCACCTCCTGATGTAAGAGATGGCTACTAAGCATATAATATGAAACTGATACGCCACGTTTGGTCCAAATATCAACCTTGGACGTATCTGTGGTCTGCAGAAATGTTAACACTAACATTATATCCTGGCGACTGTGTTGCACATTTTGTAGAAACGACGATATGATACCTACAACACATACAGATCTGATTGTATCTACAGTTTGAACCATAAAATGGCAACATTCTGGCGACTGGGCTGCAAATACACAGCCCAGGCCGGTCTTTCAGCCTCTGAGCACCTATAGCTGCTGCTGCAGAGGAAAAACTCATCAGCGTACGCCACAATTAAGCCACATATCATCAACACCAATCCCCAGTAGGAGCGATGGAACTATGTTTGCTGTGTTTTGTTTTGGGAACCCTACGGTGGCCTTTTGATGGGAATCACAGGTCCGTCCTGGTCGGGCAGCTGCAGGAGAGATCATCGTCTGCGTTTGCATGGCACCCGCTGAGAGGCCCGAGCACCATGGGAGAGCTCTCCCAGATAATTTCCATAAATGTGAGTTATGTGTCTCTTTTCCACTTTGGCGAAGGTCCCTCGGGGAGGACACCGGGATAAACGCGTACGCTGTGACATCCGCAGACCGATAACTTATCCGCAAATGTGCTTGAGGATTTACAGAGATTTGTTTACTGCAGTTTGGTAGCGAACATTTTAATGAGGAGAGCATTTGACCCCCCGACTGGTAACGGCTTCCTTATGAAAAAAAGGCATGGCTGGATGTGTTAAAGAGATGATAACTCATGCGCTTGAGCCTCCATGTTTAAGCCATCACCTCTAGCACGTGGTGTTTCACATATAGGCACACACAGGTGAATTATCCTGGATTGGGACGGCAACAACCTACAAAATGCAACATATCAATCCCTCCAAATCATCACATCTTTAAAAGTCGGCTCTCATGTGATATTACTGTGATGACGATCAAACATAACAAGATATTGACCACAAATGTACCGAGGTAAACGACTCAACGACTCACTTTTAAAGCCGATGAGTCAATTTCCCCCTACCTCTGGAACTCCACAGTTATCTTCACATCCGCAGCCCTTTCTTTCTTGTTTTATTTTCTCTAAACAGCAATAAAAACAGATCCCGGTGTCACGGTCCATTTCATTCAAGACTTCTCCCTGTCATCTTTCCTGTTTTGGCTAAGCTTGCAACGTAAACCAGATACGTACCGGCTGTAGGCACAATTAAATCCCTACAGAGAGGTCTGCATGGGTCAGGAGAAAAGCTCGTCTGAAATCAGAAGAAGCTCAATAAAAACGCGATGAGTCTACCAGTGTTGTTTGTGAGGCAGTGAAATACAGGGATGGTAATAACTTTTTATTATTGTATGGACAGACGGGAAGGGAAAGAGCATAAACAGGGAAAACACAACTAAAAGTTCACGTTGAAGTGGTATTTTTTAAAGGAGACCTGTCATGCTTTTTAGTTTTTATCCTTTCCATCAATGTTTTATGTTCACTTCCATGTAAAAGATCTTTAAAGTTGAAAAGGTCACCAGAAGCTCCTCTCTCCCACAGAAAACACTGCTCCTGAAACGCCTCGTCAGTAGTCCCGCCTTCAATTCTGTGACTTTGTGACATCACACTAAATCACCATGCCACACATTTTCATAATTTAATGCCTAGCAGCTAATTTGAAACATAAAAATTGATTTAACACAGCTGCTTTGTTGTTGTTAGCAGTGCTGGCTCAGGCGTGTGTGAGCTGATCAATCAGAGCGGGCTGGGTATTCAGGAGGGCGGGCCTTAAAGAGACAGGAGCTAAAACACAGCGTTTCAGACAGAGAGGGAATAGAGAGCTGCAGCACTGGAATATATCAGAAAATTGATGTGTTGTGGTGTGTTTTGGAACATTAAAGCCTGTAAACCTATTCTAGGAGTAACATAAAATAGAATTATGAATCTGAAAATGAGCAAATATGTCTTCTTTAACAGGAGTTGGTTAAAGTTCACAAAACATTTGAGAAAATGTCTCTTTCACTCAACCAGAAAGGGTAAAAATATTGAAATGAGACCAAATATCAGCACTTTCCCACTGAGTTTCTGGAAGCCTCAGATTTTGTGTGGTCAGATAATTTTCAGCCCGAGAAAATTGGGAGAAATAATGACAATATTCCACTTACATATAAAAGCTGAAATACTGAAATACGAATACTACATTTTGGAATCGTGAAATAAAAGACGGGCGATTACTTCTGCAGCTGTCAGGGTTTAAATAAATAAAAACTGAAATGGGTTTTTACAAGTTTCATCAAGCGCCTCAGCTCCCAAAATTCATGTGACCCCGTTACAGATGTTTTTTCCCTGTGGGAATATTGTGGCCGGGGGGGCGAGACCTCCAGTGCTGGTGATGGAGTGCGTATACTGACTAAATAGATCATAAATCGATTCACTCGGACGTGAAAACATTTGAGTTGATTTTGTATTATTGTCCTTTTCAAATGTAATTTGTGGCTCTGCTCTCACCAAGCTCTTCAAGCTCTTCCCTGCACCCTCCCCTTCACCTCCTCTACGCACACCGTGAGTTCAACTGTGCTCGGGACAGTAAATCAAACTCCTCCGAGGAAACCATTTATAAAAGCCTGACATCAGGCTTCCGTTTTCTGATTGCTGATTACACCTCAGAGTTTTTGAACGCGGCTTTGCTAGTCACCTCAGGAGCAGCGCGGGACGAGATCCTCCGAGCCGTAAATTAACCACATACATTATCTGCAGGCCCCCAAAATGTGATCCGCTGATCACCGTCTCGTCTTTGTGAGGCCTCCTATCCTGGAGATGATGAAAGAGAAGAAAGCCCTTAATGGGTTTACCAGCATGCTGAGTCCCTGCCTTGTCTAATGTTAAATCACTGCTTATATTTCTTACAGCTGGCTGTAGCCTTGGATGGCAAGAAAAGACAGAATCTCACAAACTGGTGCTTAGCAAAAATATGGATTTTACCTCCAGAATAAGTCAGAATTAAGCCTGCGTGGACACATTAATATTGTTGTGTGCCCTCAGTTTGAGTAAAGCCAAGGACAAAACTGCATATCACATGCCACGGTCAGGGATTTTTCACTTTCATGCCGTGGCCCTTCAGAGGTCAACTTTTTAAGCGTCACATGCAAAGAACAAGAAACAATAGTCCCGCGGCTGTTTTAAGACTTAGGATCCTCAAATGAAGTGTATCGATGGCGACATAAATCAGATTGATTGGATTTTAATAGCGACATCTCCTCCTCTCTCAGAGTTAAAGATGAATCCACATGCTCACGATGTCCTTTGTGGAGGCAGGTCAGTGCACGTACCCGAGACAACCGCTAACGTATTACGTATTTACTGAACTTTGCTTCAACCACCTGCCATTCTTCCTCTGTTTTTATTCTTCGCCAAGGAGGTCATGTTTTCCCTGTGTCTGTTTGGCTGTTTGTTGGTTGGTTTGTCAGCAGGATTACAGAAAAAATACAGAATGGATTTCCACAAAACTTGGATGGAGGATGGGTCTCGGCCCAGTGGAGACCCCGTTAACTTTTGGTGCTGATCTGGATAAAAGGACGGATCCAGGAATTGTTTCTCACATTCTTTAACATTGCTAGATAGGGCATATTTCCCACTTTTTTATTAATTTCTCAGGGAATAATCGGTGGATCTTGTTGAAAAAGATCTAGCAGCTTTAAATATGATTTATGAGTGCCATTCCAATTTACATATTTTATTGTTCTTGCCTTCTTTTGTCGTATTCTCATCATTAACCTCTTATCTAATTGTTCTTAGCAGTTCCTGCTATTTTCTGCCTCTTTTGTTTGTCATTCATTTGACTACATCACATTTGAGCTTATTTGAAATTTAATTGAATTCAATACAATTTTATTTGCCTGACTTTATTTATTTTCTTGTCGCTTTATTGTACAGCACTATTAATTATTAACTATTAACTACACCCACTGAATGAAACACAGCAAGAAGGAAATAATGTTTGACTTTTATCATGAATAGTTTATTCATTGAAGTAACGGCAAATAATTCAGTTATCTTTAGCCTTTAGTCAGTGACTCTTCAATCTAAAACGGTACAAAGACTTATAAACCACTCAACTTCTATTTCAACTTCTATTTCAGGTTCGCACTGCAGTCTGGTTACCCACTGCACTGAAGCTCTCCCTCCTTCAGCGCCGACATTGCTCTGAACATGCAGTAAAAAATAGGTAAAAGGCCTCTTTCATCAGTAATTGATAGGTGCTTGTTTTGGTTCAGTGGCCTTGTGTCACTCTTGCCACTATGCGTTAGGAATATATCAGAGCTGGAGCGCCGTGTGAAGGTGGAAACAAGTGTGTCATGAGCAGAGAGAGTGACACATACGCCATGCTTGTCAGGATGACTAATAGCCCGGGGCAACAGGTCTCACCGTGGGGTGTTAACAATCAGCCGGGCCTCAGGTTGGAGCCTGACAGCCGGCCACATGACTTGGAAGCAAGCTGGTCACCTGCACTTTGTATATGTTAACGGCACCTTTTGTCCCGAGATCCTCCAACCGACTCGATTCACCTCTTCAGCTGTAAAATACGATCGTTTCAAGGCGTCAAGAATGCTCCAAAGTAGCTTAGATTAGCAATCGTGACAACTTAAAATGGCTTTTTGAGAAGCGTAACGCTTCAGATCAAATCACATGGATCATTTAGTCTTTTTGCTTCAGCTGAAACTTTTTATTTGACAAGTCAGCTCAGAAGGCAGTTCATCAATGCAGAGTGACATTTACACTCTAACTCACCCATAGGGGGTCAAAAGGGAGATCTGCCTGCTCCGTGCAACAGTATCCCATTTTACATTTTCACAAAGTCGGATTTATTACGTTATTATCATGTGTTATGTAAAATCTTGTAATCATGTTGTTGTTATAACTTTAGGGCCTTTATACATCGTGTAGGATGATTAAGCAATGTATTTAATGCTGAAAAATGTCTTGCCCGGTAATTACCCTGAAATATTAGAACGGGTGAAGCAATACGTTAACTGCACCGGTCGGACCGCTTTTGTCGGATGCCTCGGTGAAAACTAAGACGCTTGTCTGTCGGCCAACTTCCTGTACAAGGTGAATTAGCTTTCAGTGAGTGTGACTCTCGTCGAGGGAACTTGCTTTGTCACAGTGTGCAAGTCAAAAAATACCTTCACGTCACGACGTGTGTCACAGTCTTCTTAAAATAAACCTGAGAAAACAAACATCGTATTGGCACCGACTCGTGATAGTAAATTTGGTTTTGGCCTCAAGCTGAGCGGATGCATGTACAGCATTCAGAGCGAGGCGGACACGTCAGCACTGCGCCGAGCAGCACTCGGGAGAGCTGTTTTCTCCTGGACTTAGCAGTACATGCTGCCATTACACAGTACATTGGATGTTATATACAGCTGCTCATGTGCATCCAAAAGCCACATGTTGACAGTTAGAGATTCATGCATTTGTCGACAAAGGAATAGCTGCTCAGAGGCTGTTCTTTTTAAAAAACTGCCTCCCCGACATTAAAAACCAACATTAGAATTGACACAACTTTAAAGGTGCACTACGTAGTTGTGGGAATTAACTTTTATGCATAAGGGAAATATCTTTGTTGACTGCTTTTGAAGAAACTCTTTGTTTTCATGACTGAATTAGCTAAAACAAACCGAACTTGAAGGACAACACAGTTTCATGCTGTTTCACTTTGTTTATTTGTGGCGGACCCTGCCTTTCTAGTTTTAAACAGTGTTCTGGGGACCTTATTTTCCTCTGAGAACAGTTTGTTTATTAAGTCATGGAAAGGTAAATACTTCTGAGTTTGTATTATTACCTCATTAATACTGTAAATATTAAAATTCTGGGTTTGAATTTCTTCTCCAAAACTACATAATGCCCCTTTAAGACGATGTACATAACAATTGTACATTTCTGTTTTAATCAAACCCAAGAATCTTTATATCTCCAGGTTTGCTGTAATTCATATCCACTGTGAAGTAACTAGTTGCACAACACCTGAAACATACCTGAACATGCCGTCCATAAACAGATAGGTGTGCACGTTGTTCAGATCTAATAATGCTTTGAATGCTCTCCAGCGTGCTAACCGTACTGACGTCGTCTACATAAAATAAACACAGCGCGGCTCCACACCCGCGCGCAACTGACTACTGGTTTCCATTTTGCCAACACCAGTTGACGTCTCTTCCAATTAAGCCCGTTCATTTGCACATCAGTGTTACGCCGGGGCTCAGGTTTGTTAAAACAGTGTTAACAGGCAATTACTCGCGAGCAGAAGTGGCAGATTTTATGTTGCCCTGGAAGACAAGCGTTTTCCAGCAGCATTTTATTTTCCAGGTGTGTTGAGTTGTTTTTATATGGTGTGGGCAGACGGCCGTGCCCAACCTGTAAACAGTTATGTAGAACGTGTCAGGACAATAAAAAAAAAAGGACCACCAGAAATCTGTTGTGAGATTTAATTGACCTCTATTCATAAGGAAATCGACCATGTGAGTGCTGATCAGCCAGGTCGTGTGTAACATATCATAACATTATATAAAACGTGCTGGTTTCAGTTTGGTCACCTTCCTGTTTTGGCTCTTAATTTAGTGTGAGCTAACTTTGGTTTGATCAACATTATTTGCATTAATCTGTTCGGTTGAAATTTTATGTTACTTGCTACCTCAGTGACTATGTTGTGTTTTAATGCACAATTTCCGTTTGCACATAAAAAGTGCAAAAAGTTGGAAATTTAGAAAAACACCATCTCCAACTCTCAAATCTTAATTGACTGCAAGATTAGGTAACTAATCATTAAGTTAGGTAACTAATCATTAAGTAATGATTAGTTACCTAATCATTAAGTAATGATTAGTTCATAAATGTCTGCAAATCGAAATATCAACCACTTTTTCCATGAGAAAAAAATCCCCAAATAGTAATGACTAATTAATTATTAACTAATTATTCATTAGTTACCCATTTGTGCACCATAAAGCAAAGTGTTACATAATTATAATTCTCAGTAGTTTGTACATAATCCCTAATACTTAATAATTAGCTGACCATAACGTGATGTGTATCTCCTCAGTTTTGTACACACCGTAAACTTGTACCTTTAACAGATGTAGTAAGGTAACACATACTTGACTAAAATCAGGCATCAGCGACATGTTATGTTAAGATCTAAATGATATGTGTATCATATTTCTCACGGGGCAGTTGTTTTTGTGAGTCATGCAGTAATCTGAGGGGGAATATGTTTTTTTCCTTCAATCCAGAGATGTGACTGCCTGAGGTCTTGGCAAGGTCCAGCGCAGTCCGGGAAAAACTCCGCTGAGCACTTGTGATTAAGTGTCTTTATTTAAGCCCGTGAACTCAAATGAGCAATCAGAGCCAAACCGAGGCTCCAAACTTCCTCAAAATCATGTTGCTGGAAGCGCTGAAGAGTGTTGCCGACCGACTATCATCATTTCTCTGCTGTCAGCTGGTGCTGCACGTTATACTTTAGCTGTTGGATTCACTCATGTTACAAACTGTGCAATTAAACGAAAGACATTTAAGGTTTTGCTTTGAAGTAATACTGACTGAATTTATGTTTCTGAACAGCCAAAAACTAAAACCTCTATACAGAACTGAATGCTCGTATAATGTCATTATATGGCACATATTGACAAAGGAATTATGCATATTAATGACAGTGTCTTGCTCTGGCATATAGTATTTTCCTCTAAACCGACAGATCTGGGACATTCTGTCTCTTGGCCTCAATCCAGACGTCTACGGTGGCCTCATTTCATTGTTCAACTGTGCTATCATGTCTGTAGCTCTGTCTGTAATATACACGATATTTCATGCATGTGTACAAAACAACAGAACCTTTTTCTTATTTATCCGGGCACTTGTACAAATTTCATGAAACCGGCACAACTTTGGAGGCCGGCGAAGACGTGAATGAAGACGCACTGAGTAAAAAGGTCATCAGAACCGGTTGAGAGATGCGGCGCGTCTGGATGATAAAGCATGTTTTGTTTTCTGTGGTTTTTTTATGAATGAATTCATGTTCCTGTGCGCTGGCAGGCCGGTCTTGTCTCTACCTGTTTGACGGTGAAATTCCCACATTCTCTCCGTCTCGCTCACATCACCTGCCCCGATGAGCAGATAGTGTCAAGGAAGTCAGCTCAACGACGTGTTTTTATTTAGTCTTCGCAGCGAGATGCCACAATACGATGTGCGATCGAGAAAATATACAACGCGGATGCCTGGCGGTTAAACAACTTGTGGTATCTCTCTACGTAAACTACTAAATGCTCCATTAAACTCGTCATAAGCTTTTAACAAACAGAGATTAAGTGCTGATTGATTGTGACATACAGGTACGACACCGGCTGGGCGTGGAGGCCAGAGAGGGTGTGGGTGTGCAGCCGGTCTAAAACGCTATTTTTAGATATATTTAAAAGGTGGATGAGGTCAGATTTCACTGCTCAACACACACCTCGGGGTGATTCAGTGGCACTTACTTGTGAGACCCAGCCCGGCTGGTCAGCTCAGATGCAGGGCCAAAAAGACATACTGTGTCGTTTTTGACTGTGGAGCAGTGTTTTGATATGTAGGCCATCTTAATTTGATATCATGTCTTCTAGCAGACAGTGGCGGCTTTCTTCTATCTGATATTAATCACTATTCATGTCGAGTAAATCAATTGCCAGAATACATTTTGGCAATATGTTTCTGCAAACCACGGATGTGTTGCAACTTCACATCTTTTTAGGTTAAATTTTCTATTTTATGTTGCGCTGACCTGGTAATGGTTTGGAAAAGATCATGTTTCCGCGAAAAAAACAAACAAACCTGCTTATGTTGCCACAAACATGGCTGGAAAATGTTGCGTCATCTTGTAAAAAAAAGCAAAAAAAAAAAACCCCAGTGGTTTCATGCTTACAAATGTTGAAATCTTGCCCATTCCCTCCAAATCCTGAAAATCAGCTTATATGCCTGTAACGTGGTTATGTGGAATCAATACGGTATGCGTGACGTGTAAAAACTTAACGCATCTGTATAAAATGGCAACATTTCATCCTGTGACTCGGCTGCAGAATACGCTAGTTAATAATGTGAGGCACAAATGCATGCCACCAGCGCAGCGCTAATGTTGGGCACATTTAAAACAGTTAGATGTAGATATGATAATCTTTTTTTCTCAAGTTTTTTCTCACAGACAAAGCTTTACAAAGGAACTCTGATGGACGGCAGTAAAGATAAAAACTTCAAATATTGACGAAATGAAGGAAACACTTTAAAGCATTAGAAATCATTGATAATATAAATACAGATACTGTTTAACGAAGGGTAAACTTTACAAATAAGCACTAGTGGGCTCAGGAGGGGTCGCCCTCTAGGGTGCCCTTTTGATGTGCTGGTGCCCTTTTTATGTTTTTCGCCCCTGTCCCTTAAACATCCTGAGTCCGCCCCTGCAAATAAGTCATGAAAGATATAAAAATCAGCTAACTTGATATCATTATCTTCTTATAAAAGTGTGTCTACAGGAACGATGTCAGAAGAATGTGTTTGTGCAAATTCCTTTTGTGATAAGCGGGCCCATCACACACGTCAGTCATACTGTACATGAGAGCACAGACCGGCATCTTAATCCCTCTGTCGATGACGGACGGAGTTATACAGTCAACAGCTGGGAGCTCTGGGAACGCTGCTCTTACTCCCCGTGTTCGTGCTGCATCCACACGTGCATGAACTTCTGTGTGTGTGTGTGTGTCCTGCGAGAGAGCGTGTGTGTCACAGCAGGTTCAGACGGCCAACACACTAACCTGTTTAACTCACTCGGCGCCTGAGCCACTGACGGGGGCCCTTTACTGCTCCTGGGCTGGTCCAGCCCCTAAAACAAGCTCCCGGGCTGCGGCAGCGGTTAGGAGCCCAAACCAAGCCTCCATTCACCTCATCAGGCCAGCTGTTTATTTTCAGAGGCATTAGAGGAAACACTCGACAGGGCTTATCAGATCCAAACAGTCGCACGTCTTTGTTATTTTACACACAAGGCCTCCTCTCAACTCAGCCTCATTTTCAGTAATTGTTTTCTTTCTTGCTCGGTGGAATAACACGGAGGGCTACATTTAACACAAGTGGTAAGGGAATCCGTCAGTGTAAACAAGGCAGATACAATGCACACTGGGATTTTATCTGAGCCCTTTTCTGTTATTCTGTGTTTTTTAAAGGGCAGGGCCGGAGCAAACACGAGTGTACGCGTCTTAAGGTGAAATTGGCTGAAATGGAATACAGGCTGTTTTGACGCAGAGCCCTCCACCTCCCATGTAGCCCTCTGTTTTTTCTCAATTACTGCTTCACTAAACATCAGTGAGATAACAGACTGATGGACATCGGTGTGGAAAGTTTATAGTTTTAAATCCTTAAATCTCAATATTATAAGATTTTAAACTACTGCTTGGCGTTCTCGTGGCGAGACGGAACGTCTTCGCCTCTGAAAATGTGCTGGAAAAAGTGTGTTGTGATGCAAGAAGGCCGGGCGAGTTGTTGTGACACTGTAGTACACATGTTCAACATGGTGGCAGTGTTGCACTGTCTGTGGGACACCTGAAGCCCTCTGTGCCACTCAGTACCAAGCAGCTGGAGACAGTGCTGAGGATTATGAGGCAGCCGTGTGGCTCAACAGGCTGATTCGATCGGAACTGTGATGCACAGAGTACCTCACATATCAGATCTGAGACGTGGAGGCACAGACACGCCGGTTAAAAGATAATAGTGCGTGTGCTGAATAATGTGAGATCCAACTGTGATCTATTGAGATCTAAATCCTTATCAAAAGAGACAGCCCACGGTGGAGAAATCGGTGAGTTCTCAGCAGAGCAGGAAATGTTTCGCAGTCAGTCATGACTGACAACACAACCTCTGTTCGGGCCCCGAGACAGGCCAACGTTACAGCCGAGTATCAAGGCAAAACATCGTCCAAATCCCCCCGGTTCCACCTCCTCCGCGCTGCCAGCGGGAGCTCTCGTGGATGGGGCCGGGCCCCGCTCTGCCAACTGCGCCATAAAATAAACACACAGTAAATCCGGCATGATTAACATTAATCATGATCACGTCACTGCTAATGCACTGACTGAGGGCCATACAGTGAAAGCACACTGACCTAGACAGTGAGGAGGCGGAGGAGGGCGGGGTGGGGGCCTTCAGGAATTATGTCGCGATAACGAATGAGAATTCAAGTGCAGCGAGTGTGTTTAAGGCCGCGGATGACGTGAAGCAAAATGCACAAATCAACATAGGTGTAAGACACGGTAAACTTGACTTTATTTGCGTGACCCCTGCATCTGGAGGGAGCGCCGCTTTGAAAACATGCAACATTTTGGGAAGGCCATTTATTTAAGAGGGCTCCTTTTTAACTGTGGCCGTGCCAGACGCAGTTTGACTAAAAGGTCCCGCAAGGCTTGTAACTTATTGTCGGAGGATTGGGTTTCAGCTAAAATTAGCCATCAGGCCCAATTTATTACTCTGATCGAGGGCTGAAAAATGCCAGTAACGGACTCCCCGTTATAAAAAAAAAAAAAAAGCCAAGCCCCGAGTCGAAGATATAATGTTGCAATTTTATTCAGCCCACATCACACGTGAGGCGAGCGTGTAAAAGCGGTAGCTAAGGTTTCCCCAAAGTATTGAACCGACCTGAGAGGCTCGGAAAAAAAACGACCCCAATTTATACGGAGGTGGCAGAACAAGCGTCTTTCCTTATAGGTGACTTGACTGATTAAAGCCACTGGAGACTGTGAGTTATGAAACAGAACAAAAACTGCTCGAAAATACACTTAGAGAAACGTCTCTGTCATTTAATTCATGATCTTTATTAAAAAAAAGAAATAATTTGGTCCTAACGTGATGAATCCAACTGTAGTATACACTGTAAAAAATGGTCAAATGACAAAAAGTGTCGAATTGAAGAAAAATATCCTGATTTATTGAAATAAAGTGCAAAAAAATAAAATAAATGTACAGACATTTTCATTAAAGGTTTACAGGGAAACTGATTCTTCCTCAACTATTACAATCAGACAAATTCAATAAAGTGATAGCCTTAAGTTTTACAGAGAAACACTGTTATTTCCCAGATTTTACGATAAAACACCTTCAATAAAGTGATGAGGCTCGTAGTTGTTTTACAGATTTTCCCTTTTTGTAGTAAGTTACAATCAACATTACAGCATAGCAGCCATTTTTAATGAACTGCTCCTGTTTATGAGGCCTTGTCACACTGGTTTACCGTCGTAAATCATCCGTTCGTTGGCCCTCTGTGTTACATGCGTGATTCGCCGTGGTTCATTTCAAAATTCTTTATCATTGTGCTGATCTGTCTTTGAATGAACAGTGGCGACGGTGTTCCCCTCCGGAGGATTTTGCACACAAGCTCACCTGAAGACAAATGTCCTTTTGATGGAGAAGTCGTTTCCTCCTCACTGTTCAAACACAGGTGCCGATATTCTGGCAAAAAAAAAAAAAATGACTGCCTCCCTGCGTTTGCTCCTTTAAATATCAAACAAGACTCCACTGAGTACACTTGGGCAGAACCCGTGGACACTCTGGCAATTATCAGAGATTATCTGAGTACTACATGTCCCTTCTACCCCGCCCCAACACACACACACACACAACTCGCTTTCTTGTTTTTCCACCCTCTACACTCAAACAACGCAGAGGATCATAATAGGTTGAAGTTTTGAACGCTTGAAAGAGCGCCAGCTGCCAGGAAACAGTCTGTCCTGCCATACTGCCGCGGCACGTGAAGACAGGCGCTGCTGCTGGCTCCGGACAGAAACAAGAGTACCGGCCAAACCCCCTTCTTATTCCCCTCTCCTCATGTCATGTACTTCCCCCGAGAGGTGGTGTGTCTCACTCTTCTGTGTCTGCATCCTCCTGAAAACCTGTGCAGACAGCAACAAGGAAGCACTGAAATATTGCAACAGCAGGCGCCAAAACATGCAAACAAACTTTCCCGCTTAGATTATCAGAGCAGGGTCCTGCAGCATGGATTCCCGCGTGTCCGCGGCTGGCACAAAACGCACGTCTCCTGGCATCTGTGGAGCCCACACACACACACACACACACACACACACCAGTGCCGTGCCGCACACTCCTCGCCACTGACATCCTCCACTCTGACCAGAGACTGTAAACACCAGGGGAACGGACCACACACACAAACAGAGACGACCACGATTGACGTTCAAGGCATGATCATCATTTTTTTTTTTTAATGAAAGATTCTCATGCGTTTGAAAATGAAACAAACTCATGATCATATTTTAAAATAAACCTTAATTTCGCCTGCGTGTTCACAACAAACATTTTCCTCAGATAGAAATATTATAATTATATAAAATATAATAATTCACTCAGAAAGCTCTGGTCCCCCTTGCTTGGATTTTTATTAACAGGCAACATAATTATATTAATGGGGTAAGTGTTACGTGTGGATGCACTTTGTCTCCATTTCCATCTATCAAGTCACTTTTAATTAACCGAAATGTAAAATGTGTTGAATTAACATTTCATTTTTAAACCCAAATATCATTGTTTCTCATTGAGCAGACTGGTGTACTTCTGAGAAGCTGAATTGCAGCAATTAAATCAATAACTTTCAGAGTCTGTCAAAATACAATATGGATATGAAACGTTATTTCAGTTTTCATTCAACCTGTTTGATAAAAATTACTTTTAAAGGTGCAATATGTGAGAATTTTAGTTTAAACCATTAAAAAATCAACTGAAATGATCAACATGGTGTGAAAATAATAATAATGTTTCAAAGACATCTTTGTATTTTGGTACAATCTTTGAATTTCACCCAAAATTGTAGTATTTAATATATTTTGTGTTAAACAAAATCTTTAAATAAGAAACTTAATTTCCATTTTGGAACATGAAACATGGTGAAAATTGACCTCCTTTTTTTTAAAAAAAATCTGCGCCTTAACAGAGGAAGCCGAACAAACAAACAAAAGAAAGAGAAATGACTCATCAAATACAAAAACAACACGTGTCCAGTGACAGTTACACAATATCCGAAACAGCGCTGGTAAATCAGTGTGGATGGCACAGTCGTGCAGTCAGCGAGGCGCTGTAGGAAGTGGGCTGTTTGTACTGCACTACAATGTGTACTTTGCAGGCCTCTGCGGGTTCCAGCCGCCTGTATATAATGACCACGCTGTACAGTAGCTGACCGCTCGGTGACAGATGCCAGCTGACAGGTGGGACCGCAACACCCAGAGGCCAGAGCCTCGTTTGTCACGGCTGCAGAAAAGGATGCAAATATCGACTTTATCTAAACTGCCGCGGAAATTAAAGTGCAAACGCGGCGTCTTGTGGTTCCTGTGAAAATATGGAAAAACACAACAGACGGCACACTGTCACCGACTTTTAATGGGAACAGATTTCTCTTTGAAAGTTGAAAAGGCACTTAAAACATCTTTGCAAACATCTCTCTGAGCAGCAAGTTGTCCTGTCTGCTGTTCCCTCTGACGTGCACTCTCACTCGGTGGGATTTACAACCAGGGCTGACTGTGGAGGCAGGGAGGTCGGTCTTCCCTCATCACAAAAAAACTTCCCTGCTTTTTCCATCATCAGCAGCAGGTGTGCCCTCTGAAACAACAGGGTCAAGATGTTCCCCCTGCCGAAGAGGACGAGGCGGGCAGGGGGCAGACCTCTGCGTCGGTGAGCACGAGCGGCCCTGTCAGCTGACATTCATCGGGCCCTCCGCTGCCATCTTGCCCTCCAGGTGACTCCGTTCATTTATGCTGGACCTCTGTGGTCGGACTGGTTTTACTGGTGTGGCTGCAGGAGCGCTACGGCTTACGTCAAACATGCTGCATTCAGTAAACAGCTTCGCCGATCCCGCTAAATATTGGGAGAGGGAACGAAGGAGGGGAGAGGGATCAAGACCGCTCGAGACTGAAAAAGACCTTTCACTCGGGCCGAGGCGGACTGCGCCTCGCTCTCGTAGCTCGGAGGGAGTTTCCAGGCCGCATGTGTTTTCTGACCAGCTTTAAATAAACAAGCTCAACTCCAGATTTAATGAACAGGAAAAGCAGCCTGATGAGAGAAATCAATTTATTTAAGGACCGATGCCACATGATAAACAGCGAGCTCTTAGCGTTACTTGCGGATGCAATTTTTGGAAGTGCAAATGACGGCACGGCTGCCAAGGATCACATTGCAGCACATTTATAACAGCGAGTGAATTTGACAGTGTAAATGCAATTTGAAAAAGTGATTTGGACGATACAACTGTAGCCGGGTCGTTTTATGGGCAATAGGATCATTCAGGAGATTATTGCTCGCGTTTCGATAAGGCTGTGAAAGGACCTCTGTTTGTTCGGCGTTACGTCCAATAGCCGCACTCATGTGAATCCCCCTCATCTGTCAAGGAAACATTTGCATGACGGCTACATAACAACACAGGCCGACAGTATTACGCCGCCGCCCAACCCACATAAAAAAAAACTGCTATCTTCACGATCTGTTGACTTTGAAAAGCGAATGAGATGAGTAAATGTTAAAATGCGGAGAACACAGGAACGGAGCAGTTAGAGTGTAAACACGGCGTGTCGGAACAGCTTTGAGCGCAACACAAAAAAGAAAAAGAAAAAAAGATCTCTGTGTGAGAGTTGCAATACAAGTCGCACCGGGTGAGCAACAGTGTCTCTGAAATCCTTGAAGCCTTTTGTCTCAGAGCTGCTGGAAAAACTGTGTGTGAGTGTGATGTGAGTCCTATGTGTGAATGTGTGTTCCACCTGGACCAGCACATCAGCTGATATTAGCCCGGTGGTATGTATCTAGAGTATGTATCTTGGTCAAAATACCTAAAACAAAACACAGTAAAAGACTAACCATCATAAAAACCCAATTCCCATCAAGATACTTTGCATACTTTTAGCTCATTTATAATTCTTAAAGTATTTTTTTTTTGTAACCATAACATACACTATAGACTTTTTTACATTAAATAGAAGGCAAACACAGCTTAAATTAATGACAATTAATCAAGGTTCCATTCCATTTAGTGCAGCAGAGACTTTCTAGTGAGCCGACATGCAGAATAGCAGCATCTTGACTCCGTTTGACCTGAATGGAAATCAGCTTCTTTTAAAGGGTAACTCAGATTAAAGTGTGTTTACAGGTCTTAATAAATTGCCTCCAGTGATGTCACTCAGTGGCCAAGTTGCAGTGTGGGTAATGTAGGGTTGCGGGTTTTGAAAAAGCAGTCTACGTTTCACTCCTGTAACACTGTTGGACTCAGGCAGTCAAAAAACAAATTGTCGAAATCAGCAAAACCAGAGATGTCGCCTTTTTTATTCTTAAAACCTGAAGCCTACATTACCCACAATACAACTGAGCCACTGAGTGACATCAATTTTTCAGATTACAGGCCACAAAAGGCTTTATACTGTTTGTATTTTTCACACTCACACTCACTCTCCCCACAAAAAATAATCCTTTAATGTGTAAAATTGGTGGAGGTACCCTTTAATGAATTCTTGACTTAACATGTTAATCGTCAGACCCCCGCCTCATGAGGTGATCCTCTAAATTCCACTATAGATGCAGGACGTTCACTCAAAGGAGCACTGCAGAGTTAAAAAGAAAAACAAATCAGTATCTGCCTCAAAGTCCGCTCTCATTTGGAACGTAGTTTGTAAGTGTGTTTATCTTTTGTCTAGAAGTACACATGCATAAATGTCAGCTAAATAAATGTGATGTATTGTGAATTACATATTTGTGTCCGTATCCAGGTTTGTTTGGGCTGCTGGAGGATTATTATCATACTCTGACGTCAGATCAGTTTAAATGCACAGTGTGTCATTTGTGCTGCTCGACGTCTCTCAGTCAAAAAACAGTGTTTTAATTGTTAAGCGACCGCCGCTGATGTAAAATCTATCTGGCGTGAACAAGGTCATTCATTAAAGTTTCATTCATGTCACATCTGCCGACATCCTCCTAAATCTCTGACTCTCCCGGACGTTGAACACGACTCAACAACATACATAAGTAAAAGTCTTTTTTAGACATTTTAACGCAGAAATGTTACCTATATCTTTAAAAGTAATAGTTTAAAATGAATGTCGTGTCCATAGATATTTGATAAGTTGATTTAATGAGGAATTTTTCAAGAGAGGCCTTAAGAATCTATTTCTTCTTGTTTTATTTGAGATGTAAAATGTCTTTTTTTAAAAGATGTGATGTCATGTGACTATTTGACATGCTATATCTACTCGAGAAGACCAGTTAGATGTATGACCGGAGAGACAATAAATAACTGACTCCCTGTAAACATATTATTTGTCGTGTTAGTCAAAGTGCTCAGGCAGAAGAGCCTTTTACGCCACATTAGGGAAAAGAGAAATGAGCAGGAATAACAACCGAGTCACTGATGATTTTTCAGGGGGTTGAGAAGAAGGAGGAGATATTACAAAGAAGAAGAAAAAAAACATGTTTTCATGACATCCCGGGCTGGCTTTCAGATCAGAGGTTGCACAGCGTTACAGCTTTAAGGCTTTTTATCATCCCCAGCGAGGGCGGCCGGGGTCAGAGGGATAAACGAGGAGGCTCTCCGCTCTGGTGTCAGGTGGCTTTCTGGTTCCTGCTCCCCCAAAATGTTCTTTAGTGCTGACTCTCACCTTGTAGCCCGTCTCCGGATCTCCCGGGTCTACTTATCGTGTACAACGAGGGATGATTGATGACCGGGAGGGGAGATCATCTGATGCAGGAGTCAGCTCATAATTCTTTGACTGCGTAGAGATTAAATTAAACTGGAAACCAGTCCGGGCCCTAAAGGTTATTACTTTTCCCGATCCTTCCGGAGAGAGTCGGTGGGACGGTGTAGAAACAGGTGCATAATTTGTTTGTCACCCGTGTTTGTATATGTAAATATAAGTCCGTTTAGCATGTCCTGAACTTTTTTCCCCCTCTATTTTTCCCTCAGCTATGGAAAAAGTGTAAAGGCTGCGTTAATGTTTAAACTCACAGGTGTAATCATTCATTGATGTCTTTAAACAGACGCTGATTAATTCCTTTCTTTTTAAAGTTAGAAACAGAAAAAACAATCCGCGCAAGTACAATAATATTTTTGTCATGCCTGAGATGAATAACACCTCCGGATTTGAATGTTTTACGGGGATGAACAGGTATTCAGTGGTTTGCCTTTGAAATGAGGAAGGACGGGGTGTGAATAGAACCAGAACCACAGTGAAACCATAGATAACGTCCCTATTTAGTTTGTAGCTAAACAAATATATTATGGTGGTTAACTCTGAGCGCCGGCTCGGGAGATTGTGCTGATTTGCTTTTTACGGTTTATTCAAACAAACAGTCATGTGGCACTTCTCCGCACCTGTGTTTTTATAACTGTACGCGGAGGTATTCTTCACCGCTGCCTATTGGGATTTTTATCATGTATATATTTATGTTGTTTTAACAACACATCATAAACAAATGTATGATTTTTTTTTTAAGTAATTAAAGTAAATGCTCAAATAATAGAATTTTAGCCTGTACATGCAGCACTGGAACTATTACTAGGGCTGCAACTAACAATTGTTTTAATCGTCAGTTAATCTGTTGACTATTCCCTCCATTAAAGGATTAGCTGTTTACATATAAAATTTCAGAAAATAGTGGAAAAATAAAAAGATGTCGATCAGTGTCCCACCATGACTTCCTCAAATATCTTTGTTTTGTCCACAACCCAAAGATATTCAGTTTGCTGTCATCATAGTCAAAGAAACCAGAAAATATTCACATTTAAAGGTCCAGTTAAGAAGAGTTCCCCAATTTGTCAGCTGCTGATGCTTTGGGATTCCGACCTGCAATCCCAAAGTGTCAGAATTTGGACAGTTTTACTCTAAAAATGTGTCAAAGTGATTCATAGATTATCCAAATATTCATAGTTGCAGATCTAACGTCTACATTTCACTCTCTGCGACACGTGTCTCTTGGCTGCCATCTCCATATCAGACTCTCTTGGTGACTCATAATGGCCTTAATGGCACAGCTCGACGCTCACAGGTTCCAGTTCCTGCATGCTTGCTTTAGTCTGTCGTTTCCTGGTGTGACACACTACAAGGAGAGAGAAGAGACGGCGTCCATGGTGCACACGCAAACGCAGTGGCAAATATCCCGGTAGATTTAAACTGAATTAAATACTGGATATCACACACAGCGGAGACATAAGTGGGGCAGGCAGGTGGATGAGCTCCTTTGTCGGGCAGGTGGATGGTCAGACAGCGTGTCTGGCTGTCCTGGAATGTGCCTCTTTGATCCACCTGGATTATGGTTTCATCGTTTGGGCTGGGCTCATCTGCTCTTCTCTGATCCGAGGGGCCCCTCAGATCCTATTGATACATTACTCATCTGTCATGATATGCAGATCGTATCGCCTGCATGGATCCTCAGCGAGGATTAAACATACCCAGCGTTTGTAATATTATATCAGCTGTGTATGAGTAAAGGTACTTATGTCGAAATTATATTTCATCCGAGCAAAATGAGAGAAGAAAACCCATGAAGGATTATTTTTTGATTGCTCAAAAGCAAGATCACACCCAAACTAAATAAATAAAGAGTTTTTTTCTGAGCAAATTAAAATCATGGAAAAAATGAAAAAGGTTTTTACCGTAAAACACTATCTAAAATACCAAAAGGTTGCCTGCACAGTAAATCTACATGCAAACCCGATCAAACAGATGAACCATCTGACTGATTGCCAGCATGAAAGGATCGAAACCATTTTACAGGAGTATTGCTTCAGTCGAGAGAACGTCCTGTGACAAAGTTAACCAATCAGTATATATTTTTTTATGAGTCACATTCCTCTGCAAAAGGAATGCCAACCGAGTGACCTCAATAAGACGAGCTGTGGGCAGAACCCTGCACTGCAGTAACCCATCATTCTCTCAGTCTATTGGTCAGACTCCGCTGGCCCCTCCTGTGAGGCCATGCGGCCTCGACTGTCCTCTTTACCTCACCTTGCTACCGTCGCGATGACCCTGTTGATCAACAGACGGGAGTGGAGCGCTGCTGATAATACACCGAGGTGCACGGCTGTGGAACTGTAATAACTCCGGCTAGACCAATAAAAGCTCCATTATGATGAAGATTAGATTAAAAAGAACCGTCAGTGACGTCTGAGCAAAGCGTGGTTAATGATCGTCTTTACAGGGTTGCAAAGAAATAGTAATAACGTCGTTGTAAACAATTGCATGGCTGCCAGGTTTTTGCGCAAGCAATGTGTAAACACTCGGGCGTGCAACACGGCGTCATGAGGACGGAAAAGTCTGACTAAGCGACTGCAAAAAAGATACAAACAATTTTCCCGTCTGACACCGCAGCACGGCTCCAACGAAACAGCCCTCGGTGCACAGGTTCTGACTAACAGAGCTCCTTCACATGAACTTCAGACGGCTTTTCGGTCTCCACCGCCTCTGATGAAATGGCTTCTCGCATTCCTGGCGAGGGTGAGTCAGATAAAGAAACAGTATGGAAGCACATGAAGGTTTCTGTTCAGTCCGTCAGGGACGACCTTTGACTCCCGCTGCACAGTTACATCCTTTATATGAGGGGTGGATATGTAGTTTCATTTCAGATGGAGGTTTTGTACTTTGGTCCAGATTAAAGACTTCTTATTTATATGTAGGCTACAATTACTGAGAATATGTAGTTTAATGTGTCCATCACAGATTCTTGTACAACACTTTAAAATAAGCACCATTAAAGTGTATTATACTTCAATGTTTCATTGTCGTTAACAGTGAAATAAATATAAATGAACTATAAATGTCACACTTATACCATGTAAGTGCCCTCTTAGTACAAGGCATTATAAAAACAGTCAATGGATGTTACATGACAATACTCTGGTTTATCAGTCAAGCGTATGAACCACATAGCAGACTGGAGTCTCTGCTAACAGTGACGCAGAGCCACGTCATTTATATTTTCCTCTGCTATGAAATTTCTGTATCGGACACAATGTTTTTCACACAAGGGAAGACGTAACTTCATGTATAACGTTTGCCGAATTTACAAAACAGACACAAATAATTAAGCAGACGGTGATTCACAAAGTTTCAGTTTTCACTCCCTCTTCAGTTCCTTGCTGCTGTCGACCACAGACTTCTATCTGTCGCTGTCTGCTGTGATGCGACATGTCTTCACTATCGCCCACCGTTTACCGCTACATCCTCATGTAGAGTGACCTCTCAGCACCCCCAGCTGTGACTGACTTCCAGTGTCCCCTGATTTATGCTCATCATAAAGTGTCACCAATCAGGATAAGTCGTCATTCTTAGACCGTTGCAGGCTTCCAAAAAAATACACGAACATCTTGATTTCAAAGCAAATTAAACAACGAAGAAAATGCCGCATCGTTTGAAAAGTTTAAAGCATTTCACCGCCGCGGTGACTAATGTCACTCAGTAGGAATACATGTTGATCTAGGAGGTCCTTGAATCGACTTTCCTGCTGAGCATCGCTCACGGCCTTTCTCCACCTTTGGTGCAAACACAAGTTGTGTTTTCCTTTTAGTGTAATTAACATGTCAGCGCAGGGAGCGGGCCATTAATCTACTCTGTTATGTAAGCCAGTTAAAAGAAAATAATTTACAATGTCATGTTTATAATTATATAATTTTAGGGGAAGGTTAATAACACAGACTGTGTGTGTAGTGTTTGATACAGTATGTTACAGACATTAGGAACATTTTAAATCGAAAAAAGGAATTGCAAATTATTCTCCAGCATCTGGATGTTACTGGGGTAAGAAGAGTAATCTGCTTGCTAGAGAAAAAAGACAACAGCAATTACTAAATGTATTCATATCATGAGCATATTGCTGTAAATGTTAAGTCAGACCAGTGAACCTAGTACAGTATGTCGGCCCCACAGTAAATGTAATATCATTCACCACCGGCGCACAGTATACCTTCGACCTCACCACAGCTCTCAGACAATAATTACAGCCTTTTCATGTTTCATGTGTTTTACATTTCCTCTTTCGGGTGACAGTGCAATGAGGCATTCCTCCACAAGACCCACAAAGTTTATTCAAGTGCGGTTCGGAGGCTGAAGCTATTATCTGCCGATCAGACAATAGAGAAAAAAACTCAGAGTGCCTGCCACGGAGAGCGGCGGCGAGAGTGGCACTCAGCAGCAGTCGGCCAAGTCAGACCCAGTGTGGGTAATTAGTGACAAATGCATGTATTTAACATTGATCTTAGAGTTACTGTAGTCGGTAATGGAATGTAACTCGGAACATTTACTGAAGAACTGTACCTAAGAAGAATTTTGAGGGATTGGCACTTTACTTGAGTTGAGTGATTTCCATTTTCGTCTACTTTATACTTTCACCCCACTACATTTGAAGACAAATAGTATAATTTGTTCCACATTTGTCCGGTCCTCATCATAAAAACAGGTTAGTGGCTAGCTGGTTAGCACGTCACCTCAGTAGATGTCTCTGCAAATACAATACATGGGCGTCAAAACTGTTATTTCTTCATTTTCTGCCGATAATTTCAGTTCACTTTTTATTGTTTTTCGACTTTAAAGTTGTGTTAAGTCTTGCTGCCCCTTTGGAGGAAAGATGGTGAGTGGTGTTTATTTGCCGGGCCTTCAGACTGTACAGAGCAGCTTCTTTCCTCATGCTGTGAGACCCCTCACCAACACTCATTGTGGGAAAATAAACACAGGCAAATAAGTCAAATACGTGCTATCATCAGAGGACAGTTTGGTAATACAGTCTGAGTCTCATGAATCAGCCGGCCGCAGGTTTCAACAGTCTTTGATGCAGACATACGGCCTCACCCGGCACTCACTTACAGGACGGGTGTCCCGAGGATACACTGTGGCTTCCTTTGTGGCAGCGCTCTCATTTAGCCCCCGTGTTTAGGGGGAAAAATAAAATTCACCCGGCACACATTTAACCCACTGACAGTTTCCTGCCGCAAATCCTTCCTGTCACACATGATGTTGAGAAAATAACTAATTTCCCCCACACAGCGGTTTGTTGCATTTGCGCCACATGCGACTCAGTGGATATACTATTACTCAGACACTGTAATTAAACCCGTGTAACGTATGTACACACCCTTCCACATGCCTTACAGTATGCGTGTGCAATTAAAATTCCTCACCTGTGAACTCTGATTATCCTTGGGGAAAGCACCGAGATAACCTTTTTTAATCTAATCAGACATGTTTTGTTTATTGGTCGTAGAAAAAAACATACATTTTTAAACGCATATAACAAAAGAAGGGAAAGAATAACAAATACACACAACGCACAGCGGCACACAGATTCACACAGACATGTCAAATGTTCAGCTTTTCCCTTTTTCTGATATTCGTCCTCCAGACAGTAGCGCCGTGGGCAGGAGGCCAACAGTCTCAGACACAGACAGTATTAGGCTGCTGTCTAAGCTAATACTCAGACGACACATCCTCCAGACCACAAGTGATTCATCACGGGGCTGTCTCGCAGACTCTTTAGTGTATGGAGCATATTTTTTTTTACATAACCAAAGTGCATAATTACAATCAACCAGGCCGTGCACGCTTCGTACTGAGACTTAAATACTAAACGGGATGAACAGATTTGCTCTTCGTGCAAATCTGCTCGCACCGTGGAGCACAATAAACACTTTGTAAAAAAGAGAATTGGACAAAGTTATCATAATGACTCCTAGATTGGACAAAATGTATCTCGTGAGGAAGGAAGACTGATAGCGGCCACCTGGCTGGACAGACAACGTCAGCACACGATTATCAGGAGGAACGTTTGCTGCACAATCTAACATGCAGAGCGGGGCCGTGCGACTGTAACGCGGGTGGACGTTAGTAAAGAAAACTGGAACGAGACGACGGAAAATAGAAACTGGCAGCAACAATGCCAGTGAGATTTATGGGTAATTATTAAAAACATAAAGGGGATGCCAATATGTCATTTCAAATAATTA
This sequence comes from Lagodon rhomboides, assembly GCA_039737535.1. Taxonomy (NCBI): domain Eukaryota; kingdom Metazoa; phylum Chordata; class Actinopteri; order Spariformes; family Sparidae; genus Lagodon; species Lagodon rhomboides. The sequence continues at coordinate 11,767,405 of CM077802.1, read as the reverse complement.
TGGGAAAATATGGAAAAATAAAATAAAAGTCAGCCCGTTTTCCGACAGCAGAACTGCACCTGATTGTGCTAATTATTTGGCTTTTGATGCTAATTCAGCCCCTGTCACAACTGAGTACGGTCACAAAGCATATTTCATTATTGGGGTCAAAGGTCAGATGAAACATTCTGCTCCTTTGTGGCGCTCTTTTTTTTCAGAGGGAAATATCCCCGTCTGACCTTAAAACACATCTACTTCCCATTCTCCCCCTCACACCCGACGCACCCTCCCACTCATTTGACCTCTGACAACTGGGGCCCCCCAGTGCCACAGCCTATTGATTCCTTGGCATTGAACTTGAATCTTGGGGCCACGGAGACTACAATCAAAGAGGCATTGTCTCTCTCCAAGACAGATTGCAGTCCAAACAATACTTGTTCACTTTCCCTCATTTCTTCCATTCACAGAATGAACCACTTATCCTCAGCTGTCCTGGGCTTTTTGACCATTCAGTTCATGCGGAATGCGTGCATTTCCTGTGTATAGAAGATGTCCTATTTACTCTGACGGATCACCGGATGATAACAATCTTCATACGCCCCTCGGTGTAACCCGACCAGTGTCGGCGGCAGGAAGCCAGAGAGGTCCCCCGAATCTACTTACATCTATATTAGAGTATAAGCAGTGTTGTAAAAAGTACCCAAAAAATGGAATAAATCCACTTTAGGTATCAAAAGTACAACTACGTAAAAGTAAATTATACGTATATTCACATATATGTGTTTACTTTATACTACGGGTTGACTGATTATCAGATCTGATATTCATCATTTTTATCACATTTAGTGTTTTTTAATCCGATTGCTGATAAAATAATTCATTACATTTCTTTTTTTTATGTGCTACTTTGTAACTAGTAACTAAAGTTGTCTAATGATTGTTAGTGCAGTAAAAGTACAATATTTGCCTCCAAACTGTACTGGAGTGGAATAATAAAGTAGCAGAAAGGAGATAATCTCAGTACAAGTACCTTAAAACTGCACTTAAGTACTGTACTTGAGTAAATGTACTTAATTAATTTGCTGGTAACAATAAAATAAAGTTATCAAATTAATGTAGTTGAGTAAAATATATTTAAGTAAAGTACAAGCACCTTTACATAGTACTTGAGTAAATATATTTAGTTACATCCGAATGCTGGTAACTATTTGCTAAAGTTGAAAATGTGGAAATGTGGAAGTATAAATTAGCAGATATTAAAAATACAAAAAGTAACTTCACATCGTACTTGAGTAAATGCACTTAGTTACATTCCATTGCTGGAAACTAGTGACTGAAGCTATCAAATGAATGTAATGTTATAAAAACAACAATTTCTGCCTCCAAAATGTAGTGGAGTGGAAGTATAAAGTAGCAGAAAATGCAAGTACAAGTATCTCAAAATTGTACTTGAGTAAAGTACTCAGTGAGTATGACATCACATATATTCAATCGTTCTTTTCTCTGTATTTAATGTGAAAAGAACAGAAATCTCCAATTCTGCACGCTGATACGACTGTCAGCAGCTCAGTGACTGCTTCTGATTACAATCATCATCACGCCTAGGAGCGATGTGGCAGGCCGAGTGGCGTTTACTGTACATTAAGAGGACGTGGCATAATTGCAAACTTAATTTTTCAGCGTAATTACAGGAAAGAGTCTTAATGATTCCAGTGGAACAACAGTATGATAATATATGGTTTACTTTACCTCCAGCTCTGTCTGAAGCAAATTGGAAAAATTCATTCACAGTCCTCCGCTGGTGTAAACACGAGGCATCTGAGTCTCATTACAATGAAGGAATTAAATAAACAGTAGCCCGTAGAACACTGGAGGATGCATGCTTCATTAAAAAGCAATGTTGTTGTAAGTGGCTAATTAACATTGGGGGTACCCTTTTGGTTTGCCCACCGTAAATATACAAATTAATGAATATTCTCCCTGATTGCTGCGGGAGTAGACCTACAAATCACTCCGTGCGCGTTCTCTATCAAGGCCTCGTGCTGGAGAGGACTAGGAAAATGCCCTAGACTTTTCACATCTGCTTTGGCGAAAACAAAAAGCTTGAAACATTCGGCAAAAATCGAGGATTCCCTCTTATCAGCAGAACGAGGACTGTTTCAGTTTGTCCTCGCTGCTCTTTCACACCCTTGGCCTTGCGTATGTTCGCAGCAGAAGATGCAACTTGTTAGTGTCTCCAGCTGCTCGCAAAAAATAAGCCTTGACGATGTTAAAAGAAATGATAAGCTGTTGGTGACATTTGGAAAAAAAACAGAAACAGAGGAAACATTTATTGATTCAAGTGCGTACTTTCACACGCCGACCCCGCCTGTCGGCCGTGTCTTGGGAAATGTGAATTCTAGAGAGCAATGATGTAGATTTCTTTGATAAACGAGCCCCTGGGATTCAAGAACAATGAGATAACAGTGAGGCAGGTCGTTCGCCCTCAATGGGGGCCTGACCTCAAGTCTGCAGGGCGGCTGTGTCGCGACCCTGTTAACCCCGGGAGAAAAAAGTGCATCGAACCCCTGTGAAACACATCCAGTCGTTTTTCTCTCTCGTGAATTTTTACACCCATGATGAGAACTTGTCGGCTGCACACCCAAAAAATTGCCAGTCGTGCACACTGGAAAGTCAACAAGTCAGAGGTGCTGCGGCAGCCAACCGTCCATCCTCTCTCTGAAACAGTGGCAGACATGACAGGCAAAGTGTTTCTTTCTGTCTCAGCTCGCCATCACTGTCCACCCACTTCCTGTGCCAATGCAATTAAAACAGGCCGTCCTTCTCCCCCAGGGTAAGTGGGGTCTGATTTAAGTTATTTGAGCGATTTCAGTCTGGTGAGGCTTCTCTTCTCATAACCCTAACCTTGACATCAGTGCAGCTTTTGTTGACCTCCTTCCAAGACTCGTCCCAAGACTTGTCTCCCCAACTTCGTCAAGATTGTGGCACTGATTTTCCACTCGCTGACAGTTTTAAGAGATCGCAGACAAAATTGGCGCTCTCAGCCCTCGCAAATCCATGTCCGATCACTATGTGTGAACTGTCCATAGGCATATTTAGAGACCACGCCAAGTTCGTATCGGGGAGGTGACGAGCGACAGCAAATGAGAGCAGACACAGGCTGGCGGGGAGAAGAGTCGAGAAGGAAAGATGGAAGAGCTTCGGAGTAGCTAGAAACCTTATGCATTTTCTTTTTCTTCCTTGTTTTCATTTCACTGTAAAGTCCCACTGGGAGTTTTCTTCTAGTGGGAGATCTTGTCGTCGATCAGTCATGTACTGCAGCGCGCAAACCACAATGACCTCAGGACTGCTCATGACAGGGCAGAAAGTTGTGTGAACAGTACAGCAATCTGAGTCACAACATGAGATGATTTCAGGTTTTTCTAAGGAAGAGTGCCATCCTTTGTGTTCCCTAGCAATCATGGAGCTTGCACCAGGACACCTGGACGGGTCTTGCTCCACACTGTCACCTAACAGAGTAGCAGTTCCGCTTGCTGACTGTGAAACTGTCGGAAGATGTCCTGTCTTGGCAACTGAATCACTTTCATAGTTATCGAGCATGTTTCTCTACATTCCCACCCTTGTAACAGGAAATACCAGCCTGCCAGGTGAAGTTGTTCCAGTACTGTCGTCTCCATTTGACCAGACACACTACTTGAGTCTGTGGAAGGACTTGAACAATGACAGTGATAACAGAGGCCACAGGATTCTGGGATGAGATACAACAAGGCAACAAGGTTGTTTGGTCAATTCTACAGGTTAGGAATTGCCTCTATTCACTAATAATTACTGTCTTTGCAGCACCTGTGGCTCTCCACACAAGAAACAATCTCTTGGGTGCGGACGAGGGCGTCAAGGTCTGCAAGTAAGTGACGAGACAATTGCTCTGTTGTCAGTCATTGTAACAGCTCTGGATATTCAACCCCAAGACTGGCTCATCGCTGCCAATTCTCTCAGATTTGTAGGAGGGTTCGTCCTGCGACAACAAAAGACTGAATGAAAGGGCGGGGACCTTCATAGCAACCTGGAAGCGGATATGTGGTTGAGAATCTGTGATTCTGTGGTGCCAAAAGCCAGCAGGAAGTCTACCATGTCACATCAGGGTCATTTATCTCTCCCTGTCATACAAGTTGCTTTTCTACAGTTAGGGTTATCTTATTTAGATAGCTTCGAGAGAAATTGCTCCTAAACGCAGAGGATTTGAGGCCAGGTAGACAAAACTCTGGGAAGGCTAAGGTGAGGTCATTGTGTCAATAGTCATCCATCATGCACCAAACAAACATTCAGACAAAACAGTCCAATTTCCAGACCCTCAGTAGCATTGATCATATCAACATGTCATAATAAGCAATAATAGAAATAGAGATTAATAGTCTCATTTACAAGTACTGATTAAACTTGACGAAAAAGGTCAACTCCAGCATATTGGATTTCATGTAGCTTACATTGATGCCATTTTTTTTCTCCCCAATGTTTCTCTCTACAGTGTGAAATAGCGGAGCGACAGCGATTCAACTTCTCGTGTGTCAACCTTTTGCACACTTCCCTGTCCAAATAGCCAATCAGGATCCATTTAGGCAGCAGTGGCCTGGAACAGGAACTGACAGGCCTGGCAGAGGTGTGCTGCGCCACATGTGAGCAATGGAAGTCCTCAGCAGGCCGGGGTTGAAATCCATACGGTGGTTTGCACAGACACTGCTGATTACCACACTGCTGGTGCAGACGTGCAGGACAAGGTTGTCAGGTCTAATCGTCTAATGGACAGAGAGTGAAGTCACCCCAATAATGAAGAATTCCTAGAGAGTTTTATTTCTTTCAGCCTTTAATTAATTTACCAGTAACGGTATGCAGCCTAAATCCTCTTTTTTTTGGTTTGCTGTGTGTGTTATATTTGGACCATCAAAACTGAACGGAGACAGTTTTCTCCTTCCTTGTCTTCATTTTAGAAATGTCTACATACTATTTAAAATAACATTTTTATCTGTTTAAAATAGTAATTCTTAAATGGTATACTAGCAAAGCACAATAACAAAAAAGCAGTTCCTTCTGCACAAGATAAATGCACGGCTTCTTGGAAACCAGCACTGTTATTTTGTTCTCCATTATTTTTATTTATCCTATGTAAACTTCAACCCTTGGACTGTGGTTCTGCCGCCAGATCACCTTTCAGGAGGCCTGCAATTTCAGTGTCCTGCCTCCACGCTCGGATTAGTTTGGTTTAAACAAACTGGCTCTGGGCTTTGTGAAGCACTTCAGGCCACAATCGTTGTTGAGAGCCCAATCAGACACTTGTAGCCACAAGTTCTCTTACCTCCCTGTTTTTTTACACTTCAGCAGGTACTGGTACTATTTTTAAATATAACAACATGCTGCATAATGTTATATTTTATCATCAAACACACCTTTTCATAACATCTGAGTTCAAAATTGATAACACTACTAACAGTCAGAGGTGGAAGAAGTCCTCAAATCTTGTCCTTAAAAATGGCAACTAGTTAGCAGCAGTTAGCGGTTACTTTAGTGATATGTAGTCCTCTGGTTGTTTTGACTATTAGACAGGTGACCAACTCTTAGATATTGCACTTTTAAGTTAAATTAGTAATACGACAGTGTAGAAAGACTTAAAAGTAAAAATACTCATTATGCAGAATGGTATATTTTACAATAATGGACTTGTATTAGTATATTAGTATGTATTGTACTGGATTATAATGATGTTGAAACTCAAGGTGGTTTAACTACTCTGTATATAATAATATAGACGAGCTTGCATCAATAAAGTTAAACCATAATATAACATCAAAATGTGTTTGTTGATTGAATTTCTTTGTATCATTAAAGTAAATCTAACAAGTAATGTGTAAATAAAGTTGTAAATGAATGTAGTTGAGTAAAAAAGTACGATGTTTCTCCCTGAATTGTAATGGAGTAGAAGTTTAAATGAGCAGAAAGTGGAAATACTCAAGTAAAATACCTTAAGATTGTCTTAAGTACAGTCCTTCACTAAAATACTTAAATGTTAGGGTCACACTTGTTGCACCTGCCTGGTGTGATTTTCGCTAATACTCAACTGAAACAATTCAAATGAAACGTTTACAGTAAAGAGTTCAAAAACAGACAAACAAACAGAAGTTTGCTATGATGTATTCTCTACCATTTGCTTCACCAATGCTGAATCTACCGTGTGAAATGACTTGCCGTGGATTAACCTACAAGGCACCATGCTGGCGAGCTCCACTGCTCAGACTCGCTCTAACATGCAAAGCTTTGTTCCCAGAAAACACATGTCAACCTACGGGGCAATGCACAGATTTCAAAACAAAAACAAGAAAAAATGTCCCGAGACTCTCTCGTGTTTACTTTGTGAACTTTGCTCAATTTGTCTCAATTGCTCAGCCACGTCACTGAAACTGTATATGTCCTGTCAAAACCAGGCAATATATGACAGATCACCCCTGAGTTGATTCATCTAGAATTTGGCATGTTTTGAAGTTGTGTACTCTTTCCATGGCGCCACGTTAAACTGCTGAACATTTAATTAATTTCCCTTTATTTACACTTGGTCTTTGCTTCCCACTAAAAGGCGAAGCAAGCCTATGCATAAGTCAGGCTTTTTAATTATCATTGAATACCTATAAAAGGTTCCTGCCAGGAAAGCTTGGCCAGTATTTGGTTTGCTCTGAGTCCAACACAACTACAGTCCCGTAAAAACATTATCCATTCACATTCCATTCATTACCACCTCAGGACATCTCTGAGTGTTGCTCCCAATGTTTGGGAAAGCACATTTTGAATGCGTGGGCATTTTGTGCCTCGCAGCAGTTTACTTTATGACGTGGAATCTAGGACCCAGCAAACATTTTAATTTTACTTGGATGGTTTTAAAATTCATTTGAAAATCTTGGATTCCAGGAAGGTAAAAAAAGGGGCCTCATCTAAAGTATTTCTCTGGAATATCCTCCAGGGTCTAAATTGTTTATTAAAACCCAAACCATGACTGTGTTTGCAATCTAACTACAATCCATCCGTCATCCTAAAGCAAGTAACCAAATTAGTCTTCTTCCACCCGGGGACTTAAAGACAGAGTGTCCTGGGCTTCCTGTATGCTCAGAGGGGATAAAGGTGTCTGGAGAGCCTGTGTTTGATGCTGCACAGACACCATGTAAACATTATCATCATCACATGCACTCCCGCTTGCTTTATTTCAAACGTGGAAACGGTGCTGCAGAAAAACCTTTTGACTTTTTTTTTTGCCGGAATTATCCAGCGAGGAGAGAACACATACACGCTAATGAGCTGTGTTCCAGGATCAGCTTTTATTGCGAATGTCTTTGGCTTTAGCTCTCGTAAAATAAGGGCAAATAAATAAGGTGCTGATAATTTGGTTTACCCCCCTCTCCCTATTTGTACGTGTATAAAGTATGATTAACGCCCCGGCTGGACTGCGTCAGAAAGGCTCGTGTTGAAGGAACAAGCAAGAGGAAAAGTCTTACAAAGACAAGAAAAGATTCAGCTGAGAACTACAGGACTGTGAGAGCTTTTTCTTCTTTTTTTATGCTCAAGCATTTATAAATCAAACCATCAGTGTGAGGACAGGTTGATGACGTCATTCACGGTCGATTTCCAGCAGCCGGCAGGGCTTTGATTAGAGCAGTAAATCTCCTCCTGTTTGTCTGTCCTCCTGAGTGGAAGGGCAGCTCGACGGTCAGCCCTCCGTTTGTTGATGAATATTGTCTCTCTTTTACCCGGGCCTCGTGGAAAGGCTCGCGTTTGCCAACAGTGGAATTATATTTCAAGTGCTGGAAGCATTATGTATTGCGGTTGACATTTACAAAATTTGGATGATTACAACAATTTAGATTTGCAAGTTGATGATAAGTACTATAACTGTGCTTTTTAGTTTAAAATGCCAATAATAACTATGCCAGTGTGTAATAGCCCATTCTTTGACTACTCATTTTTGTTTCAGCTGCATTTAATCACATGTTTATAAAATAATAGAAACAGCAGAAGACTATGAATTTCTAAAGTTGTCAGTAATGATCGACTGACAACCAAATGCTGCCCTTTATGATGTAATAATGAGGCCATTACTTTAAGATGTAAGCCCTTTAAAATGGTACAAATTACAAAATAAATGGCTAGAAGCTGACAGTAAAATGACCTCTTTGCCTGCAAAGAATACCTTTCTTTTAAAGGTGCAGTATGTAAGAATTGGCTTCCTGTCGAATAAAAAAAAAGTGGGGGGCAGCTTAAGGAGGATGGTTCAACCGCAGGTACAGCCACAACCACAGTACAGAGGTGATTTACAGCCGATAAAATTTGGTTCCTGACTCCAGTGACGATAAAGACATGACGGGTTCAGGTGGGCGTGAGTCAACACCAACCTCCGTCGGCCTGAACTATACTATTGGACTGTCCTCTCTTGAGGTACAAAGTGGTAGGACTGGCCTAGGCTAGCTGGTTAGCATGCTAACTTCAGTAGGTATCGTCACAATGCGATACATAGGCATCTTTGTCAACATCAACACTGTAATCTATTCATCTAGCCACACTCGATTGATCACTTTAGTTAATTCTTAAACTGGAAATCTTACACATTGCTCATTTAATTGCTATGTTTATGATAAAAACATTGTTGGCCTGCAAGGTACTAGTAACATATAAGCAATTAGCAATATCACATTGGTGTTTAAGGTCTAGCTCTAACAGGTAGAGGTGTTGTGAATGTAAAACTATATATTTTGTATGCATGAATGTAATATTCATATATCAGAATAGAATTGTTTTTTTTTTTTACAAAAATGTTTCAATCATGAGTTTTTCTCTGTAATCCCAGGTGTTATTCTACAGGGACAGCAGTGCAGACACACACACACACACACAAACACACACACACACTCCGGCATGTTCTCTTATCAGTGCTCGTACCACTTAAAGAGATCTCTGCTATGGCCTGAGAGTCTAAAGACCAGCAACAGAGTGAGAACAAAGTCCACAGTCAGAACTGTATCATAGTGCAACAATGGAGAGGGGAAGGGACAGCGAATATGAAACCGGCATCGTAACTTTGAGCGCTCCATCAAACGCGCTGTAGGTCTTGCATCAGCCTCATGTATGTATAATTGATTGCTGAGGGAGTCGCATCCAACCCCCACGTCCAGAACTTGCACAGAATATAATGAATGTTCAGGACTGGCTCATTACTCCAGTGTACACATGGAGACTAACATTGCATCCCAACATGCATTTCACTGTTGTCCAGGCTGTCATTGCTCAGGGAGCCTATGGTCTTAAGTGCTCAGCCGGTAAACAAATCAGGGTTTATTAAATACACACTTGTCACTCTCCACTAGCCATGCATGGGAAAATTTATTTTGACAAACGTTGCCCCACAAGACTTAAGTGTCCCTGGCTGACGCCAACAGATAAATACCTCTGAATTAGTCAAATGGATTGAATTTAGCCAAGGTATGCTTTTAAAACATAGATTTCTCCGTATCCCTGTGACCCATCTAAGGTCAATAAACAGTCAATGAGTGACACATCTAATTGCTTAATCTAATTGTGTTGCCTAAGTTTAAATGTCTGACTACTGTACATTAAGGCTAAGCGGTTAGCTAGAAAAAAAAGTGTCAGAACACGTTTATTTAGAGAGGTTCTAATTGAAAGAAAGAAAGAAAGAAAGAAAGAAAGAAAGAAAGAAAGAAAGAAAGAAAACTGCAAACAAATCTTCTGTCAAAACACTCAGGGTTCTGAAAACATTACGGGAAAGTACATCATAATGCACACAATGTGCGTGCGTGAGTGTGTTCATGTGCCTGTGCCACGTACTATATAGCATGCTCATGTGAGAATATGTCTTCAGGACTGTGAACATGCATTCAAATGCACTCGTGCTGGTGAAAAGGTCAGACAGAACAAATGGGAAATCTTTACTCATGTCTGGGCACTGGTGCATATACATCACATTCATGTGACACTTTGCATACATCTACTATAAGTGACGTCAGGAGGGTGAAAGTAGTCCCTTCACCAAATCGTGGCATCTAGTAGCTGTCAGTTGCCAGGATTTTTCAGGCCACACAGAGGGAGTCCCCTTTCATACAGCCATCTGTCTGATCGCTGTAATACAGCAGGGCAGCAGTGGCACAAGTGAGTTGTCCGACCTGCCAACCAGCCGCGGGTGATTGGGCAGTGGAAAAAGCAGTAACTCTGTGCGTTTGGGTGTGTGTGGTGCAGAAGGAGTAAAGCCTACAACAGTGTGTTGTTCCTGCTGGTAGCCTTGTATTGCTTATGCTGCCAGAAGAAAGCATTACAATGGCAGCAGAGGTCTGTTACCGGCTCTCCAGCATTGAGGCAAGCTGCAGTGAGAGCCTCCAGACCTGAAGGAGACCTCCCCTGTTACCCGCAAACATGCGAACACACACACTCACACATGCCAAGTCTGCAGCAGGTCTCTCCGGTGGACTCATGGTCTTTGAGGCTAGACAAAAACACAGCAAGAAGGTGGGAATGATAATAATAGCGGGAGTGTATTTCATTCACTTTGCACTACTTTGGCAGTTTTGCTAAATTGATACTAAACTTCTCTGCTCCAGTTACAGATTCTGTGTTCTAGCGGTACACACTGGACTTTGTCACAGCTGACAGAGCTCTGAAAAAAAAGAGAAGGAAAATGTAATAAATTTTTGTTTGGGTTCTTTTTTCTCTGGTAACTGATCCCATATGGTCTGCGTCACAAGCAATCTTCGCCATGGGTCCACAGAACACATTGTGCATCCCCGCACAATCGACCGCGCCCCATTCGCTGTTGTTGAGAGGTCGGACAAGCTTGACAATAAGAAACACGGCGACGTCGGTTCCGTTTAGCCGGTTGCCTCAGTGTTTATGAGATGGCTTCAGCCAACGGCCAGGACTACAGTGCGTAATGAAAGCTATCTGTCATTTTCCGCATCTTTTTAACGTACCTGTAGAAATAAGGAGGACGCAAACCTGTCTGATATTGGGCTAACCTCCTGATGTTACTTTCATTAACCGTTATCCGTTAGCTTGTTAGTTAGCTAGCGTTTCGCGAACATTAACTAACCAGAGATGTGACTATATAAAATGTGATGTGTCAGTGAAGATCATGGCATCAATACAATTTGATTTTACATCGTAATGTTAACTTTGAACAAATGTAGGTGATAGTGTTGATGGACAAAGTTTGTCTTTTCCGTTTTGGGAATGGAACAAAGACAATGTCTTCAACACGCTCAGGGTATCGAGTGTCAATTTTACAGCAACTTCTTTAAACCATCTTCTTAACTTGTTTATTTTTTTCCTTTTCCATATAGACAACCCTAACAAATAGCACATATAAGTTTGCTCGACTATTATTGGAGCACAGAGCACAAATGGGCGGGACTAAGAAAAGGGTCAGTTCCATAATGTATTCACATTTACAACTATTTACATCCAAAACAGGCCCAGTCCTCATGTAAGTCATACAGCTAGAAAGGTTTGTTTGCATTCAATGTGTGTGTGTGTGTGTTCGTGTGTTAAAACTAGTGTGCTAGTGCTTTTGTTCGGCCACACTGACTTGACTTTCTAAGCGGAACTCAATAATTAATTAAGAATTCTTTTATATTTTGCCCCCGCTTTGTTTCCTATTGGTTTTCCCTCTTTCAATTTTGTCCGCAATCAACTTTTAACATCTCTCCTCTTTCTCCTCTCTTGTGGGCTGAGTCATTACCATAACAACAGGGTGAGGCACAAAAGCCCTGTGGGCATGTGACTGAGTTGTGGGATGGAGGCACATGGACTGAGGGAGAGAGAGGGAGAGAGAGGGAGAGGGAGCGGGAGAGAGAGAGCCTGCCCATGCTAATATCTGCAGCTGGGCCTTTGGTTTTGTTCTCTATGCAGCTGGGCTGGATGAGAGAGCCTGGATTCCAACACACCCCCATCGGCATAAATCTTGCCATGCTTGAGGCTGCAAACACTGCAACAATGCCACTGGGTCATTCTATGCCAAGTCGGCTGTGTCTGCACATACGCGCACACACGCGCGCGCGCACATGCTCACAAATAAATTGTTGTTGTGTGGGGTTGTTTGCAGCTACCAAGGCGTTTTTGTTTTTTTTGTCTTGCGGGATGCATATATTAATCGTTTATCATTTGTTCAGTCTGAGGCGAAATGAAAGCCCAGACGATGCTAATTATTCCTTTCAGCCTCATTGGCATTGTCTATAGAACAGGGCCAGTCAATATTGTGTCATGTGCAGGGGTCAGCTCCAAGATTCATTTTGATGATCTCTTGTCACTAAAGGTCTGGAGCCCCGCAGAATACGCACAAGTTATTCCTTGTCCTTGCACCTCTGCAGCTGAGATAAGGTTGTTTGGGCGATGACTTTTTGAAACGGAGACAAACTAGACATACTGTAACACTGCGACAATCAGATGTGCCTCCTAACCTCTGACATATTCGGCGCCCACAGGCTGCTCAACCATAGCAGAGGAATGCACCCCGACCGAACCGGCCTGGATTAAAACAAAGCGACGCTCAGCCACAGTAACAAACTTGTTCCCAAAACATTTGTCCACAGCTTTCAGCCGATCATTAATAACCCCATAAAGAGCTCTTTATGTCTGAGTGGACAGTGTCACTTTTTGGAGTCAACTTTGATGAGATGAATGTGCGTGGTGAGCTTGAATGCTTCGCAGCTGGGTGCGAGCCGGGCGCTGGTGACAGCGGGTACCAGGGCACAAATCCCATGGCAGAAAGGGCATCTTTGTTTGGCCCAGGTGCTCTCTGGATGCACTGCCCTCACATCCTGTGCAGTCTCATTCATTATGCATGAGCCGTACATTTAAAATCATGAGCTTCCTGTCAAAAGCCGAGAAAGGGCAGGCTTTGGCCAAGTGTGCTTTTCTGTGGCTTCAGAGGGAGAATGGAAGCGTAACATTTTCAAGGCATTGAAAAGGGCCTAAAACGAAGGCCATTGTGGCCGGGGCGAGCATTATAAAACACATTATAGCTCCGACTTTCCGCGATCCAACAAGGCCTCATAAAGCAGTCAGTGCTTTCAGCTCCGTCGGCATACGCATTGTCTGAGTGACACGTAATGTGTCTTGTGCAGCTTTTGGTCGTAGCGGTTTGTCATCAGTTGCTGCCATAACAAGTAAGAATGCAGAGTCCACTCATCTCATGTGCCCCACTGCTCCCATGAGAAGATGTGGCTCGGTAATTACCGGAGGATTACAATAATCTACGTTTGGAAGCGTAACCTCCCCCTAGCCTTTGTGGCTCAGCACGAGATGAATCCAGTACAATTAAGCCATTTTGTTTCACTGCATGACTGTTCATTAGCATTATCTACACCAGTAGGCTTCAGCTCTCAGCCCGGGTCCCCCTCAGGTTCTCATCATTGCATCAGTTCCCTTGGTTACGGCTCTGTCTCCCAGAGTCTGGGGTCAGGAGGGTCAACGCCTAATGTTGTGATCAGACTACTTAGGAGTTACTCCTGCAAGTATCAGAACTATCTCAGGAGGGGTTTTTTCTTACACAGTCAACATTATCCTTATTCTGCATCATACACAGGGAAGTGGCATGAATCACTAGCATGGCTGACTTTCATGTGATGCATCTTCAATCCGTTAGAGTCTGTGCTTTAAGCCAGTTAACCCTGGAACAGCAGGGTGCCACACCTCTGGTAAAAGGGATCAGAACCTTGTGCAGCAGCACATAGCCTGGAGGAGCCTCCCGCCAGCCAGCCAGTCAATATGACCAGGACCTGAGCAATTGGCTCATGCAGGGTCACCACAGGTGGGGACATTAACCATTAAAGAGATACTCCTGCTGACCGTCTGGAAACGGGGTAGACCCCTCGGCTTCCCCGGGGCATGAAATGATCATCTGGGGCAACTCAGCGGTGCTCGGCTTAAACAGGATTTGGGGAGTGAAACCCCTTTATCAGGTCTTACGGGGATGAGACCACATAGCTGCCTAAGCAGATCCCTGAGTTGTGATCCTGCTGGGAGGAATTCTCATGAAAGTAAAGACGTTAGGAAATAATAGGCAGTCAACTTAGTATTGTATTAAAGTTAATGCTGTCTGGTAGACACAAAGATTTACAGCTGTGTTCCCATATGTTACATGAAAAAAATAATGCCAATTCAAAAATACCACAAAGCACATAAAAGTCTGACAACTCCTCCAAGTGTTTAAAATAATTGGACAGGTATAGATATAGATTTTGTCTTTGCTTCCAAGAATTAGTTGTAACATAGCCAGGGTTTAGTTTGGGCTTACAGGACCTTGTCCTCAGTCTAGTGGTCAGCAAGTCTTATCCTGATTCCTGTCACCCCTCATCTCGGTCCAAATCTGGGGCCAGACATAGAATATTGGCCGGTGATGAAAGGTGGGATATACCACCCACTGTTGGTTACAGATTTAATCATGAGCTCTTCATACCGCAAGCAGCAGCTCCAGCAAATCCTGTTTGTTTACACTATTAAAATAAATTGCATGTTGTAATGCTCTACATGGTACTTAGGAACAGTTAATTCCAGATAACTTATCCAGGAATGTAACACACACACACACACACGCACACACACACACACACACACACAAAATAAACTCATAACAAATACCTTTCGGCTCACAGCAGGGTGTGTCGATATTTGATTGAGCCTCAAAGTTTGACTTTCATTTGCAGGCCTGACAAGCTGTCATATTAAATATGTTATTGGTACACACTGAGATCACCCATTAGTGAAATGGAAAAATTAATTTGGCAGCAAACTAGACTCCACTGTGAGGTCAGCGTCTGAGGGCCAGGATCTGGATCGCTAGCAGCCTGCTGTGGGTCCGTCTGTCCCGTCCCACATCATAATCCATCTATCCCCAGGCTGCCAAAGGCAAGATATCCAGTCATAAGACCCAAAAAGAATGGCATCAGTCACACTTTAATGGACCCTGGATTATTGTGCCCTCGTCTTTCCACCCCACGGAGCCCAAGGGTGGGTGGTTGGCTCCGCTGTGGTCTTGAGGAGCTGCCTACGTCTTCCCTTGTGACCCTAGCTGCTGCCTGAGGGCAGACCCAGCATGATAGCCGCTAACCAGAGGGCCAGATCCTGCTGTGTCACGCTATTTGCTGCCCTCCAATTTTGCCAAATTAGTAACCAATCTCAACTCTTGTCCTTCCAGAGTTCCTATAATCACAGTGAAAGCACCGAGGTGGCAGTTTTGCCCGCTGCAGGTGGACGGACAGAAACAAAAGCACTCCTCCTCATCCTGCTGATAACATTCTTTCATCATAAGAGAAGGAGGAAGTCGCTCAGGATGTTTTTACACCCATGTTAAGATAATCATATTGTCAACAATTCTTTATCATTTCCTGCTGGAAAAAAAGGCAAAATGATTTATGTATTAATAATGATAATGAAGTGCCTCAAAATGAAGACTTTTTCTGTGTGCATTTAGGAAAAGGAAAGAGAAAAAATGGTAGTCTTACAGTTAGATGTGGACAGATACATTAAAGCTGTGACTGTGGTTCCAATAGTATATGGACAGGGATGTGTAGCATGTTAGATGATGCCTTCAATGCCTTTAATTAATAAAAGAGAAATAACACTTCAACACAAACAACAGTAATGTCTTAGCCGCGTGGTTGAAAATCTTAGCAAACACCCTGTTCACCCTGCCGGCTGGTTAATGTCAGTGTGGCTCGCTAGCAGATCAGCTAACCGCTAGCTAACACAAAGAGCAAGGTTATTGATGACAACTTAAAGTATTTACAAATCAAAGCTCAGGACTTTATTTTTTCTTGTTCAAATAGACTGAGAATGATTTTTTTTAAATGATGGGTGCACCCAGGCATTGTTTTTTATTTTACATAAAGAACAGACACCATGTTTTCAAGGGAGCCTTTGTATAACTTATCCAACAATAAAAAAAAAGTACTTTGACAGACTATTAAAGTATCACAACAGTGTATGATGAACTTACGATAAATATATCTCCCCTCACTGGCATTGACCTCCTTTCAAACACGGGGCTTTTAAAGGGAATTAGATGTGACAAAAATACTCATTCAGCATGAAATGAGTTTCTGAAAGGTGACAGATTGAGCTCATTGCAGTGGTCAACAAAATAACACTGCAATGTTATCGGAGCTGCTCAGTGAAGTAAGAACAATTAACTTCTGTGGAGGCGGCCTCTCAGACCAAGAGGGCTGCTATCTGATCATTGCTACCACTTAGTAAGGACCTGCTGAGACCTCTGTTTATGCATTAACTGGGCAGCAATAATGAGCGCCGGCCTCTCACAGTGCATGAGTCAAATCAAATTCCCTTGCCAATTAGAAGGAGATTTACACGGGGCCCTGTAGCACAGAGGCTAATCTTCTTGTGCGATCTACGGTGTTCCTGCAGTAAAACAGCCTCTTATATTCTCATGGACCACTGGTGCTAGCCCTCGTGGTGGGATTTGTTTCTGTTTTCATATGTTTCTCCAGGATCGGGAGGCTGGAGCCAGTCTGTGTGTGAGCATCCTGCTTGTGGAACAGACCTGGCAAACGGCCCACTCAGGACATTTGACCCTGTGGATTTTTCGTTCTTGTGTGTGGTTTTTTTGGAGCTAGCACTTTTCCTTTAGCAAGGGCTAAAAGGCTCAAAAGGGTGGAAAGCAAAATATTATTATAAATCTCCTGGACGCCAGGTTGCATAAAAGGTTCCACAGGCGTTTGCATCAAACCTGGACTGTTGAGACCACAGGTTCTGTTTTTGTTGCCATAAAACTGCCCTTTCCAAAAAAGTACATATATGTATATTCCATTTGCTTGACTCTTATAAATTTAAATGAACTGGGGAAATCGAGTCTGCTCCCCAAAGAAAAACAGAAAGCTAAATATATTGGGCATGTGAATGCAAGGATCTATCCATGGATTAACCGGCCGAAGCATTAGGTGGTGTGGTGCCCTGTGTTTTCTTATCTAATGTAGGTCAGAGTTCCGTGTGCTTCAAATGCATTCATCACTGCAATTATTTGATTACATTCTTATGATTTAATTCTTTAAAAGAGGCTGATCTTGGGTTTCGACGGTATCGTGGATGTGACCTCGGGTTAAAAGGTTAAGTTTGGGCTCAGTGTCGCATGTGGTTTGAGAGAGTATCTACCGTGCTGTCACAACAGCCGCGGGCAGAGCCTTCGTGAGCTCCTGACACACTTTGATTCTACAGAAAAACAGAGGGAAGCCCCTAAAGACCTGCGGACCTCCCTCGTTTACTGATGCACAATACTTTTTGCAATTCGCCTTTGGTCTTCGGGGGGGGGGGGCTGACCAGGTTCCTCTGAGGACTCTTCCCCCCTTCCCTCTTTGGTTGATAGTGGGGATTACAGGCCAGTTTGTTGGGGTTGTCTGGTCAGAGTAATTGCAGGTTAGTTGTCCGTCACTCCGTGGAGAGAAAGGAGAACTCTGAAAAGAAAGGATCCATTTAATCAGCTGGGTGAAAAGGTGAATTGTTTGAATGGACTCCTCACCTTGCTGTAAATGCCAAGTAATTGATCTGCACTCTTAGAAATGTGGGTTCTTTCTGGAGGGCTGAAAACCATTTGCTTCTGTGGAATCAGTTTCTGAAAAAAATGGTTCTTCAAGGGTTCAATCTCTTCAAGACTGAGGGTTCAATTAAGAACCATTTCCATCCAAAGAAACCTCTATGGAAGAAAGTTTTTCAAGGGAACGGAATATCAGAGGGTTCTCGGTGGAACCACCTTGGTGGGTTCTTATTAGCACCCTTAGAAGGTTAAAAGGTTCCCCCAGAGAGCTGGAACCATTACACTATAGTAAGGTCCTCTATGAGACCTCTAAAGTGGGTTTCTGGGTGGAACCTTCACATATGGATCTAGGTATAAACCTTTATGTTGGGTTCAAGGTAGAACCCTCTTAAAGTATTAAAGGTGGAACCAAAAAAAGGGGTCTTCTTTATGGGGACAAGCCAAAACACTTCATGTGGTTCTAGTTAGCACTTTTATTTCTAAGAGTGTAAGATAACTAAAAGAGCTACAGCAGTGTCTTGGCACCACCACTGCTGTGAAATGATGTGTGCTGTGTGTCCTTCTGTTTTTCTCTACATGGGCGTAATCACTGTGATTTTACTCCCTGTCTGAAATCTGTCCTTGAGAGAACGGTCCAGCCATCAATCATTGCATTAATGAGGCTCACTGGTTAGCTAAAGGTAACAAAAAAAAAAAAAATGTTCCAATGATATTTGAGGGTGTGAAGTTATATAAGGCTGTTTATAACCTACAGCTTTATTCACTGCTGGGGCTTTCAGAGGTGGCTACACTGCCACTGGGGAGCTGCTTGAGTTGGAAAAGCTATGAATACCCTTTTACCGCATTCCCAGCCTTATAAAGGAAACCCACAATATGGACACAAGCATGTGAACTGGAAAACATACAGGTACGAGCCTGAGCTGTACTCTGACATGAGAGGGACGTATGGTAGGAATAAGTAGGTGGAGTGTATCAGGAGTGTATATCAGACTATCAAATCATAATAAACCCTAATGACATAAAAGTGCCCTCTTGGATGCCCCTATGGCGGCTAAAACATGCGGAACTAGGGTGCCTTTCCAGTAGACAAAATGCCCTCCCTTCACTACGAATGTATGCACTGGTGCCCTCATGATTTATTGGTTTTTCATTCTATCACTCCGGCATTAATTCATCCTCGCCGACAGTTTTTTTTCCTGGTATGAATTTGCCGTCATGACTTTATCAGTGCCCAGGATTAAGTCTGTTTGCTTATGGACAAGAATGCAATTAGTGGAGTCACACTCACTGATCAATGCTGGCGTATCACTTGCAGTCACCCACGAGCAAACATGTTTTTCTCTCGGACAGATAGTAAAGGAATGTCAAACACGACCCGAGGGCTGCATATGTTGGGCCGATGTTATGTAAGAGGAAAAATATTCATTCACTCCCATGTCGTCTGACTCAGAACCTTCACCGAGGCACCTGCCTCATGTGTATTCACAAAGCGCCGGAGTCGCCATTTGTCAGCCCACCCCAGTTCTCATCTCTCTGTTTCAGGTGAACAATGGATACGGGACCCCCCGCTGCTTTGCCAGGTGACCTCATCACAGCGCCGCCAATCGGCCCTCGCTCACGCAAACAAAAGGTCGGCTGGTGAAAATGCCAGCGCTGGTTCTCACAGTCACCCCGATAATATCTCCTCCCCCCCCCCCCCCAGCCTCACATGCATTGACATGGAGCAGCCACACAGATAGAGTTGCAAATGGGCACTTCTATGAGTCAAAGCAGGGGAGGGTGGGACACTGGACATCCCCCCAGCGGACGCCTTGTTCTCCCATTAATTGATCGCTACTTGATCTTCGATGGTGATTCAGGGGTACTCTCTAGGGCAGGCCACCGGTCTCGGTGATATGTGTGGGAACTGTGTGGAGGCCACGAAGGTGCACCTGCTAAATGGCCGTTTCGGCCTATTCCCCCAGCACCCTGCCCATTGTTGGGGATTTATATTCAGTTTCCTTCTCGGATTGCCACACAGTTGGAGGACTACTGAAGTGGGCTGCTCTCTTTACAGAAAAGGGGTTGCTTAAAAGACGGACCTGCTAAAGGTGGGGAGTATCGAAAGAGTGACACAGGAAGAACCACGGTTGGATGCGGAGCAGCGGTGATGTCAGAGGTTTTGTTTTGCGAATTGAGTCTTTCCACTTCTCTTCAGGCATTCCTGAAACAACAGGTGGTAAATAAGTTGAAAAACAAAAAGCAATAGTAAACAGATTTTTTTCAGAGGAAGGAGGATGATCACAAGCCAGCAATTAGCCTTAATGACAGTCTGATGTCCTCTGGCCTGCTGGTTGACCCATGACCCCCGTTTTAATGAGGGCTATAATAAGGGACATTACTCTGTCAGTGTGGGGTCTCGGTCCAAGGAGGATGGCAAGATGAAAGGTACCCACTGAAGTGCGGGCTGCAGGTGGGATGACGGTTTAAATAGACAATGAGCGACAGGTGCAGGAATCATGTGCAACAGGAACAGTAGCCAAAGAAGCTCAAAAAGGTCGGTGAAGCATTTTGCCTCTGTTTTCAGATGATTTACAGCTTCACCCCGGAAAGAATGTAATGATCATCATCAGAAAAGAGAATCATCTAAATCGTCTCTCTTCACTACTCGGTTCCAAGTCAACCAGTTGTTGTTTTCGATGCCTTCCTGCTTTGACTTCTATCTCTGTGAGCGTTCGACTCTCTAATCCCTTCCTTGTCGTCACTGTGTCATTCTCACATGTCCGCTCTAAGCTGAGGCTGTTACCCGCTGGCACACCACTGCCGTGATCTTCAGAGAGAAGATAGAGAGGCGGAGGAGTGGTGGTGGTGGTGGTGGTGGTGGTGGGGTGAGAGCAGGGCGATATGTCGGGAGGGGGGTAGGAAAAGAGCCGGAATTACCAGATTTAAATAAAGTCAACTTTCTGGCCATCTGGCCAGTGTTTGGGAGAGGGGGGAAGCCTTGAAGGCTGATAGAGCGGGAGTGAGAGAGCTTTATCTTTAATGCCCTGTATCTAAAACCTCTTAGAGATACAAAACCCTTGAACGTCATGTTTTAAGAATAGGTTTTAGGCTTGTATCAGTAAAAATAATATCCATTAATCATATTTTTGCAATTGGCAAAATATGTGGCGTACACAGAGACCAGGCAGTGGGATTCATAATTTGTCTGTTAAAATGCGATCAACTACAAACAATCGCGGCACTAACAATGAGGTTTATCTTTCTGAACCAACTCAGCGCCCTCCAGATTGATGAGTCGATCGCAGCACAGCCTGAAGTCAATGTAAGTGGAGCTCGAGACATGCATCGTGGCTCAGGAAAAGTGGCACATGTGGCTGGTGAGAGGAAATCACATCATTTGAACTCAGAATAAGGTGACCAAGAGGACATATCCCAAAACCGAGCAGTCTCAAATTAAGGACAAAACAATGTGTCAGCCAGTGATTGATCAGTCTGGGGTGTTTTGTCAAAATTCAGTCGTCTTTGCAGCCCCACCTCCAGGCACTTCCTATAATCAAAGGCCATGCCCACCCATGGCTAATTAGACATTAAGCAAACGTCAGGAGGGGCTGATTTAAAGCAGCCACCCTAGACCTGAGCAAAACAAAGGGAGCAGAGTGGGGAAGTGGGAGAGATCCAGATCAATATTGAGCGGTACTTTTGTTTGCTAAAATGCCATAGAGGTTGAAATAAATCAGATAGAGGAGGGAGAGAAGGGCCGGCGATTGCGTTCTCACGGCTCCCCGGGCACTGCACTGAGAATAGGCACACCTGGCCTAACAAAGCCCAGGAAGAGGGGAGGGATGAGCATGCATGCAGGCATGCTCGCACAGAACAACACAAACACTATCTGACTACTGCCGCTATAAGGTCATATAAACAAGAGAGGATTCATAAGCGTTTTTCTTTAAAGGCCATCTGCAGGCTCATCCTAACACCAGCCGACACAATGCTGAAAAGAAGACGACACTGAAAGCGCGCTGGAGAGAAAATCACTGATGTTCTGAGACTCTTGTGAACCCCCGATCGGGAACAATAAAAAAAAGTTAAACCAGCCAGTGAAACTTTATGTGCCAGTCAACAGAACGTGTCTTCTCTCGCAAGGGCATCTGCTGCTTTAGAAAGAAACAAACACGCTTTGTTATTTATTAAAGGCACAGTTCACCCTTCAAATACATCAGATTGTGTTGGTGTAAGTTGCTGACTTTAAGGGGACTCTGACTGCATTGATGCCATCATCCTTGGCTGAGCTAGTTAGCTTAGTTAGCTTATTTATTTAGCCTCTCTTCCATGAGTAAATACATGCTTTTGCCTTCTGTGCGGTGAAACAGAAAGAAAGTAGTCCCTCAATGAAACTGCTCACAACAAAGTTTGGACTTTATCTTGAGTCTGGACAGAAACATTGCTGTTTTTATGGCGCTTTGAGCACCACAGATATTCTCACAGCGGCATATCGCCAAACGCAGTATGGGTAAAAGAGAAAAATATGTATTTATAATTTTAGGGTAGACTGAAATTAAAAGTAGAAGAACAAACAAAGCCCGAGCCAGTTCTTTGGTTGAAATCAACAAGTGTCAGAGGGAAAATTCAAATTGAGGCCGTCACTAAGCTCAGGACAAATCATCAGGAAAAATCTGGAAAGAAAATATCTTTTGTAGTTCCCCAAACCATGTTCGCTCTATAAAAAACTAAAGATTATTCTTGAAAATTTCACCTAGACATGTTACACTTTATATAAAGTGGATAATGTTTTTGAACATCTTGACACGAAGTAACTGGAGCTTTAGTGTCCTGATCATTAACAGGACGCTGTTATCTCTCTATATCCACAAGGCTGCTCCGCTTTCCACCAGTCCAACCGCCTCGAGGTTTTATACGCGCTAAGTTTGGCCCCAGCACTCTTCTAGTGATGTTCTCACCACGCGCCGACTGTCCTGTAGGTTTTTTCTGTCACTTCAACACTAACAGAGCAATCACTCTCCAGTGTTACAGGGTTTCCTGTCTGATGAAAACGCCTCACTGCACCCGCACCCCACCCCTCCTCCCCCTCCCCTCCCGTCCAGTCCTCGCTCTGCAGCATCTGTGGCATGGCTCCGCCTGTAAATCATACTGTCACTTCTCACACTCTGCACCTCTGGAGCGTGAGCGCCCGAGCTGGTTTCAATTTGAGCCCCGAGCAAAGTTAATAAGTTTGAGATAAATTCAGCTGGCCTGGCTGGAGCTGATTTGGAGCGGTGTACGCTTTCGCCCCCCTGATTAGCCCTGGTCCTAAACTTCATTGGCAAAGCACAAAGAGGGAGTCTGTCTCACCCTGACCCCTAATGCAGAGTGACCCCATGCAGAGAAGCCTGTTATCATTGCTATTTAGAGAGTTCAGGTTACAGGTGAGTCAGGTACTAAAAAGATAATACTGACATAGCAAAGGCTGCACACGAGCTGTTGGGGGTTCACTCAGGAATAAATATTGGGATCATCCAGCTCGGTGGATCTTCTATCGCAGCTGGAATCCGACGCAACAGAATGCTCGGTTCGATTCACAAAGGCGAGGACGAAAAAAGAAATCGACGCATCGGACAAGTCGGCATTGTACCCGAAGTGAAATTATTCACAGTAATTGAGAGTGGCTTGCCTCACATAAGTGCCCGCGCCGTTTAGCAAAATAAACCTCACATGAAGCTAATATTCATCCGTGGTAACCTTTGGCGACTGGCGCGATGTTGGTAAGCACCCGTTTGGCCATCATTAACCAGCTGGAAGTGACTACAGCCCCCTTTCTGCTTCCCACCACATGATTGGAGGCTACCCCCAGTAACCTAACGCACGGGCCAATTATAGATAATTTAAGACTTAAGCAATTTGGACAGATTTCTGGAAATTACTGTAGAGGTCTTGTTGCTGCCTCCGAAACAGAAACGAGAGTGGGATATTTTGACAGGTTTTTTTTTCACCACAAACCAGTCCTCAGATACACAAAGGCAGAGGTTACATGGTGCCTAATATCCATGTGTTGATTGGGGGCTAAAGTCAGGGGGTTAAGCGAGGTCTAGTTAGCCGGGTTCTGAATTACCACGGAGAGGTTAAGCAAAACAACAGGCCTCCATCCCACCTGTCCAACAATTACCACTGAATAAACACGATGGTCGGGGCGGCTGCATGCACACGCATAAGATAAATTTACGTAGGTGGTCGGACTTCCCCAATTAAGGAATCTGACAACTGGAGACAGACTGAAATATGTCCCAGTGTGAGCCAAACGCTGTAAAACCCACGAGCAGTGACCGGTCTGGGCATGCTTTGGAGAGTCCACCGCTGGTTCCGTCATTCCTTACAACTGCACGTCATGGTTGACCGGCTCAGTAAAACACTTTTTATGCAAAGCAGTGAAAAAGATCACGATGGCATTTTTCAAGTTTTCCTGTGCAAGACAATTCAAATGTGGCCCTCATCTCCTCCCCCGGAGTCAAACCCTTTCCCCCCGCTTGTCGTCGGCCCCTGTGACCTGGCCGCGTTAACAGGTGGATGCACCCATGTTTGCCGCCCGTCTCCGTGTGTTTGCCCACGACGGTCAGACAGGAAGCTGGCCAGACTGCGGTCAGCCCGAGCCAGGGCTGAATCCTTTTTTTCGGCTAGGTGTGAGGAAGACGCGGTGACATCACCGTTATGGGATAGTCTTGTGACGAAGGCGAGAAGGAGGAGGAGACGGGCTGTGAAATCTATTTCTGTCTCTGCTTATATACACACACACACACCATCCTTAATACGGCATGAGACACTGCTGTTGGACTGACGTGTTGTTGAGGTGTTGCAGTGAAGGGATCTTTGATGTATGAAGAGGCCTTTAAAGCAACATTATGTAACTTTTTTTTACCTTAAAATCTCAGCTTCAGAGTCATTTTGATGGTTCAGTCTTGTAATACGGTGAATAGTGTCTCTGTCTCAGCCACTCTGCCCCTCTATCACTTGTTTTCTGCACTATGTAACTTGTAACTAATAATACTTAACATAAGTAAGTTAATATATGACCATATATGTTACTATATAAATATATTATGCAGATATAATATATTTTGGGAAAATATGTCAAAACACAAGAAAATTAGCAATTTTTGGTCTAAAATATTTTTTACACATGTGGAGAAAAAAAATATATCCTCTGCTCCTAATTTAAGTTAAGTTATCCAGGTATTAGCCTAATCCTCTGGTCTTCCTGCTGCTCGGCCCTGGTGTGTATCAGGGACTAACTGTTCCTTGAACCGCAAATATCCCCCAAAATAGTCATGTCTAATTACAACTGCGATTGCCATTTATTCAAGCCCTGGGAATACAGTATTTGTGCGAATGCGCACACTGCATGTGATTGTGTGTGTGGTCTTATTCACATCACACATCCACATCCCCTCCCCACTGCTGGGCCGCTACCACTTCACCCAGAGACACAATTAAGAGCCCTGGCCGGAAAGCGGGCCCGAGCGGGTGGACGCTGAGACGAGACAGGCTCGCCGGGCAGTTCCTTTCCCTCCTCGTCTCTGAAGGCTCCCTTGGCAAGACGCAGACGGCCCCGAGATGTCAGGGCGAAGCAAAAGTGCAATCTGTCTCAACACAGTTGGCTGACTGCGGGGACCTGAAGCAATCCCGACACGTAGCATCTCTGCTTGCTTTGCACTGAGCCATGCGTGCTCACACGGAGGGAAACAGGAAGGCCTGATCAGGCTGGCGTTTCGCAGCAGTTAAGGTGGTCTGCCTGCAGAGCTGCTGAACTCCCGGGACCTGGCCACTGAGCATTTTCTCCACTGTAGGTCAGCTATTATGAAAAGTGTTGCTCCTCTCACAGCCGGGCTGTGACTTTCGTACGTGGTCAGTAATCACAAACAGATGCTTCCTCCTTATTTCAATGTGTTAATTGGGTGCAGCTTTCACCCCAAAATGAGCAGTCGATCAATATAAGATCTCATTCTGTTGTAAGATCGGAGGAGAATAAGCATTCCCACTCAAGCTACAAGATGACCACCGATGTCCTCTGTCAACAAACTGAGACAAATCACCTCCTAAATGTCCACTCCAGAGTCCCTGGGGTCAAATGACAGTCCCGACTACACATAAAGGGCTATATTTAGGACAGTGTCTTGTATTGCCTCTAGCACCACATTAACCTCTGACCTCTAACTAGGCACTAAGCTCCTAAGCTGGTTTACAGCTGGGACGGTGTCTCCGTGCACCGGTGAGACTGGTGATCATTTATCTGTCGGACAGTCCTAATACTTGCACGATCCAGAAAGAGATTCTCTAAAGACAAGTTGAATTTGTGTTGTTGGCTCTCAAGCCTCCGTCTTTCAGTTTCCAGGGTCTGATGAGTGGGCAGAGAGGACAGCGAAGGCGTCCTTCTGTGTTTAGGCTTGGGATGTGTACTCAGAACAAACAAACAGATTTACTACTTAGAAACGCAAGTGCTAAGTGAGAGCGTTGCGTCTCATTGGGTTTTCAAGGAGACTATCAACAGGCCGTTGAGCTTCCCTGATACGAAGTGTCAAGTGTTTGTTTAGAGTTAACCTCTGATGTAGCTGGCGAGTCATGGTGCCATTTCAGTTCTGATCTGTTTTATTTAACAGCAAACACCCTCTGCATTATAAAGGTCTGGAAATATATCATGAGAAAATGTGGAAGACCGTTATGGGGGCATTTAAAGGGTATTATGATGTATTCTGGGTATAAACAGTCCTAAACCATCGTATATGTGACTCATTATGAATTATAAGTTCAAGAGACTTATGGATGCTTTTAAACTAGAGGTTGACTGATGGGGCTGCTAATACATTATAACTACTTGTACACAAATCCAGGGATGTACAGATAGTAGATGAGCCACCAATGCTGCAGTAGTGTTTCCCTACAATCTGCATTTGAATGCAATAATGCAAGCCAACGTCCACATCCCCTCCTCACTGCTACTTTCTAACGCTGCTTTGGGCAGCGATGTCAAGTAAAATGGGGAAGAGCCCGTGCAGCTCTCAGCTGCTAACAGCAGAAAACACTTGAATGTGAAATACACAAGCCTTTGCCTCATGAGAGAGCCGCTGTCTGAGACAACACACTTTACATTCCCTGGGTGTACAGAGGATCAAGGTGTTCTCCAGAAGTGCATCAAATATTATGAGAATTTAATCTATATTATTATTAATGTAATTTGGACCTTTTACGAGTGACCTGTAGTTGACTTTTGTTTCTCATACCCAGACAATTAATGAAATAATCTTGATAGAATATGCTAAGTAGTTAGTGCAGTGACGTTAGTATATTACATAGTACTTATCATCTGAAATGTGGCAGACAGTGATTTTTTTTCTCTTTTTCTCCATTATCTGCCCGGATTATTGTCTACCCAATGTTTAATATATCTAAACATATTAAGACAGCCACCCATATAAAGCACTTTCACCAGTAACTGGGGAAAAATGTTGAATGCCAGTGATGCTAGATGGCAAAACCCACAACATTTGTCAAAATACACAACTTTACAGTCAATTGTAGTGAGGATCAATAGTATGCTATAATAGTCCTTAGAGATTCTTCGTTTATAACTACCCAAGAGTGTCCATAGACACAGTGCATCAGAAACCATTTTATATGTTTATGAGTGGAGGTATGAAGCTCTATAAATGCATTATATTACCCTATGAATGGCCACATAATGCATAATCCTCACAGAGTTTGTTACCAAACTTCATTAGGAAAAAGCAGCTTATTACAGGAATTGTAAAATTGCCATTTCCTTATTTCCACGAGTGTCTAATTGGTCGCTGGTGTTTGACACCCAGGTGACAGGTGTTTGTATTTCCCTTCCTGAAACCCACAGTGGGTTTATTTAGGTTTTCACACGCAGACTACATCCCACCGCCCAGCTCCCGCTCGCTCCTATAGAGCAGGAGGAAGGCATCATCCATGTGACTTACATTTCTGTGCGCCCAGCCCGGCCTGAAACACAGCTGAGGTCCTGGATGTAACTTAGCCCGTCGCCTCCATAACCCCCAGCTGTAAAATGACACAAATCCTCAAGTAGCTCCTCAGCAGCCATCAAACCCCAAGTGCCTGTTAAAGCTCACTGACTCCCCCTCACCTCCACCATCCCACCCTTGTCTTATAAAACCAGGAGCCATAAAACCGCCACTGGGCTCATTCTTGCTCTCCATGTGTCCTCTGCGTGGAGACGAAATGGACAGTTCATACATAAAGATGTCATGACGGATATTTTGTGTGCGATCGCTCCGATTGGGGATTCATATTTGGCGATTTATTAGCCGGAGATCAGAGGTCAGAACACAGATGCTGCGGATCCCAAAAAAGTGGATGCTTGATTTCTAACGCAAACTGGGCGGTATCAGGCATCTTTTTTTATCATGTGCTAGTCACACTTGAGCGGAGTGTGCACGGTCCAGAACGTCCCAGTAATGAAGCAAACAGAGAGTGGCTGGAAACTTTTATGACCGGCTTCCAGGCCGACACGGGGGAAAACATCACCAGCCTGAGTAAGTGTGCTGAGGAGTTGGATGTCGGACCAAAAACCGCCCCTCCCGATCATCACACCACCCCTTCTATTCTGTGTTCTCACTCCACCCTTTTCCTCTGCCTCGCGCTCCAATTCCTCTCCAAGAGTTGAACCGAGTAAAAAGTGAGCGGCTGACATATTTCTTTCATATTAAAAGTGCCAAAACAGAAAAGCTATTGATCAAAAAGTCACCATTAAGACATGAACGTGTGTTATTTAAAGGCAAATAATGGCGCATGAGAAGCCTCGGATCTGATTAACGGCTATTCACAGAAACAGCATCGTTCCCGTGTCTGACTTGTGCGTTCAATCTGTGTTTGAACAGACTCGCAGAACTGTTCAGCAAAAGAAAAAAGCTGTTGAGTTCGGCATCTTATGGAGCTACATGGAAACAATTACTTCCTGGCAAATGCAGATTTGTTGGCAGATGTCTTCCTGAGTGTGTGCGCGTCCGTGTGCATTCACATGTGTGCAGTTACACTTGAGCACAAAGAGAATAATTGCCACTGAAACGTCACCAGGTTTCATTTGACAAGTGTGCTGTGCATCGGCCAAGCAACATCTGGACGCAAACGGGGAAGTGACTGCCAAGCACATGCATTACAGCTCAAAAAGCCCTCTCCGCGTGGGGATGCCTGCGAGGCTGAAAATTAGCTGAGAAAGTGGTGTAAAAAGCTGCGAGAGTGGGAGCGTCTCTTTGTCTGCTGATTCCGCAGAAACGCAGCTCAATAATTCAAATTAAGAAAGCAGCTACACGCATAATAGTATGTGATGTTTGAGGGGAAGAGGAGGGATGGCTGGCGGTAAAAGCTGCGCAAATACAAATAAAAACTACCCCTAAAAATAAAGCTAAAGGTTATAGTCACCCCAAGGAAGCATAAAATCCCCATAAAATAAAGTCCTCTAATGCATAAAGATGTAATAAATATCCCTTTCAGTGTTTTTACAGGACATATTAACTTCACAAGTGGCTGCTATGACCACATCCATACACAACCGCTTACGCAGTGGCCCTTCTTTGTGCTTTTAAGGATTCAAGAGTTAAGCTCAATACTTGGACTTGGTGGAAAACAATAAAATGCAATTAGTGATCATGGAAAGTTAAAAAAAACAAAAAGGAGGACATCACTCGAATGACTACGAAACTTCAGAGCAATCTGCTCTGATTTCAAGGATTTTTGTGTTTAAATGTCAAACTTAACAACGAAATCCAGGTAGACAGTCCCCGCAGCTTAATCCAAGGCTGATGATGTTAAACCAAACAGAGAGTGAGGTCCTGAACAAGCCGAGGAACACAACATCATTAACGTATTTTGGGATCTGCTTACAAATCTTGGAAAAAGTGTGCAGCATTGTATTCTCTCACACACCTGGCCAAGCAGAATATTCCTTCTGTTTTCTGAGTCTGCACCGCCGGCTGCAAACAAGCGAGGAACACAGAAAGCCGTCCTCAGATGAACTCTGACCTGGTTAGCTGTGCCGCTGAAATGTAGAGCTGAGGGCCTCTCTATTCTGCATGTTTAATGAGATCGGCTGACAAATTGAATATAAGTGCCCAGTGAGGCAAGGCACGGGAGGTTGGCGGAGGAGGAGGGGGAGGGGGAGGGGATTGGGGTTAGATGAAGAAATTAGCTACTGGGGCCTGTTCTCTGTTGGGTTTAAGTGAATCTGATTGGCTGGAGGGGAGTGTAATTGAGCCAAATTATGTCAAAAAGAATGGTGAGCATTTCCTTTCCTTAAGTTGTGTAAAAGAAATTGTTCTCACTGTCAACTACTGGAAACAAACCTTGTGTTTTAAAGTATGAACATTTGTGAGGAAACCACAACATTTACCCGTTCGGTAGTGATGATAATGGAGGTGTCAGGCTGTACCTTGGAACTGATATTGGATGATTCTACACGTCTCAATGCGCCAAAGCTCAGCGCCAATGTGGGGAGTACCCTTGAGGTAGCAAGGCGCAGGGTTTTGGGGGGTGGATGGATGGTGGTACGACCAAATTCCATGCAAAAGACAGGAATTGGCATCCCGTCAAAGAACAACAATTTTACCATTACCTTACCCTAGCCAATAACCATTATAGTGTCCAAACCTTAGCCATGAAGTAAAAGCCTTGAAGTAAAAACAGATTTCCTACGAATTTGGTTACATATTTGTTGCTCTGGTTGTTGTTGCTATTGTAAATCCAGCTCTTGACAAAAGAGGTCCCATGGGTCCAAAAGCAAGAGTGGTCATGAACTATAAAGGCTGAAAACAAACCCTCAGCTTAGTTAGGACTAGGTAGGACTTAATCCCTACCTAGTGTTGCAAAATAGTGTTTGCAGGAACTTGTTTTGCACTTTAGAAGGTAAGCTCTGGTATTAAAAGGACTAAATCCCTGCAAAAGTAAAGGTAAGAGCTGCTAGCTTGTTTAAGGGTAACCATTTTCGGGGTGTTGCTAGCTCGGAGGTTGTTTCCCGCAGCGATGGGGATTTGGGAAACGGCGAAAGACAAAGACGCGTGTTTTGCTTTTATATGATGATACACCTGCCACTTTTTGGCTACATCCAGGAGTCAGACTAATTCCAGCCTAAATTTTTTGTCATTAACATCCACAGCAGGATACACAACAACTTCCTGATTCAACTTTCACCTACAATACCATGCTTGCTGCACTTGCAGCTTGCCAACCCAATTTACGATCATTAGCAACACTACAGCAACAGTTCACTCGTAGCTTTTAGCTTAAACAGATAATGTTTGCTAGTGAATGATAAAGATGGTGGAAAGAGCAACAGCAAAGTAAGAAATTATAATAAACTGTGGTTTTCCTTTAAGTTAGTGTCTTACTTGGCTAACATGTACAACACATTCACCATAGTTTATTTGCTGTAACTACAGTTTTTCCTTACCATGCTGTAGTTTCTAAAGGTGCAATATGTTAGAATTGGCTTCCTGTCAAGTTAATATTCAAAGCCAATAAGGGGTATCATATCACCAGAGTAACTGCTAACTAGCCGAGCATGCACTGTAGCTGCTGTTAGCTAATTAGCTAAGTCAGACGTGTGCAGCCAGCTGTAGACTGGGAGTTCAGCGACCAGGGGAGTGCTGGCGTTTATACTGCTAGCACAGGATGTTTGGAACTAGCTAGCATGCTAACTTCAGTAGACATCTCTGTAATACAACATATACATGATAACATCATATCTGTTTTTTCGTTAGATTCAGTTTTTTTATTCTATTTTTTTATGTTGGACTAAAATCCCTACATTTTGCACCTTTAAGTGCAGATAATGTAAAAAGAAAGGATTTCAAAAGTCTTGTCATACAACGTTATTGAGAGTTTTTTCAGCATTGTCCAATTTTAAAATTTTTCTACGGTGATAGTGTGACCACTCCTCAGTCTCACTGGGAAAGCAGACGCACAGTTTGCTTGCTCAAGTTGCCAAACAACAGGCAAACACTTCCTACAGGCTCAGAATACTTAATCAGCTTACTCATACATTCCTTTTTCAAATATAACATGCGTGTTTTCATGGCTGTAAGACTGTTTGTATCAAAGGTCTCTCTTCAGGCCTCACACCACCATGTGCAGTAGTAACTTTACTGACCCATCTCAGCCAGGCAGCCTGCACACACACACACACACACACACACACACACACACACACACACACACACACATCTGTTGCTGGTTTTAGAGTATTGTACTCTTTCATATGCAATCCCTCCCATTTTGCAAAGGATAAAGCAAGAATTGGTGAGACAACTGTAAAATGGTTATCAGTCGCTGAGTGTTACAGAAGCCATATGACAGCGTGATAAACCACGAGGGCCGTCCAGCCTGAGTGACTGGCTGTGAGCTTTCATAGGCTGGATTTTCCCCTTGGGGGAACAGCGGTCGAGGCTGAAGGGCGGTGGGGGTGGAGGGAGAACAGGAAAGAGGTGGTGCAGCACATAGGAGGCAAGGCTGTTTTTTATGGCTTTGATTTGGGAAGGACACTACATCACTTGTATGGTGATGCTGGCGTTCCGGGAGGTGAAACGAAGAGTCCAGCAACGATGGAGATGATAAGTCGTCCTCATGCCTCGCTAATCAAACTCTGGACCTTATGATCAGATCAGTTAAATAAACTTCATCTGGCTGCTGCCTCCGCTTTCGCCGCGCGCACCTCGTGGTTGTTCTGTGCCCCGCTTTGTCTCCCCTGTTCTTGGCTCAGAGAGCTGGCACAGACAGGGACTGAGACGTTCGTCTGTGTTTCTCTTGATTGGAGACGTCTGCAGATCCAGCCCCTTCTGTGAAAGTCAACAGACAAATATAGAGTTTCATGATTTCACAGAGCATGTGATGGCTATGACGTGACTGACATTTTATTTAAAAGTGAAACCGTATGAACACAAATCATCTTGTTCTCATATGAAAATGATCTTACAAAAACACGACCTCTTCTTCATATCACACTTTGACGTAGTTATTTTTAGGGCCATTTTTATATCTTTTGGGATATATGCCATGAGTTGCAGGCCCAATATAATACTCCACATAAAAGGCACTCTCACTCTAATTCAACCCGTGAATGGTGCCACGTGTCTAGCATCTCTACAATGGAAATTAACGCACCAAAAAGAGACTATCTTGTGAGACAGCCGGATTAGCGAGATCGCAGGTATGTAATCTCGCAAATCAACCTCAGCGTCCTTTGAGCGTGGTTTAGGTGTGACGACGGTGAGAACCGGCTGCTAGCTTGTAAACGATGGCGGCACTGGAAGTGGTTTGCGTGGATGCCGCCATAGCAACACTTTTATCAGAACTTGACAACATTTCTTCATCAAAAGAAGAGCAAAGAACGGCAATGATGGCTTTTCTTGTTGGAAAAGATGTTTTTCGCTCTTCTCCCGTCCAGCTTTGGTAAGAGTTTGACTCAGCAACTGGCACAGCTGGTCAAGCTTTGAACGGTCGAGCTGATTGGTTGAAGTTAGCCTGTGATAGACTGTGTTTCTTGAAACAGTTTCTAGCGGCTCCTTCCCAGATGGGTTTGTGAAGCAAACCATCTGTCAGTTTAACAGAAACACAGAAGTTTGAGTGAACGTTTCACTGAAAAAGACATTGACGTGTTAGGAATAAAATTGCTAACTGGCGTCCTGAAAGAGTCCTTGTGCAGCTTCACATGAGACGAATCGCTGCATGAATGTGTGTCCACGTTTAAGCAATTGACAGTGTAATAATGCCAACCCATTCCATGACTCCCGAGGTGATAGTAACAGAGAAATAAGACTGGCTGTCATGTGGGATGGCAACAGAGGCATGAGATCATTTTTATGTAATTGGCTCCGCTATTGCAGTCGCTCCCAATGTGTGAAAGCAGGCATCACCCTCACTGGCACCATGTAGATCAGCCAAACCTCAGTGTTTGGAGAAAGAGCCCTGAGATCCACCATATCTGTTACACCGAGGCCTGCGGGGCAATAACTGCAGCTACCAGCCTCCAATCGAAGAGCCTCTCATTGGCCGATTAACACTCCGGAGTCTTCCAGAAGGATATGAGCCTGTTATTTTTGAATGTAACGGAGGTCTGATTTAATAAAACTCACTCGTTTAAAATAACACATTAGTGGAGCAGAGTGGATTTTCTGTAATGCACTACGCGGGACTTGATGGAATCCAGATTTCACTCAGCATAATACAGGATGCGAGGCAAGTACAGTAAAGGGACTGCACTATCCTCCCACTGATAAACATTCACGAGCAGGTCTTATTAAGAAAATGAAAGGGGTGCCGTGATAAATACACAACTGTTATCTCAGCACTGATTGCAGTTGTGGATTAATGTTGTTGATGTTACCTTGAAGAAACCTGGAAACGTAATTTTTTTTTAATTATCAGTCCACTTGGTTGGCAATTTTATCCAAACAAGTCCTGCTGGAGGTGCCACTGAAGTCTGTAAAGTAAAAAAAAATCTGCCCTACAAATATTTATTCTGAAGGTATTAACTTCATAACTGGAGATGCTGGTGGCAGATTTGGGACCGAGTCAATATGGAATTACCTGTTATCATTCGTGTCAGTGAGAAATTTATGCAGAGCCCCAGAGAGTAGAGAGGCTGGGGAAGTGGAGTCAGCTTTCCAAAGCGATAAAAATCAGCTGGCGCCTGTTGAGGAGGTGCCTGTGTACGTCCTGTCACTGCCAAGGACAAAGACTCTCCCCAGTCCCGCCTAAAACAGGGATTTCCAAGCAATAGAGTGATCAGATGTGCTCCCTACTATGCAGAATATTTCACTTAAAGTTCACCCTAAAAAAAAAAAAAATAAGATTTTTTCCTCTCAACTGTAGCGCTATTTATCCATCTAGATTCTTCTGATGTGAAGTGCCAAGTTTCTGAGATGTCTGCCGTCTCTCCTGATATAATGGATCTACGTAGCACTTGGCCATGGTGCTAAAAGAAGCAAAAAAACAATCAAACAATCATCGTGTCTTTCCAGAAATCATGGCTAATTGATAATCGAGTCTTGTGCTTGTGAACGAGCGGGATGTTAATATCAAAGGCTTCCTCCTCTAGCTAGCTTAATTAGCTTATTTAGCTGGTCTCGTGAGAGGCTAGCGTGCTGCCTTCTGCAGGTTAGCGGATGGTAGAAAGAAAATAGTTCCTACACAAAACTTCTCACAACAAGGTCTGTAGGTTATCTTGAGTAATCAGGTCATGATTTTTGAGAAATCATTTAAAAATTTTTCCAATATATTTTATTTATTTATTTTATAAGGCGGACACCGATATCACCTAAACTCTGCAACTGACACTAAAACAACCTAGATGAACAAATTCCACTACAGGCAAGAGGGGAAAACATGTGTTTGATTTTGAGGTGAACTGTCCCTTTAAACCCCAATTTTGCAGATCCAGTGTCATTACCTCGAAGAAGGTAATAAAGAAATTCCAAAAACATTCACTTGAAACCAAACGCCACCTGAAGGCCAACTGACGGTGCTCATAACCACGGTTCTGATGCGATACTTAAATTGTCTTCCTTCAGCTCAGGTAACATAACACACAAATGCCGCTCTCCCACACCTTCCAGTTCATATTCTCTGTCATTTTCCCATGTTTTTCCTCGCCATTAGCCTTCACCTTCAACTGTAAATTCTATCCCCCGGTGGGACTGCACGCGCCATGTGTCGCACCCTCTCCCACCCGGGGCTTGTGATCTTTAGGCTGGTGAGAAACATGCAGAGGTGTTCCTTTTCCTTCCTGTTCCATGCACAACTTTAAGTGGCGGCCCAAGAGACTTGGATTGGCCTTACTGAAAAAACGTTTCCACTCCCCCCCACACGCTCACCATCCCGGGTTTGTCCATCGGACCTCATCTGCTCCTTCTCGGGGTCCGCCATCTGCACGGCCCTCTCTATAGACACCCATTGTTAAAGGAGTTAGGCCTCAGTGAGCAACTTCAACCGAACTAAAGTGCGCTGAAGCCACAGTTTCAGGGCACGGGAGTGCGCTGAGGTGTAGGTGCTGGGTAACTCTAGATTTTTAATTACAGAGTGTGCATGGCGGTGCGATAAGAGGGTCATGGCTTCCTGATAACCTGTTTGGTGAGTCAGTGGCTGTTTGTCGCCCAGACGGAGGGCGAGCTGTGAGAACGGGACAAAAACCTCATCTTTGTGTCAATACGTCTCCCTGAACTTCCTATAGACTCAAAGTGAGAGCCGCCATCTGCTTTTTCGCCTCTGACTGGTGAAACCACACACCTGAGTCACTATTCAAAGTCTACCTGAACAGAAAACAGTGATGACTCCTGAGGAAACAATGAGAACATGGTTTGTTTGCGTTAAGACCATTTCATCCGTTGTCAGTGTCTTCCTGAGATTATCCAGACACATTTATTTGACCAAAAATAGCAGGGCATTAACACAGGTGTGTTGCTACAGGCACTTTGAGGAAGATGAAAAGCAATCCAGGAAGTCCAGTATGAGTAACCCATCCATGAGTTTTAAAGGTTTATCAGATATCAAAACACCAACACAGTAGTTTATAATGCCATGAGACATGAGTTCACGGCTCTGGAAGGTTAGCATTTTATCCTGGATTATCCGGGATCGAGAGGTAAAAATTCCCTGTTCATGTCACAATGTAGTCTGCCATATTTGTTTGAAATATTTGAGAACAATGATTGTGTTGTGGCAAACACTGAGTCAACTTTTTGGCTGCATGACCCAGCAGCTGCTGCCAGAGCCCCCTGCGTTGGATCGTTCATTGAATTGAATTAGAAGACTGCATTTTTGTTTTGACCCAATCTTTTCCGTAAGACTGTTGAATAAGAGACAAGCCAATGCTGAAGTGCTTCAAACTTGCATTCTTTCCAATGTGGTGGAACCAAACTGGTTTCAAAAAGAGGTCCTATATATAAGCTTATGAGAAAATGACATTACTTTTCACTTGATTTATTCTCACAGTAAACAGTTTCTTAATGATTTTATGGTTCCAATCGCGCGTTTTAAGTCTTCTACAACAGAGCATGATGTTCATTTTGGCCCCATTTAGAGTAAAATAGACAATAAAGTAGGGTTTGTTTTTAGACGATAAGTCTGGTTTTCAGTCCGATCCAATCAGGATAGAGGCTTAGCAATGTATATCAACCCCAGCTCCACCCTCTCGTGCAAATACGGTTACTTCTGGCCAAAAAAAACAACATGGCCACGACCATAATGCCAAACCTGTGGCTTCATTAAAAGGGTCGTCCACAGGACAATGGGTGACCTCACAGTGCTCCGTTCACTCTCACACACCTCAAACCTACTGATATATCAATCAACAGGGTAATTGTGTTATACTTTCAATGTAACTACAGTATTCTGTGTATTCTACACAAACTGATCGATGTTATTCATGTTCATTTACACACCTCATGCATTCCTCCATTTATCAGTATACTGGGTCAGTAACCAGCTACCTAACCTGTGCTGAACTCACCGGTCTCGTGCCAGGACGCAGCGAGCTACAGTAGACAGGACACAGCACTGAGCTCTGCAGCAAATCTAATAAACCAGTTACAGTTTTCTTACTCCCCCCTTCGAATGGTAACCAAGCTGCTCAAATATTAGATCTCAGGAAATAGTGGAGAACAATTTCCTCCGAGCGTAACATTAGAATGCACGAGCCTTTGCTCCCGGAGGTTCGGGGCCACCACCGCTGGGCCACTCCAATTAGACGGAGCTTCCCTGCCGCGGCCGAGCCAGCCTGAACGCAGGAGCGCCCGAACGGAGCTGGAGGAAGGAGGGAGGGGAGACACACACAGCCCCGAGCGCCGTGTTATGTTTGGCACGTATTTCGCCTAACGTCTCTCCCCGTCTACACGTCTGGCCCCCGATCACGCTGCAAAGTGATGATTAGACGGCAGAAAAGGGAAATAAAGAGATGGAAACATGAAGCTGCTAATGCTGCGGCTGGCCTTTATCTCAGATGATAGCATTGACGTTAATATTTAAAGAAATGACAACTCTTTTATCCGTCTTTACACTGCTCGTGGGCAGTTTTCAGAATGGAAAAAATAATACAGATAATCCAAAAATGACCGAAGAAACTGGTGAATTGACTCAATTGGAAAATCTTTGAGACGTTTTTCCAAATTGTGTTGACTCATGCTCGACTCCCATCTTGAAAAAATGACCCTTGGTGGAGTAGAATTCAGTAAAGTAAGAGTCTTTTAAAGAGATAATGTTTTACTGAACCTGATTGTTTTGATTATAAATACAAAGAAGAAAGGACGGGGCTCATAACTCGCAGACTTAACTGAATTTATACTTCTGCTTTCAGGAGTTATAGTTCTGCATACACGATTGTAGCCGACAAAAATGGAACTAAATATCAGCAGCCATGTAAGAAACCACACGGAGGCAGCAAAAGCTATGGTTACCTGGTGTTTCTCGTGTTTTCTCACTTGAGAAAGTGGAAGAACAGCTCACTTATCTTCTTCTTTTCACCATCACATGTCTAACAAAGCCATCTCTACTGCCAACTGTCTGCTCACTTCAACCTCAGCTCTCTACCACAGCGAAGGTAAACCCGATCATTTTACCAATTTCTCATATTCAGTATTGAGACAAGAGCGCCAACATCCGTACCACAAAGTGAGTGACAGAGCTGAGCTGAAATACAAATATAATATAAACCTTAGCTGTGGATATACTTGCATGAAGTATAAATAACATTTTGATTTCAGTTGGTATGCTACATAACCATTAAATTACATTATAGTTTTGCATTAGCAGCTTTTTCCTTTCTTGTCTTTATACTGTACGTGGCATAGGTTGATCATTCTGTTTATTCTTTATTCTATTTCTTTCTTTAAAATGCAAGGTTCTCAAGGTTTTAAGGTTCTCTTAAATGTAACACAAGAAGTTTTAAACTTATGAAACTGTCTCAGTTGATCTGAATTACCTTGATTGGAAACGTTGCCAACTCGAGCCTTCTAAGCTAATCTGTTAGCTTTAAAACAGGCTAGGTTTATGATAATTCTACCATTGTCACATAACATTTTTTAAACTCACAGCCCCACAATTTGATGCATCACTTCGTTGCCATGCATCCGGCAAACAGCTGTGTCTAAAAAAATATCTTTTCCCTCGCTTCCAAAACAAAGCACACACCGACCACATCAGGAGGCGGTGACACTCATACCGCTTTTGTCCACAGGGGGCGCCAGAATCAACAACAAATGAAAGTTATAGCAGCTTTAATGTGTCATATTTATGTCTATGCCCCATTAAAGCGCTTTGATATCTATTGTGACTGAATGATTTATTTGTTTATTTGCTTATGAAGATCCACATTTGCGTCTGTGGATACTTCATCAATAAAATCACATTAATAACCTCCATAACATTCACACTCACAGTAAGACTAAAGACATAACACAAAACAATAAGACACACACCACTCAAAGTGAACTCAAAGCCTATCTAATACATAAAATAGCTCTTTATGATTATTTAATCTCTTAAATAAATGAAATAAATGTGCCCTGCCTTATCTACGGGTCCAGAAAAGCAGGCCTGAAACATCTAAGACTGACTTCAGGTCCTAAGTATTAGTGGCAATGTGTGTCCTTGTTCATTGTAATTTATAATACTACAAACAATAATAATATAGAATCAGTCATATAGACACTGTGGGCGGCAACTGCATTTTCGTTCCTGAACATAAACATGAGCTTTGTGACTTTTTCACAATAAAATAGGGTGAAAGTTGACTGATGAGCGTCAAAATCCATACGAAGATGAACATGCTAACGTTACAGTGAACTCACTCGATGCAGTTTGTTGACCTTCTCTCTTTCCTTTGCCCTAAAATAGGATTTATTGAATAGCCTTGGCTCTCCCCATTGTAATAAGACACTGTTTTAAAGCCCTCGAAGTATGCCAT
This sequence comes from Lagodon rhomboides, assembly GCA_039737535.1. Classification (NCBI taxonomy): domain Eukaryota; kingdom Metazoa; phylum Chordata; class Actinopteri; order Spariformes; family Sparidae; genus Lagodon; species Lagodon rhomboides. The sequence goes on along the minus strand of CM077802.1, from coordinate 11,727,890 downwards.
TGTTCATTTCACCCCTGCCCTTTCTAAACGTATTAATCCCATTGCCACGGTCTGATGCTGAAATCCCCAGTGGAAACACCTAAGAGGACTGGATCTGCTCGACCACACAAGATATTCCTATTTCCCCCCCCGCAACAAGCGCTATCAAAGGTATAACCACGGTCACCGCTGAGCAGGTAAGAGGAAGTACATCTGTAGGCCGTCCATTTGGGGGCATACGGCAAAAAGGTTGGCTCCGATGCAGGTGCTATCCTCTGGAAGGTGATTAGATATCATCACTCTTTCATTAACTCAGTATTTTCTAGTATCGCGGTGACTGTGGGGAAAGAATGGCCCTTTTCATCAGTCATCCCAGCTAATGAGCCCTGCTGAAAGGGCCAGGTTAAGGTGGAGGGATAATGAAACAAGAGAAAAGGGGAGGGGGGGGGCGGGGATGTGACAAAAAACATGACACCAGGGATTTGTGAAATCATGCAGCGTGGGGGGAACTTTGAAAGTGAGTGTGTGTGTGTATTAAAATGTGTGTGACTTTTGTAGAGAGAAATGAAAAATAAGGATGTAAACAAGAACAGGTGACAGAACTGAGAAAGGGGAAGTGAGGAAACACATGAGAGTTTTATTTTTAGGTTGTGACGCTGCAGGCGCCAACAGCAGTCTCATTTTCACCTGATCATAGAAACAGGTAGGAGGGGAGGAGGGCCCAATGTTCCATTACGTCGACCAGGCCGGGGTGCACACAGGTTCTTTGTGAAAGCTTGTCTCTGTGTGTGCAGGCATACTGTAGGTGCCACGCTGACATCATCCCCGAGCTGTGGATGGGACTTTTTCATGTGTAGCGGTGCCAGGGAGCTGCTAGCACTGTCAGCCGGTCTGAGTCAGCACTCCGCTTCCAGACACAACCGTGCAATAATCCATGACGGAAGAGAGTTTCACAACACGTTTGTGCTGAAAACGACGTAAACATGAAGTCTGACGGAATGCTGATCAGCCGGGAGTTTTGTAAAGAAGGGGAAAAAAAAAGGCAGATTACTTTTAAAGATATTTATTATCAGATAGCACTGTTCACCTAAAGATGGAAAGCTTGCTTTGTTTTGGAGTTGAGAGTCGCTGATAATGTCCTGGAAGTCGGTGAAGTTGCGCCAAAAAATCCCTGCTCTGATTACGTCTATGGCTCATGAATGAAAACGTGATATAAATGTGAAAGAAAAAAACAATAATAAGCTGCTAGAAATGATTTAATTAAGCCTGAATTCCATTAATTCCCTTTATATTATAGTGTTCCGCAGGTTGTTTGTATTACCAACTGGCAACAGTTAAAGGAGACATATTATGCTCATTTTCAGGTTCAAAATGTTTATCTTGGGTTACGACGTGAATTAAATTTTTGTTTTAGCTTCTGTCTCTTTAAAAACCAAATCAAGATGCCATTCTGGAGTTTTCGACCACATGCCCAACTCAAAGCAGCTTTTTCTCTCTGCTCTAAAGAGATTAGTGGTTGAAATCTCTGAAAAAAGCAAAGAACTGGACCTTGAGTTCATGTCAAAACATACTCAGTCAGAAAAATGACACCTAGTATTAGCTAAAACATTAGTCACCATAAGTTACTGATCAAAAACCATAGCTCGAGGTTAAATCAGCTAAATCCATGAGTGTATTGACTTGAGCAAGGTTTTTTTTATTGCTAATGAATTCAATAGCAATAGGAAGATTGTGTCTTTTCGTCTTTAATCGCCCTCTAAAACTTGGCAGTGACAAAAGATAAGCGTTATTTCCAATCATGCTTTTACCTGTCACCTGTTCTCTGTTGATGGGACCCCCGTTGAGGATGCGAGCCCATCATTAGCCTCTGCAAAGACCCGGGTAAATGTCATAAGAGTTTTGTCAGCACTTTGACAATGATCCATTGTCATTCGGACATAATTACAGGTCAGGCTCTGCTGTTGGAAATGCATGAGAGTGACCTGCGGAGATCGCGCTCTGCTTTTGTAGCATTTCATTGTCATTAGAATGACTCAGAGGTCATCTCACCCGAAGGCATGGAGGCTTGCTCGCGGTCACTCAGCAGAGTTCAATACTGGATGTGTTTCAGGTGCGCTTGTCCGAAAGGGGTGGAAGGTGAATATTTAGGGTTTCATGCAAGAAGCTTCTCAAGGTTTTAAGAGGAGAAAATCTTCTTGAGTCACAGATTCATTATGTTTTCTGGCATGATGACAGCGCAAAACTGAGGCTCAATGGTGGCACCCATCCAACGCAGATGAAGTTTATCAAGAATTATTGGTTCGACTGCACTTCCTTCTCTGCAGATACTCTATCAATGAGTGCCCAGGGTGTTTCGGTTTACTGAAAGCCGGGAGCAGATAAGGGCTGAGATTGTAGTGGCACTATCTCCAGAGGAGGCCGGCAAAAGATATACAAGAAAGCGTGCGGCGGCAATTACCACACACTGCTGGTCGCAGGGGTGAAGGCCAGGATGCATCTGTCTCTCCTGCTTTCTAACATACTGTTTTTGGTCGCTTGTAGAGTTTTTAATGCTCACTTTGTGGTGTTGGCTGTGTTGAATATTTCATTTAATTCAGAAGTTTTGACAAGCCGAACGTGGATCTCGTGATTATTTACCGGACGGCTGTTTTCGGGGCGTCTGCATGCCGTTCGCTCCTCAGTCCTCGCTGGTGAAGCCACCGGGAGCTGTTGTGGTTCTGCGTGGGATATCAAGGAGGTGTGAGAGAGTCAGAGCAGGGAACAGAAGCCCATCCCTCTGAAGGTGTCAGGGCCTTGATAAGTCCTGTTTAAACTTCACCCTTCGCAAAATGCCATGTGTCAACAGCTGCCCGTGGCCAAAGCGCTCTGATCTGGTTCTGCAAACACCCCGGGGGCAGCCCATCCGTCCCCCTGAGATGGAAAAATGCAATCCTGCAGCCCGAAATGATCAAGAATTAACGAGCCGGTGTTTTTTTGCGGCGAGAACCCAACAGTGGGAGCAGCCGGAAGGAAAGTTCAGATAGTTTCGCCGACAGTTCTCCCTCTTGCAGTCTTCTGCCATGTCTGGGGCAGTTGGCACTAGTTGCGGAAAGTCTCAGACAGGTGTCATGTCGGTTCGTGAGGGGATGAAGCCACCTCTGCCTCCTCTGCCTCTGCCGCGCTATGTGTCACTCAGAGGGAATTCTTCTAATTCTTCAATGTCTTATGGAAGATCATTTAAACAGAGCAGATGTTTTAATGCACTTCTTCTGTTGGAAAGTGTCTAATGGGTCTTGGCATGTTAGAAAGTCTCCACTAACTATTGTATTTTTTTGTGATCCTGAACTTTGCATTGTGCTCCTTTGGATAAAAAAGTAATAAAATAGAATTCAAAATCAGCCCTGTCACCTGAACAAATTGTTGGCATTATACGTTTCTGCAAACCACGGATAAGTTCAAATATGAGTCACACCACGCTCACATTACACGAGCCGAAATTGGCTGAAATTAGCTGAAATTAGCTGAAATGAGCTGAAACGAGCGGAGGGGATGGGACGGCCGCCAAGCAAGAGACCAACTGATCAGGAAAGCGTTTACACAGTTGCAAGCGTGAAACAACTGGATCATTTTAACGAGAAGTTGGGAAGACATATTAAGCAGTTTTTGATGAAATGTCGGGACAATTTCCAGCCATGTTAGTAGCAACAGAAACAGATTTTGTAAATGAGGCATCTTACGTCCATTTTCAGGTTTAAAATTGTATTTTGGATTGCTACTATTATAGGTTTACAGGCTTTAACGTACAAAAACCCATCGGTTTTCTCATTCTGTCCAGTGCTGCAGGACTGTATTCCCCCTCTGTCTGAGACACTCCGTCACTTTAAGGCCCAGACTCCTCTGATTGGTCAGCTCACACACGCCTGACCCAGCACCGCTAATGACAACAAAGCAGCTGTGCTAGCTGCGAGACATCATTTATGTCAATGTGTGTGTGACTCCCATGTGTGACGTAGTGGCGGAATTAAAGGCGAGACTACTGACGAGGCGTTTCAGGAGCAGTGTGTTCTGCGGGAGAGAGGAGCTCCTGTTGTACAATGCCAACATTTTTTAAAATAGCGTGCTATAACCCTGCTTTGTTTCAATTGTCCTGACGAACACACTTCAAAGACAGCAACGCAAAGGCTCACAAACCTAATGTACTAACACACCCGCATACACACGACGCTGAAGTCTTCAAGAGAGAGGGGCGGCCTGCTCAAACATTTGCAGTGGAATCTGAGAGAGCGGAGAGAGGTGGAGGACATGATTTGGCAGTTTACCCCCGGTGTTTGCCTCAAAATTTTGACGCCATGGCTCGAAGTCAAGCTGAGAAGTTTCCCAAGACCTGCTCGCTCGGCCCGCATGGCGGGTGCTCCACATGTAAGCTGCGAGCCTGGCCCCTGAGGATCTGTGTGTCCCCCCCACCCCCACCTCCTCGACCGACCATAAGTCAGTCTGCAGGGCACTGCGGGGGCGCGAACATGCCCGACCGCACCTCTGATGCCTCCGTGTTAGCCATCGCCGGGTTTCCTCCTCTGCATGTCGAGACCGGTCGCCTCACGGGCTCAGCAATCTCGGCTCCCATCACGCCTCCCACAAGAAACCGCGCATCAGATATTCACCTCGAGCTGTAGGGCGTCGTTTTGTGCTAACGAAGGCGCATTTAAATTAAAGTTAATATGAGAGTATCATTCGATTGTCAGGATATAGAAGTTACACTTTACCTGCCACCTTTTCTAGCTTCAAACAGTGTTCTGGGACCTTATTTTCCTCTGAGAGCAGCTTCTGAGTTTGTATTATTACCTCATTAATATTAATAATATATAAATTCTGAGTTTGGATTTCTTCTCCAGACCCACACAGTGTCCCTTGAAGACAGGGAGCAGATATAGCAGGTACATGTGACGGGCTCATTAGGCTGCTTTAATGAAAATGTCAGGGCCGGGACACACTGGAAGGCCTCGACAGGAAACCTTGAACAGCCACCGTCTTTATACAGAAAGATGATATTCGTCACAAAATGTTTCTTTTTAGCCATGAAAGGCTCTTTGTATCGACAAAAACAGCGGCCGAGCGAACACATCCTCATGTGATGGGCAATTTAACACAAACACTTTATTTGTGCATTTTCGTTTTGTGTCATTATTTCTATTTTTACAACCGTAGAATATGAGTCAGTACATTTACTCGAGTACTGTACTTAAAGGGGCACGGTGTGTTTTTTGGAGAAGGAGAGAAATAATATGTATTTACAATATTAGTGAGGTAATAACACAAACTGAGAAATATTTATATTTTCCATCACTAAATAAACAAGCTGTTCTCAGAGGAAAATAAGGCCCCCAGAACACTGTGTGAAGCTGGAGAGGTGGCAGGGTCCGCCACATATAAGCAAAGTAAAACAGAGTGAAACTATATTGCCCTTTAAGGTCAGTCTGTTTGAGTTTGGGAAGATTTTTCTCTTCTGATCAAAATCGCTTCTCCAAAACTACATGATGCACCTTTAAGTGCAATTCTGAGATACTTGCACTTTACACTCCGGCTCCACTACATTAACCCAAATAAAGAACTTTGACTCCACTCCATTTGTTTGAAACTATTTTGAGATTGAATGCTGCATCAGAGCCAAAGTTTTTTTTTTTTTTTTTTTATTGTATTTAATCAACAGTCAGATTAAAAACAAACAAACAAACAAAAAACACTAATTCTGATAGTATATACATATACAAGATATATATTGAATGCTTCATATCTTTGATGCTGAGGTACATTTATAGACAGAAAGTAACTTTTGATATCATACTTATTATATTTTAACTCAATATCTTTAATTCTAATCACGTAACTCGACTCAGTGTGTCTGGATTTGTTCAGTCGTCACAGATTTAGGTCACCGATCAGTTCCAAACTCTCCAACTCTCCGTGACTTTATGCGGACTGGTAACTCACCGGTCGAGGATTTGGTATCTAAAATTGAACACATGGATTATGGTGACGGAGCTCTCTCTTCACAAAGTGTCCTTTGTCCTCGCAAAATACAAGAGCTGGAGCAAATCCAGCAGAGTAGATTTTTTAGTGTTGGGACACGTTTGTTTTTGCTCCAGTTTTTTTACAGACTCGATGTTGAAAAACAGTTTGTGCTCACCGAAGAAACACGTTCAGATCCAGTAGATACAATGACGTTCATGCGTCATGATATTATTGTGAGAGCGTCTCCGTAACATTATTATTATAACAGTTAATTATAATTATTAATATTGTTATTATTGACCCAATTTATTTTAGAGGTACACCCTGCATACCTCGCTGCAAATCAGAACTCACTGTTGATCATCCAGGCTGATCTTTTACGCACAAAAGAGAGAAAAGAAAAAAAAAGTTTAAGATTTTGTGGATGAAGAGAGAGGTACAGTCATTCTAGGAAACATTTTAAAGAGAAATATTTTGCTTTTCTGTTTTCTATCTGCTCGTTCAGACTAAAACAATTAAAAGGACATCAAATGTAAAAAAAAAAAAATAATAATCTAAAAGTAGAGCACGAGCTTCAGTGTTAAAATATGTATAGTTAGTCTGAATGATTGCAGTCGCCGCGCGGCCGCCAGGTTTCCTCTGGAGGCTTTTTTTGTTTGGGCTGCTGTCTCCCCCTGTTGGTGCGTGTCGGCACTGCTCGGAGGCTGCAGCGGCTCCGGAGCGGCTTCACCCGGAGCCGTCTCTCTCCGCGCGCAACGCACACGCGTGAGACTGCCCGCATTTTCACTCGAAACACAAACAAACATCGGCGCTGCTATCTACGAAACATCTTCTTAATCATCCGGACAGCGCATCACATTAACATCTCATGCAAACAGCTGATAATAAACGACTCAGAGACGGAGATAAGTTCAGGCAGGAGATTAAAAATGAGACATTTCAGTTTACACAGATGACAGTTTGTCAGTCTGGGGATGAACTGTATGGATACTGAAATGATTTCTGACAAATCTGAATAAAATAAACGACCTTCTGTATATTTTAACAGTCCTGATGGTGATAACATCTGCTGTAATCTTGTATCTGTCTTTAACTTAAAGAAAAGAACCCCGGATAGTTTTATCTCACTTATAAAAGCATAATATTTTACATTATTTCATCATTTTGTAGTTAATATTTGAAGTTATACACTCTTATTTTATTTTCAGGGTGTGATATTTCACTTTTCTTTTTCTTCTTTTGAAAAAAAAAAAAGAAGTTACATTTGAATGAAACGAAATGAAATGAAATGGTTATGAGGGGAAAATACACCTTTTTCCTGCCTGACTCGGGTTTTCACTGTTGTTGACTGCACGAGCTCTCCACAGCAGAGTCATGTTACGTCTCCGCCTCCAAAAAGTTTCCCCCAATCATTTCCTCGCCCTCAAAGATAAATCCAGGCATCGCCTCCTGTGCCTGTAGACTCTTCTGCACAAACCCTCCAGCAGCACATCTCCCGCTCTCGCGTTTCTCTCTAAAGTCACACTTCTACAAAGTTTGAGCATCAGAAAGCGACCACTTTGCATCTTTCGCTCTTCTTGTGTGCGAGATTGTGAAAAAGTCGAAGGAGCGTCTGAAAGTTTTTTTTTGGCTTTCTTGATTTTTGGACTCTAAAGGATTCGAGGTTTGCCAGTCGAGCTGTGCGCCCTCGCAAGGCTGTCACTGCAGTCTTCGGACACAGCGCTTGGATTTAGAAAGAAGGATTTTCTCCTTTTTTTTTTCTTTCCTTTTTTTTTTTTTTTTTTACTGCAGGAAGCTGCGCGTTTAATTTTCTCGCATGAATCTCCTCGACCCTTACCTGAAGATGACAGAAGAACAGGAGAAGTGTCACTCCGACGCTCCCAGCCCCAGCATGTCGGAGGACTCCGCGGGCTCGCCGTGCCCGTCCGGCTCCGGCTCGGACACTGAGAACACCCGGCCGTCCGACAACCACCTCCTCCTGGGCGCAGAGTACAAGAAGGAGGGCGAAGAGGAGAAGTTCCCCGTGTGCATCAGGGACGCGGTGTCCCAGGTGCTGAAGGGCTACGACTGGACGCTGGTGCCCATGCCGGTGCGCGTCAACGGCTCCAGCAAAAATAAACCACACGTCAAGAGACCCATGAACGCTTTCATGGTCTGGGCTCAGGCTGCGCGGAGGAAGCTGGCCGATCAATACCCGCACCTGCACAACGCGGAACTCAGCAAAACTCTGGGCAAACTTTGGAGGTAGGTTCGCTTCGCCTCTTTCCTCGCTCTTGCAGCGCGCTTTTACGCGCCGCTGCGCGCACCGCACTAATAGTTCTTCGATGAAATCCACCACCTGCACTACCAATTTCACTGTGCATTTTAAATAATATTCCTCTGTGTTGCTTTTTTTTTCATTATTGTAATTTTGGACACGCTTCTTTAATTCCCATGCTCCAGTGCACGAGCAGAATAGGACTTGCGCAAACTTTTTTTAGACGTTTCCCACTAAAACAATTATCTGCAATGGTTCGGTTAACTCTGCATCGCTCTCATCAGTCACCAACTGTGTCTTCTGCTTGCTGGTAACGGAATGCATTTTAACGTGAACGCGCGCTTCTCTGTGATTATTTTCAGACTGCTCAACGAGGTGGAGAAGCGGCCGTTCGTGGAGGAAGCCGAGCGCCTGAGAGTGCAGCACAAGAAGGACCACCCCGACTACAAATATCAGCCGCGGCGGAGGAAATCGGTCAAGAACGGGCAGAACGACCCGGAGGACGGCGAGCAGACGCACATCTCCCCGAACGCGATCTTCAAGGCGCTGCAGCAGGCCGACTCTCCGGCGTCCAGCCTGGGCGAGGTGCATTCACCCGGAGAGCACTCAGGTGAGAAAAGAGAAATGATGATTTAAACTAAAGAAACAAAGACAACTTCAATCAATTTTTTTTAAAAAACTCATTCAATTTGTTTCTATTCGTGGAAATCAAATCTTCAGAAGTGCTCACAAGGCCTTGAACAGACACCTGTTAACGTTTAATGATTAATGATCGGTGTGTTTTACAAGCCATCATGCAAATACACCTGTCAGTTGCAGCGCCAATAAACTCCTCCTCCTGGAAGCGTTTCCATTTACACACTCCGCTTTATCACAAGTCCTTTCTTCAAACGAGATCTCTCGCCGCGAGGCTAACTCTGCCTTCCTTCCCTCCACCCAGGTCAGTCCCAGGGCCCGCCGACACCCCCGACCACCCCCAAGACAGACCTGCCCTCCAGCAAGGCCGACCTGAAGCGCGAGGGCCGCCCCATGCAGGAGGGCACCAGTCGCCAGCTCAACATCGACTTCGGCGCCGTCGACATCGGCGAGCTGAGCAGCGAGGTCATCTCCAACATGGGGAGCTTCGACGTCGACGAGTTCGACCAGTACCTGCCGCCTCACAGCCACGCCGGGATGCCCGGGGCGACCCAGGCCGGCTACACCGGCAGCTACGGCATCAGCAGCTCCTCGGTCGGCCAGGGGGCCAACGTCGGGGCCCACGCCTGGATGTCCAAGCAGCAGCAGCAGCAGCAGCAGCAGCACTCTCTGACCACCCTGGGCGGAGGAGGAGAGCAAGGCCAGCAGGGTCAGCAGAGGACCACCCAGATCAAGACGGAGCAGCTGAGCCCGAGCCACTACAGCGAGCAGCAGGGCTCCCCGCAGCACGTCGCCTACGGGTCCTTCAACCTGCAGCACTACAGCGCCTCCTCCTACCCCTCCATCACGAGAGCACAGTACGACTACTCAGACCACCAAGGCGGCGCCAACTCCTACTACAGCCACGCAGCGGGCCAAGGCTCCGGCCTGTACTCCACCTTCAGCTACATGAGCCCCAGCCAGAGGCCGATGTACACCCCGATCGCCGACAACACCGGGGTGCCCTCCGTGCCTCAGACCCACAGTCCGCAGCACTGGGAGCAGCAGCCCATTTACACACAGCTCTCCAGGCCGTGAGGAGGCCGCAGCACTGACTGTACAACAAACCATCTCACGCATAAAAGACTTCTCTCCGCCTTTCGGGGGCGCCTCGGGCGCCGCCACGCCACACACACCCATCCTTTCACTGCCGACAGAAAAACACCACAAGGACCTTTTGTTTTTTTCTATAGTACTGAAAATATATCTTTGGATTGGCTCACAACAGTGCCTTTTGTATTGGTTGGAATTGTGATTATATTTTTTTAGATATAACGTTTAAAAAAAGAAAGAAGCGAAATCCTCTGTGAGGACATACTGGTTTTAAAATATTTTAGTATGTACTGTGTATGTGTTCTGCTCTCGCCCATCAGAATCAGTGTCATCAGCATCCTCGTCGTCGCGATCCGGAAAGGTCTAACGCGCCTGAAGGAGCAGGAAATGCCGGGTAGAAAAAAAACACCCTCAGTGGCCTTACTTCTCACTGATGTATTTTTTTTGTTTTTTATTTGTACAGAAGTAAGAAACAGCTGTTTACTGACACTGCCGTCTTATGATAGCCTACATTCTGCTTTGAGTTTTTTTTTTTTTTCTTTTGTACTGTACATATTTCGATGTCATTCCCAGGAGGCGCAAGAGTCGAAGAGCGATGCAGGGTGAGAAAATAGATTTGAATCTTTGGCCATCGGTGAACTAGTCAAACGTTCTTACTTTTTTTTTTATTCTTCGCTTTAGCTCAAACGATTGTGTCGGAGACGCTATAGCAGGTGCCATGTAACTCTACTAGGGGCCTTACTGTGTTGGTAGATGTAACTGAGCGATTGCTTGCTTCTTCTTTTTTTTTTTATCCGGGTACTGCCTTGATACCACCGGTGCCTCTGGAGCCGCGGTAGGGAGGCTCCCTCCACTGGCAACGAAGTGTCAAAAAAACACACACAAAAAAAATACCGCAGCGTAATTCTGACTTCCTGCTCGAGGAGATACAGGAAGTGACCTTTGACCTGTCTCTCCTCAGCAGCCAGCGGGTCTGACTCTGGCGCGCTTCTGTCGTTTTCCTACAGCCCCATCCTTCCTCCTAACCTCTTTTTTGTTTTTTTTCTTAATTTATTCTCTAGCATTAATTTTATTTGAAAATAACTATTTTGCAATTACCTTTTTTTGAATTCAGCAGCAGCTAAACGGAGATGGTTTGCTGTCACGTGTGGTACACAAATTTGTTTATTTATCATTTGTAAATGTTTCCGTATAAAAAAAGTTCCTTTTTATTCATGATCTAGTTTATGTACAGATTACTTATAATTACACGACGAGTCTCTCTCTTAAAAAAAAAAAAAGAAAAGAAGAACTGGAAGTTTTCTCTTTTTTTTTCATGCTAACAAAAATGAATTAATGGATATGGAAGCTGTTCTTTTTTGTTTTTTGTTTTTTTTTGTAAAGAATTTGCTGGAATCAACAGGATACTTTTTTGTTATTGGAGAAAAAAAAACCCTTGTGTTCCTCATTTTATATTCTGTATCATTAGTTCTCATTTTGTCATCTTCTTAATGCAGTTTCCGTAGGTAAACATGGCGTCTTAAAAGCTTATCTTTTGTATTATATTGTTTGCAATAAAAACAAAACACTGAGAAACATGCAGTCGTCCTGTGCCGTTGATTATGTGAGCGGTGAAGCGTCAAGGCTTTGACCAGTTGTGTGAAGACACCTTCCGCACGCTGTGTTTAGAGTCTGAATGAATTTTTTTGTAACTCCATCAAAGGAAAACAACGGGAGCCAGTGAGATTGTTTTTATCGTGACACGGATAATTTGATTTCTGCATTAATCAGAGCCAGGCTGTCGGCTAACCACATGGTTAAGTGATGGTTGGAGAATAAAACGAATCAGAATATTGGAGCCTGGGAGCGGCGCTCGTCGCTGCTGGCTTCTCAGACCATGAGGTCACGGGTCCATTATTGCCACGGCCGATTGAGAAGACGTATGTCCGCACCTCCCCCCCCGCTCCCTCCCCCCTCCGCCTGTATACACGACAGCTTAAAGAAACAAACTAGACACTGAATATTGTTTATCCGTCACCGGCCAAGTAATATAGGAATAGGGCTGACCTTAATAAATCAGTGACAGTGTAAACACAATCAGGTACTATAGCTTTGTGTTGAAACTCGAGGCTCGCTCGCAGATGACGTCTCTTTCCTCACATCAGCCGGGCTGAACCTTTCCCTTTGCCACCCACCGCTGCACCTCATCTCACCGCCGTGACCGGGGACAAGTTAATCTAGCCTGACTCTGGGAGGTGACTCAAAACATCAATACGTGCACGACGGAGCGATCGAGATCGTCGCTTTCACAATACGTAAGACAATTTTGCAATTAAACACCTCTCTCTCTCTCTCTCTCCCCGATCTGAATATAAGTATTCACTGGCGTCATACTGCAGGACTTCCTCTCGTAGTTTCCTGATTGGTTCTCCTGAAAAAGGAAGCAGCCTTTTCTCTTTTTTTTTTATATTTCACACCACACGCGTTGCATCAACCTGTAAAGAGGAAATAAAAGGAAGGGGTCCCTGCAGTAGTTTGTTGGTCACGCTAATTCGTCCACAGGCTGATGTTGGCAGGGAACGATGGCAGGTGTGAGTGCAATCTACGCGGGCTCACGGGAGGCTTAAAGTAAATGTTGTGAAACACTGTGTTTTGTAACCATCGCATCAATATAATAATAAAACCTGTCGAGGTGCCAACTCGTAGGTCACTCTCATGCTCTGTGGTTGGAAAACTCTGACTGAGCGGTGGGAACGTGTGCAGCTGAGGAGGGGAATTACACTGTTTTGACACAACAGCACCTCACGGAACCCACCGATGTGTCAGGAGAGAAGATGTCTACCAGAGGTGGAAAGAGTGCTGAAAAAATCCTCGAATATTCAAATATACTCAATTACAAGTAAAACTACTGGTTTTAAATAATGCCTTAATGAAAGGGGTTTGTGTTTCTCCCAGCTCTGCTCTCCTTGGTGGTCAGAGTTTTGTTCTTTTTGTCCGTATACGTCAGGGTTTTCATGTGATCGGATCGCCGTATCGATGCCAAAAACTGCAGATGAAGAGTTTAGATATTAACTCAGATTGTACCCAGTACTCAGAGATTACATGGTGTAATGCACACTTAAGTAAGAGTGAAATTACAGGCCTGGAAGAATACAAACATCCAAAAAACATGACTTATTTAGAGTAATATGAGTAGTTAGTTGCGTCTACCCCTGATATCAATGCTCAGAATCGTGATCTCTGCTTTGAACAACGTCGACAACGTAAACGTAAATGAGGATAAGTCATCGATGTTTTGTTTTTTCGGGTAAAATTAAATACGTTATTGGATTGTAATTGAAAAGTTCCGGTGATTTAACTACTTGACACTGCTGGGTATTTTGTGAATTTCAACTTGGATCGATAAAGCTTTGATCTCAATCTATAATACTATGTTGTTATTTATTCGTTGATTGTATTTAGTGTTATCAAACTAAATCAAAAAAGTAACTAGTAACTCAAGTTTTCAGATAAATCTTTCTAGTAAAAGTAAAGTGCAAGTACCACAACGTTGTACATGTAATATACTTAGTTACTTTCGGACACGTTCGTTATCTCTGCTCTGTCTTCTTCTGTGACTTTGCCTCAAACTGCCGCCCCTCTCGTGGTGACGCTGCGTTCAGGAACACGCCGCTGATTGAAACAGTATTGTGTTTTTAAACCGACAAAGAAACAGAAAAATAAAACGGATCAATATGCAGCGACTGAAGCTTTGTTTGTCGACCCTGCGGCGGGCTTGACTCTGCTGTCTTTCGTTAAATATGACGGCTGACATCTTTTCCCTCTGACAGTGAGAATGTGTGAAGCCCTGAGCCCACCCACCCCCCCACAGAGAGCCCCCCCGAGGCACATCCATCACTGGACCTCCAGTGGCTCAGACCTGCAGGGAGGCAGCAGGGCCTCAGGGCCTCACGGGGCAGAGGGAGGCCGACGGGCTGGAGGGAGACCAGATAGGTGCAGGAGGGAGATCACAAGGCAAAGGACAGAAGAACCTCAGTAATTCACTTTGTTTACTTCCAAAAACCAAGGAAATGAGTTAATGACTGATATAACTGAAATACTGAAATATTAAGATGGGTTCTGTCTGAGCTGGCTCCACACGGCACGCAGGACGATCGGCTCCTCATGGAAGATGTTGTCTGAGGAGCGCGACCGAGAGCCAAGAGTTCTGTTCGGCAAACAACAGGAAATGTGGTAAACACAGGTCCACGCTCCTCCAGTTTCAGAGAAGGAACAGATCATTTTTGCTGAATTTGTTTCTCTCTCGGGTTGTTGGCAGCGCGCGCGCATGGGAAAATGTGGAAGGTTTACATTTGCGAGTCCAGCTCCTCAAAAACAAATCAAACTGAAATCAGGTGATCATATTATCGCTTTTGGGACATAATTATTCTCTCAAAATCAAAGCGCGTGATGAATGATGATTTGCCCGATGATTATTTCTACTTGGAAAGTCGTTCACCTGATGTGAACAGCACAGTTCCATGAAAAACAAAAGCTAGCATCCAGCAAGCCGTTCACAGGTCATACAGTCATCGTGTTTAATTTACATTCATGTCTTTGTTTTAGTGACTGACTGACAGTTACTCAAAAACTGTACTTGAGCTTATTTTGAAGTTTTTCATTTTCAGGGCTGGATGTAACTAATTACAGCTCATTGCTCACTGGGATTGAGTCATTTTTGGAGGGTACTTTTTTCCAAGTCTGTAATTTTACTCGCACTTAAAGTGGCAATCTCGAAGATTTCCGGAAGCAGCGATTGCAGGTGTATTTTTGGACCTCACTGCTCCCCAGAGATCCAGTGTCACCTGTGTTTGTTCGGCCATGACCGATAACAGTAACGTTAACCGTTCACTACCAATGCTAGCAGAGACCAGGACAAACAAAACTGTTATATCGTGTGCGAACCACCTACTCTCTCTGGCCGTCCGACCACTGCTCGGTGAACGCGTTACTAACTGTGCGCTGCTTGTAGATATTTTCTGGGAAAATCGCCACCGACACCCAGAGTACATCTTTGGTATTGCAGCAAATGCAAGGTCTTTCATCAGTGGGCCATAGGCGATAGATATTGACTTTGAAACATTTGCATGAAAACCTTTGAGATTATTACTTTAAGTATGAATTACACCATGTAATCCACTTAGTTACTTTTAAAATCATAATTGAGTATTAGGTGCAGTTTGAATTAGTATCCAAACCTTTCGTCTGGATTTCTGTAGCCAATAATATACGATGAAATGAAACCCCAACATATTGACAGAAGCGCCGCCGGCATTGATAATGCCTTAAACATCAAGAGTTAAAAAATAACTAATACTCAGCGAAGTGTACCAGCATTTTTACGTGTAATTGAGTAGTAATTCAGTAAGGTAACTGCACAGAACTCATTCCACCAGTTACTTCCATGCTGCACCAGACCAAAGTAGCACATTTTTAATTCATATATTTTATTGTCAATCAGATTCAGACGACTAGGGTTGGGAGGGTTACTTTAAAAATTTATTCTGATAGTTACTAATTACATCTTAAAAAAATGTAGTCAGTTACATAATCCAAGTCAATTGATTACCTTCCGTTATTTTCGTATCACTTCAGTACCAAACATGCAAATGAAGACGAGAGAAAAGAAATATCACTGAGACGACTTTTATTTTGTCTTAATAATAACGAGTGTGTATTCTGCAGGATTTTTTGTATCCTGATTACTCAGTCCCATTACATGTATTCAGTTACTCCCCAAGCCTGCATATACTGCTGATTTTTACTGGCTCTTTTGATAACTAAGTACTGTCATATTTTAACACAATATCTGTACTTTTACTCAAGTATAATTTTCATGTATTTATTACAAAACTCCTCTGTTTTATTTTTACATGATGGTCTGCTTACATTACGGTTCGTAGTGCTCACACATTTACGTTCTATGCTACGGATGACGGATGGTGTGTTGATAGGATACAAAGAAAAATCAAAGAGGACCCTTCTCCTGTGACGATGGCCACTTTCAGTACATTTCATCAGAAGAGTGTGTCATGTGGCGTCGTCACAGAGCAGCACCCCATCAGGAAATGACATCAGGATTGAGGCTTTCCCTGCGTGGGACCGTGGTGACTCACTCGCTGGGCTCGACACAGGCGGCCTTGCCTAGTAGCAGCCCCAAACATAATGATAACTTTTTAATATGTTCCATGCAGCATCCTTGCCAAGAGAAATGATAGTGATCACAGAGACGACAAGAAAATCTAATTTTAGAAATGAATCAGAACATTTTCAAAGCGGTGTGTAAGCTCAGATATTCGGGCTCTAGCGGACCACGTGCCCCGGCCTCCTGACCTCGGCTCAGACAGCCTTGGCAGCGGCAGAGTGACCCCAGCCAGTGAGCGGGACCGCTACCCCTCCGAGCAGCGGGAGTGCCCTGATGAATGTTTCCGAGAAGGATCGGAAACGAGACCAAATTTTTCTTTCTTTTTTCTTTTTCTTTTTCTTTTTTTTTGTCAGACAGGCCTTTCCATGGGCAATTTTCCCAGGACGACCCCATTATTATTCCACAGAGACGTCTGCCCCCTCCGAACCCGATGGGTGGTCTTTTCTGGAGGCGAAAGGAAGAGGAAAAGAAAAGAAAAAAGGGGGGAAAGAAAAAAAACTGGGGATACACCCGCGGAGACTGGACGACAATAAAATACACAACAATGTAAAGCGGTCAAACAGGACTCCAACATATTGCGAGCTTACTCCGCAAGTTTCAGGAGAGGAAAACAGTTTGTAATGAGGTTTAATCAAGACCTAAATGTGCCTAAATGTCAGATACATGTGTGTACTTATATTAAGACCAGTTTATTTACCGGTTTCCATTCCCCTGTTTAGATTACCTACATGGACAGTTCCAATTGACCCCCACATTGAGTTGCTTTTAAGTTGTCCAGTCCATAAAATTCTTCCTTAAACCAATACGGAACATCCAGTGGAGCTGCTAAATCACGGGGGAAGACAAGCTGACCACAAGGCCGTTTCCATAGAAGCTACACCCTCGGCTGAAAAACTACTATGTGCTGATTCAAGCTGGGAGCGAAGGGAGGGCACATTTCCTCCACCCTGAGCAACATACGCCGGGAGTTACACGAGCAACAGTCGTGAGAGTCAGCTCACTCTTGGGAAATTATATTTATTTACAACCCCCTCCCTCCTTGTCACCGTTCGCTCACTGTTTTAGGAAGTGAGACTTTGCCCCGCGGCCATCCATCTTGCACCGGCCCCATGAGGACATCGGCCTGTGCCAAGAGGCCGAGCTGGGGCCAGCCCGCTGGAACCCTTGGTGAGCTCCCTGCCTTTGTCTGAGGATGTGGAAGAAACCTGGCACCGGCCCGAGGTCAGCGTCACAAAATTATATTACCATAATCCCATTAAGTGTGTCTGAGGCCTCATGAGCTCCAGCTCAGTCTGGGAGGAAGGTAGGTGAACGCTGGCAGCGGGTGGATGTGTGGCTGGAGACCACAGACAGAGGATAATATGAGATGGTTACTTACCTGCACTTTAAAAGTCTAAATCTCTAATATCTTCAAACTCAGTCTCATCTGAAGCATCCCAAAGCTCCTGTTTTATCACAGAATGTGGCCGACTTCTGCCTCCATGACCCAAAAAAAAAGCATATAAAAGTGCCAAGCAGTAAGAAAAGTCTCCGTAATTGAAGCCAGGAGCCCAAACAAGATGATGGATCAAGTGGGTTTGTCTGTAAGCCTCACATAATCAAGGTTTCTCATCCTTATCTTTCTTATCCCTCGTCATTCAAAGGAGGATTCTCTCCAGTAATAATGAGATTTTCCATCCATCTTTGCATTTGTTTCCAATTAAGACACTGCGAGGAAGGTTTGGGCTGCCCAACAGACCGCAGATACAGTAGTTTGTCTGTGTAATTCCCTCATCTGTACCTGGTAAGTCTCCACGGAACATATCGCTTTACAGAAGCCCATTGGGCACAGGTTGTTTGAGGGGATGCAAACGGACATGTCAGCAAAACTGATACTATTCTCAAAGGGCATGAGAGCTGAATACAAGCCAAGCTCCGGCAGTCGATCCTTGAGGCTGTATATATAAAAGGGAGAGAGATGATCTGAGGTGTAACACAGGAATGCTGCCCAGTTTCTGTGTTGTTTCATTGTGTCACATTGTGACCACAGCTATGGAAAAAACAGGCATAAATCGATCACAATAATACATTTTCTGCCATTCACCCTTAAAGGAGACATATTATGCCCATTTTCAGGCTCCTAATTGTATTTTATAGGACTGAATAGGATTACATGCGTTAGTGCTCAAAAACGCATAAATCTCCTCATACTGTCCAGAGCTGCAGCTCTGTATTCGCTCTGTTTTTAGCTCCTGTCTCTTTAAGGCCCTGAATACCCAGTCTCCTCTGATTGGTCGGCTCACGCAGGCCTGAGCAAGCACCGCTAACAACAACAGAGCAGCTGTGCTAAATCAACTCTTACGTACCAAACTAGTCACTAGGCATACATTTACTGCAATTACGTGACGTGGTGACGTAATGTGATGTCACAAAGTCACAGAATTAGGGGAGGGACTACTGACGAGGCATTTCAGGAGCAGTGTTTTCTGTGGGAGAGAGAAGCTTCTGTCGGTGTGGACCTTTTTTAACTTTCAAAATCTATTACATGCACCAGAACCGATATAAAACGGAAAAAAAAAGCATGATACGTCTCCTTTATCTATTAATAGATTTGCAAATAGGACGACTGCTCGGAGGTTTGTTTGCTTACTAGGGGCCATAATTATCTTCCCGCACTGGATAACACTGGATAACAGTGTGAAAAACAAGGTAAATTGAAGACTCGTCGCCAAAACAGCCAGCTAAGCTAACGTATTCTCAGATCAGAGCGAGAGTGGGAGGAGACGCACACGGGGCGGGAGTGTATGTATGTGTGTGTTTTGGGTATCCGTCGCCTGTTTCTCGCGGCGACTACAGTGAGCCAAGCTGCTGGGCCCACTATCTCAAACATACCTCCCCTCATGTTTGTCCATTCCAGCTACGGGACAACCAGTAAGACTTAATCCCTTATTCAAACAAGTTAATACCTCGACCAACATGTAAAAGTAAAGTTCAGGGCCAAATGCAGATTCCTGAGAGACACGCAGAGCCGAACCTGGCGGTAAACCAATTAATTACACACACGATGTGTCATGGAGACATGAGGTGACACGCACACACCCTTTCAAAGTATCTCTGTCACATTTTAAAAAAAAAAAGACGTCCAGGCATGTGTATGTGTGTGCAGTTTTCTTCCTCCCCTGCTTCTCCCTCTCCTTCCTCTGCTGACCCCCGGCCCCAGCATGTGTTCTGATATGGTTCGTCTCTGCGGCCTTTTCCACTGGGAGAGGAGCTTAGTGAAATATGGGCAGAATGCCTTACGGTCAATGGGGTCTTCCCCAGCCTCATTTCCTCCACGCAGGCCTCCGTCAGAGAGCGCTAAGCAGATCCCCCCAAGGCCTGATGCTGACAGCAAAGGAGGAAGCAGACAGTATTAAGTTCCCCTTAAAATTAAAGCAAATATCACTTCACTGTAAAAAATAGAAGCGGTAACTCAATTTGAGTAAAGGGGCTAATAGGACACAAGTTGTCTTGTGATTCGCCACTCAAGGTTTTGCCTGTCGAAAGGCAGCTGACCGTAACAATAAACTGTAAGTTATATTTGTATGAGCTTTGAAGTGAAAGCTAATGTTAATCTACCCCCTAATCTAATGAAAGGAGAAAAATGGCATCATGTGCTCACGCTCACATCCTGCAACTTTCAAACAGCGTTATGTGCGCAGCCTCTTTAGTGCATTAATTGGTAGCAGTTCTGGGATGGGGGTTGGGCAGGGCTTTGGTTTGTTCTGCTGTGTGCCCCTATTATTTTCTCCACAGGCAGTTTAGTGCTTTCCAACTACATCTGAAGCATCAGCAGTTCTGGCCTTATCGTGCGCAGAGGGGAGTACTTTGAAACGAGGTGCACCGGGGACTCTGCAGGAAGCTTTTATGCAACTTTAAACGTGCAATACGTCAGAATTTAAGATGAAAACATTCAAAAGTTCTGAAGGAATAACAGTTTTGACGTTTTTTAGCTTCGTGCACCAGTGAGCAGCTTTCAGAGGAATGAACCGGGCACCATCTCCAATGTCATATCCAGATTTTAACTGATTGATCCATGGCCTGGACTGCAAGCTACACAGCTAACTAAGCTAACTAACTAATGGCAGCTACTGTTGGCAAACTTTCAGATGAGATGCTGCCACCTATTTCTTTTGACAGGCAGCTAATTCTTACACATTGCGCCTTTGATTTTGGAGAAAAAGTTGCTTTATAGTTGCCCATTCCTCTCAGACAGTTTTTCACAATAGTCACGTATACGTTGGGCACAGCTTCAGCTCGTTAAAGTCGAGATTTAAAACTCTTCCTGTCAAAAACCTCTTGGGAATCGTTCCTTTTTTTCCACATCATGTCTGAGAGAACCTTGCAGCAGCAGCAGTTAGGGGGGGAACAGGTGTGTGTCGTGAGCACATGTTGAGGGTGATAAGGTCTGCCACATGTTTAAATGCATAGACGCAATGTTTCTGCTTAACTAGTGCAAAGAGGGAGAAAGACGGAGATGCTCACCTCGATTGGACCTATGTTTTAGTGTCATAAGAGTCGAGGAAACTAGCCAATACATCTGGAGAAAGAGACGGCGATGGAAAAAGAAACACAGTAAAAGGTGCCAGTTAAGTGTCTTTCTGACGTGGGTAGATGAAGGAGAAATTCGAATCTCTCACTTTAGAGCGGGATCACACAGTGGGATTTCAATAAATGAGTGAGTGCCGTGCCCAAGTGCAGAGCCAAAGCTGCCAGACAGTGCGTCCGCCCCCGTCCTCCCCTCCCTCCCCCCCCCCTCCCTCAGCCCTTTTTTCTCGAGTCACTTTTCTGTAACTTGCTGTGAAATTCCAAGGAGACGTCAGGAGGAGAAGAATCAGGAGGCAGACGTTTGTTTTTTTGGTGTGCGGCAAAGCCAACTGCACGTTCTAATGATTGCTTTCCTTGCAAAATAAATGTGTCTGTCGTCTTTTCACGCTTTTCTCAACACCGTTCTCTCCCAACCTGGCGTCTTTGTTGAGTTTAAACCCCCGAGCAGATGGAGTCAAACTACAGAAGAGCATTTCCCCCAACTCTATTACCGCTGGTTGCCATGGTAATAAAGCCTGCTGCTGTTTGCGGGCCTCGATGCCCCATTGGCATTGGCCAATAGCAAATGAGATGAGGCTCCGAACCCTGGGAAAAATCATGCCCTCTCCTGATTTATGATAGCTGTGAAAACTTCAGAATTCTCTCCCAGACGTGTCAACAAACATCACAGCGCAGGTTCAGCTATGCGCGTGCTCATGTGCTAAGATCCAACAGGCCTGTTTGACACCTTGTTAAGGTTTTCCTCTCCTTCCTCCTGCCCTCTCTACCCTTGCACATCCGTGCCGCTGTGGCCCTTTGGGCTCTGGGCACTGACCCCAGAACTCTGAGGATCGCTCAAAGGAGAACCACCGCAACAATGTGGCAACATCCAGATTTTTGTTTCTTGAGGTTCCCCCATGTTTTAAAGAGACACTTCAGCCCCCAAATCAACAATACATACATTTCCCTACTACCTGTAGCGTGCTGTTAATCCATCTAGATTGTTTTGGTGTTGAAATGAAAAGAGTTTTGCGTTTCAGTTCTTGTCCAATCCTATGAGTTTGTGATTCTGTGGTGATTCTTTGAGATTGTGTCTCGATATCTATCTGAAACACTGGTAGCATATCAGTTTGCTGTCCAACAATTAAAAGAAGCTTTAAAGGGACAAAAACACAAATGCACATTTTACCTCTCACCTGTAGCTGACGAGGTTTCAAAATATCGGCCGTAAAGATGTCTGCTTTCTCTCTAATATAATGGAACTAGATGGCACCCGGCTTGCGGTGCTCAAAGTGCAAAAACATTAAATTAAAAAAAACTCAATAGCAATGTTTCGTTCCTGAAATCATGACCCAGTTACTCTAAGATAATCCACAAACCGAACGACGCAGGCAAACCATATCAATGCAAAGCAATGAAGCAAATGTGCCTCCACATAAACATTTTCGGAGTCCTCTTCAGCTGAGCTGTAACCGGAGCTATTTTAGTTATCTAGCCTGTTTTTCAGGAGCAGATGCACACTTTCTATTACATGAAACTGCTCACGAAATAGTCTGTGGCTTGTCCTGAGTAACCGGGCCATGATTTCAGGAAAGAGACATCGCTGTTGAGTTTGTAACATATATGTTTTTTGTCAGTTATGTTGGAGAGCACAGACACTCTATCGTTGATATCTCCTAAACTTGGCAACTCACAGTGAAACAATCTAATGGATAAATAGCACAACAGGTAGGAGGAATAACATCTATTTTGGGGTGAACTGTCCCTTTACTGTTGCACTGCAAAATTGATATGCTATCAATTTTTTGTCTGTTTTTACTGCCACTGATACAATGATAGATAACAAACACAACCTCAACACCACACAGTCACACACTCACAGGATTGGGCAACAACTGAGAAACAAAAGTCATCGCCAGAAAATAATTATGAAGAACAGTTATAATTTTGGACACTCCCCGTGCATCCGACAAATCAAAGGTCTATTAACCTCGACATTACAGGTTTTATGTCCTACCCAGACCGTAACAAAAGTCCAAGGACCTGTGTCCCTGTGTCTAATCTGCCAAAGTACTCGACAATAACCATGAGAACAGGCTCTCCTGTAAGATCCAGGAATGCACTGTTGCATATCAATGACCCACATCAACAGAGAAAGACAGAGAGAGGGAGAGAGAGAGAGAGTGAGACAACAAAAAGAGAGGATAAAAGGGCCCCTTCCCAACACGGGCACACACACACACACACACACACACACAAACACACTACAAACACACAGAGGCCGGCAAGTCCGTGAAATATGACAGCCCCACGGTGAAGAAGGTGGGGGTGAGGGAAGCCATATTGTAACAATCTTATTCTGTGGTCATTAATCGTATCCTGCTGTTTCAGCCTCCCCGACAGTGTGCGCTGAGCGTATGTCAAACACATTTCCCCTCTCTCGGTGGGCGCACTCCCAGCCAGCTCTAATGCTGCACAAAGACACAAACCCTGAGAGCTCCTGGAGGCAGACGGGCCAGATAATCTCCCCCTCGGACTCCAGCGCCAAGTCCGGAGCCAGCCAGAAAGGCACAGAGAGAGAGAGGGAGACGCGGGCCCACAGGGAACGTCCTCCGGCCCTGCTGAGACTACCGCCACGCTACATTCAAGACAAACGGCAAGGCAAGTCACATATAACGTGAATGAAAAAGGAAATATTTCAGCAAACCTCTTTATCTCTGTCCCTGCTGGCTGAGAGACAAAAAGCTGTGAAATGCTACTGTTTAAACGTACATCGCCTGTTGCTTTGAACCACGTGGCTTTCCATAAGTGGCCTCCAATTGGCTTAGCTCAAATATCCGTCCGAGGTAGGTTTATGTGATCGTTTCAAAGGGACACTTTAATGTGACGTTGGGTTGGAATCAAGAACAAAAAGTAATCGTTTGAGATACACTTTTGGTTACATAACTGATTACAGTTTATTCCACGGCAATCCTAAAATCTGTCCGTCGATAAACACAGACAATTTCTGGGAAGCCGTGGGTATTTGGCAGCAGCGATGTGGTATTCCCTCTCTTCCTTTTTATCCTTTCCTCCCTCCATACTGCCCGTCTTTCTCCCTCTTTCCCCCCGCTCCTGCTGTGAGCTGCCTCATTAGGGAAGTGATAATGTAACCCCTCCGTTTCATCAAGCGCCGTCATTTGTCATTATGACTGACAAGTGGCGAGTTGGGCCAACCGAGTGACAGGATGGGAGACCTCCCACTCGCCCCGGTTTTATCTGTCGTTGCACCTTTTCTTGACAATGTGCATAAAGAAAAAATATAAGATGGCACTATTTTATGCTGTCACTATCAATGCTATCCGATACAAATACATAAAAATACTCCGATCATCAATCACTCTCTACATTTCCATATTTCAAGTGGGCCTACATCTGTCTCACAAACTTCAGCTGACTATTGCCAGAAACCTGAGAAGTCTCTTGACAAGTGGAGTCTCCAGAGCAATGGAAAATCAGTATGAAACCCCATCAATCACGGCACAGGAGATTGGTTGAAAGACCGGCTTTTCACTAACGGGCTCGTCTCAGATCCTGACAAGATAATAGATTGTGAAGCTGTCAGAATGGCTTGATCAAGGGGATGTATTGATCGTAAATCGTAGGCTTTCCAGACTGTGCAGCTACTGTAGGTGATATGTTGTTATCACTTCTGTTGCTCGAAGAAAGCTGCCTTTTTATGGCTTCCGCCAGAGCCGTGGAAGTGAAACAGCATGCAGGCTGAAGCTTCTTACCAGGAACTTGCTCTTTTGTGACACCCTCAGCTCACACTTCCACCTCTTTGAATCGTCTCCTCCCTCAAGTGCTATGAATAATACAGAAACTCAAGGCCGGGTTGGCAGTCGAGATAAAAATGATAATCTGAATGTGACTGCAACAAGCAGATGCTCAAGAAACACTTCGAGCCTACAGACACACTTAACTTGATCAAATTAGTTTGACTGTGGTCACGGGACGAGTGTAAGGAGCTGGAGATGCCTTGACAGAACCCTTGACCTGTGGGTCTTTGCTGGGGTGGGTGCCCGTCAGTGAGGCCAGGAGGGGTGTGATTGATTGGGTCCCTGTCGTCGAGCTCAGCTGGACATCCAAGAAAGATCTCCCCATCCATCAGATCGTCCAGAGCCGGGAATAGCTGCTTCCAGATGGGCAGCATTGTTCCTGGGCCACCCTGGCAGACGTCTGGAAGATCCTGCAGGAACCAGAACGTTACTGACAGCAGCAACAGACAACCCGCAAGCTCTGCATCTGTGCTTCTGGAGTCGCAGCGCACACTCGACCTAATCAATACCACACAGCAGATAGGAATTGCAGAAACAATAGCTGTCATTACAATCTCTAACCATTGCTCAGTGATCGTCAGAGTGGGAGATAAGGGGTTGCAGCGATGGCGCACTGGCAGCGATGACTGTGTCTAGTGCCTAGTGAGGCGTAACATGGAGACTTAATTGTGGTGCGAGGCCTAATTGCATGGTTAGAACAGGGGGTAATGAGTTAATCCCAAGCCAGTCATCCATGATGAGAAGAAGCAAGTTGTCAGCACAGTAATTACGCTGCCGCTCATTAACCTCTCAGTTTCAGGACACGGGAGGGCAGGATGTGTTGGATTTTGATGATTTTGATGATATATTTTTAAATCTAAAGGATTGAGCAGGTTGAGCATTAGTCAGTGGTGTTGTTGGAAGTTAGGCAACAGTCCTCACAGCATCTGTCAGTCAAGCCGGGGAGGCCAGAAGTTCAGTCAGGAATTTGGAAGAACAGGAGAGCTGGCCAGGTTGCAAGCCCTGTTGACAGATTTGAATGTATTTTCAAGGAAGGGCTATCCAAGGAGAAGAGGACCAGGGAGAAGTTTGGGGGAAGAGGTGGGGTTATATGTGATCCCATGGCCCCACTATGACGGGCGTCACGCCGCCCTCTGTGTAATGATCTCTTCCATATGGACCGAGGAACGGTCAGTCTGTGTTTACATGAGCTGATCCCCAAAACGTGTCCCGAGACTCGTTCTCTGGCGCAGCAGCCCGGGAGGAGAGCAGACGAAAGGCGCTTGGGTAATCAGGACACCCCCTGCTGAAGATCCATTAACGCAGGCTGCACAGTGGCACCAAGCAGAGCAGCAACCTGCCAAGAAACACCCCCAGCTTCATATGCACTTAAACACACACCGAGCACTGTTAAAGATTACACCCATCATATTTTCATAATTGTTGGAGGCACCTGAAGTCAAGGCCAAGTCAACACATTTTGCCTGGCAGCCTGTGAAAAGGGCCATTTATGTGGAATGTATATCAAAAGCATTTCGTCTGTGTTTGCTTCAGAAAATTGAAGAAAATATCGGGGTGTCACATTCAGATGGCATCCTTACAGAATCTGAGCGTCTTTGTCAACCTTGGACGGGGGAAGGTGTCAAATAATTTTAACAAGGTGGAAGTCTGAATTCTTCAAAGTTTCACTGCCAAACTAAATCCTGGCAGCTGGAATTAAGACGGTTACCGGTCAGTGCAGCGTCACTTACGGCCTCCTGATGTTGAACAGGTAGGACTGTTTTTTTTCCTTTGCAGCCAGTTACATAACGTGCATTACAACCCAGTCGCCAGGATAAAAAACGTTGCCAGTTCCTGCAAAACCAAGGATACATACATATTGTCATGTGTATCATATTAATGTTCCTACAATGCGTGATATGTCACGAGAACGTTACGTGTATATGTGCTGACTTTCATGAAAGGATGTGAAGGGATAGTGGTGGCTCGAGACCACTGTCCCTGTTGACCAGGTAACAGAAATGACAATCTTTTCCTAACCTTAACATAGTGTTTTTTGGATTCTCTGTTTTGCAAGTTTGGCATTGGCATTTGTAAATGTGACAATAGCTGCGTTTGTGGTAACAAAAACAGATGTTTTTAACAGGATCTTGAGAAACCTCCAGCCCTGTTATTGCCGAACAAAATCAATATTTCAAGCCCAACCGTGATGTTTTTCTCGACACAAAAACACATATATTTGGCAGGAAGTTGGACTATCTTCAGCTGTGTTTGTGCTGACCAAAGCCGGTATTTTAAGCCCAACCATGATGTTTTCCTAACCCTAACCAAGTGGTTTCTGTGACTAAACTAAACGAAAGCATAGGCACAGCATTGTGACAAGAGAAAAATAGAAATTCTGCCCTAAAGAGACGTTACGTTTAAACTTATCTGTGGATTTGCAGGTAATATACTTTACCAACATTTAGAAAACCGATGAAGATTGGGCTGGCAAACTCTTTGTAAATAAGACCTTAAGATTTGGATTCCATAAGCGAAAGTTTCACGCAGAAATAAATGTCCAACCTGTTCGGGCTCTGTCTCAGCGATAGCCTCTCCTCTATTCAAAACATCAATTCACCCTCAGAGTATAAACCCCACTGTGGATGTTTGGAGAAGGGGGCTCTCCCCATAGTCTACTTAAATAACCACTTCCCCTGGAATGAAAACAGATCCATTATAGGACACTGGTATCGCCTCTCCTACTGGGGCACCTCTATCAGTCCTGCCTGAGTTCAGGGTCTGGGCTTTTAGCGATGGGCGCTGTGATGGCGGAGAACTGCCCCCTCTCTGTTGACTCAGAGCTGGGAGAGAGTAAGCTGAACTCGGGCCTTGTCTCACTAGGGACATGCCGCACCCCACTAATGACATCCAGCCCTTGACATTCTTAAAAGTCTCTGGTTATTAAGGAAAACAAACAAAGGACATCAGACTCACTCACTCTCTGTGCTAACAAACACCATCCCTAAGCAATCCAGTGGATTGCTGGTGCAACCTAATAGTCCCCTGTTGAAAATCAAATCAGGTTATGGTGATTCGGAATGTGCGGCGAGTAAAGCCCGGCAGTCATCCTGTGAAGTGAATGGAGGAGACAGCCGCAGATTTGATAACACTCGTGCGTGCAGCGAGGGAGTGTGTCTACCTGATTTAGAGGCTCAGGTTTTCCAGCTACAACACTGGGAGGAGCGATGGGGGAAAATGCAAACCCTACACTTTGCAGGCTAGAGCGATGTGTCCTCATTGCGAGGGGTTTCTCGGTGGGATGTTGTTCTCATCCCATTGGAGGGAGCTCCTCCACCCCCTCCACCTCCTCCCCAACACCCCCAGCTCCTGTTCCCCTTCCTCCCCTCCCTCCCTGCCTGCCCCATCTTGCCACACTTCATTGCCCTGCTAAACGCTGACAATTGGTGACAAATGGACTGCGCCGCACACTGTGCATCAGTTGCCCCGGGAGATGGCGGCGGGCTCGGGGCAGGGAAGGAGAGCAGAGGAGGAAGGGAGCGGGGAGTCCCTGCAGCAGCAAGGCGCCTGGCACAGGTGGCTGAAAATCAATACAGATCCGGCCTCTGATTGGGCCTGACAGCACAAGAGCAGTGGAGTGTGGGAATCCGCTGAGTGCCACACACAGCTAAATTGGATGATGGAGGGGTAAGGGAGCGGAGGAAGAGCAGCAGGGAGAGGGAGGGGCCAAGTTATTCCACATCATCACAATGACATTTTGACCGGGTGACAAGGACACTCTCCAAACGCATGCACACGTAACGCAGGATGAATTCGAAAGACACAGATGGCTCCCAAACACTTGACAAGTCATATTTGTGCATGTTTTCTGCAGCTCGTTGAATTACACTGCAGTCCCGAGGGAATAACACACCGTTCGGGGTTAACAATGCAGCTGCTGACAGCGGCATGTCGAGCCATTAGGAGACTAAATGTTCTGGTTAAGTGCAAATAGCGACGACTCATGCATGCACACACACACACACACACTCACAGGCTCGCTTTCGGTCGCGCACAAACACACACATGTCGCGCTCGCGGTCACACTCACCGGTTTCACACGGGGCTGAGTGAGCGCAAAAAGTGTTTCCTTTCCTGCAGGCGAGTCGGTGAATGAACAAATAAAAAGCGTCAGAAAAATCCCTTTTTCTAAAATACGATTCCTCTGACGCTTTAAGGATGTTGTCATCACCTCGTTCATATCTTGGAAGAAATACGCTGTCAACTAAACACAAGTAATTGAAAACATTGCTTCAGCGCACTAAAGCATGAAACATATTCCTCCATTTTCCACTGTTTACTGACTTGATCGTGATTAATAATCAACAACACCCGTGTGTGGAATAATCCTAATTTCTTTGGGCAGACAGATTTACAGTGAGTGATATCACAATTTAGCGCGGGGAACGAACGGGAAAACTAATAGCCCGGAGGCGTTTTTTGGCCCGCGATCCAAATCTACATTCTGTTCTTTCTGGCTGTGGACAAGTTGTTTGTTCAAAATTTGAATCGGCGCTGATTAACCGAGGCTTAAGCCAAACGTTTCTTAATCAGATAGTTGGAACTCACTCATGGAGACCCTTGGTTCGCTGTCAGTCTAGCTGACAGGGAGGAACCTCGAGCGAGTGACATTCCCACCCTGCACCCCCTGGTGAAAGACCCCTCCCTCATATGACACTACAAATTAATCAAGATCCCAGACAAACCCTCGCCCTTCATGCAACAAAAGGATTTTCCCCGGCCCTCTGCGGCCTCACCAGGCAATTAAACTACATGTGCGAGTGCATGTGCATGTGTGCATGCTGACATGCAGCTATATCAACAAGTGCACCCCATTTCATAAAATCCATGCATTAAACATGAGCAAATATCTGTGGCCTACCAGCGTGTATGTGTATTTACTTGAGTGTGTGTGTGTGTGTGTTTGTACATGCATGTGGAGGGAAGTGTGTTTTTGTGTGAAAGGTGGGGGGGGTTGGCGAGGAGAGGGGGCGCCGCGATCAGCTGTGTGCAGGTTGCCATCTTTGAGGGGTGGCTGGGTGGGGGGGGGGTGCGAGGACGTGTCGGCCCTGTGTGTGGGAACCCCGCGCTCCTCACTTCTCATACATTGTTCTCCGGCTCCTACAAACCGTTAATGCCACAAAAGATGCTCAGCCTATTGTGGCCCGGGACAGCTGAGGGGGGAGGGCAATGGGGCGGAGGCAGGCGAAAGGGAGGAGGGGTCTGGCCTAGCCTGAGCCGGGTATGGCTGCCTCGGATACCTCTCCTCCGTTCCTCTCCTGTCCTCGCTCCTCTCCTGTCCTCTCTCCTCTCTCGTCGCTCCT
This sequence comes from Lagodon rhomboides, assembly GCA_039737535.1. Taxonomy (NCBI): domain Eukaryota; kingdom Metazoa; phylum Chordata; class Actinopteri; order Spariformes; family Sparidae; genus Lagodon; species Lagodon rhomboides. The sequence continues at coordinate 11,698,070 of CM077802.1, read as the reverse complement.
CTTCGCTCTCTTCACTCAGCTTTGCCACTTAGCCCCTCTCAAGAGGATTTGGCCGGGCCGGATTTAGGGGGCTGATGCTTATCATACAAAAGAATTAAACCAACTCAAGGTCCGAGCTTTCTCTTCTGGTCCGCTACAGCTAATCTGAGAATCTGTGAAGGAGGGCTTAGGTGATGTTACATTTTCATTAGACTTCTGATGGCAAACGGGCCACTAATGGTAAGAGCCCTGGGCGCCATTGTGATGCAAATCCTGATTATTTCTTTAATTAAAGCATCAGAGGGGGGCAAGAGGGGAGAAGGGGTGGAGTTGACACCGACAGAACTGCATGTCCTTACCCCTACTAGACAAGGATTCTCACGTCCGTCCCAGACTGGAGATCTGGGGCTCTGGGGGATTTGGCTGGTTTGTGAAAGGCTGGTTGGGTTAGGGGATTGAGGCTGAGCCTTTGAATCTGTGACACAGGTCACTCATATTGCCTGAGAGAGCATGATTTTATTTAAGACCCAAACAACTTACATGACATTTGTTTTGATTAGTGCTGGCTGATAGCATCTCCATGTGAGGCGCACGTACATACGAAATTGGCACCCCGCAATGATAGGAGACCCTCAGAGCGCATCAAATTTGTGCTCTTTCGAATCATATTTTTTACCTCACAGGGACAAAATGTTCCTAACCACTGCTCTTATCGTATGTTCATCGATGCCGCGATAATTCCTGCAAAAAAACACAAACCCCTGAGGAAATGGATTCAGCGGGATGACTGAGCTCAACTGGAACCGTTCACAACAAACAAGCAAAACGATTGATAGCTGTGATGACCGTCTGTTACCGCAGGGTTGAAAATGAAGCCGGTTGCTGCCGGTTTCTGTCCTGATCCCCCGAGACGGTGCGCGCCACAAAAGACGAAAGCAGAAAAACACTGACTGCTGGGGTAGATGAGAGATCCACCCTCAGGATCTGTATTGTTTGTCCTCGCCACGGTTCTGGTATTCATGGGAAGACTCTGTGTACCCTGTGCGGCTGTGGACCAGATGTGGTCCTGAGCTGACTGTGGAGCGGGACGGGGACCACTGTAAGCACTGGAGACAGAGGGGAGAGAGAGAGAGAGACAGGGGGATAATGTGAGCGAGACATCTCCCAAAACACCTCTGATCACCCTCCAGTAGCGGTAGAGTGCTATATGTGTGTGCGTGTGTGCACACGTGTGTCATGGTTGGTGGTGAGTGCGCGCCGCTGGTGACGATGACTGTTGGAGGGAGTGGGGGAGGAGTGGAGGGCGGGAGAGGAAGGGGTGTGCGTGGAAACCCTGAGAACTTTTTTCCCTCTTGGCGTAGCAGCGCTGCTCTCCAGGAGCACCGAGTGTTGCCCCCCTGCAGCTTAAGCCTCTGTCTCTTTTTGTCCCCAGCACAACAGCCTGTGGCATTCCATGGCAGCAAATCTGGCTGTGCTGTCACATGGGGGAGATTAGCCAAACTAAGACCTCAATAGAATGCTCACTTTACTCACCCATTCCAGCAGTGGCCCGCCCCCCACACCCCCGCGACCAAACACCCTCACACACCCAATTTAACCGTTCCTCGTCTAGACAGAGTGCAAAGCGATTATTATTGGCATTATTAAGACTTATATGCAGTGCTCTTTATGTCATTGTCACATTCCCAGCGGCGCACATGAGCTGCCGAGCAATGAGCCCCGTTTCCCACTGCGAGGGACACTTCCGCGTTGATTGGGTCGGCGCGGCGCTCCACCTGGTCAAGACGTAGCTCCTGGGATTAGAGACACAGTGGATTTACGTCTATTTCCTATCCATTTTTCTCCGCAAAATGCGGTTTCTCCTGCCTCCTGGCTCCTCCGGTCCACCTCCCTTTCATAATGCAGTTATTCTGGGCATGGTCACAGATATTTAGAGTTATTCTAGCCACACCACCACCACTACCCACCCACACACGCACACACACACACACACACACACACACAGCATCCTTATCTGGCCGGGGACACTGAGAGGAGGATCTTCCAGGAAACGAAGCTCCAGCAGGCTGCAGAGGTCTGTGGCTGCCTGGAGGGACACGGGATGAACTGAGAGGGAGATCTGGGTTGAACAGAACCTTCTCCTAGGGGGTACGACAAGAACAAAGCCATCTGAGTGCATTTAGAGACAAAGAGGGGAAACACATATGGTTCATGTTTGTAGCATGTCAGACTTACACCATTTGCCCCTTTTATGCAACCCCTCCAGCCTCATTTACATATGTATTCATGCCCAAATGGGAATTATTAGATTAAGATTTACCAGATATATTCCCTGGTTACGTTTTGTCAAACCCGCTTACATCAGGTTGGAGTTAATGCACTGAAAGAGGACACTTCACAGATTATTCTAGTAGACCGAATCTGATGATGGTTATGATTGTAGAGTTAAGACCATTGTTCCAGTTATTGGTTCGGTGAATCAATCTTACTCCCTGGGTTTCGCTTTAAAGAAAAAAGCCGAGCTTCATCAGGCCCGGGAGCCGAGGCCACAGCATTAGTCTGAGTTTGCAGCTGGAGACCGGGGGCCACAGTTGCTGCGGCACAATGAATAATTAGGTTTATTTTCACGTAATGGTCTACTGCCCAGAGCAGCACCATTGCTAAGCATAGGCAAAAAGCTATTTTATCGCTGCCACATAAAAGGACCTCGCTTACCGCCTCCCAAAATGGATGTCATTAATGGAGCAGGTCTGGCTGGAGAGGGGTGAGGGTGGGGACATTGCAGGCAGGGGGAGGGTCCACACATCAAGGAAGGATATATGGGCAAGCGCTGCCCAATCCAAACTGGCGAGCCACACGGGGCCGTGCCTCAGTGGCACTGCCTCCCTCACCTGTTTTGCATTACAGGCAAGGGGCAAAAAGCAACAATAAACCGTGAACCATGAAGTTTAACCATTAAGCATTGCAATATAATTGCCGTCTATGGTATATCTGCTCTGAAGTCACGTACTTGACCCACATTTTGCTGAACTGGAACATACAAAAATCTGAGCCGCGTTTAGACCAAGAGGGAGGGATACTCAAGACCTACTCTACACTACGCGCTAATCGCAATCTCATGCCAGTGTCAGGACAGGTCACTGCAAGCCATATGGTTGAAAAGCTGGCTCGCTGGCTACAGGCACATAATTCACTGAAATTATACCTCACAAAACCCAAGTGGTGAGAACCAGAAGGGGCGTGAGGGACATTCCGGGCCAAAATGAGTTTTAAATGAAAGCTCTCGATGAACTCTTCGTCCTGCCAAAAGGGTACATGTGAATTCTAAACCGATACAGGGTCATTAATCAAATACCAAAAGACCTACAGTAACCAACAAAATCACCAGAGTAAGAGTTGGCAATATAGGTCTCTGCGAACCAAGTTGAAACTTTACATGTTGTAACTTTACGTGTCTTTATGTCAAATACCCAGTTCTGGTGGCAAATTGTCCCAACGTTTTGTAATAAGATCAAACAATTAGTCTCATGCTTAAACAGTGGTCTCTTGTTAATTACATCCAGTGGTTTCACACTTGCAAATGCTGAAGTGCTGTCTCGAACAGTGATCGCTCGTTAAATACATGGCTCCATGTTGAGTTTAACCAAGGGGTTTCACACTTGTAGAAATGTAGAAATGTCCTCTCAGACAGTGGTCTCTGGATGTTAAAAAAACATCCAGTGGTGTAACGCTTACAAATGTTGAAATGCCATCAGTGGTCTAACGCTTGGCAGCTATCTCGCCACCCCCTTCACTGGACTGAACAGTGAACAGTTTGGGACCAAGTGTAGGTAAGTGAACTTATATAAATTTAAGAAAAAACAATAAATGTCAAAAATATTGTTCATAAACTTTACTGTCATCCACATGTTTATAAAGATTTGATAATTTAATGAAGAAAATGAGGACAAATCATGTTGATTTTAGGTTTTGGCTCTCTTGTAAAGTCAAATGTCACTTTCCCGCCTCTGTTTTCTTACTTTCATCCACACATAAATAGAAAATTCTAATAATGACACTGCTTCCAAAAACAGAAGGCTGGTTTTCTTTATCCTCATCACTCAGTCTCTTGCTCGGTTCTGACGAAGGTGTCTGGCAGCTGCAGCCAACCCAGACGCACCGCAGCCCGGCGCAGTCCCAGCCGAGGCCGGCCAGGCCTGCAGCAGCACTGGACCTGCTGGCTTCTGCTGGACGGATTAAGTCATGCTTTTTGGGACACACTGTGAGACCCGGCGAGCTATCTAAGCTGTCAGTGATCCAACACAACCGGTGGGGGGGGGAGCAACGGTGACGTCTGCGAATCACGTCATGCACCCCCCATATCTCCCAACTCACCTTGCACCCCTGGCTAAAGAGTTGGACTTGGATCAGCATACAAGTCATGTTTGTCAGCCATTTCTGCAATAAAATGCTGACTAGCCAAGAAGTGGTTATAATAAAGTAAGATGGATTGGTCCAAGATGAAATTAATAGCTCTGGATCACTGTAGAGCTGGAGGTCATGGGCGTGTAAGCGCTCGGAGGGTGGGGTGCTCCGCCCCTGTAGGTCCATGGGTTTTTGGGTGGTTGCCCTCATCTTTCACCTCCATGAGCAATAAGGTGCCTGAGTCAAGTTTACCTCTCTTTGTCAAGCTTTGGGCGCCTGTCAAACAGACGAACCTTAATCGCCCCGTCTTGGCAGTTGACCCAGTTCTTATAGGCGGGCTTTGCAACGTGGAAGCTGTGGTCACATCCAGCATGTCCATTAAGGACACATTAATCCCAAGTCGTTACATCCCCAGGGGCGCGGGATTACCCAAAAAATCTAGGGGGGAAAAAAAATGGATTATTTATGGGGAGACGGCGATATGTTGTTGTCACCTATGACCCCTTTGCCGCTCTTGTGACGCACGCACACACACAGGAACACACACGCATACGCAGTCAGTAGCAGGAGTGAAGTCAGAGCTTGGCACGGGAAGCCGGTGCGGGTACCTGAACTGTCACACTCTTGGCGCAGCTCATTCGGGCTGTTATTTCCCCCCTTCCTATTCCTTCCATCCTTCCCACTTTCCACTCACAACAGGCAGTTCCATGCCAGTGGGGTCACCATCTCACACAGCGGTCTCACAATGCCGTATTGTCCGCTATATGCTAATGTCGGTGGTTAAAGCAAGTGATTTTGGGCAAAAAGTCGACAAAGGTTTGTGATGTTGCTCAAACAAACAGCAATTTCCTCCCCCCCACCCCCTTCCCGTTCAACAGATTCTGCTATCAGGCATTATCCAGCTGTCTCATGTGGTAGCCTTTTGGCTAATAGCTCCGAAATTAGTATTCATGAAGCATCCTACACTTCCGTGCTTGTTTGCTCTCTGCTGTGTTCTCACCATAAATTTGGCCCCCGGAGCAGCAACTTTCAGTGGTTCAGATACTTCTTGTTTTGTGACTGTGTGCATGTGGGCCTGCGCACATGTTGAGTTCACACATGCATTGGGTGATATTGTATGTGTTTTATTAGTAACTCACTGATATACGTCGCCTCGAAAAAGCTTGCAGCGTAAGAAGTGAATCTGGAATTCCCGCAAAGCACCGTGACCTTTTGATGTCTAATCGTTTTCGTAGTTACTGGAAAGCTTTCAGAACTCTTTCAGTTGTGTTCTCTTCTCTAATTTCTGACCTTTCTCGTCAGAGACACAAACTCCCTCTGCAACCCCGAGTAACACAATTCGCTGCAAACTTTGAGAGGTAATCGGGAATTTTTAACCCATGGCAGCGTGTGGAAAACACACAACCACAGCGTCGGGTCGGACGTGGGAACAAGGGAGTACGCGTGCTGAGACAGAAGCTGTGAATCCCCACTCCCAGAGGGTTACAGCTGGGAGTGTGTGAAGTGTCGTACTCCCCATGGCAGAGGGAATGCACCCCTGGAGGCCACAGGACAGTCCGAGCCATCTCCGGGGAAAAGGGAAGCACAGACCACAGAGGTTAGAACGGAATACTCATAACAATCATCACGTCACTGCACAGCGAGGGGCTGACAGGACGGCGTGTTTAGATGCGGCAGCAGACTCAGAACTTCCCCTTTAGAGGTTTTCAAGACATGTGTCTGTATGATATCACCCATGTCAGACAGACACATAGAGAGAAGTGAAAGTGGATAATGTCTGCGTTCAGCCCAGTTATGATGTCAAAGCGTTTAGAGGCCTGATCACGCTGAGAAAGTCTCTCACATGTGAAACATGAAATGGAAATAACATAAGAAAAAAACAAAAGTCAGAACTCAAATGTGACAGAGGTGATTGAATGATGTACGTACACAACAGGTGACTAAGAGGGTGAGGCAGTTTTCCTTGAATTTATAGGGAGCAGTAGCTCTTTGAATCATAGAAAAAAAGAGAAAGCATCATTGTTCCATTTAAAGTGTAATATACTGAGCCATGTGTTTCTGACATATTTAGCAGTGTTGTAGAAAAGTACCCAAAAGTCATACTTGTACTTAAAAGTGAAAGTCACACATGAGCAAGTATCTGACATGAAGTAATACAATTAATTCTGTGACAATATGAACCTAACTATCAAAAGTAAAGTCAAAGTAAATTAGTACTTTATAATACCGTGTATAGTATGTTTATCTTTATTCTAATAGTTTTTATTTTATTTTCTATTCAAATTGTTGTTTTATTCTTCAGATATCTCTTTATCATTCTCTCTATTTGACTCTTGTGCTGCTGTGTTACCTGTGAATTTCTCCCAAGGGGGATCAATAAAGGAACATCTTTTCTTTGGGGTTTGTTTTTTATTCCGATTGCCATGAAATACATTTAAAATGAGCTCCTTTGTCTCTGATGTAGCATGAAATCTGCAAAGTTACTCTTAACTGTAGTTGTCAAAGAAATGCAGTGGAGTAAAAAGGACAACATTTGTGTTCAAAATGTAGTGGAGTGGTAATATACAGACATATTTTAGTCAGGTACAAGTACCTCAAAATTGTACTCAAGTACAGTACTCGAGTAAATGTACTTACAGTTACATTACATTACTGTCACTCTGTGCGTGAAAACATGGAAAACAGTATTAACCCAGCTGTTTTACTGTTTTTTTAGTTATCAGATTTAATTAAATATTTATTATTATCAATTCCTTTTATTTATAGAATTACTATAATTACATTTTGACTTAGATTACAACATTTCTGTAAGACACAGTCACCACTTACTTCAATTATTGTCTCCTTTTTTTACTTATTTTTTTATTCATTATTTCATTTATTTTTATTCCGTGGAGTAGAAATGAAAGAACAGCTGGAAAAGTGCTTTTCCTCAGCCTTCTCAAAACATTTACTCTCTCAAAAAACAAACTTATTTTGTCTTCTTTGATGCTGTCTGCAGTCACTTTGTGTGAACATCAAACATCTCCATTAAACGGGCTGCTGTAGTCGCTGACAGGAACAGCGGCCCTGGCTCTGCCTACCTGCTGCTGTCCCGGACTCGCTACATGCACCTCTAGTGCCACAGACTCAACATGACAAATTGCTCAAACGCGTCACAAAGCCCTTGAGCAGCAGTGCACATGCTGTTTGAGAAATGCGGCCTTAGCACGAGGATTTTTCCAGCACCCTTTCCTGGACGCAGTGGAACTAAAGTCTCATACCGGGTATCAGTTTTCAGTTTCCAGCTCCCTATAATCGAACAAATTGCTTTGAATCAGATTTACTCGCACGGTCTGTTCTTTGTTATATGGGTTCAGAGTGATTACGGGATCATGCCTGAGCTTTGCCTCAAACGATGACAAACTACATGGATTCTCCGACTAATGTGAGCTCCCCTCGGCCAGCTTTACGTTGCTATACTTCTGGCGCGCTGCCGTATGAGGAGCCGCGCTGCCGACTAGCTCAGGTCGTGAAGGAAAGATGAGGAAGTTTGTGTTATGGCACAAAAAAAACGTAATGATGAACGGCTTCATCCTGCGTGAGACAAATTCTTTTGAGAAATGACTTTTTCAGGATTCATTGAGCTCTCACTGGCTCCAAGAGGCCATGATTGTTTTTTCATTATAAAATCCTTTGGAAAGAGTTTCTTAGCCAAGCTGTAAAGTTATTAATTGGCCACTTGCTGCTTGTTAATGATCAGTTGACTAAATTTCCTTAAAGAAAACGCTTTAATGTGGGATTATTTGTCAAAACGCATATGAACCGCCATCTGAACTCACACTTAATCTATTATGATCTATGCGGGAGGGCACATTTACACACATTCAGACGCTGATGCATGATAACAAACACACATGCACCAGAACAGTCGCCAGAATGGAATCGAAATCAGCATTTTTCCTTTCTGTAAGTATGTACGTTTCGGCAACACGTGTCAATTTCAGCCATTTCAACCGGGTACGCCAAAACATAATCCAAAAAAAGGACTGTGGTGCGTTGTGACAACATGAAAAGTAAAATTGTAGCTTAAGAAGTGCACACTGGCAACATTTATTAGGGCGATTTGGTTGCACGCGCTCCCTTTGAAGGTGAGTATCTCGAGTGCAGCGTGATAGCAAATCTGTAAGGAGACGCCGGCCGAAAGATCTACTTTTCTGTCCCAGCCCGTCACGTCAGGAAAAGCTTTCTTTCATTTCATTTTGTTTCATCAGAACTTCAGAGGGGTAAACATTTTACTAAATAAGCTCTATTTCGTATCACATTTCTTTATTCGAAAAGAATTACCTCCTGTCATGTACTGTAGTCAGACACGATGCACGTTAAGACAACTGCGCTCCCTTTAATATTTCCTCTCTTGAGGATTTAATTTCCCTCAGCCTCACTGACTCTTTCTTCTTTCGCTCTTCCCTTCTTGCCATCATAGTTCTGGCACAAAGTTGGACGGTAATTGAGGCGTGGAAGTAAATTCAGCGTGACGTGTATCAATGCGTGTCATTTGAGAAATGGCAATCACTGTCTGCGCTGTCCAATAACGAATCCTCTGGCGTGCAGATCATATGAAGAACGACTGATGGAGGCGAATAAACAACAACAACAACAACAGCGCACAAACTCCGCGGATCCTGCAAGTGATCCTGATGGATTCATCTCGAACAATGTATGCGCAGTTAAAACTGTGCAATGCAATAACAAAAGTGCCCCGAGTTTCTTTTCAGTAGACATTCCCATGGTTTCAGCTGTCCCAGGTGCCTGCCAGGAAGTTGCTGGCCCATAGCAACAGACAGCCACTTCCTCGCAGGACCAGGTGATTGACAAAGACTCAACCTCTTCTGCCAAGCACTCGGGGTTAAAAGTGCCATTTCCCATACTGAACAAAAGACAGCGAAGCGTATCAATTTCAGTTTTAATAGGCACCCTCTGTGCTCAAGGTTAATAAGCAGAGTCAGCAGCAGCAGCGCACAAAAGAGTGTGTATCTTACAGGAAGATGAAAAAAAAATGCATTTTACGGCCGCGGCTTTTTAATCTTAGGCCAGCGCGATGTCAGCTGTCGACAGATTTACACTTGGGTAATGACAGCACGGTTTATATGGACGTGAGTAAATCATGCTCCGCAGCTATCATACATATCTCAACAGAGAGCAGGACATGATTGCGGAGTGACATGCGTCGGAAGCGAGGGAACGCGTTCAAGGAGAAAAGGGAAAAAAAAAGAAAAAGTGAGCAGACGCGACAGACGACCCAACCCTGGGATTCTGGGCCGCCTTGTGATGTAAACAGCTGCGTGTTATCCAGCTTACAGCAATGAGACGTGACCAAGCCTCCCACCCCGGTGCATCATCTCCCCAGGATCACTCCGAGGGGGAGATACCATCAGACGGTAGCGATAGCATCGGATGCAGGCCCCCAAACATCCCTCCACAGACAATATCGCTAATTTGTCCCTCTCTCTCTCTCTCGCTTCTTCGGAGTTCCACTTAGAGCGCGTAAGCTTTTGTTTTGTCAAGCGGAGACAGCGAGACAGATTCCTTGTCAAAACTCTTTTCCTTCAGGCCTCTTTCGCGAAAGACTTCCAATCTGTTGACTCCACTCAGCTGTAAGGATCTGTGTGTGTGTGTGTGTGTGTGTGTGTGTGTGTGCATGGCCAAACATAAGCCCCGCTGCACATTTCCTTTGCAGTAGCTGTTGAGCTCATCAGGTTTTGAAGGAGACGGCTCCTCTGACAGGTGTCGTTAAAGTATGAGTAAGTGTATCTGTGCGCGGGGACGCTCACGGGCTCGCAGTTGCCTATTATTAAAGAAAACATTCAGTGGTCGCCATAGCGATGGCTGCTGGGAGTGCTGACAGGCCCGTGTCAGAGCGGAGTTTCCACCCCGGATCACTCCATCTCTCCACCCTTCTTCACATTGCTTTTGTCAAAACCACTGAGGCATTCTCTAATACCACTTTCCTTCGCTCTCCTAACTCCTCTTTATTATTTTCACAGCACTCCCCTCAGTCCACATCGGGGTTATTATAGTTTGCTAGACATAAACTGAAATAGGTGTAAACAAACATTTTAACTGTCTGAAGTGAAAACAAAAACTAGACTTGTTTATTGAGACTGGGACGTCTACATCAGTGGTCCCCAAAGTGGGGACCGGGGGCCCCCAACGGTCCCTGACAGGGTTCCACAGGGTCCACAGCAAAAAGGTCATAATTCATTTTCACTAATTCCATCCAGTCACTGGTTTCATAAACTTTTTGTAATAAAATTCTTTTCAGATGGTGGACCCTGGGACCAAACTTTATCACATGGGGGTCAAATTTGCGGCAGTTCAGCGGTTCTTGACACAAAAAGTTTGAGAACCACGAGTCTGCATGACCGTGAGTAATGTGCATTCACAAAGTCTCGTGTTTGTAGTAACTGCTTCAAAGTTATGCTTCGAGTACTGACTCTGTACCCTTCATAAAAAAGCTAGAGCAAGAATTGAAGCTAATAAAAACTGAGCTGAAACAAAACTTTGAACAATAAAGACTAAGCTGAAATGAAAAGACCTCTCTGGAAGCTAAGTGAATAGATAACAAAAATTTAAAGGGGCAAGGAAGAAGAAATTCAAACTCAGAATATTTACAATATTAATGAGATAAATACAAACTCAGACAGAATTATTTTTTCCATAACTGAATAAACAAGCTGTTCTCAGAGTAAAATAACACAGTTTGAAGCTAGAAAGGTGGCAGGGTCCGCCACATATAAACAAAGTGAAACAGTAGGAAACTGTGTTGTCCTTTAAGGTCAGTTTGTTCATTCATGAAAACAAAGAGACAGTTTGTTTATTAAGTTTGTTTTGGCATAACAAGTCTTCCCCTTCTGATTAAAATCTCTTAATAAAAACCACACTGCACCTTTAAAACAAACAAAAAATAAATAAATAAATAAATAATAATAAAAAACTCTGGTCCATAGGCTCTCCTTGACAGCCGACCAGTTTTTTGCATACACACACTCTGACACACACCTCTATTAGCTCTTGAGAGACAGGCAGCAGCAGGCAGAGCTGCCTCAGTTTTCACACTTCACCTCGGGCTACCGCTGCGTCTTCTCAAGGCGTAATCCTTCATATTTACCATACAGTCCCATTATTTCACACTAAACAAAGCTGTCATCTCCATCTGTCTCCACACGTCAGAAACAAGGGAAACAAGTTCGTGCCTGAAAGTTACAAAGCTGCACGACTGCACTCGCGGGTCTGAATTCGTGGAGGAAACCTTAAAGCAGCTATTTGCTGTGTGCGAGAGTTCACGAGGCAGTAAAGAGTGCATGCGTCGCGGAGTTAAGCCGGCAGGTATGGCCGCCGCATTCAAGCTGTCAGTCACTGTAATGTTCATTGAGCGCGGGCAAATAACGGTGGCTAAGGGATACTTGTGTGAGTGTGGCACAAAGTAGCACACATCCGTTCATGCGTCTCACCCTCCCGAGCACAGTTTACTGGGCACAAGCTGTCAGCTTATGTGTTCTGCATGACTCAGATTTTCTGATTAGTGGCCTGTTTGCATAGATACAGCACAACAAGAAAACGGACGGGGCTGAAGAATAACTAATGGCATGCTCGGATGAAAGGAATGATTTAGTAGGAGGTTCAAAATACGGTCAGCGACAAGTACCTTTGACTTGTGACATCTGTAATATATGTTTGTGAGGCTGCATGTATGCGAGAGGGGTGAGAGTTTGTTGGTCGGCACGAAGACGCGAACATCCAGAGGATTTTCACTCTTTCTTCCCCTGCAACACACAAAAGCATTTATACGTCGCGGACGGTTAATCCCACCTGGTTTAATGATTTGACTTTGGCTTCCCTACTTGTTTTCTAATTCAAATGATTAAATGGAAATAGGAGTCTGGACGCGGGAAGGATTTGGTCAACGCACGTCAGTCTACATATGAGCCCTGTAATATGCTGGCAAGCCGCTCAGTGTTTTCCCTGCATTCTTTGATTGCCCGCAATTGCCAGATCTTTGAAAAATAATATGCAGGATAACATGATAGATAAATGGAGCATGCATGTATGTTGTGGTACGAGTTTAATCTACCATCAAATTGTTTGCCTGGTGTTCCCTCTTGCGTGATAATCTTTAATACAGCGCAGCAGCGAATGCTGTGCTGTATTTCATTCCGTTGAAATTAAAAAAATCTTTCTCAGTGTGTCATGAACGAGCGAGCCGGAAGCGAGAGCACGAGGCGAAAGCCTGTTGCTCCGCTTCGTTCAGAGTTTGTTGTAGTTACGACGGTGTTAAGGGTAAACACTGCTGATGTCATCATCCACCTGTAGATGCGTTGACATGTCACCTCACTGAAATATGAGTCTCCGCCCCTTTCCAGTGGCAGGGCTTGTCAGACTCCTGATAATATCAGTGTGGGTGGGGGGGCAGAAAAAGCTCAGTGGGCTCAGGATGGATTATATTCCTCAACACATATGATGCATCCAACGTCCATACAGACATCCCTCCCTTCAATCAGACAGCATTATCTTGATTTGGGCCGATGCATATGTGGGGATTAAGAGCAGAGCTGTACCTCAGCGTAAACACGACCTGGACAAACAATGCACGTCTATAAGCAGCGTAACTGCCAGAACAACTGTTGGCAATGTATTTCAGCGTTTTGATTTTTGATGATTATGATTTCTTTATGTTAAATTTTCAGTTTCATATTGTGACAATGCTGTGCTTATGCTTCTCGATAAAAATATACACTTTAACACACTCACAAATGTTAAAACCCCATCTTGAACAGTGGTCCCTGGCTTGAAATGTCACGTTTGATGTGTTGCAGCTTTACTTTTCTACATGTTCAATTCTCAATTTCATGTTGGCACAACGCTGTGTGCTTCTGCTCTGGTTAGGTTTAGACACAAAAACCACCTGGTTAGGAAAAAGATCATGTTCAGGCCTTCTGTCACCATGGCTGAAAACTGTCAAGACATCTCTTTCAGCTGCAGATTGCCCTGGCATCTCGTCCAAACACTGGGTTTTGTTGCCACTAACAAGGATGAAATATGTCTTGACATCATTACAAATGTTAAAACACCATCTTTGAATAGTGGTCTCTGGCTTGGAAGCCATCTCGCCGAGCTGTCACATGTAATTCAAACGTGGAATAACATGTTTTATTCTGGCAACTGGGCTGCGACAATCTGCTTGGTGTCTCTCTCTGAGCTATCGTGACCGATCCCGTCATCCAGCAACGTTTCTGTATCTTAAGTGAGCTTGTTGTGGTTAAAGGTGCAACATGTAAGAATTGGCCGGCTGTCAAATTCATAATCAGAGCAAATAAGGAACAGAATATCACCAGAGTAATCACTAACTGCCTTTGACTGTGGCTGCCATTAGCTAGTTAGCTCAGTTAGCCATGCAGCTAGCGGTCCGGACTGGGAGCATGGGAACCAAATGTGTGTTTACACCCTTTGCACAGGAGCTTTGGCCCGGGACGGGCTGGGGCTAGCTGGTTAGCATGCTAACTTATTTGCAACACAATAAATAGACATCATAATGTAAAAAAAAATTATTTCTTCACATTCTGTTGATGATTTTAGTTATTTTGGATGTTTCTAGCTTATGTCATACGTAGTGGCCCTTTAAGTTTACGGTTAGAGTATCTGTCAAGTCTATCTCAGCATCAATTAGACGTGATGACATGTTTGTGTTCCCTCTAAACTAAACATTTTCAGGAATAACAGCAGCGGACTCGTCTCGAAACACCCATCTACCTCTGTGTAACCTGTCGAGCTGCAGTTTGCTTTTAATGTGTTCTGACATCCTGGTCTATTTGCAAGTCATGGCCATGCAAAAGTAAGCCTCTGAGAGATTTGTCATAGCGCAGCGACGTGATTTATGAATAATTTTCCACCAGCGTGAAATCATCACCAGTGTGCTTTTACAAGCAGGATAATATAAAATGTTGGCACTCCCGCCCAAGTCCTTTCATCTCATTCTCTTTTCCCCCCTTAATTTTCCTCTTAATTTTTTAAGGCACGTGGCAATAAAGGAGCTGGTAAGAATTGGAACGGCTGCCATCCGATGACAGATTCATGGTGAATTTAGGAAGAGGCGTTTGAAGTGATGCACAATGAAATTGTTACACTTCAAGGCGTGAACGAGCTTGGAAACGCGGCAGGATGAAATCAGTTAACGAGCAACCACTGTCAAAATACTTATGTACGAGGAGCGTATGCGTTGCGCTGTGCCAACATATAAATGTAGGGCACCGCGCACACATACTGTATCTCATTCCCCTTAATCGCTCACCTTTGCTGTCTCGCACACACGCAAGCCCATGCAAGTGTGCAAACAAACACACGATGCACAGAGCCATCAGATACAGAGCTGCTGACAGTTGCTTTGGACTGATACTCTCCAGCTACGGTGACAGGCCAAACAAGTCTGAGCAGCGTATATTCATACACTTTTCATTACCCTTGGCCTGAGGCCTGAGGCACAGTAGGCAGTCGCAACAGGGTGGGGCTCACGTACCTTTTACTGTGGCACCAGACCTGGCAAAGAGTCACGCTGCTAAGGCAGCAGGAAGTCAAGAGTCTTTTAGAGTTAGCAAACATACAGTACGAATACTTTGTCCGAGCCAATCATATCTGTGATTATTTTGACAGCTCTGTGTGTATAGAGGTGAGAAAAAAAACACTGTAAAACTCAGCCGAACCCATTCCCTCTTACTGACTACGGCCACGCATGACATCCAATTATTTGAATCCGGTCTCATTCCCATGTGGTTGTGTGTCAGCGAGACAACATCTATATCAGCCTGTCCTCTCAGTGAACTGTGCTCTGCGCCCTGACGAGAGCGTAGGGGAACAACAGCCCTCATGGCTATGGGACAGGTAAATTGCACTCCGAGACAAGGAGCTGTTTGTGCGAGACAGAAACATGACACGTCGTGATGCAGGAAGTGAGCTTTTCTCTTTTTTTTTTTTTTTCTCCTTGCACTGTAAAATAAAGAATTAAACCCTGGGAAGAGGGAGAATTATAGAAACAATACTGGCACCTTTGTGTCTGTGGAGGTGTTAGAACAAAGTGATGTATGACTGACAAGCAATACGTTCCCAAGCCGTGCATGTCTCGTCACGAACGGAACTGCAGCACAGTTTGTACAACAGAGGGATATTACCGTTCAACACTGGATGGTACAACAAAATTGCCCTGGGTGCTTGCCCAGGCAGTAACCGAGCTGTGGAAGTGTAACAGTCTTCATGTGTGCAAGTCACTGCAGAGCAGACGTGGAAGGAAATCTTAAGCTCTCCTCTTTCCTATTTACAACTGCTTTGCATACACCGATGCAGCGGGCACCACGGTCGGACCGAATACTCGAAAGCAGGATCCAGCATGCATAATATCGAATTTTGCAGGATTCAGCTGTTTTATTTTCCCCCTGCTGCCACTTATCAGCTTCCTCGTGTCCCCTGAGAGAACACCCTGTGTCTGCGAACGTGTAAACCAACACCCTCGCCATCCGCAGCAAATCACTGTGTCTTTATGCCTGTCTCATCGTGGTGTAAAAAAATACTTTGGGTCCACTTTAACGAGACAGCGATTAAGAAACGTAAGGGATATGTTGCCTTCTGAGAAAGCTATAGGTTTGGCTCAAGAGTCGATACCCTCCTGTGACGCGTAACAGTATCTGAATATAAAACTGTGTCAGTCTTACCTTATAGCCCCGCTTGGCAGCGCGGCAGTTATGCTAACATATCACGTCATAGAATCATTTGAAATGCCAAGATGCAGGAGACGCTAATGATCTGCGCTGTGTGGGAAAGCCGGTGCAGCATTCGTGGATGGGATCTTGAGAGATTCAAAGTCGAGTAATATATGACTATGATATAGATACCATATGTTCCCCCTGACTCTCAAGCAGGACCGGGAGGTTGACGGATGATGAGGTGCGAGGATGTCAGATCCTTGACACTCAGAAAGCTGGACGATAGAGGGGAGGAAAAGGGAAGAGATTGAGGGGAAAACGAAGCGGGGATAGGAGGTACGGGTGCTGAGAGAGATTCAAAGACAGTTCCCATGCGTCGTGCCAAGTATAAGGCTGGGGCATACAGTCTATGACCTCACTGCTCTGTGGCTGGGTAGAGCTGCGCGGTAACCTCAATGCATTAGCTTGCTCCACTTTTGTGGTTTTGTTTGGGATGGATCACGAAGGCCCAAATGGAGCACCGAACATGGAGGTGGGCGGGGAGCCCAAAAATGAGCCGGAGCCGGCCAAGTGCTTGTGGTCGTCTAGTCGGGTCAGCCCTGGTCAGGGCAGAACATCGCCCCATCCATCCAGCAAAGCAGGCTTACCCTGGCCTCTGTAGTGACTGCGTCACAAGAGAGAAGCCCCTCTCTCTGACCCAGGCCCTTAGTCTTTGCAACCCCTTTGGACTGAGCTGCCATGCTGCTTTACTGGTGCAGATGCTGGAGCCGGAACAAGGATCACAGCCAACTGGCAATGGAGGTGGAACCACTGCTCTAACCCTGCACTAATGTGAAAAGTAAAGCTGTATGTGAGAGCAAGGGAAGGGGCCATTTTAGGATTAGGGCACAGTACCCTTAGTAGATACATTAAAGCGGTGATAGAATACATCCTGCTGAGACCGAAGTGGAAAAAGGAAAGTGACAAGGGATAAAATGTCTGAGAAATGAGTGGGCAGAAAAAAAAAGGTGCTTCAGGCTTAAAACGTCGAGCGCCTCAGTAGCCAAGTGGTTACAGCACTTTCCACACAGCCAGAAGGTCGCAACTGTCGCCGGGTTGATTCCAGACGCCGACCGTTTTGTTGCATGTCATTCCCGTCTCTCCCCCCCATTTCCTGTCTGCTTCTTCACCTGTCACTATCCAATGAAGGGTGTTAAGGTTACAATCCATCCTCTGGAAACTGTGCTCAACCCTGATGAACTAAACGCACTTCTAAATGTTGCATTCGGCCATCTTGACAAATCAGGGCAGACATCATTATAGAGCTGCACTCGTTTCTTTCTCAATTAATTGATTAGTTGTTGATTATTGAATAATCATTGCAGGTATACACCATTATGCAGTGCACATTTTTCTGTCCAATTTTCCGAGTTGTAACTTAGCAACTTAGCTAATTTCACAGCTGATGAAGTTTGTGCACTAATGCGAGTTTGTTGGCAAGCTTACGAGCCATACGCAGATACGCTAACATCTGATTTGTAGCACTATAAAAAATTAGCATTGCTTGCCTTATTAAATCGCTCTGTAAATTCCGTGACAGCCGTGTTTTATTTCCCTTTTTGTAGCCCATTTGTTTTACATTATTTGCACACTCTGCACAGCTGTATGCCACAGACCTGACTATGTACACTGAAATGTGGTTTGGAGAAAGACGTGTGACGCAGCCGCAAAGTGCCTACCGTTCGTGATGTACAGAAATAAAGAGATCGGGGCTGTGCATGTGTGAACTGATTTGTAGGTTTGGGAACGCTCGCGGGACACGCAGCAACATTCACGTCATGCTTACAAGAGAGCGCTCCTTCTCTCTTTGTATTCCTCTCCCACAGAGCTGAACTCCATCCAGCAGCTCTATCCAGCTCTAGCATGGATGCTAACCAGTCCCAGGTGCTGTCAGAGCTAGGCTAACACAGTAGGCCCACCTAGACTGCGAGGCCTTGGGTTTCACCTCAAACCGCAGGCGGCCCTCACTCAAAGATCCAGACTATACCATAAAAAGTGCCGTGGCTAAATCGGGCTAGCCGTTGTGCGAGCACGTCATAAATCTATCTGCATTTCCATCATGCACTGTGAATCTCAATCACATTTCTAGGTTCCATGGACTGAGGTTGTTTTCTCTTGTTAAGCCCTCTGTAAGCTCTTGAACAAAAGGGATTGCTCAATGCAACCCCTGTCAACCAGTAGAGCAGCAAATAAAAGATTAAGAGATGCCAAACTTGAATCCAAGCAGGCTCTTTTCAAACCGAGATATATTTGTTTTCTTTTCGTAAATCCTCATCTTGATGAACCAGCGCAGGGTTACAGCCTTTTCTTGAACTTCCTGTATTACCCCGCTGTAGTTCCTGTTTCTGCTGGAGGTGCACAGTTTGTGCGTCTGGTTGATAAAAATGAGGGTCAGACCAAACAAGACTTTTTCTTTCGAGGCCATCTGCATATCTTTAAATGTAACACCGTCCGACAGACGAACGCGCCGCTGAAAAGTAAAACAACTGGTGCTTTGCTACTTGCAAATTCTCTGCCGCCATTTCGCCTTAACAGTCTGTCAGGTGTGGGTATTCGGACATGCAGGCAAAATGTGGTCTCCACATTGTCTACATGGCCCCTTGCCAGCAGTGTGTGAGGGCAATGTGCTTGCAGACTCGGGCAGGTGTAGGGAGGGGGTGCAGTGGCTACGTGCCTGCAAAATGGTTTTACAGGGGCCACGCTAAAGGGACGGGATGTACTATGATAAATATCCTATACAGTACGCCATGCCCTGCCACCATGCTCTGCATATAGATATGCCTCGCGCGTTCTGCACGATCGCATACCAAGAACAAGCTAAATATCACGTAATCCCTTCCCTATCGCTTCCATCGCGGCCCTTCCTGTGTGCACACACTCGTATAAACTCCCCTCCACCTCACCCCTTCCCAACCCTTATATCTCACTCCTCCCTCCTTCGTGTTCTCCTCAAGTAGGAGCTGCCACCCTCCATGAAAGCAGCAGTTCGAGATAGCAGCCAAAGCGGCTTAATGACATCATTTTTTCCACAGCTACTATCACCCCCATTACCCCAAATCCTGCTCGACAGTGTCATTATCTCACCTGGCATCGGGCCCGCGAGTCGTTGCCTGCGCTCCTTGCCACCCCCCCCCGCTTCCATGCCCCGCTAAAACACACAGGCACGTACGTACACACACATGCACACATTGCCACCCTCTACCCTTGGAGTCTGAGCCAAAGCCTGCAGCCGGCAGCGCTGTGAGAACATGTCCCCGCACATCCAGTTTCTCGGAGGCCATTTTAGCTTGTTTAGCTTGTCTAAGCCTGAGCGCAGGAGACAGCACAAAGCTGTTTGTGTTCGTGCAGGGCAGGACTCTTTTTTTTTTTTTGATAAGACGTTACATCAGCGACGGCGTGCACAGGGGATGCTATACATCTCAGTGACCTCAGCTTTAACGCAAAACTACAGTGTGTCACAGTGCCAAGCAGCCAGATCCCACCCCACAGCTGCATCGCTACAGCTTTTTGGCCTGTTTTGGAGGCACACGCACACACATTGACATCGCGCACGGCGAAATATACCCCCTCCCCCTCCCCAAAAAGAATATAATTTAATCATTGCAAGAAGAACGTCTCTATTCCAACACGATGAGGTCATTCCCTTCATCTTTTTATGCCTCTGCTCTCCTACCCAGAGCTGTATCACTTCATCTTAAATGTTTGATGAATCCACTGGGTGTTTATCTCTCCTTGCCTTTTGTTGCTGCCTGGCGGGGTCCGCCACAGCCTGGCTGACATCATCCGATTGTGAAGGCTGATTTGTTTTTGTTGTAGTGTCTCTATCGGCAGTCATCTTATTCAGCTACTGTTTGCTTTTCAACCCACACGGAGACAAGTCTCTTGTCAACACTCAAACATGACATCATGAGTGCGAGGCAGCTCACCAGGACGTGAATTGTTGGTGAGGTAAGGCCGTAAGAGTAGCAGAGATACGGAGGTAGAGCACACAGTAGGCCATGAGTGATGTGGAAATGAAACACAAGATCTCCTTTAAAGTCATGTCCTGCGGAGAGGGGCCCTACGGAGAGCAAGGTAGAGGCCTCTGTCATCTCTTTCACAACAAGGACACATCCCTAACTCTGAACAAATAAAAGGATATGCCTAATCAGGCAACCCACATAAAAGGCTGCACAAAGTCATCTAAATAAATAACGTGTTGAAGTTATTCTAAGCAGCAGCGAAATGTTTGTACAGGTGGGTACAAGAAAGCACTTTAATCAAATGTGACATTTGCCACAGGTTCAATATCTGGCTGTAATTTTTTTTTTTTTTATGGTGGCCTGAGTCCTCCTCCATTGAAAAAGCATCATAAATAACGTATGACATAAATTGTCTGGAGGTTTTCTTATCTGCACATTTCAATCACGGTGTTGCGGTCTGAGTTGATTAGTGAGTGATGACTGACTGTGTGGGTGAGAAACACAGAACGTGAAAAACAAGTATCGTTACCTGCCTGTCACTGAGAGTCCTGCTTAGAAAACAACAAATAACTTCCGCTCATACACCTTTGGCAAACATCCATTCATTTCACAAGAAGTGTTTGGCTTTCACTGAGGTGATCAGAATCTGTATTAAATTTGTGAGCGAAATGACCAAAGGTAAAAACCACACTAGAAGATCTTGTCAGTCAACGTGTGCGTCCGTGCGTGTGTCATGCTCGTTGCCATGCAGGTGCGGGGCAGTAAAGCGAGGAGGGGAGGAGGTGAGGTGCTGCGTGGTGTTGCGTTGCGAGGAGGCAGTGGGTGGTAGGGGTGGAAGTGCAGTGGAGATAATCCCCGGCTTTTGCCCTAAGTCCTGTGCACGCTGGGCAGATCAGGGACTGAGGGAGGAGTGGTGCTACCCCGTGGCAGTCACCCAGCCCCGAGCCTTCCACCTGACCATCCTGGCAGCCCTGCAGCCCGCAGGCCCCCCGAGACTCGGCCTTCATCTTCGATCAGGAGCTGCTGAACAGTTACGGCTAAGTCTGGCTGAACAGACTTTGAGCTCACTGTTGGCGTGACTGTGTCCTGAACTGCCCCTGTCCACTCAGCATTAGCATGCTCTAAATTCCAGAGAGATTTCCCGATCACCTCCAGCACTTCACACTAGTTGCAAATGAGCATCTTGAGGCATTTAATAACAGCTATTGTTACTACTGAGCGAGGGTGAAGTGTCTTGTGTATCAATATGCGGGACAGAGCGGGTCAGTGGGTTAATGTGTTCAGTATGGCTATCGGTTGGCCCTGGGGAGAGATGAAGTTGAGAGGTTAACCCGGGGGTCAAAAGGTGAGGTAACCTCAGAGCACTGCTCCAGGCCGAGCCCCGATTCAGCTGGACACCCTGAGGAGAGACCCCCTTCAACCCACACATCACCCGGCATGCAGTTGGGAGCACCAGCTGTTAAAAGGAGCAACGGAGGCAGGGAGAGGGAGGGAGCTCAGCTGACAGGATGTAGTCCAGTCCCCAGACACTCTTTCACTCCCATCCATCCGTCCCACACTCCGTGTTTGTTATCAATCACTTTCCGTGCTGGTTCAGAACTATTTCCCCCATAACAGTAAAGTTTTAACATTTTTCTGTCGTCTCAACCGGCTATAAATAATGCCTTTAAATGCCTTTAAATGACACCAATTTCTGAAGAAGTTCTGGATGTGAAACCGAAAAAAACATTGTGGTGTTTCAGTTAATTGACACCCCCCCCCCAGTGGCAATAAACCGTGGCTCTTCCTCAGCCGGTCATAACCTCTCTGTAACCCCGCCACCACCGCTGTCATTATGGCCATCACTTGAGCTCTAATCATGTGAGATGCGAAGCTTGGCTCCAGCTGTGAAGCCGCAGCATCACACCCATTGTCCATCGGCCTCGCTGAGTGACTTCGGCATGCCCTGGTTGTAAACACATAAACAAGAGCAGAGCACATTGCTATGCTGGAGGGATTCTTTAGATAGCTGAGCTGAACGTTCCCCTTTCTACACCACAAAGTCATTGTCACTTCCCTCTGTCTACTATACCGAATAAGTCCCTCTCTTGCTTTCCCTCACTCAGGGGATTTCCCAGGTGCTCCAGAGGGTGAAATGTGAGACTATTGTAGCAAAACAGGAAGAACTTGACTGAGGGGCATTTAATTCTGTGATTCTTAGTATATGTCATGTATGAGTACAGTAATGTGATCAAATTGGGTCTTATGGGGCTTTCCATACACATGTGCTTACTTGGTTTGACTCGGTTTGACTCAGCAGAGCAGGGATTTGCACCTCTATCACAACATGGCTACTTGCTTGAAGGTGTCTTTAACTCATGGTGCACTCGTCTTAAGTTGATAATGTTTAAATAAAACGGGCTGATCCATCGCTGTGACTATTGGCTGTGAATGCTTTTCTCCCTGCA
This sequence comes from Lagodon rhomboides, assembly GCA_039737535.1. NCBI lineage: Eukaryota > Metazoa > Chordata > Actinopteri > Spariformes > Sparidae > Lagodon > Lagodon rhomboides. Next base: position 11,675,510 of record CM077802.1, on the reverse strand, counting down.
GTATTACTGAAGAATCAGCATTAACAATGCTTTGCTAATTCTGTAATAAACACAATTAATTTCCAATAAACTATTCACGATAAAAGACCTTAACTAAACCTAATGTAACTTAAATGTGTTGTGTTGCAACACCGCAGTTGTTTGAATCACCTCAAGTGGTTGCAAGTAACAGCACTACCAGTAACAGTGCACTACCCAATGTTGCTAACATTAGCTAGGTGACTTTAATGTGTGTTGATGTGGCTGACGCTAGCTAGCTAACCTTAATATTGCTAATGCTAGTGTTAAAGTGTTAAAAAACAAAACAAACTTTGAGCCCTTTTAAGTCCTGCTACATCTTTTTTAAATAATGGAGTCAAAAACGAAACAGACGTTGCTAATGCTAGCTAGCCAACGTTCGGGGCAGTACAGTCTGCTGGGCGCATTCTGTGGAACAAGAACACTTTGTACTTTTTTTTCTTCACAAACTGATGATTATCAAGACTCGTGACTACTGATGAAACACAGATACCATGTAATACCGTTAACACTACTCGATGACAAACCTTGGTTGAAACTAGTAGAATTCTTACACAGAGATAAACAAAACATTCTTATTATTGATTTACCATCATATTAATGTTTTTATGGAAACAAGCTAGTTTTATTCTTCACCTTTCTACAAGCTCTGTAGATGTATTATTATTAAAAAATTATTTGTCTACCACTTCTGAAACAGCTGTTAGTGATGACGGTAAAATATAGCAGATGTCTGAAAGTACAAACAAGGACACAGGAAAGACTTCAAACCACAGAAATTCAGTTAGAAGCTACAAAAGTGCAGAGTGCTTAGAGGCGGCTAGGAAATGATTTCGGCCTGAATCTGGAGATAGTCCATCGCAAATTTGCACAACTTGGCGCCATTAAAGTAGTAATGGTGACGCCAATCGGCGTGGCATGGTCTGACTCAGCACTGCCAAAAGTGCCAGTGGTAAAGCCCAATGATTTAGGTATCTTGGGTGTACTCTTAAAGCAACAATATGTAAAAACTGGTACCATCAAAACGACCTTGAAGCTGTTATTTTAAGGTAAACAAAAGTGGTACGTAATGTTCCTTAAAAGACATGTACAAAGGGCGTACTCTAAGTGGGTCATTTGATCTGAGTATGCTGCTTTCTCAAAGTACAGAAAAGCAGAAAATGAAAGAACCTCCATTTTAGACACTACACTTTGTGATTTTTAATTATTGATATTTGCATTCTGTCCCATGAGAAACTGTGCCTGACCCCGACAGGTGCCTAATTACACTCACCTGCAAAGACGACAGCGTCATTTAAACTGCATCAGGTGTAGGTGGGACCCTCTGCTGATGGCCGTTCTCAGGAGGATTCAACGTGGGAAATGCTTTTCATCCACCGGTGAGCACAATTAAACTTTTCACATTCATGGAAAGAGTTTAACCATGCAGGCATTTGCCAAGAAGTCATATTAAAACACACCTGACAGAAGCACGCAAACAAAGCAACATAATGCTCAATTAGGGGTTCCTGCATTGTCTCAAGCTGAACAATGTACACAATCAACGGCCAGCGCAGGCAGCAATTTGGCACGAGATTTTCAGAAGAGGCTGGGAGGAACACAGCCCCCTCACACAAACACATCCCCAGAGAGAGGACACATGGAACCAACTGCTGGAAAATCTTGCACAGTCTCGACTTAGTCACATCAGGCACCCACCCTAAAACACCACTCACTGTCAGCGACTGATGTGTGCTCCCGCAGGCCTCAGAAAATCAAAACGTGCCTCGGCATATGAGCGTGTCACACAAAACATCCATATTCAGAGGCGCTGGCCTTTTGGACTGAAAAAAGGAGGGTTCAAGTGCTCCACTTTGCCTGATCAGATCGTATTATGTGTCATATGTTGCCACTGACAGACGCTGCTGCTGCACTCTACTCCAGAACTCTCAATGACTTGGACAGAGGCCAGTGCAATGTAATTCTTCATCCAAATAAAATTCCCTTAAATGAGTGAATTCATGTTTATTTCTGAACACATTGAAAGCAAACTCTGGGGAGTAGCTCAGCTCAATTACTGTGTTGTTTTAGCAAATGGACTTGCTGAGCCGTGTCCAGGCACTTTTTGAGCTGCTAAAATTCTAGAAATACTCAGCAGATGTTTTGAAAATGTCCATTAAATGATCTTTGAAATTGGCATCATCATTTGTTGGACATGAAAGTGTCGCTGTTGAAGAAGTAACCGATATGAAATCCCTCCTGCTTGCTCCTTCTAGGTGACCATTCGGGACCATCAGCCTCATGCCTCTGAAAAGTCTATCATTTCAATCAACCCAAATTAAATTACTTGACGGTCTACCTTCTTGCCTAACTATGTACCTACCTATCTGCTCGCACACACACACTTGTCCTACTATACCTAACCCTAACCCATACCCTAAACTTAACCATAGCCTAATTCTAACCTAACTCCTAAAACCAAGTCTTAACCTTCAAACAGACCTTTGAAATGGGTTAGGGCTTAGGGTGTGAGGACATTTCCAAAAAAGTCCTCACTTGTTGGTTGTAAACCTGCTCCGGTCCTCATTATGCAGCAATTACGAGTACATAGTACTTACATTATTTCTCAGAGACTCACAGTAACCCTAATCCTCACCCTAAAATGTAACAATTTACTATTGGTACTATTGGTGTTTTGCCCCCATAAGGAAAGCGGGTCCCCATATTGTGACTGTATAAACAGATCTATGTCCCCACAATGTGAGTAACACCCACACACCTACACACACACACCCCTGGCCATGAACTCATTGCACATGAGGGGAGAGAAAGTGCAGCCAAAATTCCCCAATAACACATTGATTGTGATAATGTTAGGTGTTTTCTAACATGCGAGTGAGTCATGAGGTAGATGGGTGATTTAAGGTGACCATGATGCGCTATGCTCACAGTTCACAGCCCCTGAGCCAACGAGTGAGCCACTGTGGCAGCACTTGACTTGATCTGCAGCTAACTCAGTTAGCAAGAGCTAGTAGTCAGGCAGTGTGCGTTAGTGTGTTTTGGAGGTATGGCTTTGGAGGGAGGCCTGAGCGCAGGTAGATACTTTGGAAATTTTGCTGGCTCTTGCTGGTTTCCTCAATCTCACCAAATCAAGCTTTAAAGGTACCCCATGGGTATTTTATTTAATTTTTTACCACTAGTGGCGCTATGGAGCAAAGTTTCAATGAGGTGGCCTCTGTTTGTTTGTTCCCATGCATGCGTACAACGATGTGATACACATTTAATATTAATAATGTGTGATTGTGATAATTATGTAACATGTTACTCAGCTTGCTCAAAATGTGCCCCGAAATGGATAAAACATGATATACTCTATGGAATTAAGAACGGTGTTGACCCCGGAGCTTTCGAAGAAGTTGGAAGAGTGTCGAGTTTCTTGTGAGGACAAGAACATTCTGGGGCCTGCTGATAAGATCACACAACGTCAACTTTCTGGGCTACGTTTCAAGCAGGATGAACAGGAAGACAAAGCGGCCTTTGAAATACAAACACGAGTGAAGAAAAACCCTGAGTCTGCAGTATTTTGATCATCCTCTGTTTCAAGATAAAGCGGGGGCCTAATTTTGTCTCGGATTCCTCTGATTTCTTCCTACAGGATGCTGGTGTAACCTTTACCCGCTTTGGTATCATTGTCAGCCATTCAAAGCCTAAATATAAACTATATTAAATCTGACCAGAGTCAGAGCAGTGGCTCTTGGAACATTTAATTTGGCCTCACGGGTGGACTGAATGTGCGCCATGGTCCCCGGCAGAAGGTGGGAAAGGAGTAGATGGTGTCGATTTTTTTGTCCATATCTTTGTCATGTCCTTGGCGGTGTGCAAATATGGGTGTCCAGTTGTTATCGTGGTGTAGTGCAGCGGCACCTGAATAAGACGAGTGTGTTGGTGCTGAGGGCCTCACTGGCTGTGTAAACAGGGCCTGAGAGTTGATGGCTATCGACCAACCCAGGCCCAGGAATGACAGCTCTTATCTGTGACTGAGATTGGTTATGTGAGATACACGACTACGTGTCTAAATGTGTGTGTGCAATACCAGTATGTTCAATTTCTTGGGGCAATGGGTTTAGACCAGGCGCAAACCCCACCATGACGTCGCCCCAGTGGTTAAAACATTTTGAAGTCTTGAGTTTGGTATTGTGGCGCCATCAACAATATTTGGATAAGAGGGATGACACTGATTGGATCTGGCTGAGAACCGAGGTCAATAGGTAGCCACGCCCTGAAGCTGTCTTATCGTTTATTTACCTTTAGATGGGTCCATGATTTACAAGATGAACATCAGAGCGTCAGGGTTTGGGTTTAGTTATTTCCTGTAGATTATATCCTCACGTGACTCTTTCCACTTCCTTCCACTTTCCCTTCTTTTTTCCTGGCCTTCCTGTTCACCTGTGTTCCATGACTTAATCACAACGTGTATTTAAGTCTGTGTTTCGTTCTGTGTTTTTACCTGCGTTGGCTGCCTGTGTCCTCTTGCTGTCATGGTTTATACTTTAAGTTTAGCTTTTGGTTTATTACAAGGTTTGGTTTTTCCTCTTGTATTCATCCTGTTTTGTAGCCAGGCTTTTTTTTTCTTTCTAGATCACAGCTTTATTTAATAAATCTTGCTTTTTTTTTTTTTCACCGCCTGCTGTGGTGTCTTGTTTAGGGGTCATTTTTTGATGCACTCAACAAGAAGTAATGCCATTTTCTCATAAGCTTTCATACAATCGGACTTCTTTTTGAAACAAGGGGAGAAGCAAGTTTAAGTCATCGATGGTACAGACTTTGTGCAGGAGCAACATCCATACTGCACACAATGCCTCTGCATGAGTGACAGAGCGCCGCCATCTTGTTTTATGCTATCACTTTGATAAATGGTCGTGTGAGTTCTCGTTGTTCCACACCCCTCTGCCAACTCTACACATCAGGAAACGAAATTCATGTGCTGCATGTAAAAAGGAACTTTGTGTGTGTGGGTCAAGGTTCACTCCTCTCTCTGAACAGAGGATTCCTGCAGTGTGGGCGGCAGAAAAACTTTCTAGACAAAATAATGAGATCGTGATACAGAATGTAATGACACCTTTCACAGTACTGTAGGGGGTTTTCCCTACCATGATACGGTTTAGGTGCAGCACCCAAGCTGTTTTGGGCAACACCTAAGTACACTGAATGTAACATCAATATGCACAGCATCAAGTTTAAGTCCTCGGCTTTTATCCTTCGGGTTTTGGGCTTATGTGCATTTATTATCTGCTTGTCCAACTTTTTGTACACAGATATGGTAACAGTCCAAAAAGTATGTGATTTTTTTTTTTAAACTAAAAAAACATAAACCGTCCTCCTCTGCCAATTACATGAACTCAAGTCTCCCACAAATCTTTGGAAAACTCTGACGTAAATAGGACTTCTTTGGATGTGCATGATGGATCTGCAGTGGGGTGGCTCCAAAAACAGATTGCTTTTTTAGCAGCAGCTGTAAATATTGTTTTTAAGGGAACTCTTTTTTTCTGTTTGTTTGCAGTGTTCAAGGAGGCAGATGTGAGCATGTCAGACCATGTGCAGGAAGTGCGAAAAAAGGGCAGCATTTCAGATCACAGAAATGTACAAATCATCACACGTCAGCATTTGATATTCATATCTGCTTTTTAAGGTTTTTTTGCCTAATGCATCACATGGTATAATTTAATATAACATTATAAGAAATTTGTTTTTTCTATAGTGCTGCATGCATACTACACAAATGATGTGGCCAGCTGATTGAGACATTCCCCTGACAGCTTCACTTGAAGACATAATTTGTCGCTGCAGTTGACAGGTTGACACCCTCTGTCTAAATTCACCAGAGGCATAATGAGACATCTCTATCTGTCTGGGTTTCCCAAGGTAAACTCCAGCGTTTCCATCGAAGAGGACAAGTACTGACCTGACCTTTGACTTGACCTTCCCTTCACACACAGAGAAGAAACGAACAACACCGTTTGGGAAGAGGGCACCTCTAAAACTTTTAGTGTCTTCCATTTAAATCTGCTCCTTCCTCTTTGCCAGTCACTAAAGGTCAAGCCACTAAAGCTGCTGTGCTGAATCACTCTCTGCTGGAAATTTTTCAGCTTTTCGAGTGAAAAAAAGAAAAAAGGGGGAGAGAAAGTAAAAAAAAAATAATTTGTCATAATTTCCCCCGTCGGACAGATTTGGCGCTGCCGGTCAGTGGGCAAAAGTTCAAACGTGGTGTTCAGCGGGCTGGGAGTGACGTTCTCACCAAGCAGGGACAACTCGGAGTGTTTGAGGTGGTCTCTCCGACGGAATTCTGAATCCAGGAGTGAAATGGCCTGTCAGCGTTGATATATGATGGAGAGGGGACAGAGGGCCGTGCCATGCCCCTTCGGTCCACGCAGACTTCCATGCTGAATTCTTCCACCGTCTCACACATCTGTATGATATACTCGCATGAAGAGCGCGTCATTAAGAGGCAAGTAACAACACCGTAAGTTTGAGGACTCGCTGCTAATCAGTGCGGACTGTAAACCATTAAAAAGCACTCGCCCAGTCATGTGTGACCTAAAACATAAAAAAACCAAATGGCAAATGACTTAATGGTAGATAAAATGTTCATGATCACTGGCCTCACTGTACAGTTCCTCTGTCTATAAATATGTCTTCTCTTGTAATCACTTCTCCTCCAGAGACCAGACGTGAAGAGGAAGGGAAATGCTGCGCGAATCGAAATGTGCTTGCTCATAAGGTCAAGCTCACATCATCTTTGCCCGTAAGTAAAAGTAAAACCACATCACTCTCCACCTCGCCACCTCTCTCACTCTCATTACAAGCCCCCCCTCCTCCTCCTCCTTTCCACTCCACTCCCTCCCGCCCCAACCCCACCCCCCAAAACTCTCCCACACCCCCTTGCCCCCGCCCCTCGCCTTGCCACTGCCTCTCTGCATTGATGCTAATAATTACCGCTGAATGGATCTGCAGATTCCCATGGATGTCAGCAGAGCCTTTGGCCTGTTCTGTCGCTCCCCTCCTCCTCCTGCTCCTCATCCTCTCCTGCTTCCCGAGTCTCCCCTTCCCCTTCTCAATGGGGATTAAAAGAGAGGGAGAGCGGCGAGGGATGGAGAGGGTGAGAGAAGGGTGCTTTGCCAGAACGAGGGATGGTTTCCCATGCAACTGCCTCATCTGTGTCACCTTGCCAATCAAGGCTGTCGCCGCGAATAAACCAGAAACGCCGCAGTGTGTTTTATGATTTTTTGGGGGGGAAGCACACAGCCTTAATGTCACTCTCAATTTGCTGCTCTTGGATTGATAAAGTTCTTGCTTGGGCAAACGTGGTCGTCATAAACTCAAGGTAACTCCCACGACACATTAGAAAGTGTAAACCTGTTGGAAAATAGGTTACTCTCTATAAAGAACAATTGTGGAAAATTCAGAGCAAAAGGAAAGTAGTGGATTCCCACCATTTTCTCCTGTGCAAGCAGAGCTGGAGTGGATCGACGTCATGGTCACTGGGAGCCCACGCACCCTCAGCATGCCAGAGGTAACCGATACCCAGTCAGCGCTCATCCAAGCTCGAAAAACCCACTAAAGCCGTCCGAGGAGGGGCCAGCCCGGCACACCACAGTTAATCACATCACACCACAAGGAACGGCGAGGAAGGGGAAGCATGAAAACTGTAAAGAGGTGCACTTTAAAGTGGGTAGGAGACTTGGCATGATGGAGAAGATAAAGACAGAAAAACTGCATGAGAAGAAGAAAAGAGAAAGCTGTCTTATTTTTTCCACTAAAGCCAGTATGTACGAGCGCTTCATGCGAGATGTAATGTTCAACACGCAAATGTGGCCCTCTTCCAAGACCAAGAAGTAATTGTGTCATTTTTTTTTTTTCTTCAGATGCAGCTCCAATCCGAGGAAATGGTTTGGAGGGTGCTTAAAGGCGTCTATGCTGCAGGAGTGTTTGGAACCAACAAGGTTTGGCTCGGGGCTGCATGTCAACCTCACTTCAAATTATCCTCATTAACGACAATTCCAAGGGGAAGCGGCCATTTGTATGTGTGTGATACTCTGGCGTATGTGGGCCTGTAATAGTGCTGGATGCACACCAGCATGAAAAGTGGCATTTATTAGTCAGGGTCACAGGTTGTACTGAGCTGAACTAGGCAGCCAGTCGCAGCTCTTTTGGCTCTGACTCTGTGGGAGAACCCTGGGTTTGTTACTTGACGTCATAGAGCGATGAATGGAGGAACACCCCAGTTACTGCCCTTTTTTTTCAAGCTGTGGGTAGATAGAAAGTTTATCTGTGAAATCAGGAAAAATCTCTAGGAAAGTTAGGGTTGGGGCTAACCCCCTAACCCCAAACCCCAAACCCCAACACTGTCCCCAACCCCCAAACCCAAATCCATAACCTAACCCTTACTTCCAGTTTGAAACAATCGAAGTACACCCTTATGTAGTGAAATAAAAGAAGCGGTAATCCTCTACAATACAACAATGTCATCATTAATTAAAAACATTTTTTATCACGGGCTGTGCATGAGCCCACGTCCCTCTTCAAACACACACACTCCCTCCTCGAAAACCTCATGAGAGAGAAAGTGAGACACAATGAAACTTGCACCAGAACTTGGCAGAGCTTCAAGTCAGAGCCCGGCGGCCGACACAAAGCTCACGCTTGACATTAAAAGTTCGTGGCTTGACACTTCTTGCTGGAAAGCTCCCCTTATTGCAGGAGGTTACATCAACACTCCCTATAGGGCGAGAGGTGCCACGGAGCCGCCATTATATCAGAGACGGTGCTCCTCATCCCTCCCCTTCTTCCCCGTCTCCTTCTATCATTTCCCAAGACTGTTTACCACAAACACAAGAGCAGCACTGCCTGAGCTCATTATGGACAGCCAAAGCCGCAATATACTGCCAAGTCCTGCCCCACGGCCTGGGCCTAGCTCCGTTGTCTTGGCAACCCAGCATCCAAGACCATGGAGGGGAGGGTTGGTTGTGTGCTGGTGCTGGTTGTGATATGTTGTGTGGGGGTGCATGATGTCATCCTGTGGCATGGAGGGGGCCAATCAAACCCTGAGAAAATTATGTCACCTTTTGTTGAGCCGGTCCATTCAGGGCTATAGAAGTGCAGTGAATTGAGAGCTGCGGAGAGGTCATTTTTCCCCTGAGCTGTGTATGTGTGTGAGAAAAAGCGGGGGCGAAAAAATAAAAAGGGGAGGGGGAGTTCGGGCAGGCAAGCCCATTGTGGACATGCTAATGTTGTTGACCATAAGCAGGGCCATAAAGATGTCATGAAGCTCAACTTCCAAAAACATCAGCGCCGGGGCCTTCACACTCCTTTTCTTCTTTTCAGATGCCGATGACCTCTCCCCCCTCACAAATTTGATTCTTAATATGAACCCTATGATTGTTTTATCAACTTGTCAGAAGATCGTCAAGCGGCGGAACGAAAGCTCCGAGCACAGTGCAATGGAGCCCTAACCCGGTCCGCTTTGTTTTATCGCCAAGAGAAAGACAACAATAAGCGAACCCCTTGAGGAATAATTACCCCCTTAGCAACTCTGCCACCCCGCACTCCCGCACCCATGCCCCCATCCCCCGTAGGGCCCATAGCCCCCACCAGGGCCAGGCCTTATTGAATCACAGCTGAAATTGACAGTGAAAGACAGTTGAATGGGAACTCACCGCTGAATTACTGAACTAATAGAAAACAGTTAATGCATTTTTTTTGTGTACACTGCATTTTTTTTGTGGGGATTTCTACCCACAAAACGGTGAAAACACCCTGAAGTTTGACCTGTGTTTGACTGTGACATTAAGCACTTCTCCGTCAGCCTTGTCACACATTTCCATGGTGTCATCATTTTCAGGGAAACTTGCGACCCACGGGTTAAAAGTAAATGCTATTTCTGTGCATGACTTTAAAAAAATCAAACTATTAATCACATTATTTTAAGTAAAACCTCGTGATTTCCGATAAATCTGATTAATTCTCGATTTAAATGTCACATTTTTCAATTTCAGCTGAGCGTTCACCCTGCTCCTCTCTGTCTACGCAGGGGGAAAAGAAAGTGATATAACCGCTGATAGTCCTCTCTAGTAGCAGATTGGCACATAAACCGACCTAACTACTAATGAAGCCAACCTGACTCACATGAGCGGCAGACACGTACGCAGACACATAACGAACATCATCCGAGTGTCTTATCAGTTATTAGGCCCGCAGATCTGCACCTGCAATGACAAATCAAACAGGTAGAAGCCTGGGCACACTGGTTGTTTTTATTTCTGCCAACAGGGTTTCACAGACACAACAAAAGACACGGGACCATAAATCATCATGACAGGATTATGAAGCGATATTAACGCAGGCTGTCAATGTGTCACAATGAAATGCAGTGTCAATACGTTTTTGGTTTGCTTGATTCATCACCACCTTGATTACAATGGCTTCTTTGTGATCGCAATTAGAACATGTCAAATGATGGCATTACATTTCCAGGGAATGAGTAATCTTTCAGTGGAATCCGACCACATGTGTATCAATTGGTTTGAAGCTTCTTTTTTTCACTAGATAAACTTTGTGTGTGACTCCACAGCCCAGTTGCTAGGATACTTTTTTTTTTTACAGTCAACGTCTCTGCAACCCACTGATACTTTCACATTAGCACATGTCATAGGCCTTTGTACCACACTGGAACTTCTACAATTTGTGTCATATGAAGTGAAGCGACTGGTGGTGGTGTTACAGGAGAAAAGGCTGCCAAGCCAGTGACCACAGTCTGAGACTGGGTTTCAACATTTTTAAGTTTCACACCAATGGATATAATGGATAATGAAACAGTAAGACATCTCCCGCTGTGTGTTTGTGGTGAACTAAACAGGTATTTTGAGCCAAAACATGATCTTTCTCTAACCTTAACCAAGTGTTAGTGTTCCAACATATTTCTGGCTTGCAGAAACATACATTGTCAACATTTATTCTGGTGATTGGGTCGGCCTGCAGTGGTGTCAGAGCTGCCTTCAGTCCATACAACTAAATAACAGTAACATCTAATTGTTGACATTATATCAGCCTATGGGGTCATTCTATGGAAAAAGGAGGACATTGACATTTTTTGTTCTCTGAACATGACCAAATGTAGAATTTTTATTTTTTTTATTTCACAGCATGAAGGACATGTTAGTGATGTAATAATCATATTTTGTAAGATCAGGGTTGATGTATTTTTCACATCTTATCACATTCCAACACTATTCTTAGTAACATTGCTGAAACTTTCTCTGTGGGCAAAGCCAACACCACACTTGGCATGCAGCTAAAAACAACAAATAAATAAAGAATCACGTTTTATAGAATTTATTCATTCAAGATTTTTGCGTGGCATGGTAGACATCTTACACTTGACAGAGAAGGTTTTGAAAACAGCATTTGAATGTCATCACTTCTTAAATTCCACTTAAATTTTATTAAAACATTTCTCATGAAGAGTGAGGCATTCATGATCCCAAAAACAAAAAGACTAAAATTCATGGAATACTTAATTCTAAAAATATTAAATTAATAATGAATATATATATATATATATATATATATATATATATATATATATATATATATATATATATATATATATATATATCATGCTAATAAGTACACTTGAATTATTGCCTTCAGCCACTGGGAACAATAATGATTTTTTGGGACCCAAAATAAATGGCTTTTATGTAATCACTCAGATGTCAGAACTGCAGTGCGTATGAGCAACAGCTTCAATAAATGCTGAATATCAAAAACAGATGTACACTAATATTGATCCAGGTTCAACTTAAAAAAAAAAAAGAAGTTAACTTTATGTAGATCCACTGTGGTGACTCCGGTGGATCGAGCTCACTTTCCTATTGAACAGCTCTCCAAACAGGCTCGGCCGAACTGTTCTATAATGTCTGAGCAGCAGAATACACTCCACTGTCCTGCTGAGTTTATGTCACAGCTCCTCCAAGTCCAAGCTGCTGGCGGCGTTGGATCCTGAGAGTGAGATTGTCAGCGATGGAGCTCATGCTGTTCGTAGCCATGCCAGGAGCGAACATCTGCTGCAGGGGATGCTGGTCCACGGTCCAAACCAGGATTTAGTCTGATCCTAGAAACATAATACAGAAACTAATGATTGACTGAAGCCAAAAAACGCTTGAAGCTTGAACATTGACACATGTTTCTCATACCCAGACTTAGGAAAATTAGAGGTATTTAATCTTTTCTGGCAACATTTTTTTTTAAAGTAACTGCTCAGTAATCAGATTCATATAAAAAAACAATCAACGCAGACTTCTGCTCGGCTGATTCCTTCAACACATAGGCTTTGGCTTCTTTCACAAACTTTCCACACACAAAAGGGCCAGGGGATTCAAACTGGCATAAAGAAGCTGCAGAAGAACCACCCAAAGCCTCATCTGCAGCTGAAAATATCGCATTGTGAGTGGTGTCAAAATCCAGCCAGTGTGTTTCGCCTCTGGCAGTGTGGCTACTAATCACCAGGCCTTCTCACGGTGCACAAGCTACTTTTCAGTCCAATAGCCCAGTTTTAACGCCTCGGTTCCACACTGTTTTGTTTTGTGTCCGTAATTACAGACAATGCCCCTAGTTTTCAACAAATGGAAATGCGTTTCTTCAGAGCTGCAATATGTAAGAATTGGCCAGCTTTCAAATACCGCCAGAGGAACCACTGACTGCTGCTAACTGTAGCTGCTGTTAGCTAGTTAGTTCAGCTAGCTATACCGTCAAAACTGTTATTTCTTCACATTCTGTTGATTTCAGTAATTTTTTTAATGGTTTCAACAACAATTCTTACATATTGCACCATTAAAATTGGATTGAAACCAAAATGGGAGAAAAGGCAAATCTTCTATATTTTTATGGGCACATGGAGCACTTATGAGGACCAACACCGCATGGCATCAGGAATATTTTGTTTCAAGACATACGGACCCCTAACGTTATCCATGAACTCTTTTAGACAGCTAACATGCTACTAAAATTAGCTAAATATTGTAGCTATAATATCAAACTTTTCACTTAAAAAATGTAACAAAAGTGTATGACATTCATCGGTTGGTTAGCAAATTCATTTTCATGCTAACTTCCTGTGGCACACAGTGCATGTGGTCGGTCCAAAATACACACCGCAAGTGCTTACATTTTTCAGTGTCCTTATTCTCGACTGCAAAAAAAAAGAAAAAGAAAAAGAAAGAGAGAAAAAAGGCACTGAAGAGACCACAGAGGTTCCCATAGCAATGAAATTACTTTGGGATGGCTCGCATACGTACACGGAGCTATGTGGAAACAAACCTCAGGCCAAAGGAGTCCTTGTAAAATAGATAAGTCTCATTTGAATGCTAGAACATGACATTTAATTAAGACCATAAGTGTGTGAACAGTTGAGGAAGATGAAAAAAGATTTTTTTTATGTGCAGCGCAACAGCTGGACGAGTGTGTTCTTTTCTTTGACAAGGCAGTGTTCAACATCTGCTTCTTTCACAACAACGTCAGATCGTTACAGGTGAGGTAATGCAGGTAGGTGGCCTCTGGTCAACCTGTGCGCTCCTTTACATGTGCTTACGCGCACAGCCACGCGTAATGACATTACGTCGTCTTGCCACACCGTCTACTCAGCCCTGCCTCGCAGCAGAGTGGTGGGACCGGCCCGTCCTGCCTTTAGGGAAGGAACAACGTGTCAGAGGATGAGTAGTCATCCATCAGTGTTTCTCATCTTCTTTCTGCCTGTCTGCACCTCTGAGCTGGTTTACCTGCGAGGAGTCACGTTCCACCAGCGTACAGGATGTGGCCTCACTCTCGTACTCTTGCTTAATCTCCCTTCTCCTTCACCTCCACTCACACATCATCATCATCTTTTTTCCAGCTTGCTGGGCTACAACCACTTTTGTGCTTTTCTAGTATCTACCCTCAGTTCTGGATGTTTGCTTTGTCAGCTTTCACCCCTCAACAATCAGTCTTTTACCGTGTTTTCGTCTATCTCTAGGTTGGCCTCCGTTCTGCTTTTTCCCTTCCCACGTTTCTCTCCTATGCCTCACCTTGGAGCAGAGCCCATAGAGCAGCATCTGCATACAGAACCAGGTCCCAACCTGCCTCCGAGTCTCAGCCTGCCTGTGTACGCCTCGTCTGTGCCTGGGGCTGCGACTGAGGCCGGCCCTTATCGCCCTCCCTCATCAGTACATCTACTGTACCTGTCTGCTGGCACCCTGCCTTCCACACACACAGTTCCCCTTCATTTACCCAGGGAGCCTGGTAGGAGGGAAAAAAGATAATGCCGGCCTAGAATCTATAGAAAAAGACTACTCATGTTGGGGTCAAGCATGTTTGACCTCCATTGAGAACACCCACGGCTACCCTGGGAGGTGCACGTATACAGTGCCACTCATTCAGCCCGCTGGCCGCCCCGCACGAGCCCATCAACAGGTTTCTTTGAAGGCCACCGACTCTGTGGTGGGTCATCAAAGCATATCTCCATTCAGTTCAGCTGAAAGGATCTGAGGCTCCTGAGAGACGCTGTTTTTGAAGTGATATCTCTGTGCCACTGCATTCTTTACCGTGCTGTCATGACTTGAGTTACACAATTTAAAAAAAAAAAGAGGCAAGAACACGGGCATGGATCCAGTGCCACCACCCTGATCATGTCTCACAAACATGTGAACTGCCACGGCTACCTCTGTTTGATCAGCGAGTGTGCCATATTCTGCTTGTTTATAGCAACTGTCAGTCCACAATAAGACTGCGCCGTCTGTGTGAGATCACGTATTCCACTGAGGGAAGATCAAACAGAAATCAGAGTCATCCCTACCTGTTGAATCTCTTGAGATAATGTTTCCATTAGTCAGCCTCTTCTCACTGCTCACCTGAGATCATCTGGAAAAGATAAAGCAGAGGGAAATGAGGTGATTCAGAGAGGAGCTCATTCAAAAGAAGACATGATCATGGGCAAAAAAAATGAGGATTCAGATATCATTTAGTCCAGGCTCTGCCCAAACTTGCACAACACACCAACAAAAACATTATTTTCTCACAGTACAGTCAGAGAGGCATCGGTTGCTTCCATTTTCATACGTATGATGAGGTCACAGTGGTTTCCAGCATTTAAAGTTGGGTAAAAAAATTAAGTCTGAAGAATCATCAGCCAATTAACATGACAGGAAAATAGAAAACATTTATGCTACAATTTATGCAACCAGTGACAATGGGCCTCAGTTCAATGGGACATGGGCAGGGATAGGAACTGACAACATTGTGTTGATACTGGGGAAAATAAGATAGCAAACATACATCTTGCAGATGTTGGTCCGACCAATAGAAGTTAGAAACACTGGTATGGGGAGCATTTGCTAATTGGGAAGACGTTGGCGAGATGTAGACCAAATGCCAATGTCTCGCCAACTACGTGTTTCCAACATAACTCGTGCTGACATCTGCAAGACGTATGTGTGCTATTGGGGTCACTGATTCCTGATCAGTTTTCAGTTTTCACTGGTTTTCAGCCTCAACTGTTTTATTGTCTCTGAGTCTGAACACAGCATAGAAACACAGTAGAAAAAGTCATTGCAGCCAATAAAGGTTCCACTCAATTGAGTTTGATGCCATTGTTTTGCAATGTGCAACTGTCAGAGAAACATTTCAGCACTGATAAAAGGAACACAAGGAATTTGGTATGCTCGGAGGCATACAATTCTGATGAATCAGACAGTTTGGAACCAGCTCTCAACTGTAAATCACTCTAGATTCCCATCCTCAGATGTAACCACTGGTATCGACACCTGCCTGCTAGGAATACATTCAGACATACTGTAGAAAATTAGATCATTTTTCTTACAATGACAAAAGTGAGAAAAATAGTTCGCTCCGCCATCAAAATCGAGGAAAAGGCCCTCTAACTCCGGCTCAAGCAATCACTCAACTTGACTACCTTCTTGCTCCATTGTACTCAAGACTCTTGGTCAAACAAATCTGGTTTTATAATGACCACATGACTCAGACCTTCTCCAGTATCTTCACAGAACATTAAAAAAAGTCAAACCGGGAGTAGCGGCATAGATCACTCCACTCCGTTTTATGTAAATCTAAGGTTTCAGTGGAGCTCTGCAGTAGCTGGCAGGTCAGGAGAAAGGAGGCAGTCAAAGTGGCTTTTCCATTGTACCATTTAAAATTACGTGGTGTGCTGCTTTCATTTTATAAGGTTAACAGGTTCAGGTAGATATTGGATCAAGAATTTTCTTTTTAAATCACAGGTTTATTCATACAGACAAGTTTAAGACTGGAGCTGTGCTCTCTGGACCAATGACAGTCCCCTCTTAATCCATTCACTGACAAAGGTGCTCTCTGCTTCTGAGTTTCACTGTCCCAGACCTGTTACTTTGGCAACAAATGCACTGTTTCCGAGTGACACAAAGGCTCAACCAAAGAACCTCCTTTCAGGTTGAAGGCTCCAAGAGTCGAGGGGAAAACAGCAATAACAGGACGGCGGGGAGAGAAACTGAATACCGGCAAATTGCTTCCCAGAGTTTCTGGAGGACATGGTAAAATGATTCTTTCTTTCCTCTCCCTTTTAAAATACCTTTCCCTGGCACCAGGCACCATAGGTAGTTGTGTGCCGGTCCCATTTCTTTTATATGCCTTCTTATATTTCCGTTTTATTTTCTAGCTAGCGTACTGAGCTAAGTGAGTTATCATGTACACCAGCAGGCCGGAGCAGCATGGGGCTAGGCTAAGCCTCCAGATGAGGTAATGTTTAGAGGTTTGGCGAGCCAGGAGAAGGGTTGGTCAGGTCTTGATTAGCTCAGGGGTAGGGGCTCTTTCTAATATTGGACACCCCTTTGTGTGGCGAGATTACTACCTTATGAAAAACTGCCCCTGCTGACACGCCTGATGGGATCAGAGCTTCCTGCCCGCTGCATCGTCCTGCTTATGAGCTTTCCACCCACAGGAGAGAAGGAACACAACCAAACATCAAGAGCACACACTCGAACCTCTCGGAAAAGACAGGCATGACACTGGGGGATCATACATACGAATAAGGCTGGGCGATCTGAGTACTTTGGGTCGTGACCTATCTACTTTCCAGGCAAATTTTAGAGATCACTGCATTTCTCTTAATTCTGTTCCTAACTTCACTGACTTGCAGATCAACACCATTTGAACAAACCAATAGAGTAATGTAGCCAACTACACGGCTATTCTTATTGGATGAATTGCTCGTCTTTCGGTGACGCGCTGTTAGCAACGCAACGTGAGTTATAGCTGCCTGCCAATAATGTTTAAATGGTGCAAATGGAGAAAGTCAAGCATTTCAAGTCTGGCTATAGTCTACAAGCCATTTCAAAATTCAGAAAACAGATTGTAATTTAGATTGTTGATTATAATCTCGATTTAAAAAAATTATTAAGACACTTCTGTGCATCCTTATGTGAAAACAATAATGTACAAGGACACACCAACAAGAACACACACAGCTGCAAACGTCACCTCCGAAGGCCCTCTCTCTTTCACTGTTGCACACGTGACGAGCACGACTGATGGAAAACAACCTGCGCTTATGAACGAGGCCAGATGACACACTAGCACACGCTCATGCATTCTCACTTGGTTTTACTTTGGTCGTCTCCTCCAGCCACTCACCAATGAAAATCACATGATGGACCACATCCAGCTTTTGAAAAAAAAAAAGCAGCCGAGAATCTCCAACCCGAAAAAAAACATCAACAGAAAGGATTCAGAGGCAAAGCTTTCAGGGGATTTGATCCCAGCCGTCCGCTAAAGAAAGCTGAGGCTATAGGATGATTTCAATTATTTGCTATAATTTCTGATGGTCCATTAGT
Organism: Lagodon rhomboides; assembly: GCA_039737535.1. Classification (NCBI taxonomy): domain Eukaryota; kingdom Metazoa; phylum Chordata; class Actinopteri; order Spariformes; family Sparidae; genus Lagodon; species Lagodon rhomboides. Next base: position 11,657,604 of record CM077802.1, on the reverse strand, counting down.
TCAAAATAAAGCTCGGATTATAAGAGACGTGTAAACAGAAAGTTGCAAACAAACCCTGCGTCGGAGTCTGAAGCAAGGCTGTACTTTTTTCCACATGTGTAATCTGTTAATGAGCAGTGGCCTTACTTTCATTTGAACTCTCGTTTACAACCAGAAACAGCAGAATAAATGCGGTATTCTGGTTTGTTCACCCGCACAGCAAACTTCAACACCTCTTTATTTCTACTGTTCTACTGTTTAGGAGCCTACACTAACAAACACTCACATTTCTGCAGCGCACTCTGCGAAAAACAAATACTTGTAGGCGTGTATGCACACAAGCATGCAAGCACACACACACACACACACACACACACACACACACACACACACACACACACACACACACACACACACACCAGTCAGGGACACTGGCACAACCTTGCGCCTGTGGTCCTTTAAACCAGTCATGTGAAACGACCCGTTCCTTTCTGCAAATCAGATTACATCTCCGAGCTGAGGTCTGCAAGTCCACACACACATTTAAAGCTCAGGGCTCAGGTCCACGGAACACACACACCCATGCTATAACACACACACACACACACACACACACACACACACACACACACACACACACAGCTTAATCAGATTTTGCCCCACAAACCTTCTCGTCTTTGTGAGTGTGCGCAAACTCAGCCAGGTCCGGAAATACTGGCTCAAAATGAATATAAACTTACAAGATACAGTAAATATACAGCCGTGAGTGGACTTTATACTGTATACTTAAACAAGTGTGGCTAAGGTCATAAATTCCCTTGAATAAGAACAAAACAAAACAATTTCTTTGTCAAGGAAAATCATAGAGCGCTGTGATAAGCCTCCTTTTAGCAACGCTCGACTGCTGTTTGGCAGCTCCGCTGTGGAATGAGCACATGTGGAAACGTGTTTATAGTGTGTTTGGCAGGAATGCAAACGATAGATGATTTGCAAATGATTCAAGTCCTATTCATGTTACCAAACACTAATGTGTTAAAGAAGGAAAATCAGTAATTAGCTTCAAATACGCTTTTGTGACAAGCTTAATTATTCCATTTAGTGATTGAGTTAGCCGATTAATAAGTACACGAATGGTTAAATGAGCAAGGCAAGAGTGAGTATGCATATATTATCATGCTGTTTACTTCTGGTGCTCGATTTCTCTGCAGATTGTTCCTTCGGTGATCAGATTTGAAATAATCCAAGTTTTTTTTTTTGCTTTTTCAATTTAAGCCACAATGTTAAAAAGAAATAAATAAAAAACTCTGGTTAGCTGGCTGCTGGTGGACTGGTCGGCTTAATTAAAACCAGATAGTTGGAGGAAGTACAAGTCTTTGTCCCTACAGGATCCCCATTAAGTCTCCACTCTGCTAATCAGAAAGCCCTTCAACTACAACAGCATGTCCCTCTGGCCCAACCAACAACCAAATCTCATTTGTTTTTATAACTTTTTAGGGAAACTTGAATTACTCCTCTATCGCTGCTGCCTCAGTGTTCATCATAATAAAGGAATTTTCTGAATAGACCAGCAGTGTAGCTCATTGTCTGTGCTCCTTTTTGCCCTTGGTGCGATGGAGGTCAGAGGGTGGGAAGTTGTGGGTGGCAGGAAGCTGAGACAGTCGTGCCTACAATGGGGTGTCAGGACTCTGTCAGTCGGCCCAACTCAGGTTCAACTCAAGCGGGTCAGTCTCTCTTCACAGTGACATCTGAGAAGACTAGCGATGGAGACCGGCAGCGAGGGGGAATGGAGGAGCAGGGGGACCGCACCCTGGGTTAGATTGGATTGCACTGGACGCTCAGATAAGACGACAGGAAAGGGCAGACTGGGGCAAGGCAGCAGGGGCAAGCTGGCCGAAGCTACTGTTACCCCCAGGAAGAGCTCACTCATCCCTCAGATCACCTGCCACACCTGTGGCGGCCAGGAACCAGTCAGTCACACGATGCAACCAGCCAGGAGTTGGGAATAAATCACCAAAGCCTCGGATTGAAGTCAACCAATGAAGGGTACAATCGATTTTACTGGTGGATTTGCATGTTTTGACCACAGAAATACAGATAGGTGTCTACTTATCACCAATTTCAGTGCAGAACAAGGCACTTAAAACATGCATGTAGTCGAAGATACATTGTTAGGGTTAACTGTAAACCCTAAACCCAAGCCTTACCCTTGGGTTAACCCTAACCCCAATCCCAAACCCTAACCTGGTCCTTTTGTGGCCTTCAAGGATGCCACACTGGCATCTGAGGTTTGAAAGGTGGAACAACTTTAAGCAAAAAAAGTATTATTATTCATATGTTGTCAGATTGTGTGACCGAACAGAGATTGAAGGCAACATCGGCAGCTTCTATGCAAAATCCAGCATCTGTATACAGCTGCAGTGCCATGTGCCAGCAGCACTAGCAAGGCAAGCAGGTTTCAAGTCTCTGCATGTTAATTTTTATACCTTGCTTCAATAAATGAAAACCAAAAGTATTTGTGGGTTACACCATAAGGGTGTGCAACAGAGGTTTATGTATGTTTCTCAGTTTTAAATCATTTGAAGGACTGTTAGTCAGACAAAAGAAGCGACGGGGGTGTTTGTCAGAATGTTTGACATTTTTATAAGCTAAGCATCTGATCAATTATTGATTGAAATTTAAAAGAAATAGCGCCTTGTAAGTAACCATGCATGGGAATTTCTGTGATGTTGATGTAGCTTCAGACATATGGTCATCCCTACTGCACAGATTACTGACAACACACACACACACACACACCGGTAAAATAAACCACAATGTAGTATCTTCATCTGGAGTGCATTTCCTGTCCTCCTGGTTGGCACATGGCCGCTGGTTCCAGCTTTACACCGCTGCATCTCTCTGTTGTTGTTCCCTGCTGCGCAGAAACAACTGTCTCACCGACAGACACAGGTCAGGACTTTAAGGACAAGGACCGTGACCTGACATCTGTTGCGGGTGCTCAAAAATCTAAAGCGATGAGATGTTCTCCCCCACATCTGGAAAACCCTACATGGTGGATTATGTTGGTTTAGGATATAGTTTTGACAAGCACAGTTCCCAGTTTCGCTTTATTCTCTCATCCAAGAAGCCGAGAGGTGCAATCATTAGTGTCACACCGACCCAAAGCTCAATCCGGAATGGAAATTTACAAGGATAATAATGTTACATCAAACGGCTCTTTAATAAGACAAATTAGACAGCTCAACCCTTCTGCCTTAGTGAGTATACTGCGGAAGAAAAAGCCAATTTGTATGTCAGATTTTACAAGCTGAGAGGTGAGGAGACAGTTCTGCTTAGGAGCGACAGTGGTGATGTTGCCTAAAATAAAATTGTCACCCAATGATCCTCCGTCACCTTTTTAACCGTGCAGATGTATTGACCAGGAGTGGCCAAAGGAGCTGTGAAATGTTAGTGTAAGAGTGAAGGTAAACAGCCTCTCCCATGGTGGGCCTGTACCCTACACAGAGTAAGCACATGTTTCCCATTGTGGTTAAAAGGGAAGGGGATTAAAGTGTAGTGCAGCCGGAGCCACAGCCATACACCCCATGGTGGGATCACAGTCCTCTCAGGTCTTTCAGTACTGCTGATGCAGCCCAGTTGCAAGTGGCTGGTGTGCAGGGGCGAAGCTGTGGCCAGATCCATCCGATGGACTACTCTCGGTCCTCTAGAGCCTAAATGTGAGGCCGTTCCGTGGGGCTAAAGAGGCAGGCATGTTAACATGTTGACAGAAATGCCTGACCCGAGGCCGGCAGACACTCGCACAAACACAGGCAAGGTAACGATTATGAAAAGGTGTTGAAACCAAACGGATTTCGCTTTTCAGAGGCCCAATACCGTCGCCCTGTAAGCGATCACCTTCAAAACTCATGTTAAAGGCAGAAACAGAGGAAAAAAAAGGAGTTAGACTGAAAACAAAAGCAGAGCAATGTGGTTCAGGTTCATTGGTTTTGGCTGCCAAATATAACGTTTTTCACCCCGGGGCCTCAGGGTCAAATAGGCCACATTCAGGTACCACAGGGGACAGTTAAAGCAGGAGACTGTGACTGTGCAGCCAATTAAAAGGGACACTTTAAAAAGGGAAATACTACAAGGGACATTGAGGAAGATATGCATAGTGGAGCATATCTGCACTTACCAAAAACTGCCAATTAACCAACACCCCATGAAGCTCAGCTGTGACCGCTTCAGCTGGACTGCTTCCATGTGCAGTGAGTAAAAACACTTTGTGTGCAGCGTAAGAAAAAGGATGAGGAGGGAGGGTCAGAGTCTGCTCGAGGGTTTACTGAACTTGATTCGAGCTGATTTTTCTTTTTCTTTAAATATGACCTAAAGTCATAAAAAATTGGCCTTTACACTTAAAAAGCTAAATCATTTCTTGTCAACTTTTGACTGGATAGAAATGGCACATTAAAGAACACAGTGCTATTTTACACTTTTACCATTTAAGTTCTGGGCCGTCTTCCTCCATATGCAGTCTTTCTTGCTCTTGATGCTACGTCACAAGATTCTGCCTTTCCTCCTGTCATAATTACTATGGCTACTAGAAGTCGGTGCCAAACAATAAGCATAAATATGAGACTTAATACATGTAAGCTGCTTTAACAGATATGATATTTGGCTGTTTTCCCAGTGAGGGCTGGAAATGAAAAATGTCAAATACTTGAAACTTGATTTGACTTTGCCACAGATCATGCTACTTTGCTCCATCCAGTCGCATGGGCTTCTTTCACATACAAGCTTAAGTTATGTATATTCCAAAAAAGTGTCCTTCTTAACCTTTTGGCCTCAGAGCCCACACACATAAACGGAGATAATTGCATGCCTATGCAATGTATATGTCTGTCAGTCTTGTGACATTGATATATTTGTGGAGTTTGCGGGAGGAACTGGGAAGCGAGGGTTTTTCTGCGGGGCCTAAGTGTTTGTGCAGATTTGCAGCACTTTCTCACCCACAAAAACATGGTGGCTGAAGGAGCACGGCATGTTAATAAGCATGTGCGCAGCCATGTTTTGAAACTGGAAACAGATTTATGTAGTGTTGGGGATCAGCTCTTTAAAAGGTCACACTGAACAAGTTAGCTCTGCTCAGTAAACCCTGTTCCCTCCGAGGTCCAGGTGACTCTCGGCCAATAGTTTCACAACACACTGGACAGAAACGTAAGCACCGCGCTCTCCTCCTTCATGACATCAGTAATTTCCGACTCCAGTGACGCCACACTGACATTCAGCATTGTTGATTAATTGGTTCCTATAATGCTCTTGGAGTGTTTCCATTTGAACGAGAGAAATGGCACAGATCACTTCCTGGAGCCCTGGATTGTCTGATCCAAAATACGCCCCCGACTGCAGGCACGGCCGCAGAGCATAAGCCCTGGCATGAGTTAAATATCAGCCCCAGTGACAGAGTTTTCCTATTGACAGTGATCACAGCGTGACATGGGATGCAGTTAGAGCGGACATCTGTCAAACCCCCTTGATTACAAACATCCCTCAGTGACACATGTGAAATGGCAAACACACTCAAACACACATCCACGCACAGGCCCGGAAGGAAAAAGCCGTTCCATGCACATGTATGCAAACAAACCTCCCGATGCAAATGTCAGGGGACTGCAACGGTCGGAAAAAGGTGGGATGAGGAACACATTAGGCTAATCCGTCCCGGGATTATGAGCGGGCAAATCTCGCCAATAATAAACAAATGACTAACATTCCCAGTGTGTGGTTTACAAGCCCCCGGGGCTGCAGCTCGAACCCAGCAGGGTCTGGATCCAATCCCTGCTGTTTATCAGCGCGAGTAGGAACGGCCATTTGTGAAACCTCCATGACAAAAACCCAGGATGGCAAACAGGAGTCAAACCAGTCACCCCTCCCACTGTGATTTTCAGCTCCACTTTCAAACCCTTAATATTCAGACTGATTGTTAGCTGCACGGCTAACAGCAAACTACAGTAAGCAGTTACTCTGCTGATAAGCTGCATCGCTGTTTGTTTGCACTATAAATTCCCAAATGGTCAGGTCTTACATAATGCACCTTTAATTTTAGTCCTGAGATAAAATGTGTCACAACATACAGTGCCATTATAAAAAGCATTGTGGTGCCACGGAGATGCAAATCTTTCTCTCCAGATGTTCGGGGACATTCTTGTTGGGTACAGACCCCAGCAAAAATCACATATTCATCATTTGTTGAACTTTTTTATTGTGAAAAATTACCATTCCAACAAAAATCGTGACTCATATCACAATTACAATATTGGTTAAAATAATCACAATATGATAAAGTATAATTATCAAGTATAAATTAAGCAAATTTAAAGAATTTGTGTTATAAGGAGATCAAATGTTGTTAATATGGAGGACATGTGCTGGTTAAATGACAAAATATTCTTTGCCTTGGTTTAGAAAAAACGGCCCTCTGAAGGCATATCATCCTTTCAAAGTAAATGTTGACTTTGTAATCTATTATATGGTTACATGCAGTGTAACATAACTCGAGCAGTGATTCAGAAGTGATTAAAGCAGTGCTGAATGTATTATTTTACTCAATTTTGTTGACAACGACTTCACTTGGTCACACCTCTTATATGTAATACTTCTCCATGTCTGTTTTGAAACTGTAGCGGACATTAAACTGTAAAACGTCAAAATCTGGTTACTCTTGTTTATAGGAACAAAAGGATTATCTAGTGCTTTCAAGAGATGATGCTTTGGCTTAATTCAGTATCACCCGCCCTGTCTTGACAAGCATTTGTGTTTTTATTACAAGTTTTTTTTGTTCACTCGATACAAGGAACACGTCTGTAATACAAATGCACTTCAAGGCGATAAGACTTATTTTAAGCACTAGTATGTCAAGACGAAAACATCTCATTTCAAGTCCGAAATGTGAGATAATCTATAACATTTATTAATATCAGGCTAATGCACTGGTAGGACTTGGGTTCAAGTCCAGATGTGCACATAGGTTGGTCCTTTTTTTAGAAGTATTTCTGAGATTCTGCTAAAATTCTTAATGCAAATATACTTAAATTAGGAATCATTTGCTTATATTTAGTATAGTTCACCTGTTACTGTGCTGGACTGGGTTGTTTGAGACTAGATATTTTTTATTTAGATCATTTTGCTTCTATTAAAGAATATTTCCCTCATTTAATTGCATTTTTTCTTGTTTTTAAGAGCTGACTTTTTGCAGTGTCATACCCTCAGATTTATATCCTTGCCTTTACATGTTCCGATATGACAAATCTTGCTAATTATACCGACTTATCTTACAAACCAGGGAAACAACTACACACAAGACCTGCACCGGAGTGGCAGTTCAGATGTCTGAAACGACGCTACAAAGTCCTCGTGGATCAGCAGGTCGACACGAGTCGGACAGCACACCTGTTTAGTGTTGTTGAAAATATTGATTGCTTGCGCCGGCGTCGCCATGGTGATTATTGCCGAGGAATGCTGGACTGATAAAGTAATGGGCCATAAATTCCCCCTAAGTGGTAACAGAGTTTGTTAATTAGCAGCGCGAGATGAAACCGAGATCAAAGGTGAGGCAGTGAAAGCAGGTTTCTCCTCGCAGGAAATAATGGGAGAGGAGAAAGGAAAAGAATGTTTGCCTCCACCCTTCTAGCAGCTCTTTTCGCTGATCCGACATCAGATGAGATGATCCACTGAGTCTTAACTTGGGTGGATGTTCCGTAGCCTTAATCTCACTCGGTGCTATGGGTGTGTGCGTATTTGTGGGTGTGCTGAGAAGTAAAGTCTTCCCTCGGCTCTAATCCACCTATTTTGTTTCGGTCCGCTGTTTGGATTCAAGGTGGAAAAGTGCCGCGACGGTAACGTTTTGCCTTCTCAGTCCCGCCTGGCCTTCAGCGCTGTGCCTGCTGGGCCCGGAGACTCACCGCCGTGGCTTTAACCCTGTCCCCAAAGCATGTCCCTGGCCCCGCACAAAAGCCATATGGGGTGCGGCTGAGAGCTTTAGCAACAAAATAACTCTTTCAGTCTGCGCTCTGCATGGTTCTGACTGCAGGGCGTTGAGGTCGCCAATACCAAGACTCTTACTGGACCTCCTCCTCCTCCTCCTCCTCCTCCTCCTCCACCCCTCTAATCCTGGCCTACATGACTGACTCCAACTGAAAGCACCACACGCCAGAGGTGGGAGCCAAAAGCACTGTGAGATTCAAAAAAGACCACCTGCTCATCAAACTAAATTGCACTCACTGAAGGCAATAGGGGGAACATAGGGAATGAAAAGGAGGGGCGCAAGAGGGAAAAAAATAAGTAAGAATAAAAAGAAAGAGTCACTGCTCTCCCCCTGTGATCTTGGCAGACAAAAGAACAAATTACATTTCTGCGTCATGGCACCCGAGGGTCAGAATCGGCATAGGGTCCCCTCTCAGCGCTGTTTGTGTGCGCGAGCATGCTGATATTAGGTTCCATCAGTTCCCACAAGAGAGCCAGAGAGGTGCACCGGCCGTCCTCTCAGCCTTTCATCTTGGCTTCTTTTGTATTCTGCTACACTCGTGTCTGTTGTCGCAGAATTGACTGTTATTATTCCAAACAGCATTATCTTTATTAATGCCACAGGTCTCAGGACTGTGCACTCTCCCCGCGAGCCGGGTCTGGAAAGAGCTGCAACCAATCTCCCTAGATAAAAGCTCAGCGGAGAGCTGTATGCAAGCCAGACAGCTCGGACAGGCCTTCATCCTCCCTCCTCGTTCTCAGAGAGAGAGAGGTACAGGCCCCTACAAAGACTAAGATATGGCTTTAATCTTAGCACTTTCAGCCAGACAGAAACATTTGAACTGAGAGCAGCTCGCCGCGAGGCTATCAGAAGTCACTTCAGGTTGTTAGGCACAAGTCGGAACAAACAAATTGTGTTATCAGCAAATACGTTTTATTATATTCGAAAATTGCCAAAAGAAAAGGTTTTGAAGAGCCTGACAGTGGATTGGAAAAGTTTCTGGAGTCCGCTCCGACTTGGTGTTGTTGGTGGCTTGGTGGAGCGGCGGCCGCTTCCCGAAGTCGGCCATGCGTGACGAGTTATTTTAAAGGTGGTGTGGAGAGCTGACGTGTGGCCAGGCCGGGGCAGGGCAGCGGCTGGGCTTAGTGCCTCAAGCCCCCTCGCTCCAGTGGTCACACAGCATCAGCTCCCGGCCCGAGCCCGGACACTGATTTATGGGACAGGGGGATTACCATCAAACCAGCCGTGAGGACCACCCAGATGGTGGCACAGGACGCCGGCCGCACGAACACACGCAGGCACACACGCACGCAAATTCAAATATACCACGCACGCACTTCTTTTAGCGCATCTATCCACATAAATCCAAACAAAGACTGACTTACAGCCGCCATGTGTGGTGTTGGATATTAAAGTTTAATACTTTCTGGAAATAACCAAACGTGAAAAGCCGCACATGCCATTTGTAACAGCTCTGTTAAACACTCAAGTGCAGTGGGGGGGGGGGATTAGTTTGCTGAGGCTTCCTCATTACCACAAAGCTTTGTTCAATAGTGTCTACAGGATGTGCTTGTTTAGAGGTAATTCCACTCAATCATGTCATACAATTATCTTCTTTTTTCATGCTAACCTGTTAGCCCCAGCCGTCTGTTCTCGTAATACCACTCCCGGCTCCCAGTCCGAAACCACTAGCCGCACGGCTAGCTGAGCTAAAGGCAGCTACGTTTTGCTTATTTCACCTTTAAAGCAAGGCATCACCTAGTCACCGTCACGCCGATGGAACGTCGGGTGAAGTTTCGTAGCCCACAAAACATTTCTGAGACAGTGTCGCACCATAGATGGGGACGTAAAAAAAAGAAGACATAAAAATGGACCCATAGAGCTTGTGCTGCAAAATCCAAGTCTGTGGAACCCAGCGATCCAAAATTGATTTGAAAAGATACTATTTACACACACAGTCTAGCTCGTGCACCCACTTCAGACGGGGGTTTTGTGCTAACTCTTTTAGCCTAGCAGCTAAAGCTTTCGGCTTATTAAAGGGTTTAAAGGCCGCTGCAGACTTGGGTTACACCAGACGAGTTGCATGGAGTCAATTTATGTTTTATTTTGGTTGTTTTCAATGTCCATGTACTTTGGTTGTTGCTGAGAATGCTGAGTGAAGCTCCAGAAATGTTTTGTGGACTACAAACCTGACTTTTCATCAACATTAGGGTGAGCACATAACGCCTGAATGTTCCTTTTTGGGTGAACTTATCCTTTAATGCACAGTTTGGGAGCGACAAGTTTACGTAATTTCTCAACTGAGCCGGATCCAAAAAAAAAGACAGCCCAGGGAGGAAAATCCAGACTCGAATTCAAACGACAATATGACAAGATAACAGTTTCCACTTTTCTCGACGCGGTTCCAGACTCCTCCCGTCCTTAATGCTTTTCCACCGAGTCACATATTTTTTTTTCGTCCAAGAACATGTGCAAATACGCTGAGCAAAAAGAGGAGGAAAGGAAGAAAAGCACATATTTCTCACTTGCCAGGGCACAGCACAGCTCAACCTCAAGGCACCGGCTGGATGAGTGGAACAATAGGAGTCAATGACAAATCGGACGTGGTGCATTCCTTGGGCAAACACTCGCCTCATAAAAGGGAGACAGGTAGGCAAACACTCACCTGCCCTGAGCTAATAACACGTGTGGAGGCAAACACACAAACACACACACACACACACGGTTCACACATGCACACACTTGAGCCCGTCGATATGTTGGGACAGTGATGGGAATTCGACGGCGCAGCAGCGTGTTGGTGTAAAGACAGGACCCATCGGAGGAAGAAGCCACGAGTCGCGTTTCTATATCAAGATCACCGAGGAGGAATGCTGCAGATCTGTGTCTCTTTGTGCCGTATCACTGCGCTGGGTGAAGCGTGGAGACCCTTAGAATGCATTTTGCACATTTTAAACCACATGTCTGCACGTAGCCGCCTCCAAAACCCACTCTGCATTCGTGATGTCCGCATGCCGGGAAATCATCGATGACTGCGCTCGCTTTCCTACCAAACAAATCGCACACTATTTCCCTCAAGGCCTTCTTTTTTTTTTTTCCCCCAGCAGTGACAGCACCTCTTCGCTCAGTGGGATGCACCCTCAACGCTTCCTCGCCATGTGACTCCCCTCTAGCTGCCTCTTGATTGGACGCTCAGAGGCAGAGAGGATGAAGAGGAGGCGGTGGCGGTGGTGGAGGAGGAGGAGGAGGAGGAGGGAGGGTGGGGAGCTGTGCTGGCAGCAGACACATGAGAGAAAACAAATTCCTGCCCCATTGCCATGGAGATGAGTCAACAGCAGGTCGGGGGTGGGGGGCAGAGAGGGCCGTGGGTTGTGGGGCACAGGCTGACCTGCTGTAGTTAACAATTCATCCCCGTATCCGGCTCCCAAATGATTGGGCAAACACGGAGTGCTGCGGAGTCAAAAGGGCCCCGAGGGGCTGAGAGAGGGGGCATCACCCTGGGGTGACATGCTGACAGGCACACACTGGTGGGTAGAGGGTGGACCAGCTGGAGGAGGGTGGAAGGGATAGGGGGCACCAGCGGGGAGGGAGGGGACGCCGGAGAGGGTACATTGAGTACGGCACAGTGACAGAACAGTATTGATGGCTGTGGCCTTTTGCAAAGCCGTGCAATTAAATGATGTGTGTTAAAGTGCCATTTTGAGGACGGGAACAATGTTTTGAGTAAACCACAACAGATATCGCCCAGTAAATTCTGTCCAGACTCTTCATGTTAGGCTAAATAATTAACGACGTTTGGCCGGCGGTCGTGCCAACAGTAAAGCGGGACTTGCGTCAGTTTTATAAGCCTCAGCCACAGCGGCACTGGAAGTCTCTGGCGTACGTCTGCTGGGTTACAGATAGTGAGGGAGTTTTAGCACATCTGGGCGAGCTGCAGGAGCTGAGGAGCAAAAACACTACCGGACAAAAAAAAAAAGGGAGTTTTCCTAATAGGGACAAAAAACTCACGACGAAAGGTTTTTAACTGGTTATGGACCTCATTCGCACGGCAGCCATGTTCTCCAATGTCACAGGGAATGTTGTCCTTTTACAGCTTTCCAACTGATCAGCAGCTGAAGAGACAATGGATAGTGAAAATCTGGAGGGACATCGGGCCATATTTCAGGGTAAAACGACATATTTGATTCTCCTGGCTCAGGTGTGTGTGAGCTGACCAATCAGAGGAGACTAGGTATTTGGGGGGGGGATGTAAACCCGTTCTAGTTGTAACCCAAAATAAAATTATGAACCTGAAAATGACCATCATAAGTCTCCGTTGAGCGCACGGCTACAGCACCACAGGCCCACTGAAGATTTCCACAGCGTTTAGAAACGTATACTCACCAGAAGCTCCCTGGGAAGCAGTTGAAGGCTGACATCTCAGTCCGAGAATTTGGATTCCACCACTGCGAAAAGAGAAAAATCAAAAGAAGACACACGTCACTTCACACCCCGACCGTATAGTATTACATTGCCATATCTGCTTAACTCTTCATTCTCCATTTGTGCAGCTGGGTCCATTTAGGCGAAACAGTGTTAGAGCATGTAATATGAGGTACGAATGGAAAACGGTTCAAAGCCTCAACCCACAGGGCCGAGGCTCCACGACGCTGACCACTTTTACGGCGGAGCAGAGCGCCGCTTGACAATGACGGGTCAGAGGCAGGAATAACAGCCGAGCGGCGGGCGGATCTCATCAATGTCATCTCACACAGAGGGAGAACCGCAATGCCTCAATGCTGTACTTATGTCGGGCTAGACCTTACGTAGCGTCAGCACAAGTTGTCATTTGCGACTTTATGCACTGTCACGGCCCGGTCTGCGACTCATAACATTGGCAGACCGAATCCCATTATCCAATTGGCCGTCTTACTCTGAAGGGGTTGAAATGCCACCATTACGACAGACCTTTCACTGGGCAGCGGCGCGAGGAGGGCGTGTTAGCAGAGTGGACCCGTGACTGGTCCTCCGCTGCTACCCACGTCAGAGCGCAGTGTTTTCATAAACACCGCTGAAGCATGTCCTTCCTTTACAGAGAATTAGGATCCTCTCTATAATAATCCACCCAACAAATCTTATAAATGAAAAACAGGACTACATCATTTATAACACGTCTGTCAGGGAGGGGAAATAAAGAGAGCGAGAGAGCGAGAGAGAGAGAGAGAGGAGAGAAAAGGAAGAAAAACAAGGGGAAAAAAGTAAGACGATGATAAAAATAGCAGATGTTAACAGTCACTTCTCGAAAGGTGTGTCATTCAGGGAGCTTGGGACGAGCTCCTTGGCCGCGGCCGCGCTCTATATTTAGCATATTTACTAAAATAAAAAAGTGAGTTCAGTTCAGTCGCTGGCTCTGGAACTTTCTCCCCTCCATTCATGACCTCAGCGGTGCAGCCGGCGTCACTCAATGACGAAACGCAAACCATATAAAACAACAAAAAAGGACCTCCTCAAATACTCGGAGTACATAAGGAAACAACCGGCAATTTAATGTTCCCCGTAAATGATCCTATTATGGCAATCCGAGTCCGAATCAACAGAAAAATATGGCTTTGCACGGGCTAAATTTAGAACAGTGAGCATTTTACATAAGAGCTTTAAACAGAACACAGTCTGAAGTTTGATACAAAAAAAATTGAATGGAGGCCTTTGAAAGGGGCACAGTGTAGCTCCGGAGGAGAAATTCAAACCCAGAATATTAATATTTACAATATTAATGAGGCGATCACACAAACTCCGATATATTTAGATTTTCCACTGAATCAACAGGCTGCTCTCGGAGGAAAATAAGGTCCCCAGAACACTGTTCCAAGCTAGAAAGGGTGGCAGGGTCCGCCACATATAAACAAAGGAAACAGTATGAAACTGTGTTGTCCTCAAAGATCAGTTTGTCGTTTACCATCAGTTTCTCTTCGGATTAAAATGTCTTCCTCAAAACTACATAGCGCGCCTTTAAGTTAAGTTTATTGTGGCGCTGAAGGGGAATAAAGGATGTGTGACACATGCAGAGGGCGAACCACGTTTGTTTACTCCATCCCGGGATGCCGGAGATGAGCCTGTGTGTGGCAGGCGAGGGGAGGATGCCCCCGGGGCCAGGCTGAGGAGTAAGTGAAGCAGAAGTCCCATCTAAGCTCCAAAGCATGCTAGTATCGGGCCTGTAACTAAAACACAGGCGTAAACACAAGCGATGTTAGGGATTACACCCTGCGATACCGCCGCGGGAAAACCACAGGCAGCGCAGGTGGAAGCGTCGCCGCGGACACTTTTCTCCGCCGTCTGCCGGCGGTGGGTCTGACTGAGTGACAGCTCATCGTCACATCTCGACGGCTGCGTGGAACTTGTGTAAACACCTGCAGACTTTTTTCTATATCTATATGTGTGTGTGTGTGTGTGTGGGTGGAGCGGGAGCCACAGGTGAGAACACACACAAGGAGGATTACAATGGCCTCATGTCATGTCGAAGAAGCCTCGCAGCACAATACCACACATACTTTCGGAGACTGTAATGTGTTTTTCTTTTCATTTCTCGAGAAATTGCCGTTTGATTCATCACGATTCATGTTATTCCTCTCACGTCGCCTCGGGAGTCGACTCTGATCCAAAACACGAAACATTTTAAACATTGTTTACACTGATGGGATGTTTCTTTTTCAAAAAAAAAAAAAAAAAAAAGCAAAAAAGGAATCAGATTTTGAGGGAGAGCAGCAGGGATGGAAGGGATAAGGGAAGCACTTTTCCCTCAGTGAACAGCACCCTCTAGAGCAACACCCTACTTCCAATCCTGCACCTCACTCTCATTCCTGCTCCTGGGGAAAACTTTTGCAGCTTCATCAGCCACAAATGCTACGAATAAAAGCCAAGAGTCTTCCTTTAATGTTAAAATGAGAAAATTTAAAGAAGCTCGCAGGCGCATCGCTGTTTATTTTCCAAACAGGTTGTCTCGTCCTCCGGCTCATTGCTGCCCCACACATGCACGATTACAGAGGTGAGGTCGAACGGCTCATTGTCCCAGTGTGAGTTGATAATGAGGCAGGCCGGTATTGAGATGTTTGCTTTAATCGTGGTCAGGGTTATTGGGGGGGGGGGTTTACAGTACACAGGAGAGATTAAGGCAGGCCACGCATGACGGAAAGAGCCGAGGAGGCCAACGATAAGCCGGCTACCCGCAAACTGTGAAGCGGGGCCGAGAAATATGAGCGCACAGTAGGACATGAAAACCCAGCGAGACAAACCTCTCCCTCTCTCTCTCCGTCTCATTCACCCTCTCTCTCTCTCTGTGTTTTCGCCTCAACTCATGTTACACAACCACAAAGGAATGCCTCATATATCGGAGACAGATTTAAAACAAGCGGAAAAGAAAAGAGCAGTAAAGAGAGGACAGCGGAGGGATCCGTGGAAGCAGTAGGGGTTGTTTGGTTCTTCTGTGCTCGTATAAGCGGACAACATGGCAGGGAGCTTTGGCAAGCGCCGCGGTGGCACACAAGTCCAGACACATACGCGCCCAACTACTTCACACATGCTTACATAAACTAAATCGGCCCGGGACGCGGGGCCGTGCGTGCACGCTTCCTCTATATTTTTCCATGCCATTAATAAAAATAGACATTGCACCGTTTCAATCCGTTTTGTAGGAATTCGGGGAGCACTTGAGAATCCATCACTTTACGAGCTTCATAAACTTTCCCACAGAATTCCCACCGATTCTTTTCCGTGCGTTTGGAACCCACGCACGATAAAGTAGCACTCAATTAGGGGGACGGCACACGGAGCCCGAAATAGGGCACTCGTATGCTGCTCGGATTAGACATGCAGCGCTGAGCACCCACGTTGCATTAAAGGTGCACTATGTGGTTTTTTTAATCGGAGAGAAACATTTTAATTGATTGATTTTCATGCTCAAACAAACTAAATAATCAAACTGTCTTCGTTTTCATGGCTCAATAAACTTTTTTAAATTTTAGAATTTTTGTCAAAAACATAAAAAACCTAAAACTACCATCAAAATGTGACAATATAACAGTTTATATTTATTATTTAACAGAGATATCTACTTAAGTTAGCATGCTAGCTGCACATCCGACTAAGCTAGCTAGCTGACGGGCGCTACAGTACATGCTTCGTTAGTTAGCAGCAGTTAGCAGTCGCTCTGGTGATATGCTACCCTTTATTTGTTTTAAATATGAATTTGATGGGAGTCAACAGGTGGCCAATTCTTACATATAGCACCTTTAAAGGACAAAACAATTTCATACTGTTTTAAGTTATGGAAAAAAATATATTTATGAGTTTATATTAATATAAATTACAGTCATATTGTAAACATAACTATGTTTCTGAATGTCTTTTCCAAAACTACAAAGTACACCTTTAAAAAACAATCCTATTTCCTGACATGTATAGACAACAGAAAAGTCATTTATTAAGTACAAAAAAACCCAGCAAACTGAGCTGTGTTGGTAACATCAGGTGGATCAACACTTCTGAATTATTTGCCCTCCGAGGTTAAAGCACTTCGATAGGGAGACAAAAGCTGGATGTTGTTGCGTCACCATCATCCGTGTCTACGTGTTGCTGTGTTTCATGCAGTTGCATAACAAACAAAACGCACAAAAAAAAAAAAAAAAAAAAATCTAAGATTAAAATAAACATTTCACACATCCTTTCGGTCGGGCCACATTGGCAAAAGGTGTGTGTGTGTTTGTCCGTGTGTGTATCAAGTTAGCAGAAGGTCAGAGTGGTGAGGTATTAGCGCACTGTTTGCTCTCCTCCATGTACTCTTGGGGACCAGCCTGTTTGAGAATTTGAACAGTGACGTGTGAAACCAGTGAAAAAACAGGACACAGCGCCGCTCTGTTTGCTTAAGAACACCCAGAGAATGGGCCGCCATGACAAAACAACTCCCTCGACCTGCATTCCTCCCGTCCATCAAACCCTACCTGTAGAACAAGATATGACACACCGAGCGGAAAGGAAGTTACAAGAAGATCGACTTCGGTTTGCGATTACTTGCAATTTGTTCCGAGGTTGTCAGCACTCCGACCTTCATATTTGACCTCAGGAAGCAGGCATGCATCCACAAGTCCTCTGTCTCTCTCTGCTTTAAGCTCCGGGTGGGCCGAAAAAATGTATTTATTCCAATACGTCATTTTGGAATGGATGGATTTCAGTGAGCAATCGATGAAGAGGGAATTTAATTTTGCATCATTATGTAAGAGGGACATAACAAAGTTAGGTAAACTATAATTAGTTTATATCATTGTTATTATTTATACATTATATTATCATACTATAGGTCGTCTGAACTGTAGATAAAGCATTTTCAGACATTAAAGGATTGTGTTGACTCAACTAGAGAATTCCACTGTAACTGAATTGTGATAAAGTTACGTTAACGAAAGGATTTATGTGCAGCTGAATTAATATAATTTTTATACAACCAGAAAATGAGTTTTGAATCAATTCACAGTTGGACTTAATTAGGCTTTTGTGCCACAGGACTGCGACAATATAAATCACATCTTGACGCGTCACGTGACTTCTCGTCAGTGAAAACAATGTGACAGTATGAAAACAGCTGAGTTGAGAAATGTAGGCCACTTCCGCCGTCGGCGCACTGAGCTGTATTTTGTGTTTCTGAATCTCATCCAGACTTTCTTGCCACAGAGCTGAAACAGTAACTCAATCGACAGAATGTTGATTTAAGTATCAATCGATTGTTTAAGTCAGAAAATGAAAAATATTTGATTACAGTTTCTAAAATGTGATTATACAGTATATTTGGGATTATTGATCAGACAGTGTCAACATGAGTTCGAGTAAATTGTGATTTTCACCACGTTCTGACAATTTCTTCACTGAATGACTGATCAGCAGATCGAGGAAATAATTCGGGCAGAAACCAATAAATTATTTTCATTACTGTTTAATCTGCTGATTTTTTAATTAATCGATGAATCATTGGATCTATCTATAACATGAAAAAGTTGTGAGGATGTCTGAATTTTTATAAGGAAATTTCTGCCAATTTGCTAGATCATGAAAATACTTTACACTTGCACTAATTAATACGGCGCTGCTTAGTGTCATGATGTGTGACGTACCTCACATGTTAAAAACACCAAATGCAACAGACAGTTTAATAACCGCTCCTTTCTCCTGCCTTCTGTCCGGCATCTGTTATATCGAACATTTTAATGATGTTTTTCGGCGGAGATGCCCGACTCGCCCTTATGTAACGCGCGGTTCGGCCTGTGAAAACAAACCGATGGATCCGATAGTAAACCAGCGGTGACACTGGGTGGAAATCAATCAACTGGAACATATGAAAAGGGAAAGAGAGGCACCGCGAGATTCCAGCTCCCTCCCCCGCCCCCTTCGCCTCCCCGCCATCATCCTCGTATCAGAGGATCCATTGGGAGAACTGGATGTGATTTGTATGTGTGTTTTTGAAGAGGGGTGCTCATAAACAGCCATGAAAGGGGCCCCTCTATTCAGCCCGCCAGCAGAGATGCGCTTCACTGGGCCGGCCTTTTGTCTTCCCCCCTGTTCACAAAACCTTCAGCGGAGGGAAAAAAAAAAAAAGGGGGTTGATTCTCTCTCGATTCTGAGCAGGCCCAAATGATGCCATTAGATTGGGTGCCCGCTTTGGGTGAAAAAGGCTTCAGTAGCGTTTGAAGTGATTTAAAAGACGCAGGAGAGAGAGAGAGAGAGAGAGCTGCCCACTAAATCCTGTTTGGGGAGGAAGACTGGAGGAGAATGGGGAGGTAAAAATGCCAAGCTAATGATCATTCTATAGTATGCAAAATTGCTCTCAACTCCATAAGTGCCGTGGATGTTAAAACAAAAGGCGCGGAGCATTCCTTTGTCACGTGACGAGGGTCAATGTGCCGCGGTGGTGCGTGGGGTCAGGAAGTTCACCAAACTTCCCACGCTGCCGTACACCATAAGATCGCAGTAAAAAAGAGCCAGTTAACGCTCTTCATTATTGGCAGGGGAATTTGTTTGTTTCCACAGTGCCCACACAGGGATGAGCCATCAGAAAAAAAAGAAAAAAAATATAGCAGACTTCCTCATCAGCATGACAAGGCTAACACTTAGGGTTGGGTCAAGTTACTCTGGAATGTCGAAAGGTTACTGAATGCAAATTACACTATTTTGTAATTACGTTACCCGGTGGATTAAAAAAAAAAACTTTGACAGTGTCACACCTTATACTAAAAGGCATTGGTGGGAATTCGCTTCCTTGAACGTATCCAAACATTTCCGATGCAAACGTGCCGTTTCTCGTTGCTGCCATTTTTAACTTGCTCGCACGTTCAGAGAAAATGTGATGAAAGTGCTCTTTGGTAGGGAACACAGAGATGAATCTAAAGCTGAAAAATCCTTCAATCAGACATCTATCTCAAGCTGAAGTTTTTAAACACATTATCAAGTCATGTTACGGTAACTTCCTGGTGAAGTAAGTTTGTGGGTGGTTTTCTACTCAGTTCATTTTTAACATGCATGTCAATGTTTTCCAAGAAAAGTGTCTAGATTTTTTCTTCTTTTTTGGAATTTCTGTGTTCCCTACCAAAGAGCAACTTCATCGCATTTTGCTTCCGAGCACTGTGGACTTCTCCTCCTCCATGATTTGATTTAAAAAATGGCCACACAAAAACATAGACACAACGTTAACTATAATCTAATTACTGATAATAATCTGATGATAATACTGTGTACATACTGTAAATAGAGGATGCTGCCTCATCTTATTTATCTTGCCTATTTATTTATTTAATATTTATTCATATTGTTTTTGACATGTCCTGTTTTCTTATATTCTGATATTGCTGCTGCTCTCTGAGAGCTACCAAACAAAAATGTCGTCGCATGACTTCAATGACTGATAAAGTGTCTCATGTCTAATAGTTATTTGTTTTCTGTCATCTGATCACATGTCATCCAAACCCCACACATGCTCAGACAGCCACTGGCATGCAAGAATGACAGAGACAGACATGTATGTGTTTTAACATAAATCCTAGAGAGAAGAAAATGTGCAGGGCGATGTCACAGTGACACACTAACTAAACAGTACAGTTACGTCACCTATTGATATTATAACGCTGTAATGCTAATAGACAAAGACTGTGCACCTTTCCACTCGAGCGCTCGAGGACCAGCGAATGAAAGGTGATAATTTCGACAGTGACATGGTGCCAGCCAATGGCGTTGAGCGGGGGCATGTCATCACGGTGCCCGTTTGTCGACAGCAACCTAATAGGCATGAGAACCTGACAGTGTCAACAAAGGGACAGTGCCAAACAAAACCACTTGTTGTGAGTGGGTGAGAGGGCCAGCTACTAAACAGGCTAGGTCCGGTTCTACTACACTCAGCCCTCATTTCCAGGTACTCTATGTTTTTCTTGACATCTCAGCTACCAGGAAGAACATTTCATGTTTGTTTTTCATTCACTCGTCAGGAGTTATTTTCGGCTGCCACCCACGCTGACTGTCAGATGACCATCATTGGCATTTTTAACTCTTTGAACGATGCCTTGGTAAAACGTACAACTTCTCACGTCGGTGCTGCTGCCTGTGACAGACTGGCGAGACAATTGCATGGCATTGCATCACTTTCCACTCATAACCTAATGGAATAATAAGCAGGTAGATGATTATTATAAGTAGATCTGATTGCTTTCATGTGATTAGTCATGTAAAGGCTCGAGATGCTACCTGTGCAGGTGTTCCTCAACCCCACCGAATGGCAAAGCGATCATGTTTATGGTGAGATGCATGGGAAACATTCCCAGAAAAAGGCCTTTTGTACTGATGCTTGGCAGTCTTGCAGAAGAAGGTACCAAACCACCTTAACTAGCATGTAAAAACATCATCTGAGATTACTCCTACACGCCAGGTGAGCTCAGAGTGAGTTGGTTGGAAACATCCTGTGACTCAAAGGGGCTAATGGGACTTCCCCCAGTTGGTATATTTGTCAGCTGTCTGGCCTGCCAAACAATATCACCTCTGATTGCACATGACAGGGCAGTCTAATGCCCTAAATACCTCACTTATCAGTCAGTGCTTGTTAGTAACACAGTTTGAGAATTCGAGATAATCTTTCTGCTGCAGGCTACAGTCACCTCTGGAGATGTATGGACAGTAACTTTATGAGAACATGCTGTTTTCTTCTGCTCGCTCTCAAGGTTCTTCTTCCACGACAGAAGCTACACGGATGAAGAACGAGTAATTAACCAATGCCGAGCCCAGCAGGGGACCTTAAACGTCGAGCAGGAGTGCTGTAAAGAGAAACGTGAACGCGACACCGGCGCAGCTGCTCCTCCACAGCTCCAGAGCAGTTTGTTTCCCACATGCTGCTGTACTGTACATGTTACGTCAGGGATAATGAAATCAAAGAGACAAACCATGCGTTACTGACAATAATATGATGATATTTTGTTCTTTCTGAATGCAAATATGCTAGATCACACCAGTCGATATGTCACACGAAACACAAAAAAGTTCATTAAATAGATTCTAATTCCAACAATCAGTGTTTCAGCCTGGGTTTCAATTCAACACCACCAGCACCAGTTCTCCTATTTAAAGGGAACAGTTCACTCCAAAATCTAAAATACATATTTTTCTCTTATCTGCAGGACCATTTACCCATCTA
The DNA here is from genome assembly GCA_039737535.1 of Lagodon rhomboides. Taxonomy (NCBI): domain Eukaryota; kingdom Metazoa; phylum Chordata; class Actinopteri; order Spariformes; family Sparidae; genus Lagodon; species Lagodon rhomboides. The sequence continues at coordinate 11,635,930 of CM077802.1, read as the reverse complement.
CACTATTTTGGTGTGAGTTGCCAATTTCTTAGAGATATTGGCCGTAGAGACATCTTCCCTCTGTCGACTATAATGGAACTAGATGGCGCTGGGATTGTACGTGCATCTACTTGTGGATGAGAGGCTTGTCTTTTCACAGTGCAGGATGTTAATATCGTTTCAGCTAGATTAGTTCGCTTAGTTAGCTAGCCCCCCGTCCATGAGAAGAAAAATGCTTCCCTCTGCGTGGTTATACGGTGTAGATCCGACAGAAATCTCTCTGGCCGATATCTCCGAAACCAGCTTCCTACCAAAGCAATCTAGATGGATAAATGGCGCTGCGGGTAAAAGGAATAATGCTCATTTTTGGGGTGACCTGTCCCCAAAGTGTTAAACACGATCCTTATTCATAGTATTATGATGCATTTCTGCATTCTTGTGAAACCAAGTAGCAGATTCTCAATGATGACAATAAAGCCTAAATGCAGTAGGCCCTGGAGGCCATGATGTCAGTGGAAGTCTTTACCAGGAGGCTGGATATGGGTCCTGTGGGCTACTGCTGATAAGATTGAGGAGCAGGTCATTACGAGACCCTCAGCACGCTGCTCGCTGGCTAACAATGCCGCCTCAGTCCCAGCTATCGGGCCATCTCATGACAGACCACATGTGGGCTAGCAGGACTCAGGTAATCAGGGCTGTCAGAATGGGACCAGCTCCTCTTGCAGAAACCATCTCCACCCTACAAAACTATTTCTACTGTGCATGCCAGATAGAAACTTGCACAGGAACTCATTTTAGGATTTGTCTTTACGAGTAGGAAAAATTCACTTCTGACGTTCTCCGGGGACTTGTGCAAGCACACACTTTGTGCTGCATTTAGCAGCAACGTCAAGCAAACATTTCCCACTTCTTGTCTTTTAAAAGTGACCCTCCTTGCACAAGCATCACCACAGACTCTCTGTCGAACCGGTTGGTGGCGAAATCACTGTTCATTGTAATGCCTGTTGTCATAGATACACCCAGGTGCTGCTCACGAGCCAGCGCAGAAGAATCAGAAAGCCAAGGCTCTCACTAATCCTTCTCCATACCACAGTGTGTCAATAATCAGGAATGCACTGCCTAAACTAAACCATTGTTCCTCTGCCAACAAAATCACAAATATAAGCACTGACACTGCCTCCGGGCACTGCCGTCTCTGGGACGGGGAGAGAAGCGAACTGAAGAGGAACAACAAGAGTCAGAGATGGAAGAGGGGAGGCTTTGATATCTCTCCAGACAGCTTAATACTGTCTAAATCATAAAGCTTTCTACTTCAGTGCATGGGGGGATGTATAGTGTTGTACTGCTGGAGATTGACTGCAGCAGTTGAGTGGTAGCTTTTTCATACAGTAGGACAAAGTCGGAGCTCCTGAGAGGACCAGCTGCCGTCAACAGTTGGGAGGCTTTGAACTTACCACTAAGCCCTGAGACAGCAGGAAATATCCTCTTCACTTCTTTGAACTCGGCCCCATTAGAGTTCAATTCAGAATATAGAATGTAATGAAAAAATAATCTCGCAAGGATTTATATAGACGCACCTGACAATAGCGTCTGATCTTTGCGAACAAAAGCAACTAGCGGTCGCCCACCGCATGGAGTAACTTTTATTACTTCGCACCGGAGGATAGTATGTGGGGAGCTGCCGCTTTAAGAATGAGTTGGGACTCTCTAAAAGCCATGTGTCTCCTGTGTCATCTATGTCTTACTATCAAGAAGCTCAATGGCAGCTGAAATGTAGGAGTCATTTTGACAAAAAGGCGGCAGCATCTCAACCGTCTTACACAAAACCACAGCTAATACTTTAAGATCAGACAAGCAGACATGAGTGGTTCTGAGTCCGTCCTATGTAAGACAATAGCTTGCCTGTTGTCTCTTGCCTCTGTGCATATGTGTGTGTGTTTTCAAATGCTTGCGGTGTGATAAAACACAGAAGCGCAGAACTGGGCGAACGGATGCGGCCGGAGTGGTGAGCCCATTGCGGAATACCCCGGCAATGAACAAGTCCTCCTGAGAGCTTTCTTGTGTGGGGTGGCTAGCCGCAGCAGGTTTATTTCCTCGAGATATAAGGCCTCGCTGCAAGCCGCAACAATGAGCATCTTTGTCGGGCTACACTATTATCTTTGCACATTACTGCAAATGACAGGAGAGGGTAGTGTGCCGAAGATCCCCTTTAATGAGCTCCAGGTATGCGCTTGTCATAAAACGAGAAACTAATTTAAACATCTGCGGAGCTGAACTCATGTGCCTTCAGCGCCAGAGAGCATGTCAACGCTGTTCTGAAAGCTGCTTAGTCATTTTAGAGGTCGGAGGAGATGAAGTCCACAAAACCTTGACCTGAATGGTAGAGGAAATGTCTACTTTGGACCTTCCAGTGTGCGCATCTTTTAATTAAAGGAATTTTCAACTTTTTGGCCAAATATACATTGATTCAAAAACCTGAAAAGTTGGTTCTCAGCAGGAACCAAAAATAGCAGGATTTCCTTAACCCGAGGTGCAAATGGAAGCGAGTGTGTCATATTCTTCCTGTCGTTGCGCATTGTGCAACGCTCTCCGTTGATAGCACATCCTCGACTGCAGTGCTTCCACTCAGAACTTGAGGAATCACCAATACTCCAAGAAACGTGAGAGCTCACAAACCAGAGCTAATCTGGAGGAAAGGAGCTATTTGATAGATCCTACTCGTCCATGCTCGTACCAAAAACAAGGCTAACCAAAGGTTATATGGATGCACAAGTTACTCAAAGTTTGGCAAACTGATCGAGACTTTAACTTTGGACTTTAACTTGTCTTGAAACAACAAATTGCCTTCAACTTAATGTTTTGGGTTTGTTATCTGAAGTTGGTGTTATCTGAAGTATCATTGTCATCTGCACAAACATCTAAATGCTCAAGACTCTGATTGAACCATCCATACTTGGTGTAAACGCAGCCTAAAGAGCTAACGACACAGGCAGACTTGTCAGCAGGTCAAAGGCAACGAGACAGGCAGATGCACTTGACCCTTTCCTGCTAGATTACAGCTCAACCTGAACTTGACCCCTCTGTCACCTGATTCAAGAGCCTGCATTTCAGACGGAGCTGGTTGGTTGAGGATTATCTGACCCCAGACTTGTAGAACTTCGCCGTCCTCACTTGGCAAGTGCTTACTCGTCCTGATGTCATGCGTCTAATTGCTCTCTCTGCGTGGGATGTGAAGTCTGATATAAGGTACATTGTTGACTGTGTGCACCGGCTTGTGTGTGTGTCTGTGTGTGTGTGTGTGTGTGTGTGTGTGTGTATGTCATCGGGAGCCAAGCTAACACTTGCCTGCAGCAACACACACTCATGTCTTCACCCGCCACAACCTATCATTACCGCTGTCACGTAGCCACCTCCGCAGCGGGCCTCGCAAGCCTCGACAACCACCGGCACACACACCTGGAGGGCCAAACACTTAGTTCCCAGCTTTGTGCTTCGTAAACACAGCCTTTTAACACACACACACACACACACACATAGGATGAAGACACACACACCTATTCATATCCTGCAGCCTCAGCTTGTACCTCGCCCCTCCCATTTGCTGTAAAATATGTCTCACTTTTCTATCTCCCCGACCGCAAATGCTTTAGTGCTATTTAATTTATTTCCTTTGTTATCGATTGCCTCACCAGCTGAGCGAGAAAGCACACACTGCAGAGCCAGGTTGGCAGCCGCTTCCAGGCTGCTGCTGTGACTAGACAAACAACAGGCCACGGTATGTATTACAGAGCAAACACAGTATGGAGATTCTCAGAAGTCGAGAGGTACAGCACAGCAAAAGAAAAGGAACTTTCTAATCCAGTCTCAGGTCAAGCGGATTATGATTCAACAAGCCTGATATTTGACCGCAATGTCTTCCTCTCGCCTGTTTCTTCATCAGTGTTTGCTCGAGCCGGGACGACTCGAGAGCGCACATGGTTGAAAGAACACACACGACTGCTGAGCAAACATGTAACACCTGAGCTTAGCCCGCCTGCCACACATGCGTGACCTTTACAGAAGCTGTCACCGTGACAGATCAGACACAAGAAAGACTTCTGAAGATCCCAGCCTGCTGGTTTGGGGCCGCTCAGTACAAACAGACACTTCAGTTCGAGTTAATCGAGGGAACAATGGAGGACCTCTGGAACATGCTACCCTAGCAGAAGCCTTTGAGAAAGACAATCGAGGTGGTGTTTGCCCTCCTTTGTCGAGTTACAAGGTTGTCCTGGGCCTGTGCTTGCTCTGCGCCACGTTCTATTCAGAGAGAGCTTAGTGTGTAGCAGGTTACTTTTGATAGGTGTGTGAAACCTGAAACTCCGTCTTTAGTGGCAAACTGTGCAAAGGGAGAATCTAGAAAAACAGCATGCCACTTCACAGGCCTCAATTACCAGCCATTAACAGCGGATTATCCAGAATATCAATGCGTTCTTTTACAAGGACGTTGAACATGAAAGAGCAGACCAAATAACCCAGAACTGGTCCAAGTCTGGGCCACAAGCAGTCAACCAAGAGTAGACCAAATAACCCAGAGATGGTCTAAATCTGGGCCACAAGCAGGCCTCACCAGGACCACAACTGGTCCAAATCTTACATAGTGGCTAAACCGTGTAACTACAACTCCACTATCCCAAAAAGATTTTTTCCTTCTTCCTTTCACTGGCTTACTCTGTGAAAGAAGTGACCTTCAAACAGTGGATACAGTTTTTTGAGCTTCTTATTTCACCATCATAATTTTATCCATTTGGTCCGATAACATTAGGAAAGTCTAGAGGAGCCACACAATTAAATAACTGTATCAATATGCTCAAGCTAACCGGGGGCAAAATGGAAGTTAGTATCTAGTCTGTAGCACACATGCTCTATTGGACCAACAATGCGGAAGATCCAGGTAATTTTACACACAGGAAGTATTTCTTGGCTTCAGGCACAGCTGAGCAGCTTTCATAGGAACGAACAGAGTTCCACCTCAGACATTCTATCCAGTTCTCATTATACAGCCGCGGTTTTGAGAAGGAATAAGAACAGAATGTGGAAAAAAAGGGATGTTATCTCGGATTATGACGCGCGAGCATGAGTCTCATCCGAGTTAAATGTGTCATAATCCATAATAAGAATCTTCACTGGGTAGCTGACTAAAGTTCAAATTTATAAAAACCTGACCTTTACAAAGTCCTTTTATTATTGTCATCAAAAACATTGATCCCTCCCACTACAGATAAGAATACAGATAATTTAGTTGGTAGAAAACCTAGACCTAGCCACACGCAAGGCTAACTTGTTTTTCCTTTCTTATTTTTGTGCCTGTGTGTACGGGGACATGTGTGTGTGTGTACTGTGCATTACGAATGACCTCATCAAACCCCAGCATATACAGCGGAGGGGCCTGGGCAACATCAGGTCTGAGCTACGCCACAGAGCCCCGACGGTGTCTCCTCGCTTCATTTACATACAACAATATACAGGTCCACAGCCCACTCCCAAACACACATACACAAACCATTCACGGCATGCTAAACTCAATCTCACTCAGCGCGCGTCTGTGTGCATATGTGTGTGTGTGTGTTTGTGAGTGGGCTGAAGAAAGAGTTTTCCAAAAGACATGTCATCTTCATTCAGTGTGGCGAGCAGAGTGTTTCAGAGGCGTTCGGCGAGATGATACAATGGTATTGTTGGTCAAAATCAGTTAAGCGCTGTTGTTTTTCACTTTTTTTGTAACCAACTGACAACTCAAGGGCAGGCTAATGTAAACCCACTCCATCACCTCTCCGCCGTTCGAGTCATCGTATGTGATTGCTGTGAGAAAAATGCAGAGCTGTCTCCAATCAGAGAACTTGGGGAAAGATCCAGCCTCGGGATATGTGTGTGTGTGTGTGTGTGTGCGTACATGCAGAGGGCTCAGGCATGATCAAACAAAGCACATCCAGGTACAGTGTGCCATCTGTACTCCCCCCCCACCCCCGAAAAATGTACTCTCCCCCGCCCTCTCCATCTCCACGCAGAGTCTTTGCGGTATATGGAGTGTCAGAATGAAAGAGGCCTTGTCTAAGAGGCTAATCCTTGGGCGATTAGTCAACGCGTCTCGATTAAAAGCTGGCAATGCTGCCACCTCCCCCCCCCCCGTTCCTCAACCCCCGCCCATTGGAAATGGCAGCCCACAGGTGTCCATACAATGTGTCTCATTACAAAAAAATGGGTGGCGGGAGGTGGGTCGGGGGTGACTTTCACATGAGGCCGGAGAGGTGCCTTCACAAAAGGCTTGACAGCAGCTTTTTTTTTTCTACCATGCTGGTGTTAAATGAGCTTTCCCTTTCTCAAGTAAAGTAAGAACCAGAAGAGTCAGTAATAGAGTGAAAGACCGAGTCAAAGAAAGAAGTGGGACATGTATTTTTGACAGATTATCCCTTCATCAGTCGCTGTTTGCTGTAAACAGCCATTTTGAAGTGGAAGGATTGAGAGCAGAGACAGGTATTTCACCTAATCAGCCTCATACAGCCTCGCTTTCCATCAACGTAAATACCTCATCTTAAGGGCATCGCCGTGCCAGAACACGCCTTTAATGACTAAAATATTCCGACTTTGATGAAACTGTACACAATGAGGTTTACATAAACTTTATATCCCGGTGCTCAGAGGGAGCTTCAGTGCACAAATGGGCACCAACTGTTTGTGTTGAAATAGATGACTGAGACTAAGTCTATGAAGCATTTCTATGCTGTGATCTTCCCGATTGTTAATCACATAAGTGATTTATTAAAGGAGTGATGTGTCGCTAAAGTCGAAGTTATACAAGAATGACATTTTTAGGGCCTGAGCACCAAAAGGTGAAACTGGTGGCAAGACTCTGGGCGTTATAATGTCTTTCTTTCTTGCCACAAAATAAATATCCAAACAGACCCCATCAATCTGGGTTAAAAAGCTTCACACTTTCAAACTGTGTGTGGCACATTCACCATATTTCAATTGTGTGCAGGCTAATATTTCCCATTAATTTGAGGAGTGCAGATTCAGTCAGGTGACCTTTGTCTTCACCCATAGTCAATTACTTTTGTTGTAGTGGTAACAAACATAAACATGTGGTCAACAACATGAAAAGGTCCCAGTTTGGTTAGGTTCAGGAAAAGATTGTGGTTTAGGTTGATGTATGTTGAGTGTCGTTAAGTTAATGGACTCAAACACTGGTCTCTATATACGTCTATTTAGACGCATCTGCTCTCTGCAGAAGTTCACTGGGACAACTGGCATACTTGGACTTTGGTGTATTCACTGCACACAATTACAATATGTAAAATAATGTAAATTGCAGACACATTGAAGAGCTTAATTCCTCCATTGTCATTGTGAGTTTAAGCCATCTTTCTTAATCTGCTTCTAGTTAACCAGTGGCAGCTTGAGTATCAGGAAATGACCTCCGGCCCTGGGGACAGACTACTGTACTTCCCCAATCACATCCATCGTGTGCCTAACCTTGAATGAAAGCTCCGAGGGGGAGGGCTGTGTCTTTGGAGACCGGACACAGAGAGGAATCACTTACCACTTTCCCCGAGAGACCCCAGTGGAGTTATACAGAGGAGGGATTCAAATAACAATGGCGGGAGGGAGGGGCTGAATGCTTCCTGAGATCACATGTTGTTCAGACGACCACAGCACTTGCCAACCAGCCAGCCGGGCCGGCTGTACGCGGAGGTCCACAGGGTGAGAACACACATGGTTCGAGTTTGGCTCTGTGTATCACCGGGAGGAAAGAAGGGGCCTGGTAACAGGAACCCTCCAATTCTCACTTCCTGCTTCTGCTGGAAACGTGATCCGAGTGCCCGTCGTGCCCATCAACACAGAGCGCAGTGTTGTCGGGCAGCCGAGGGGATAGCATGTTTCGTGCGCGGGGACGCCCCATCACACCGAATCAACCTGTCAGCACCCTGAAACTCTGAAGGCTGGTGTTTCCCTAATGAGCTGGCAGGAACAAAGACAATCCCATTCAATCACGCTGCCAATCCTCCTGTGCCACGGCAGCAGGATAGCGGACACTGAGGAAGCAGGGGTTGATAACTAAATGGCATCCGTTTTGAGATGAAGAAGCAAGATGTGAGGAGTGGTTCTTTCTCTTAAGGGGAACCTGGTTCTCAACGACATACAGTAGGTAGATATTTACAGCTCATGAGTGTAGCAACAGAGGCTATACATGGGTGAAGCATGGGGAGAGGCCATAATTACAGGTTTGTGCAACTGTCTTAATTGCCTCCTTTCCTACCTGAAAGTCAAATCAGTGTCACTTAACCTGCTCCTGGAGGAAACAACTCCGGCTGACCTCCCCGTCCCTCCCTGACAGCGGAAGATGACTCAGCTCCGAATACCTCAGGTTACATTTGGTCAAGCAAACACACCGCGCTCATAAAACCCACTCGAAAGGGCGCACATGTACGCACCAATCACCAGCGGTTTTAGCTAATAGCCGAAGACGGAGATGAAAAAGACTGCAGGAAATCAAGCAGTTCAACAAAAGACGCACGGGACAAAGTGTGTGCCTCGGTGTGTCCATGTGTGCCGCTCGTGTTTGCCAAGGCCCTAGCTCCATTGTTTATGCTCTGCTGTGTCTGGGTCAGCAGGGTTCTTGACTGAATTCTTGCCCCAGCATGCAGAAAGTTTTAACAGTGTTGTTGCAGGAGGAGGAATGATTACATTATAAAAATACACCACACCATATGTCCCAGTGAGAGCCCAAACCACACGATGACATACAGTAGAATCCAGCAGGCCTTCCCCGGCCCCGCTTCTGAGCTGACGCAGCCTCGCAGCGGCTTTTTCGGGCGATCCGCTCGTACCTGAAGTTATTTCCAGGAGCGAGAACAAGATGGAGTGACTTACGAGACGGCAAATGCTTATTCAGCAAGGACGGGAAAAAATCGGACCAAAAGACACCACAAGGAGAGTTTGTGCTTAGCTAAACGTCTGGTTCTCAATCATACTCTGCTGAGATTAAAGTCCGACCAAACACATTAGCAGCTGATGTTTAATGACGTCCACGCTTCGCCTTCCTCCTCTTGAAGATGTGCCAGTCGGCGCAATTAGCCGGCGTTCTGTGTATTCAGCCACAGAGCGAGGCGCTGTGAGAAAGGTGCCGACAGGGAAGAGCAAATGCAAATGCGGCTTTGGCGGCAAAGGTCATTAGCGCTACTTCCCACACGGCACAAACACGACACGAGCGGGTGAGAGACGGGCAGCGCGGCTCTCGCGTACAAAGTTTCCCCTTTTTTTTTTTTCGCGTGAACCTTCCCACACAAGCTCGACCTGGTCGGGAGCCAGCCGGCTACCTCGATCAGAACCTCGCCCTCTTTCTTCCCGTCTCCATTTCACTCTCTCTGTGCTCTCCTTGTGTCTCACAACAAGATGGAGCATGCTCACTGTAAGCCTCTTGGGGGGTGAAAGGGATAGGGAGATTAAATTTATTTTGAATTCCTTCCCCTTAATGTGGCAATTACCCCCCCTCTCCTTCCCCTCTCCTTCCCTCTCCCTCACCTCTCCTCTCTTCTCCGAGCGGCACAGCACGGAGTCTGTTCCAAAGCACATCTCGCTTATGTTTTGTACACAGAAAGCGTTTCTTTCACCCCCGAGTCGAAAAACTCAAACTTCGCAGCAGAAACGGCGTGCCTCTCGTTCAACTTAAGGTGGATTAGATGTGCTTGTACTGCTCGGAAAAATGGGTGCGTAGTATGACTTGAGCGCGATTTCTCAGTTTGAGAAGGATAAGAAAAGGATCCGACCAAAATCGCTGATAGCTCTCACTTCGCACGCTTTGTATCATAGTGACAGCTGACAGGCACAACCACTGACTTTAGCAAAAATGGCTTTAAAGGTGCAATGTGTAATAATTTTAGTTTATATTCAAAAGAAGACAGAAATCTCTATGACCTGGCAACCTACCTCCAAACAATCTAAATAGCACTACAGGTGAGGAGAAAATGATGCCTTTTAGATTTAAGGGGGAACTGTCCCTTTAAACTTTTCTCAATGAGACAAAAAGTAGATGGCTAAAAGCTCTAAAACCATAATTCTATGCCTCTTAATCACACCGTTTTGCAGCGTCATAAGCCTGGTCATTTGTGTCTAATCTCCCTAAGCAGATCAGAAACCGTGTGTGTGTGTGTGTGCGTGACGCCCGTGTGTGTGTGTTTGCCGTGCGAGATGCTGCCGGGCCTTTTCTCTCTTTTTTTTTTTTCCTGCATCCAATACAAAGGTCAGGAATGCTAAGGTCAGCAACGCTACAGTTACAAAAGTGTCCGATTGTGACGTCCGAAATCCCTGATCCGAACCACTTGTGTAACACAAAACCGGCCCGGGGATGTGAGATTTTCTCGACTCAACTTTTGTGCCACTTTTCAGCGCTCGGACACGGCCTCTCCTTTGGTTAATGAATCCCACCGAAAAGGCTCCGTTTCCCTCTTTTCTTTGGCTGGAGGGCTCGTCGCAACCCCCCTTTTCAGCGCATTCTCACACATTCAATGCGTCCAAAATGGTCTCGTTTTCTATCAACTAAGCTTCTTAATTGACGGTTCTATACAGCGAGGGGGATTAGCCGATAAGAGGGGGGTGAAGAAAGAGAGGGAAAGCAAAACAAAAAGAGGAAGTGGACGGTCAGTCGGGGCGGGGTTGGGGGGTGGTGGCAGGACACCAAAGGATTACCACTGTCATGTGTTCTGTGATAAAAATATGTCTTCAGATGTATGGGGGAGAGACGGAGGAAGGACTTTGTGAGGCGTCCAAGAAAAACGTGTGCTATCGGGCACCCTCTCTCCGGGAGAGAGCGGAGGAAGGCCCCCGCAGTGAGAATTCAGTATTTCCTCCACCAGTAGCTGCAGTTAATACACTCCGAGGACCTGAAACTATTTCCATAGGCCTGTCTTCGACGTTCCCCTCTCAGCGCTTGGCTCGCACATCTCCTCGCTCTCCTCTCTTTATGTTACTACTTCACACGGCTGCCCAGGGCCCAGTTCGCGTGCTAAATATTTTGTCGCGCTGTAATGCTCTAATCGGTTCTTTCCATTGTTCGCCGACTTGCCAGCACGTTCTGCGATTTGATGAAAGTCGGGGCCGTAAAAGAAGGTTTCGTGCTGCTGCGAGATCTCCGAACTCTTTAGAGCAGAGCTGCAGAATGACTAAGTGCAACAGGGACTGATATAGTGTGTAACCTGTGAGCAGCGAGCGCACACACACACACACACACACACACACACAGTCGCGGAGTGCCAGCTGTGCCACTGACGTAGGTGGAGTCCGAGTATCAAGCCAACACAGGCCTTTATAATGGTGCTAGATTTATAGGTGTGGCGCCTTGTGTTCTATATCTAATTACAGATTTTTTACAGTGATAGCGTGTTAAGCAAAATGTAATACAAGAGCGTTAGAGCCATTGCTTTGACCTAGACATAGCAGCCCTACCTTTTAATTTGACTATATAGGGTTTCAGCGAAAAGTAGGGCTGATATGCTTCCTCCTCAGGGGTGCGCAGGTGATGTCGCTGGCTTGTCTTTCAGTCCCTTTTTCCTTCAACCTGCCGCTCGTTTTCAGGCCCACTTCTTTTATCTCGTATTAGACAAACAAAAGGTGCCATTAAGTTGCATGCCTTCCCTTCTAACAATATTTAATTAGGTTAAATCAAGTGAAAAATGGCCAGCTCCGACTCCAGGGAAATTCCAGCTGGGGAATGACAGGGGCTGCGGGGCAGTGGGAGGGGTTTTGGGTGCAGCGGAGATGAAAGTCGAGCTGCACGTCTTTTTGATGGATTGGTACAGACACGGGGGAAACTTTACACGCTGTTTATTTGACCATGCTTTCCGCATGCACGTATCATATTAAAAACCACAAGTGTCGGGAGAGGAGTCAGAAGAAAGGGCTCTTTCCTCGGCTCAACAATACCCGAGCTGTTCGGCCTGATTTATGCAGCACAAAGGTCTCGGCGAGGGAAGAGAGAAACACACACTCATGCGTCACTCACCGACAGTCTCGGCTGCCGCAGATGATCTGCAGCGACACATCGAAGCCGTCATGTACACAAACACATGTGGCATGTGGACTTTTTGCACACATACTGAGACGAGCTAAACTGACGCATCTGTCAGCTGTGGCCATAATCTTCAATCTGACACCTGGCGTTCGGCAAACAATTATAAAGGAATCAAGCGAGCAAAATCCTGGTGGTGTTGAAATCGTGATAAAAGGCCACAGTGGTTGGACGAGAAGCGCCGCGCATCCTCTCAAACGCAGGCGTGTTAAAATAATTATCAGATTTGTGCGTACTCGAAAGGGGCATGTGCATAAATCTTGGGACGTGCATGTGTTTTGCATCTGCGATGAAATTCCCAAGGACAAAACCACGTTTTTATATCTGACAGCAGTATTAAACATCATAATGCGTCAAACTGTGCCTCAGCTAAGTTCTGAGGAGTGCTGGTCTCGATGCGCCCTCACATTTGCAGAGCAGATGTCTTGATTAGAGCACAGAGAGAAAAATCTGTCATCCCTCCCGACAGGACGAGGGGCGTGAAAATGCACAGAGACAGCTATGGACATAAAAACGGCAAAGTGTTCGACACTGAAACCGTTTGGTTTTCTAACAACAACATAGCATCCTGATGATTCAACACACAGGACAGCAGACTGTTGATACATCAGGCCCGGGGCGACATGGCTTTAAAGGAGACCCATTATGTTTTTTTTTCTTATTTTCTTGTACATGTAAAAGATCTTGAAAGTTAAACAGGTCAAAGTCCGCACCAACAGAATCTCCTCTCTCGCACAGAAAACACTGCTTCTGAGCTGCCTCGTCAGTAGTCCCGTCTTTAATTCTGTGACTTTGTGACATCACAATACATCGTCATGTCACACGTTTGCACAATTTATGTCTAGTGGCTAGTTTAGCCCATGAGACTTGATTTTAGAACAGCTGCTCCTTTGTTGTTCACGGTGCTGGGTCAGGCGTGTGTGAGCTGACCAATCAGAGCAGGCTGGTATGCAGGAGGCGGGCCTTAAAGAGACAGACGCTAAAAAAAGTATGGACAATATGAGAAAGCAGATGCATTTTTTGAGCATTAAAGCATGTATTCTGGTAATAATAATGTAAGAATATTGCGACTTTTGACAAATAATCATCAGTAATTGGGATGTATTGACTAAGTAGGTAAAGACAAGTAATAGAACAAGAAGGACAGTCTGGAAAATTCAGAAAATTACATTCCCTTCACTGTAATGCAGCCTTTAAAACCCGGAAAAAAGACTGAACGTATGCCATATCACGATTTTCCATTATCCAAAATCTACAATAAAAGCATTTTAAAAATCCTGGATTCAGTCTAAGATGATTAGTAAGAAAAGTAAACAGACCACCCGTGTTTGCTGTAAAAACCAAAAGCTGCATGAAAACCCGCGGGTCTCGTGTCCAATCACATCTCATAGATCAGACTGTTTATGAGACAACCTGTAAAGACCAGAGGCAAAGGCTCGGCCACATGTTTTACTGCTCTGTTTGAATAATCAGGTACAAGTAAAACAAACAGCAACAGAAGGGATGTTTAGCAAGGAGCTCAGGATCCAACTTGGAGGTAATAAGTGTTCATTAGTTTTAATAGCCCGGCTCCCGGACCAAATGAAATGAGGACTAGGAGACCGCGTCCAGCTAATGTAAATAAACCCAAAATCTCCTCCACTGACCATCTTGAAAAATGTTCTCTCGCTTTCTTTACAAACAGAGTCAGAATAAGGCAGGAACGGGAAGATTTTGCCAAACGGTACAGTACTTATGACTGAAAAGACATTTAGGCACCATCGGAGACAACTTGAACCTTGATCCTTTTTTCCCCTCCACCACTTTAAACTTCTACGCCAAGCCTGCAAACCAAAAGTATGCAGGACACGAGTCAAGGATTGTTTAATCTCAAATAAAAGTTAAAAAAATATATCTCCAGTGACCCGGCCGTCATGTTTTAAGCCGATGTTAGTCCATCGAGCAGATGCTGGTGTTTGGTGGCACATCTTGATTCCACCTGAGCCCAGAGAGAGGCGGTGTGAGACGGGCCCAGCGGTCCAGATGCCCCCCCCCCCACAACCAACACGGGCCTGAACGTAAACATGGCTTGGGTCTGGTTGTGAAGAGGGAGACCCCGTTTATTTATGGACATGTCTGGGTCTGGGACACAATTATAGAAAGATAGATAGAGGAGGTGAGGGACAAAGGGAAAAATGGCAGGAAAGCGGAGCGTCCAAACTCACACGTGGACGGCTTCCCGCGTGAGATCCGGCCCACCGGGACAGTAGTAGCTGGATATTAAGTGTGCCTAAGTCAACACACTTTCTTATCTATGGACTCGGTCCAATGTACAAACCGTAAAGTAAAACAACTTGCTCGTTTGAGGAACTAATCGATCCCTCCGTGACGTCAAACGCGCTACGGACGAGTAACCGGAGCTATTGGCTGCGGGGCGGCAAAAGTAGAGAGAGGGTGCGAGGCCGGGGGAATTTAAAGAATTTTTCCGTGTGCTTACCGGCACAAACCAAGCCCACTGCAGGTTTATGAAAGTGCGGCTTTTCATCTCCACTGTGCTCCCTTCAACTGTATTTAATCTAGACTTTTACAATAGGGTTTTACAGCTTGATGGCCAGGCCGCAGAGACCCAGACATCGTAAGGTGTTTTTTATGGTGCGTGCAACTCCTTTATGAGCGGGCCAAACGTCATTGTGTTACTGTACAGTGCAGGCGGGGAGCTAGGTGGGTCACTGTGGACGAAGGTAACCGTGGTCAGGATGAGAGGAACTCAGAGCAGATCACGCAGCCTGAACGACAGTGCGGCACACTGGCAACTCATCTCACAAAACAACTATCCATTATGAAAAACGAGTTACACAATGAATCAGCCGTTATGGGAGGCTCCGCAGGATGTTTGTCTGCGAGGGAGGACAAATCATCTGTCATTTACTAATTGCATATACAGTATACGGAAGAGGATCAGGGCCAGTGAATCATTTTTTGTGGGGTTCTGACTTGAATTTTGAGATTAAAGTCATAAAAAATAGTTCAAAGTCTGACTTTTTTCCTTGACTTTTGATTTGAATCTAAGACTTAAACTCAGAATTCTGACTAAAATCTCCAAATTAAAGTCAGAGAAAAGAGTTTTAAGTCATATTTTCTGAGTTTGAATTTAGAGTTGTGACTTTTTTTCCTCGCAGATTTAATCTCAGTATTAAAATCAGAGAAAGAAAAGGAAGAAATCTGAGATTAAAGTCTCAGAAAAAGGTCAGAATGCATTTTTTTCCTAACCCTCTTATACATTCGTGCCTATAGCTGCTATAAAATGACATTCAACTTTTGTTTGGTGACATGACTCTCTTAATGTCACTGCGACAGGCGTCTCCTCGTCCTCGTGCCCCAGTGTGAACGTTCTCCGCTCGTCCCACTCCGGGCAACGTTACGACATTGCGCAGGGCAGTAAAAGTCAGGCTAGGTGATTAGCACGGTGGCCTGACACACACACACACACACACACAGAAGTATAAACATTACACAATCGCGGCAAACATACGAGCAGCTTCAGCTAATTAAGACCACGCTGCCTTTTAATGCCTGTTTATATCTGACTCTTAAATGAACGCTGCCCCTGGAGCTCGTTCCAAAACAGCTCGGTGGAAGGAGCGGGGCAGGCGGAGGCATGGAGGTGATAGTGAAGGGGGGATGAAAATTACAGCAGAAGGAGGGGGAGGAGGGGCTGGCAGTGCCACAAGGCAGAAAGTTCATTCTTGAGTTAAAAAAAAAAAAAATGCTGATAGACCGGGCCATTTCGTCCGAGGATGGCGTGTGCATTATTTTAGCAGAACCTGTTTCATTAGATGATCTGGGAGGGCAAAGCTTCTGAGGCGTAAAGATTATCAAACGTGCTGGCCTGTTTCAATTTCTTTGATCTTCATGATTCAGTGAATGATTGAACGCGAGCGGAGGGGAGAGGGAGCTTTAATACCTCTCAATCAGTACCATGTGGGGCTTTATTGGTGCGCTGCTGCCTTGGCGGGCATGAAGGACACGGAGACCCAGGGGGCAGAGGGACTGGCTATCGCTCGCTCACATCGTTAAAGTCGATAAGCTGGCAGCTGGCGGGAGGGAAACTTGCCATCGGTAACCACCAGGTCCCCGACCACTTCACTCACATTTTCCAAAAAAGAAAAAAAGCTGTTTTTCCCAATCTGCTCTGTCGCGGTTTCGACCGGACTCGGCACCCTTTCGGAACGAGCGGGTCTGCCGCGCGGCGCCGCGGCTCTGGAAAAGTCCGGCCTCACCTGGGCTGACCTCTGACCTGTCCCTCACGGCCACCGGGCTCTCCGCGAGGCCTCCGAGTAACAGTAAAACGCGTGAGACCTGCCTTTACAGGTCACGCGGCGCACGTAACCCACAGCTAATACACGATTTCTAGAAAATGTCACAGCTGTAATTATATTTGCTCGCGGATCACCCTTTTAATAAGCGCAGATTTCTGGGTTTCAAGTTGCAGCTTGTACGGCGAATCGGGGATTTACTGAGAAGGTGGCGCAGGCATGTGTGTGTGTGTGTGTGTGTGTGTGTGTGTGAGGGAAAGACAGATGTCTGGTGGAGGCTCGGTTGGCAGCGTTTACAGTGGAGGAGCTAACAGAGGAACACACACAAACATACGTACCCACCTCGCACAAACGCGCCGAAACCTGAGCTTACAACAGCCGCTGCCGCTGCCCGCCCCGTGTGTGTGTGCACGCACATGTGTGTATGTGTTCGACCCCGGCAATAAGACGCTCTCTCCACAGCTGCCCCCGACACACGTGCACCCCATTTAGGCCGCTGCTGATTGAGCGCTGCAGCACCGACCGGGAGCGACGCAGTTATTCATTTTCATTGCGCTAGGGTTTCCCCCCGATTTTTCTAATTGGGGTGCTGCCGACGTTAGGGGAGGTTACCCGTGCAGTGGAAGGGTGAAACGCCGTCGAGCAGAGAGGGGTCGGCCCGCTGCGCCACGGCTAGATGGGCCCGTAAAGGAGCTGCTGCCACTAACAACACCCCATTAACGTCAACCGCAGGGAGCGCAGAACCGTCAGAGAAAGTTATGGAGAAAGGCTCGCCGCGCAATGCTTTATTGCACGGCTGCAGAACGTGGTTAATGCAGCAGCCGGCGTGCGCCGTCCGAGGCTGGAAAAGGCGCAAAGAACATGCAGCTAATGAACGAATGTTTTCCCGAAGAATGGCTCACCTGCAGAGTACAGAACGACTCCGGAGAGTCCAGAGTGAATTATTAACTCGAACAGTAGACAGAGGTTTACCTTCGCCATCGACTAGACAGATATACAATCAGACTTCCTCCTCGAAGCTCCACCTTGACTCGCTCACTCTACCCGCTCACACTGTCTGCCATAAACAACGGCTTGGGAAAAAAAAAAAACATGGATCTCTTCCCTCAAGGCAAGAGAGCGCCCGCAGTACCCGCCCGCCCGCCCGCCTCGGACGCGTCTGGTCAGGTCCCCTCAGCTCAGCTAACCCGCAGTAGCTGTTATCAAAAGCTGCTGAAGGATTTAGACAATCGAATTATTCCGGAGAGATGAGTTACATTTGGAGAACCGGAGAAGAGAAAGATAAGCAACTGGGAGCAGCAGTGTCGCAACCGAACCATCGACTTCTGTTGCGGGTTGGCGCTGGCACGCAGAGGGAGCGAGATTTGACGCAGGCGCTAATGTCAACAAGCTCTCCGCAAAGAGGCTGAGAGTAAACTGTGGGCTCGCACTTTCACTGAAAAATAAATAGAAATCAAATGAAGACAAAAAAAAAAAGAAAAAGAACAGGAGCAGAGGCAAATAGTGGCCGGCAGCTCAGATAAGGCCACGGTTTGGAATTTGATGTTGGTTTTCCTCCGTAAGAAAGCAGATAAGAGAGATCCGGAGGAACCGCGCGCAGAAATATCACAAAGGTTATGCAGACGTACGTGTGTGTGTGTGTGTGTGTGTGTGCACAGCTCTTCAAGGTGGCTAAAGTCCCCTCAGTGACAAACGTAAAAGCAGAAATCTGATTAGCTGCAGTTTAAGAACAACTTGACATACACTGCAGGAGGTGTGGCTACGTGTCTAAAGTACACACGCGCTGCCCTGATCCACTTATTCGCCCAACGTATACCTGCACGCATGAAACGGTTGCACAAACCGTGCTGCATGTGCAGGCGGTTACACAACACCGAAGATTAACGATTCACTCGTGATAACACCTTCTTCCCATGACACCTTTTTTTCCCATAATCTCCATGACAGGAACCTGAAGAACGACATATTCTAAGATCTGATTCGCTGAGAGCGAATTGGTCAGCGTTCAACAACGCAGCGTGAGGAAACGGAAGACAGGGCCATCCAAGGTGTGCGGCGAGAAACATAATATTCAATAATCAGAAGGAAGTTCACTCAGAGGGGGGTGAACCGTATTTCAGCGGTGGTTGTGAGGAGTTGAACGGATCCGAACGCACAGAAAACGTCCTTTTCTGTAAGTTTTCTGAGTTCTAACGCATGCACGGAGCAATAAACAACCGCAATTATGAGCCCGGACACCATGTGCCAACATCCACACATAAAAGCCACCTGTGGGAACTAGACTGTAGGTGGATTTATCCTCGTGCGATTACTGCCAATCATAAGCTGCCCCACCTGTTCCTGAAACATGTCACCTGTATCTTCCTCTCATTCATTCCGCGCTCTGTAACGTCTGAGATTTCACAGACGAGGGAGCGAGGCCAAAAAAAAAAAGAGAGAGAGATCTGTGCTGTGCTCGCACTGTTCTTCGGCTCCTCTCTTTGCTTTTTCTTCACGACAGTACGTTTAAAGCGGTACTTGGTCGAGATTATTCTGAAAAACTCTTTGGGGAAAAATCTGCACAAATAAAAAAAACGACTCCGCCGGTTCAGCAAGCATCTCGAGCAGTCGGGCTGGAAAAGGGGTCTGAGAGCGACAGATGTACAAAGTGAACAGTTGGCTTTATTGAAGTTCACAGTGAGTTTATCAGCGTCGGCGCGCACAGAGGCACACGGCCACTTTGATCTTCAAAGGGAGATGAGCAGGAATGAGGGGCAATAAGAAGATAATAATGCCAATCGACATCCATTACTCCATAGATCACAGGGTTACTTCGACATGCTAAGTAGCCTTTACTCTCAGGAGGAGGGAGGGGGAGGCCCGTTCGACGGTCCCACAGTGCCATCTAGTGATCACACGTGAGACTGAAGAGACTCACAGACGCGAGCTGAGCGGTGCTGGAGGACGTGTTCGGACCCTTTGCTTGAGTAAAAGTATCAAAACCACACTGCGAAAATACTCCACTACAAGTACAGTGAACCCTCGTTTATCGCGGGGGTTACGTTCCAAAAAGAACCCGCGATAGGCGAAATCCGTGAAGTAGAAACCTTTATTTTTTTACAGTTATTATACAATGAAATACTCCATAAAACATTGAAAGCAAGGAACAAAACCTTTTTACAGGCCCAAGCATTTGTTTAACAAATAAAAGTACTGTATAAACGTTTGTTGTTGTTTTTTTTGTTTGTTTTGTTACAAATAACTACTGTACTGTACTGTAAAATAATATAGTTATAAATAAATAAATAATAATTTTAATCATCAATACGAACTGAAGGGTTGATATTGCGGGGATCAGCACCGCCCCACCGTGACGGATTGGAACGGGAGAAAATGAAAAATGATTATGAAAAAAAATACAAAGTACAGTAGGACAAATAGTGACTGACGTGTACAGTACAGTATTTCACTGCTCTTCTGACTGAGCCGCTGCATCCTGACTCCGCTCTGTGGCGTTTTTTTCTTCTAAAGCCTGCGGTGCAGGTGTGTTTTTTGGAGAGAAGAACATAGTTATCGGTAGTTGTTGTCGCTCTTTTTTCTTCAATTTGGCAAGCGGTTTTACGTACGTGTACATATTAAACCATAACGTCATTGACACACAGGTAGAGAAGACGCGGAGAGACTGTTTAGCCAATCAGAATGCAGAACACAATGCATGATGCAAATCCGTGAAGCAGCGAGACCGTGAAAAGTGAACCGCGTTATAGCGAGGGTTCACTGTAATTCAAAAGTATGTAACTATAATAAGCAAAATACAC
The DNA here is from genome assembly GCA_039737535.1 of Lagodon rhomboides. Taxonomy (NCBI): domain Eukaryota; kingdom Metazoa; phylum Chordata; class Actinopteri; order Spariformes; family Sparidae; genus Lagodon; species Lagodon rhomboides. Next base: position 11,615,762 of record CM077802.1, on the reverse strand, counting down.
ATTGTTAAAGTATAAAAAAGTCAAAGAAATGCTCCCTGCATGAACGTATATGTTGCATTTTACTAATGTAGATGCAGATGTTCTTTATACACTGTTGGTTGGTTTAATCGACAGCGGTGATATTCTATAAAATCACCACGTGTTTGTCGTGTTAAAGCTTTTCTTGAGCCCGTTTCAGCTCTGTGATGTTGCATTTTTCCAGCGAATCTGAGAGGCTCATTAAGTTGATTCATCTGAATTTGAACTGACAGAGAAAAACCGCAATCCCTCAGTTCATCAGAAACAATCAACAAGACCACACCTGGAAGGGCATGAAAAACTGCAATCTGAAAAGTGTCGGTATCAAAAAGCCGTCGGGCAAATGTAGTGGAGTGAAAAGTGCGATACTGCCTCCGAGATGCAGTTGAGTAGAAGTATAAATCGGCATGAAATGGAAATATTTAGTGAGTAAATGTACTTAGTAACATCCAGCCACTGGTGCTGAGTGCACTGTACCTGCAAACCTTTCCATAATGATACAAAAAGACAAATGTACTGAAAAGTCTGTGAAACATCCTTTAGCAAAGAGTTTGGGATTTTAAATAGTAACAAGTCAAAGACGAATGCTTGTCTAATATCACTCAAAACAAAGGTGGAAAGCTGTTTAGCATGTGCAGGCGAGGACGTTGTCCTATGCGAGAGCGACACCTTGTGGGTAAGACGGTCAACTGTAGTGCAGTGACATGTTTCACAGAGAGAAAAGAACGAAGCTCTGCTGTTGACTACAGTTGAGCCTTCAGCAGGCAGCTCAAACAGCTTGACCTGAAGAGATGTCCTACACAGTGCAGATCTTTAGACGCGGGTCCACTGTGATGGGAGATGTGGAAGTGCTCATTTCATGCCACTTATGAAAAAGACATCCATCTGTAGCGCACTGCGTGTGACAGTAAAGAAGCTGAGCGGTGGAGTCTCCCAGTGTGTCTCGAGACAAACTCTGACCTCTAGTGGTGTTTGAGGAAAGGGACACTTCAGTTGCTGTGAAGCAGCACCAAGGAGCTTAAAGAAATGAAGGTAGGGTCATTACATCACTGAATGTTGCTTTGGTGCCAGACAGGGTGTGTCAGTTGTATTGAAGTCTACGGGAGAAGCATGGAGAAACACACTGAAACCCAACATATCTACACTGTGTGACCTCTGATGAAGAAAAACACTTCAGAGAATAAGTTAACAACTGATTTTTGACAGGGCTGATAATATTGTTGGTCCGACCAGATATACCTGAAGGAGCCTTTCCCAAATCAAATCGAGGAAAGACTTCAGTACAGCCGTCACCACAGTCCGGCACCAAAACAAGGCCCGGTGATGTAATCACCCTTCCTTCCCTGCTCCGGTGCACCTGGTTCAGATGAACTGGTCGTTATCAGGCTTCAGCAGAGCTTGACAACGAGCTGATCGTTTGTATCAGGTGTGTTGGAGCAGGGAAACGTTCAGCTTTTAGGTTCGATGCTCTCCAACAAGTTTCCTGAATACCTACAACTGTCAGCTCGTATGAATCAGGGTTTGAAGCGTAACTGTTCACATAACTTGTTTTTGATCTGTGACCATTCAATTTGCTTACTTTTGTCTGTATTGTCTTCTAAATGCTGTTTCTTTGTACTACTTCTGCTCGTTTACTGTTTTCATGAAATGTAAATGTTTTGATGGCCTTGTGTCTGGAAGCTGCTACGGAAATAAACTTGTCATGCCTTTCAGAATAAAGCATGTACCTCAAGTCACGGTTCAACCAAAGGAATTAGGACTTGGACACATGATAGAAATGTTACTGTTTAGTGACCTACACTTGTAATTAAGAAGTGTGCAATGGTTCAAGTTAGGTAAGGTTTTATGCAGAGACGGCAAAAATAGGTAAATCGCACATTTGCTATGACTTCAAATAATCACATTCCAACATAAACATGTTCTGTGAGGGACTGAATGAACATCTTAAATAATGATTAGATCAGTTTCTGCCGCTTCATGTTAGTCATCATTGCTCACTCAAGACAATTTGTTTTGACAGTTTTGATCAAATATCATTGGGGCAGCATTATTTATATTAAGTTTAAAAGAGGAACTTGACTTTATTCTGAGTGGCTTTGGTAAAGCTATTATTACAATCTATGCAGAATGTTTCTATGGCTGATGACATTTGATGAAAACTGACAATCTAACACTCTTTTTTCTAAAACACAAGCAGCTTTCTGGGGATTTCTTTTAGTTTTTTCTTTCTTTTGTTTTTTGTTACTCACTTCAGAATGTTGAATGATATTCATCCCAGTAACGAGCTTCTAAGAGGAAGATTTAATATTGATAAAAACATGTATTTCTGATACTGAAATGTGGAGGTTCAATTTTCAAAAAGGACCGTCAGTCACCAAATCTAGAATATGATAATATCGCATTTGGAGTCATAAAAGTGGATAATTTATCTATCTATCCATCTACCAATAGAAGTGGATAAAAAAGGGAAATAGTGTTAAAAAATAAATGAATAAATAAAATACCCTGATCATTAAGGATAAACAATTCATCCACAGATTTTAAATGTATTAATGCCCAAACCAAAAAGTTCTTATATTCACCAATGAGTTAAAAACCTTGAAGATTTACCAAACTATCTTTTTTATGATTAGATCTCTGACTTAATTTCTTTCTTTTTACATCTTTATGTTTCGTGTTGTCGTTTTGTTTTTTGTTACCTCACGCTTACGACTGTAAATGTGCACTGTTTGTTTGTGCTTTAAAGGCCAGTCACTGATTCTAAATAAAGGTATGGGAGGGAAGAAAAGAAACAATGTTCGATGAATGGAATTAGCGCCACAGATCTTTAGTGGCCTGACTGAGGAGATGCAGCCCAGGAAACCACCGTCATGTCACAGCCTACATTATCCACAAGGGGGCAGCAGAGTATAATAAATACACCAGCTACAGCCTGCGCTACAACATAGCCACCTTTTCTCAATGCCATTTTTAAAAAACAAATGTTAGGCGGAATATAACTCTTTTTTTTTTTTAAATCATAAAACAATTCATGCAGCTTGTCTAGATAGTTTAATCCTCTCGACCACGACACAGCGTCCAACCACCGAGGACATAAAACGTCTGGCTCCCCTCCGCAGCCTGCCTGCTGGATGGGTGAGTGATGCCCGGTGATGACAGCCTGTCGCCTGGACAGCCTCCAGCTGATTCAGCTGTCATTACGGCACTTTGGCGCTGTACGCTTGCTTATCTGTGCCTCTGGTCGGGGGGGGGGGGGGGGACACTGACAGCCACTTCAGAGAGGGAGGCTCGGGGCTCAGTGAGGTGGCCTGACCTGCCAACCAGCTCACAGCTTTAACGTGACACCAGCTTCTAAATGATCATAATCAACTTGTCTCCTCTCATTTTAACACTGCTAAAAAAAGAAAGAAACGGTCAGTAGTCACACCGGTGTTCCTACACAGGCCCAGGATTTAACACACACACCCATTCACACACACACGGTCGTCTTAGGAGCCCGGTGGTCTGCTGTGTCCCCGGGGAGGTCACGCAGGAAATTTCACGCTCCTCTTCACACTGAAAATGTCTCCTTTATTCCTCCCCACTGAGAAGGAAAAGAAAAGGGGGACGAGGAGTGAAAAGGGTGGCTCGATGGAGAGAGGAGAGAGAAGAAAAAAAAAAAAGAAAGAAGCTGCTGAATGAGGATGGCTCACTTGTGTAGGTGTGACTCGCCGGCAGAGCGAAAGGGCCGAACGTGGTCACAGGTTCGCTGGAATGTGACATTTGCGAGAGCACAAAGGGAAGGAATTTTCCCTCCAAAAAACCGAGAGCACGGGAGGAACGAGAGAGGTCGGCTCTGCGAGAAAAACAGGAGGAGGAATGCGCGGCATTTAAAGCGTCGAGATCGGTTCTGATATTCTCTGTTTGATCGCGTGCGAGGCAGGGTTAAGAAGACACCTGAACGCACCCTTTTCATTCCTGCCTGCATGTGTTCGTGTTTAACTGGCTGAGCCTCGGCCTGTTCTTTTTCTTTTGCAGGTCCTGGTGGTGAGCTGGGTGGTGAGGTGGGTGGTGAGGTGGGTGGTGCGTGCAGCCTTTCCCCCCCCGGCGGCTGAATGGAGCGCTGTCTGTCTGCGTCCGGGGCCCGACAGAGGCGCCCCTGTGCTGCACTGTGTGTCTTTGCTGTTTGCTTTTTTCGCCTGTCCTCCGCCCATCTTTTACCTCTTTCACCTTTCTGCACCTCTCTCCATCTCCACCTCTACCTCTGCGACTCTTTACCTCTGCAGCGGGGGGCTCGGACGGGAGGTGGAGGACAGGAGGGGACGGCCGGGATTTAAATAAGCGTGCCAGATGCAGAGGGAGGTTTTTTTTTTTTTTTTTACCAAAGCGCACGAGACCCAGAGGCATCGCTTCCCAGCGTGCACCACTTCCTCTACTCTCACTTAAGCTGTCTGTCTCTCTCAGCCTCCCACTTCCTGATAACTCCCAAAGTGGGGCACACACACACACACACACACACACACTCCAAGTTGTGGTTTTTCCCCCCTGTAGGAAATCAGCGATCTGCTGCCATTACCCCACCAGCACTTACTTACTTACTCCTCCTCTCTCCTCCCTCCTTTTTCTTTCTTTTTTTCTCCCTTTTTAAACAAAGCGGCCTCTCCCCTCATGAGCATCATTAGACAGAGAGGAGACAATCGGTGGCAGGTCAGTGGGAAGAAAAGCGGCGCACAGACGGTGGGCGACAGGCCAGAGGGGGGAAACACAAAATAGCTAATTAGTCTGATGCGGTGGTCTCGGTGTCGTGGCATCCGAGAAGATGATGCTCGACGGGGGGAGGACCGGACGAGTTTGTGTCTCCTCAGAGCCTGTCATCTGTGAAAAATGTCAAATTCTGGGCAAACTGATGAGACAGCTGCTCACAAAATGACACGTTTATTACACATGTTCCTTAAAAGGGGCACTGCGTAGTTTTAGAGATGAAATCCAAACTCAGATTTTTAATATTAACAATATTAATGAGGTGATAAAACAAACTGAATACATAAGCTGCCCTCAGAGCAGAATAAGTCGAATAAGCAATAATAATAGAATAAGGTCCCCAGAACACCGTTTGAAGCTGGAGAGGTGGCAGGGTCCGCCACATGTAAACAAAAGTAAAGCAGCCTGAAACTGTGTCGCCCTTTAAGGATCAGTTTGTTTATTCAGTTTCCTTTGGCATAAAAGCTTTCTGTTTCTCTTCCGATTTAAAACGTCCTCTGCAAAAAAAAAAAAAAAAACTCCACAGTGCACCTTTAGAAGCCGAGAGAAAATCACAAACGGAGGGAAAATCACCGGCTGAGAAGAAGAAAAAAAAAAGAAAACACTTTACACAGTGCTCCCAGCTTTTCAAAACCTCTCTCCTTCTCCCTCTCTCTCTCTCTCTCACACACACACACACATAAACACATAGGCACAAACACATACACCTCGAAACAAAGGTGCCATTTTACTCAGGAAGGGTCAGCAGTTCTCTCCATCAGACAGGGGCTTGTTCTTGGTCAGAGGCTGCTGCCCAATCTCAGGCCACCCTCCCCTGGCTCCACCGGCCCCCTCTGGCCCCCCTCTGGCCCCCACCACCCCGGAGACAAGCTCCCCATTGTTCCGGCACTACTAATAAATGACAGTTCTCCTGTTCAGACAAACTTTAGAGCTCATTCTAAACACACACACACACACACACACACACTGTAGTGTGTAAATGGCGCTCTATATGAAAGGACACAACGGCTTCACTCTCAGGCCTGATATTTCTCATGGGGCTCGGTGAAAGCTCATCTGACAGGGTGGATGGAGGGATGTTTTCCCCCGGTGAGGTAACGCCGAGGGCGCGATTAATACGGAATATATTTCCCTATTGCTTTTCCTGAAAATGTCCCTGACGTCGAGTTCACCTGGAGGTCACCGCTGCTCAGTCAGCGTTGTCACCTGTGTGCGATGTCACACGCACACACACGATACCGAGCCCCGATCAAGGCCAGGGACCCCGAGGTGGGACTTGAGTTTGGACGTGATATATCACCACTCAACTTAAGCTCATAAACACACCATTAACACGCTCGACCGCGGCAACTCGATCTGTTTACCTTCGCCGCCGTGCTGGGGGACTATCGCCTGAGCGCTGGTGTGTGTGTGTGTGTGTGGGGGGGGGTGCACACGTCCAGCTCCAGCTCTGAGCCGTTACAGTTTCTCGAGGTCTGTCGTGTCCTCAACGCCGTATGAGGTCACTTTCCAGCACTTTGGACTTACAGACGAGCAGCTTGGACCTCTGTAGAGTCACTGTGGTGTGCGTTACCTTTACTGTCCAGGTGACACTTTAAAAAGGTCGTGGAAACTGGTGTGAGGAGGTCACAAGTTGTTTACCTACCAGACGATAACAACAGCGGTTGTTAAGTGACTCTGACCCCGGTGTGTATGCGTCTCTCCGCTGCGGTTCACCGCAGGAGTATCGTATGACAGCTCATCCAACAACACTCGGCCCTGCCAGGAAGCACATTCCTGCTTTTGCTATTCTCAGGAAATAAACAAACGCATCCAAAATAGACGTGCGTGTGTGTCCGTGCTCGGCGGCGTGCAGGACAGATGCGGGGGCCGAGCGAGGGGTCACGACAGCAGACATGCTCCCGCTCCGCCGTTCGAAACGACAAAGGGAGGAGGAGGAAGACGAGGCAGAAGTTGTGAGAAGAGGAGTAAGAAGAAGAAAAAAAAAAGCCCCAGTGTTTAGTCAAGGCCTGCTCACTGACACAAAGTCTGTCTTTGTCTGCCTCCCAGGGTGCCAGATAAAGGAATTCTTGTGTGTCGGGGGCTCTGACCGAGTTTATTTGACACTTCAGCTCCCTTTGTGAAGCAAGTGTCCCACCGTCAATGCTGGCCATGAGAGTCACTTGGCATTAGACAGAGGGTCCCTCTTCAGCGGAGAAAGGGGGTCTTGTTTGGAGAAGATTTTTAATGGAGGGGGTGTGTGGGGGGTTGCTGAGTTAGAAGGGGGCGTGGGGGGGGGGCCGGGTCGGTCGTTGGTCTGTGCCTTTGCCCTGTGTGCAGACACATAGTGGGGTCTCTGTCCCCCCACTGCAGCAACAATAGCTGGAATTCTCCAGGAAGGGGAAGGTGGAAGCCTCGTTGGGTGACGACGTGCGTGGACGTGCACCCACTATGAAGTTATGTCAACAGACGGTTTCCCTGACCTTAAACGGCTCACAAGCCGAGTGCACCTGTAGGCTCCAACTCAAATAAGGCATCTGAACGTGACGCAGGTTTTGCTCCGTGCCTCAGGTGACAGGTGCCTCACATTGGCACCGAAACCCTTCCAGATTGCACCCTCACCTGAATGGAGTCCCCTGTGAGGGAGAGGTGGGTGGACCACACGTTGGTCACTTTTTTTTTTTTTACAGCTATGACAGGACACCTGGGCAGTGCAGGTGTGTATGACAGGTCGTAAAGGGTGTGGGGCTGTCAGGCAGTGTAAAAAACAAAAAAATGATTTGGCGGAGAGATGCGCGCGTAATGAACCCAAGAGAGGTGAACAGGTGAAGCTGAGTATGTGGCGCAGGTAAGGTGGGTGCCAAACACGCCCCCCCACCTCCACAGACACACTACACACATAATGATAAACCCGAGGAATCCCGAGGGAGAGGAGTCTGACTGTGTAATGTGGCCAAATGTGGGGACAGAACCTTTGGTCCAAACAGCCGCTGAAGAATCTAATCTATTCCTGTGTTTTCTGGATTAATCAACTCCTAATGGGCAATACAGAAAAGACAAATTCATTTTTCAGCTCGTAAGACGCCAGTGTAGAAGTCTTTTCTCACATACCTGCCGGATGAGGAGACGCGTGCTGTCAGTATCCAAAAAAAAATAAAAAATCGCAGGCCATCTGCCGAGCATCGCTTTCATAATATAATCCAGGATATTCCCTTTCCTTGCGCCAAAATCCACCAAGCGATTTTTTTCCCCACAAAAAAAAAATCCGTCCCATGCGTCTGTGACACCGGCACACACGCGTTAAGTATCCCAAGAGACTCGTCTGTCCGCCAAACGGCGTGTCCGGCAGAGTAATGGACACCGCTCATCCCGTGCGAGGGACAGTATTTCCTTATATCCAACGGGACGATTCGCAGCTGGAGTGTTGAATCCATCAGCTGCTGCCATCATCACACTTTTATCAATAATAATAAATAATAATAATAATAATAATAACAATATCTCCACGTGTGTCAGTGCCGTTATGGCAGCAATTTAATCCACGCGTTTAAATTCACGCGTCCAAAGAATCCGTGCGTAAAAAAAACAATGATTGGCGCTCTGGCCAAATCAAGCAGATCGGTCAGCGTGATAACTTCCAACAAGAGGTGAAACGAGGTGGTTCCTCCTCGCGGTCCGGTCCGGTCCGGTCCGGTCCCAGTGCAGTGATGGTCCCTCTGCAGGAGCTCCGCTGAGAGGCTCTTCGTCGCTCGCGCGATGCACTCCCGTGAAGAGCCTGAGCCGCACTGAGCCATAGTTGGAGCAGAGCAGCAGAGCAGCGGAGCACATGCAGCTCTCGGCACAACGTAGGCGCGCAAGGCATGACGGTACATGGAGTTTATTGTCGGAGGCAGCTAAGTGTCTGAGCTGCGGAGGAGAGAATGGTGTCGGATTTGAAACACACACTATATGGAGTTGTAGTACAAAACAAGTATAACTGAAAATACTTTTTTTTAAAATACATTTAGAAGGTCAAACAAATACCACATACTTTCCTCTTACATTAATTCAACCCTGTCACAAATCATCCTATGATCATGATTATTGTTTTAAAGGGGCACTGTGTTGTTTTTTGAGAAGAACTCAAACTCATAATTTAAGAATTTACAATAATACAAACTCAAAAATATATTTTTCCCCCATGACTAAAAAACAAGCAGTTCTCAGAGGAAAATAAGGTCCTAGAAAAGGTGGCAGGGTCCGCCAAATATAAGTCAAACAGTATGAAAGTGTGTTGTCCTCTGAGGTCAGTTTGTTTATTCAGTCATGAAAACAAAAAGAGTTTGTTTATTTGGTTTGTTTAGGCGTAAAGATCTCTCTCTTCTGATTGAAATGTCCTCCCAAAAACTACATAATGCTCCTTTAAACTTGTTTCTTATAGGTCCCCCACTTTACACACCTGACTGGGAACTATCTTGCATATTTACAGTAATGTTCATTAAAATGCAAAGTAAAAACAAACAAACAAACAAAGGTAATGCTAATATTCTTATTATTAATGTTAATATTATTATTGTGTAACAGGCAGGTAACTTGTTATGTCATGACAACAAGCTGTTAGAGTCTTGTTGCAATCAATCATCGCGTGTCAGTCGGATGCCAGGTTGCGTGTGAGCCCTGTGTGAGCGGTGCGAGTGAGTAATAATGATCATCTGTCGCTGCGCAGAGATACAGGGTATGTCGGTGCCTTGAATCACCTTCCCATGAATGAATCTCTTGTCTTTCTCACCTCACTTTCATGTCCTAACCACCTCCAGGCTTGCTTGTATTTCTGGGATCATAGCTTCCCCCTTCAACGTCAAAAAGACAAGGACTGGATTTCCCGGGGAGCGTGGAGCGGCCCCCTGGAAGACTCATGGAAGAACATAAACTCGCACAGTCAACGGGTTTGTGGTGACAGAGTATATGTTGGTAAACCTCAAGTGAGAAAACTGTTAACACTTTATAATAAACATCATAATTAAATGATACATTTATAGTTAATTCAACTTTATTTAGTAGTTATTTCACTGCTAACAAACAAGAAATGCTTTATAAACCATTTGCTAAACAATTGTTTGTTTCAGAGTTAGCACTGATGTTTATAAGACTTTACAGTTGTTTTATAAATAAGATTATAACACATTTAATTGTCAAATAGCTACTAATTAAAGTGTAATTAACTATAGATTTTCCATTTATTAATCACGCCTATTAAAAAGTTTTTAATTACGCTTATTCTAAAGTGTTTTTAATGATGCTTGTATATAAAGTGTTACTAATGATCCTAATGATAAGGTGTTTTTAATTTTGCTTATTATGAAGTGTACAAAGTGTGCATTGTATCACCCTGTTAATTCTTATCTATGTAGTCGAAGAAGCTTCCTCCTGCCGAACAGTCACCACCCTGCTGCGCTGCACTCTGAGCAGGTGAAGCTCCACTCCGCCTTTTCCTCGACTCCCCGTTTTGGCCCCGCTCCAGTGCAATCCTGGAGTACCTGAATTGCACGCGATTCTGTCAATTGCAGGTACTTGATGGCTTTTCTTGTGTGCCGGGGTTGAAAAGTTGCTGGAGGTTTTCGCGCACACAGCGTTGCGTGACTAGAGCCGGGGATGAAAACACAAAGACATTGTTTTCAGTGATCAAACCCCCTTTATAGTAACTCAACAGCATTCCTGTCTCGCATTCCTAAGCCACCGCTGCTGTGTGAAGGGTTTTTTTTTTCTTTTCTTTTTTTCCCTTTGGAGAGAAAAAAAAAGTAGAAGAAAGAAAAGAAAAGGTTTTACATTTTTTTTTACCTGGTTCACGGTGTTGACCTCGCGTCTCGCGCAAAAGTCAACCTGGCCTCTTAGCTTCTTTCATTAATAATTAATAAACAATTAATAATTAATAATTCCTCCTGCTTTCACGTCCCGGCCTCACAACAGAGACAGATACGATAGATGCACGTCCGCAGGCCCATCCCGTGTGTGTGTGTGTGTGTGTGTGTGCACAAGCGCCTGCAAGTGTGTGTGCATCCTCCTCCTCCTCCTCCTCCGTGTCTCTACTCCCGCCAGTGTGTGTACGTAGGTATGCGCTAATGTGCATACAAATGTTTTCCAGATTGGTGTGACAAGGATAATCATATCCAGAGAGCGCACAGCCCATTCCGAACGCTGCTTACAGAGATCCAGGATCCAGATCCAGGGAGAAACAAAGCTGACTAAGATTCAAATATTGTTGCATTACAGTAGCGCACATATCAAAGGTGCGCAGCTGTGAAATGTGTCGCGCAGGAATATGAACATGCAAACGTGGAAAAATCTCCCCTCCAAAGGGCCCGTTCGGGCGGTGCACCGATCAACCAGGTGGTGGTGAAACAAATCTAATATTTACTGGAAGCGATGACCTCTGCGACTTCTGCTTCCAACATACAAAACATAGAGAGGAGGACAATGGAGTCAGTCATATCTCCAGTGTGTGCTCTGAGAGTGATTAAGACTAGAGGACATTCATTACTGGCCCGGCTCAGACAGAGAGGGGCTTCAGAGCACAGCTCTTGTGTTGGGACTGTTTGGATGTCCTATCCCCTTGTATCTCTTTGACTACCTCCAACACAAGGCTCCATTCAACCAGACTGGGAACAAATGTTTCCTTATGTGCCTCTGAGTGCCCGAGCTCCAGCGACGGGCTAGAGAGCGAGAGCCTATGAGACCGAGAAAAAAAAAAAAAAAAGACAGGGAAGGTTGCAATAATGCAGGCCGTACCGTGGCCGTTTAACCACCCAGCCCTTCTTATATAGCATGATGTGAGCTTGTGGTTATTAGGTGGGGGCGACGGGGGCGGTGACGTCATGGAAACCGAGGGGCAGATGAGAAATGACAAGTATTTCCCAATAGCAGCATTGCCCTTTCCCTGGCACGGCCACGCTCGGGGGTTTTCTCTCCTCCTCATTTTCCCACTTTTCACGGGTGTTATTATTTCTACATCCGCCCGGGAGTTAATTCGGCGAATATCAGCCAGGAAACCTGAGGTTGGATTCCGAGTTTGGCGGCTCGTGTACAAGCCAACGCGCCGACTTCCGTCAGGTTTCTGGCCTCTCCGTGGGAACGGGGAGGGGGAGAGAAGCTAGACGGGGGTCACGGCGAGGTTTCGGAGTGACGTGGGTGATGATTAGTCATGTGAAAGCTGGTATATAAAAAAAAAAAAATGGCTTGTGCCTGCACTATATAATGAGACATAATGTGGCGTGTACCTCTTTTCTATGGAATCCCTCAGGATAAAGAGCTAATCCTCTTGTGCTATGAGACTGATAGGGCTGGACTCCTTCCAGCACCTCAGGGAGTCAGATCTTTGCAAGGGGAGGCTCTTTTAAAGGAGTACCATGTAATCAATGACCCCCACAACCCCCCCATCCCCCTTCCCTCCCACTATGTTATTCTTAACATACGATTGGAGCGAACCCTAAAGATTTTTTGGGGGGTAAAAATCCCTTCCTTTATCCCTCGCTCCCTTCGGGCCTTTCCCCTCTCGCCTCGCATTAAGACGTCAAGCTCCAACGGGGGGTTTCGAATGTTTACTCAAACATGTTTTCCCACTTAGGGAGAAATTAAATGAACTTTTGGCCCGGACTGGCTGTACAATACCACTGACATGTGCATGACTCATTCCTCCTTCCTCCCTCCGACTCTGGGTAAAAACGGGGGAGAGGGGAGGGGGGGGTTCTTTGGACAAACACACCCTTCCCAGAGACTTACCGTAGGTGTGACCATGAGAATTTTTTGAACTTGCAGGTGCCTCGGGTTTATTGGGCGTCTGTCAGAGAGCATGCACTTCCTCTTTAGGGGCAAGCATACAGTTACATACGCTGAAAAACATTCAAATACAGGCAACACTTCATAATAATCATCATTAATACATGGTAAATATATAAATATAAACTCTAGTAGTTATTTGAAATGATGAAATGCCTTAGAAACTATTAATCAAGCATCGTAAAGAGTTATAAACATCAGCTGTCGCTTATTAATGGTCATCTAAATAATGCTGATAATGATTTATAAAGCATTTCATTGGACTGTCAACAGTCAAATAACTATTGATCTAATTGATAGCCTGTGTTGTTTTTGGAGAAGAAATTCAAACTCTGAATGTTAGTGATTATAATTTGAATGAGGTAATAATACAAACTCAGAAATATTTATCTTTTCCATAAGTGAATAAACAAGCTGTCCTCAGAGGACAATACGGTCCCCAGAACACTGTGTGAAGCTACAAAGGTGGCGGGGTCCGCCACGTATAAACAGAGAAAACAGTACGAAGTTGTGTCGTCCTCAGTTTGTTTATTCATTCTATTGAGTCATGAAAACAAAGAGAGTGTGTTTATTTAGTTTGTTAAGGCCTGTCAAAGTCATTCTCAATAGCAGGGGGGCAGCCTCAGATTAACCCCCTAACTGCTGCTACATAAAACAATCAGAAGAAGGTGAAACAACAACAATTCTGTCTGTGTGTTGTGTCGCAGAGATATCTACTGCAGTCTGCGTCCTGAGCTCCTATGCTAGCAGTGCAAACACCAACACTCCCCTGGTCCCCGAGCTCCCAGTTGTGAATCGCTAGCTGCACGGCTAACTGAGCTAATGGCAGCTATAGCTAACGGCGGTTGCTCTGGTGATACGATGCCCCCTATTTGTTTGGTGTATGAACTCGACAGGTTTCGACTCTTACACATCGCACCTTTACATTCTAACACACAGTCCCTTCAATATAAACTATAAAACTCTTACTTAAGATATATTTAGCATATACAACTATAGTTTTTTACAATACATGAAAACAAATGGTATATTTGTCAATATAAAGAGAATAACACAATATATATTTTAATCCAACACTGTGAGTGAATTATTAAATGCATATTTCAACAGGCCTACGTATGAAGACGACACTAAATTCATACATAAACCTGCGTCAACTCCTCAAAAGTAGAATGTTAATATATTTGATCGTCGTATAATATGGAAAATGCGTTCAAGTGACAATTGCAGACATCAAATGTACCAACAAATTTCACCAGAATTTGCTGCAGGAGAATCTGATGCGGGGATTTGCAGCTTGGCACTCCTCTTTTTTTTTAGAGATTCGTGTGTGTTTTTTGGAGGGAAATACACTTTGGCCTTGAAAAAATTCACAAAAGGGCACATGTGGAGGTCAGTTTGAGGTTTAAATCTGAACGAGGAAAAGGTGACGGTACGGCCGAGGCTTCGGATAAAAGACCCACTGTGAGGAATATCTGTAATCGGCACGTAGGAACCGTATGAGCAAGCTTCTAGGTGTGTGTGTGTGTGTGTGTGTGTGTGATCTCAGTGGCAAGCTGTGTGTAGGCAGCTGGGAGTGTGGCAGGGCTATGCGTGACTAGGAGAAATACACCTGTCTCCGTGCTCAGGTACGGAGGGGGAGCCGGCACGCAGGGGCCTGCCAGCCGAACAATGCTCCCTATTGTACCTGCGCTCTGACTGCAGACGCTCACAGGAGAGGAAGCCCTGAGCTCACTGTGTGTAACCCTCTCTCTCTCTCTCTCTCTCCCTCTCTCCCTCTCTCTCACCTCGCACAATCACACGACATGCGGAGTCAAATTATTTATAGTACACATATCGCGCTGACCGCAGGCGCCCCGGGCTAAATCCCAAGAACTCTGCCTTTTACACGCAAGCTGCCAATCAGAGCCCTTGACGGACAGATTTGACTTCCAATCAAAGGGAGGGGAAAAGAGAGAGAGAGCACCTCGCGTGCACGTCTCTATCAAGAGATTCATTAGGAGTGGATGTTAAAAACAAATGCGAGAAAGAGCCTTTTTTAATATCTGCAACCCAGAGTTTATCGCGAAGATTAATATTCCCTCCGCAGCTGAACAAACTTTACGCGCGCACACACATATTTCAAAAGGCCTGTAATAATAGAGAAGCTTTCAATATAATGGGCTTTTTGTTAAGTGGTCTATTATCAGTCCTGCAACCAGCCCTTTTTTGTTCTCAGCGCACATAAGGCTAGAGTCGAGATGGAGAGGCGAGATACTGTAGCTCGTGGAGACGGCGGTGGGGACAGACAGTCAGACAGACACCCGGAGAGAAAGCGAGGGAGGGCCGCCCGTCTGTAAATCACTGTCGCCCTCCGCGCTCCCCACAACAAAGGCCCACTCTCATTTCGTCTTGATTTGTCGGCCAATTATGATGAAAAATGAACAGGGCAGCCGCAGAGAGGGGGTCTGGGGGGAACGGGGGGGAGGAGGGGAGGGAATGCTGAACATCTGCTTTCAGAAGTTTTTCGAGTTCGGGGCCGAGCTTGGACGGACACAAGTACTCCTTCTGTCAAACATAAACTCCAGCTGTTCCGCAGATGGGGCCGGTTATTTGGTTCCATTCGGTGTATAATGCGTGGGTCTTTGATCCCCGCTATCTGGGAGTCGCGGAGAGCTTTCCTACGTCTCAGTTATGTGCCTTTTTTTAACGCGGCGAGCTGCAGCGTAAAAGCCGCCGTTGAGTTATCTATCCCTGTTAAATTCCTTGAGGTGTGTGTGTGTGTGTGTAACACCGGCGGTATCTTCCATGAGTATGTGTGTGTGTGTGTGTGTGTGTGTGCTCACTGACTAACGCAATACAGTCTTCATAAAGGTAGTATTGTTAAGTTGCGTGCGAAGCTCATGCTTTAGGCTTTGGGTCCCCGCCCACCCCTGTAAACCACGGCCTTTTTTTCCTCTCCTTTTTTTCCCTTCTACACCTTCCCCTTTCTTTTTGTTACAGGTAAACATTTGATGTCCGCACGCAATCCCCGGAGAGTCTCCTCCCCTTGTTCTCTCCTCGCCTCCCTGGCTTCCACTCAGCGTTACTCACACTCTCTCTCTCTCGCTCGCTCGCCGTGCACACACAGACACGCTAGCCTTCCCTCCCCATTCTTCTGGCATTCCTCGCCGCACTGACTCAGCACCTGTTTCCTCTGGAGGTTATGAGGTTTCTCTCTGAGTGACTGATCAGATTTTTTGTTTTTGATTGACTGGAAACTCACGACCAGTTTCAGGGTTCGAGTGGCGCCTTATGTCCCTTTTTCTTTCGGGTCTTTAAAGCCTCATTTATATATTTATAAGTCCTCTTAGCAAAGAATCCCAGTTGTACCTTAATGATCTACAGCTCTCAAAATAAACAAAACAGACAATTTGTTTTAACTTCACTGTCATAGATAATAAAAATAATAAGAAAGTGCGGTGACTGACCGTAAGTTTAAAATACTGTAAAGTATTTATCACTTGCATGTATTTTAACATTGAACGTACTTGGTAAACCATGAAAGAAGATAACCGTATTTTCCGTCAAGCGTTAAAATACGCCCTATCATCTCTATACAAGTCCAGTCACTACGTCAGCAGCGTACTGTCCATTGCAGGCTAACGTTTCCATCTGCCCACACTGCTCATTTTTGAAAGACGAGATCTGACAATTCCCGAATGTGAGTCTAAATTTTGGAACAACGGTCGAATTGCCACACAAAGGAAGCATTTTCGTTACGCAGTCGAATCAGGAAAGAGGGAATTTCTTTTCCTGGTCGCTGACACCAGTTAACGGTGGAACAACTGGAATAACTGTCGAAACCCTACACTGCAAAAAAAACAACAACAAAGCGGCTTGTCAGAGGAGGCAACGAAGGGCGGAGAGGGAAAGTCACAGAAACCGACAGGGATTCACTCAGTGGATAGCTCGAAGTCGAGTTCGACCGGCACTTGAGACGGTTCAAAACCTGCTCACTTACTAATACAACCAGGTGTTTTACATCTGCCTTTTCCTAGCACTGCGATCACAGTCAATCAGTCAAATTGGGAGGTTTTGGGGGCTGTGGCCAGGCTGCTAGCTGTAGCCATGTGCTAACAGTGATACCACAAGGGAATACTAGAAGAGTTGAATATTTTCTATTTCTGCCTTCAATTGACGACACCTGCCCTGCAAAAGTCGAAAAGAATTGAGGATTTAGTCAGAAGTTGCCACGGCTCAAACGACACGATCAAACTGGAAGATGAGATCACGGCAATAGTCGAGGCGAATGAAGCCAGGCAACACACGATGTATACGTGTCTGCTCGAAGCTCCTGCTAGTTAGCTAGTTGATGTTTGGGTCTCATTCCAAGCTTTTTCGGAGGGCGGCTGACCCGACCTACAATCCCAACGCGTATTGACAAGTTGCGAAACCAACGCTTAAGATCGATCCAAGTCCGTGTCATAAATGAAGCCCCCCGGGTGTTTGTTGCACCTCGAAATTTGGTTGGAACCGTTTGTTATGTAGCTTATTTGGCAGGAGCCTGGATCTCTGTGTGACTGTGTCAGAAAGAATGCCATTATTTAGTCACGATACGTGCAAAACCACGGTGTTTCGTTTAATTAAAGAACCTGTGACCAAAACAGTGTGATCGAGCCAATGCCCCTCGGCGCCGCGCAAGTGAGAGCTGCTCTAGCCTCACATCAAACCCGACCTCAATTACAGCATCGCTGACGTCAGAACCAGCTGTACCGCCTGCTGAAAGGTCTGACAGATTAATTTTTATCAACTCGGTCATTCCTCTCATTTCCTCTGCCCACGCTTGCCCTGTGTGCTCACAGTGAAAATGTGAATCTCGTAGTGAAAACAGAGCCTTTGTAACAAATATATAACGTAATCTATATCAGAAATCTCCTGTTTCCTGTGACAATTTCTGATATAGATTATGTTTCTCTAAAGGTGCCAAAGGGGAAAGTAGGATTCAAACAAATAAACAATATAAAATGTGAGAGGTTGCATCTCTCAATTGCAAAATGGAAACAATGTGTTCGGCGAAACAGATGTCCGAAACTCAAAAACCTTCTCATCATGGTTAGTTTTTTGTCTTGAGGCAGATCCCACATCCTCATCAGCTCTTGAAAGAATTTGGCAAAAAAAATCTCCACCCGAAGAAACTTACCAAACTGATTTAATTCAAGCTCCCTCTCCAAAAGGAGGAAGAAGAAAAAAGAAATGACACAACAGGACAACTACATGTTGTCGGACACGATCCAAAAAGTAACGGGATCGTTCGTTTTAATTGATTCATTTACAACAATGAGATCACGTTTCAAACATCTGTAACCATTAGCCTGCTGCTGCTGCTACTTGGTTTCCAGTGCAGATGTGTGAATAACATCCAAAATATTTATTGTTGCGTGTGAATGATTGTGATCTAACAGATGTTGAACACTGAGGGGAAGGTAATAAAACAAGCCCAAATCTGGTCTGTGGACTCCCGCTCTGCCAACCTCTGTCACGCACATCCCTCGAGCTGCGCTGCATGAAAAAACACTCCGAGGGCGAGGGCGATGGCGAGGGGGGTCTGACTGGTTCTGACACATCGCGGGGCGACCGTCGTGTCCGAGCAGAGGGGAAACACGAGCCCTCTCTCTGCCGGCGTTACCGGGGGAACATATGCCTTCAATGAAGCGCTAATGAATATACGAGCTGAGAAGAATTTTTTATGTTTTTTTACCTTGTTATATCAAACACACCCACCCACGCATGGATGCATGTCTGCACAAAAACTCACGTGCTGCCTATTGACAAACCCAGACATGAGGATTAAGTTAGTGCATGGGGGATTTTCAGACTGCATGGTTACCAAACATATTTGTATTGTTCCTGTGGACTTATGATTTAGCGATTCCTCCGGTGTAGGATCGCCCTCTGAGGTGGAAGTTCAGCTGTTTCTTTTTGATTCGGAGGAAGAGTCAGCCTCGTCAGAGATGTCCCACGCGGGCATAAAAGCAATTATTTCAATCCCTACATTGTTGTGTCTCCTGTGATAATTGTGGCCGCTGCTCTCTTTCATCGGCTCTCTTGGCTCCGTCCGAGCAGCCCAATTAGCAGCCCTGCCGAGGTGGAGTGTATTATGCAAATACAAACAGCCACTGTACCAGCGTGAGCAGCTCCCATGGGTAGCCCTGCAACAAGGCTATGTTAAATGAATATTAGATTTGTTGTGCCTACAACAAGTTACCTATTGTTGTGCTGGCCTTTCTGCTGCTCTGGAAAAGCCATTCAAACAAGATAATCTGTCTGCGACTCGTCATGGCGGCGCACTGTTTCCCCCCGTGCGCCGAGACAAAGGGGCTGTTTGATTGGGAATATGAAGCAATTGGTGTGGGAGAATAAAGGGATACTTCTTACAGTCTCCGCCGTTCGTCATCGGACCCCTCGGCGCAACTGCAATTCTCAGTTTCACCCGACGTGAGCAATTCCTGACATATTTTCCCCCTGGTTCCATTTATTAGGCTTTCCTCCTAATCTTGCTGTGTCCTGTCTGCGTCTATTGTTTCACGCTCCGTTCAGCTGTCGCTCTCTGACATCGGGAACAATTGCTTTTGTCCGCGAGAGCCGCTGGATGTCCTGGATATAAGGTGCGACAGTTGGACCAGGGGCTGTGAAAGAGCTGCTTTGTCCCTCCCCGCGCCGCAAGGTGTGCTCGCCTGGAGGCGGCCCAACATCGTGGCACTTTTACGATGAATTACGCTTTCTCTGTAAATTTGCACCACATGGCTGCTAAAGGAGCCATTGTTCCTTCTCATTACCCGCATTAAAGGATAACAAATATTGGAGTCGGTATCCATAAAACATGTGGTGGGAGAAATATACTGGTCCTGTCGAAACCAGAAGGTGAAGTCCTCCGCTACACGTAAAGAGCCTGCGTTTAAAACCTTATAAAGATGTATGCATCAGTGAGTATCTAAAGTAAAGGTGCTGCAGTGTGTCAGCATTTTACTTTTATCACTATGATGTCTTTTGATTAATACACATGCTCCACTGATGTGAATATTGTATTTTACTGCTGTAGATGCTTCAGGTTGAGCACATCTGACATACTTTTGATTAGCTTAAAAAACAGCCTGTTTTCAGCAGCTTTAAAGGTACGGTGTGTAATATACGGAGTGTTTCGCGGCATCTTGCAGTGCGGTCCGAGGTTGCAACCCTCCCTCGCTCGCCCCCTCACTTTACGAAACATTGGAGAAGCTCCAGGAGCGACGGTGGCCCTCATGGAAAGCAGAATCATTTTCTAAATACTGACTGGGTCCGCAACAGCGAAGAGTCTTTGTACTCATTCAAGTGACTAGGTAAAGATGTATTTAGTTATTTAGTCTATAAAACTATAGTATAACTCAGTGATGAGAGAACTTCTCAGTCTCTGTCACACTACGTCATTACTTTGAGTGTCTGTGGCTCACTCCCAGCCCTGAATATCTCACTTATCGCATGTGTTGTCTTACTGCAACACACAAGAAATAAATCTAAATAAATATTGCTAACGTGACGTTACCACCAGCTCTAACTGAGGCTACGGTGTGCTACAATTTAACGTTATACATGCGTATTTCTTTTCAGTGAAACTAATGAACTGCTGATAAACATTGTGCATTATCTTGGTTTTGTACCATTAGCAGCAGGGTAGAAATAGATATTACGGTCGGTTGTAACCTTTAACGTTACTCTTACCCGTCCAGCAGAAAGCGGGCACCTTTGGCGCCAGTCTGCACACATTTCTCCATCATCACAGATTTCCATCTGGGAGAGGCAGCTCCAATGTTTATCCTTGTTTTGTGCCGCCCCTTGTCCCGGTCTCGTTTCGTGTCTTGGGAGTTTCCATACCCAAAATAAGTCTGATCCACCAACCGTTATCAGATTGTGCCTTCAAACCTCTCACGATGCAAATTGCTAAGCAGAAAACTCGCTCTGATTCTTCTTCTTCGTCTTCCAACCTGGTCATTACCGGTGGACACCAGCTGAATTTAAAAAAACGCAAAAGGCCCTCACTAGGGCCAAGTTTGTCCATTCTGGGCTACTGTAGAGACATGGCGTTGCAACACGGCGACCTCCGTTGAAGGACACCTGCTCCCTATGCAGATATAAAGGGCTCATTCTAAGGTAATGAAAACACAACGACTCTGATTATACACTAATTGAAACACACTTGTGAATATTATATTCCATTTCTGCCAAGTCTGTTCTGCTAAATGCCGTCTACGCATTACACACTGTACCTTTAAAGAGCAGGAGAATGTCCTCAACCCGTCGAACAGAGATCAGAGATTCATGGTTTTAACTGGACAGGAAGGGTACAGAGACTTGTAACTGATGTAACTAGTTACTAAAGCTGCCAGTAGAAAAAAGTACTTTGCCTCTGAGTAAATGTACTTAGTTACATTCCACCATGAAACATCTAACATCTTAAATATCTCGGTTATTTAATTTATTTGTTTTAAAACAGACAGTACAGGTTTTTCCCAACGCTCCGACACAGCATCTTTGTTTTGACACCTTAAGCGGGACGTTTGAGCCATAGTAAAATGTCACCCAGTCACGCAAGCACACGCGGATAATTGCCGGGTGTGTTGCAGTGCATCGCGTGTGTGTCACTTTCTCTCTGGTCATGTCATGCAGCTGTTTGTACACAGTCCTCCCGACACCCCAGCCAGCTAATGACAGGGTTGAGCTGGAATACAATGGCTGCCTCCTGGCACGCTCTAGCTGGGAAAAGAACAGCACTGACAAAGGAATGAATACGAGAGGTTCATCAGGAAGACAAGTGTGAAAACTGAAGCAGCAATTTCGAAGGGGGGGGGGGTGTTGGAATTGATTTACCTTACTGCACAATTTTATATATATTCATTAATCCAATGCTAACAAATACACCAAACCTCTGCATGGGGAGAGAATACTGTCAGTCAAAGTGAAGTCTGTCAGTGGGAAAACGCTCAGCTACGTGGTCAAATACGCTACAGTGTGTAACTTTAAGGAAAATTTTTGGGAAATGCACTTTTTTTAATTTCATGCCCAGAGTTACTGAGCTATACTTTTTACGTCTGTTTGGTAAATATGAGGCTACAGGAGACGGTTAGCTTAGCTTGGCATGAAGGCTACAAAGGGGGGAACAGTTAGCCTGGTTCTGTCCAGAGGACATAAAGTCCACTGCATCTCTAATGCTCACTAAGTGACATCCATCCATCCATCCATCCATCCCACTCTTTACAATAAGCTAAGCTAGCTCTTTATGCTAAGATTAGCTGACTGACTACTGGTGTACAGCTACAATTTTATCCTTACAGATGTGAAAGTGATATCAGTCTTCTCATCTATACCCTGGTAAGAATCCAAATAAGCAGAAAATACGAATGCTAAAATGTGTGATACTTTCATGTGAATAAATTCACAACAACCGTATTTTTTATTTCAGCACCGAAGCCTAATGCACGTTCAGCAAACCATTTGCAATCCTCATGAAGCGGCAGCTGCTAAAAACACTTAACATTTGACAAAACAACTGTGTGTTTAGCACGAGCGCTGATGTACGGATCATTTCACGTGTTTTTGTAGTTTGTAGCTGAGCCGTAAAATCCAATGACTCAATCAAATGTCATGATCGTCACCCATTAGGAGACGTTTAGAAACACTCCCCAAAAAAAGCTGAGTTCACAAAAGCCATTAGCCTACTTAGCCTCAGCTCTGAGCTTAATTACCACTATTAGAGATCAGAAAGCACCACCCGAGTCTGAGTGTTGGTATTTGTTTTGCTTTTGTTTGTATGCACATACCATGCAAGTCATGCGTCACTTTGTTGCGTGCATCCAGCGGTAACGTCAGTTATTACCGCTACGGCTGTGCATTATCTGAAGAAAAGGATTACCATTTGTCTCCCTGCACGGGAACACCCATCTCACACATCTGACAACCACTTCAAAGGAACAATCAAGGGATTTCTCTGACTGGCAAATCCAGTATGATTAGAAATAATTAATCACGTTAATGCCAATATTGCCCCTTTGGCGACAGAGCGAGGTCACACAGCGTTTTGTTTGTGTCTGCTCTGAAGTGCCGGTAAGGGAAGAGCGTTGAATGTGCATACGCCACGCCACGGAGGCTGAGCGTATGGAGTCACTTTAGCGCGCCTTTGATGTGTGAGAATGGTATGCTGAGGTCCGACTTCTCTCGCTGACGCTGACTCACTCAGCTGGGAAGCTAGCGTGACAGCCGAGGCAGGTTAATGTGTTCCCCCTCCAGACAAACACAATGAAATACGAGTGAGTGACTGCTGCCTTGAGGCGGAGGACACATGAAGCGCAGAGGAAAGAGAACTTCTACTTTTGAGCATTTTGGAGGTTTTGTGAGCGGGTCCTCGGCTTCAAAAAAAAACAAACAAAAAAAAAACGAATTACGTGGGGCTTATCTCATCTTTGTGTTTAAGAAGTCAGAGCAATTACTGTGATATAAGACACTTACTGCGTTCAGATCGCTGCGCACATTAGGAAAGGATCATTACAATCCCATTTGAATCCACAAGTGAATGTAAATCCATCACGGCCCTGGGCAGAGAGAGCGCACTCTGAGCTCTGTGTGAAAGCCTTATTAGTGTCTAACATTTATGTCACCGCTGCTGAGGTGGCGGGGGGCTCGAGTCACATGACTGGACTGGAGTTGCAGATTGGAGGGCCTGCTTGACGAACATTGATTAAAGAGACGGCTTAACTTTGACTTGGTATTCACGATTTGAGACTTTTGGCTATTGAGAAGTTACGTTTAGTTTTTTTTAAAAAACATTATTGAATGAGCGTAATGGATGGAAACCTGGCAACCTGCAAGGCCACAGCAGACTAGCAAAGGCCAGTGCGCGAGGGGGCCAGTTAAAAAATTATACATTTTGGATGCTAACTCACGGAGACGCAGCCACTCCAAAATCCAGTAAGAAAGGTACACCGTTTATCTTTTTAGCTAACTTATTGGCATTTAAGCCAACCTGATGGCTTGCTTATTAGCAAAAAACGTTAGCTAGAGGCTTGTTATTGATTGCCACAAAATGTCAAATATCAGTAAGATTCATGATGTGTAAGCAGGTAGCAACAGTTTTTCGCCAGCTTATCCTGACCATTGTCTTTTAACTGATTTAAATGTGGAAACTGGGGTTGATCATCAGAAGCTTAAAGACTTCATTTGTGTCTATTTGATCCGAGCAATGACTTGTCTTTCCTAAATCATAGCACGGACTCGTCTTGATACTCACTACAGAAACTTGAGACTTGCTTTAGAATCAAAGGTGAAGACTTCAGGCCTGCACGCCTGCGACAACTCCCGCCTCTCCACTACTGACTCGTCAGGATACGACTGTTTCTCAACTGACACTACCAAAGGGCTTTCAGATGAGCTGTTGGCAACTTTTAACATGCCTGGTGTTGATTTTACGCCGTTCGTGAAAACACAAGCTCCGAGTACAAGTTACACTATTGTTCACCGATGACTGACAGTAGAAACAATAACAGAGCAGCGTGCGACATGTCTGGTTCTGAATAAAAAAAACATCGGCTCCGTCTTTATAAACTTAGGCTCTAGCCTGGATCTTAACACACTGAGAGATAAGACTTATAAAGGAATCCCAATGAACTGTTGCACCTCTGACTTACCTGTTCACCATCGCCTCTCGTGATAGGCTTCTATTTCTGGTTAGAGAGGGATCTTATTATTTAACTAAATCTATTTGTTGGAATTATATTTTCTAACTTCAACAGTTGTAGTTGTAGGATTGAGCGGTTCTAAGACTTTTGGTAAGCATGAATCATTTACACACCAAAATACACAAATATACGCGTTTAAATGTTTAAAAATATCAGAAATGCCCTTTGCGTATATATATATATCCATATTTCATGTCAGATAACATTCAGACTTCACGAGGAGGGGCTGGCGGCTGCACAACAGCTGGACGAGACCGACGCCAAACAGCGTTACAATCACTTTGCGTTTCTTTAGTCAGAAGTGTAGACTGTGCTCAGTTCCTGCTGCTGGATCACTGAATAGGTGGGGGACTGTTGATGGAAAACATGGTGGTCCGGCTGGATTGAA
The DNA here is from genome assembly GCA_039737535.1 of Lagodon rhomboides. Taxonomy (NCBI): domain Eukaryota; kingdom Metazoa; phylum Chordata; class Actinopteri; order Spariformes; family Sparidae; genus Lagodon; species Lagodon rhomboides. The sequence goes on along the minus strand of CM077802.1, from coordinate 11,591,102 downwards.
GTGGCGGTGCTAAAAAAAAAAAAAAGGGATCTGGGGGCAAAGGGAAGTGGGTAAGTGAAGTAGTATGTGGTGGTGGTTCGTGGAGGTTAGGTGGTGTGTTCTGAGGGGGCGAAGCGTGTGCGTGTTTTGGAGTGGTTGAAGGCGGCTGAATGAGGCACTTGTTAAAAGGAGATATTGCCGCACACCCGCTGCCGGTGGCCCCGTCTTTTCCTTTTTCATTGTGCAGATCACCTCTTCTCGCAGGAAAGGAGAAACCAGGAGGGGGGGACCGGGTTCAGAAAAAAAGTGTTGTGAGAAGATAAGAAAGAGAGATTCAGCCTATTCATAAGAGAGAGTGAAGCCCCTGAGACACACACACACACACACACACACACACACACAAAGACAACACGCTCATAGAACAGGTGTTGCTACACAGCTGAGTTTCCACCCTCCTGCTCTCCCCGTTTCATCTCCTTCCCTTGACAGACATTTATAGCACCAACAATGGACTGTTAACCTCACAGTAGCTCTTTATGATGGTGATGGATCTGGCTTTTTATTAGGGGCAACTGTTGAAATTGCTACTCATTCTTCTCCGCAGCGCTGCAGTGCGGGACTTCTGCCTGTGACACAAAGTCCAGAGTCTGCTGCCAACACACCGAGGATGACGCGGAGCAGTATTTCACCCAGTGAACGCCGGTCGGAGCAGATTACCGGAGCAGTCAGGTGACCCGTGGTTCCTCTGGGTCAAAGATGCATCCAGCGGACGACAACTGCCAGAATAACACGTCGGCACGCTGACTTCAACCTGAAATGTGAATCCAAACCATTACATAAAAATATGAAAAGTATATAAATGAGGAAGGAGCAAGGAGGAGGAAAAAAGGAAATAACTTGCGGTGGCGCACAGCTACAGCTCGAACATCAATAGGGAACTGAAAAACATTTCCAGGTATTTTTGCTGTAGGTGTTCTTTCTTGTAAACACTGTTATTACTGAATAGGTGCGAATGGTCTGATAACATCATACTCAAATGTCAACAGTGGTTGACTGACTCATGTGCTTGCAGCAATTATAATAATTTTCTTTTCTACTCCCGGAAGCTGCTGCAGGTGCCGTTCAGGGCTGTAAGTACTGGTGAGCGAAACGAAATGAAAAAACACTGAGAATTGTACCAATTGCTGCAGTATGATTTGAATATAGACCCCAAAACAATGACATTTAGAAGATTTGGAAAAAGATGCACCAAAAGCACATTCCAATCAAATGAAAATCCATTAGCCCCCCGTACATTCAGCTGGCAGATATATGCCAGTTTTATTGTAAAAATGATCAGAGGTCAAACTCATGAAATGTCAAGAAATAAACAAGGCAGACTCTTGTGGCCACTGTCTTCCCGGCTAACCGTGAGCTGTGAGCCAATTAGCTAACGGCAGCTAGCTACAGCCAAGGATAGCTAGCAAATTGCAGCATTTGTCGGTTACGCTGGTGGCATGGTTGCACTCTGATATTTACTAGACATGTTTTTATTGGTGGTTTCAACCTGACGGCGCCCAAACATCCTGATTGGCGCCTTCAAATCGATGATGATGAGCTCACGATTTCAACGTAGGGGATGAAGGTCAGACCCATATTGAGGCTTAATGCCTAAAAATGTGACAATATCACTTTGGATAGACTCTATTTTTGTATTTTCAAATAAAAAATTACTTGCATTTTAATTAAATATCGACATCCCATACTGGTGTTATGTATCTTATTTCGATAAGAAAGTAATTTGTAACAAGATTTGATTTGATGACTCTATTCAGCATTCAAACAATAGGCATGTAAGTGCAGAAGGGAAGGCAGAATCCGTGTGAGAAAGTGTGAAGAAAAAAAAAAAAGACAGGTTTCATGCACGCCAACCCGCGTGCCTGCGACTGAATCCAAACGTATGGATATTAGCCTAGGTGTGATGTGCGAGGCCGCATCCAGAGCCATTCCTTTGTTGTGTGGAGCAGCGCTGCCCCGAGGGCTGCAGCAGCGTGAGTGCGAGCTACGTGGTGCTCTGGAAACAAGAAAAGCGGCTCTGTTTTTGGATGGCTGTCTTGGCTTTGTATGAGCGCTCGCTGGCACGCAGTCAAGATCCTGCCCCCAGAGAGGGAAGATTAATGACAGCTAGTCACGGAAAGGCTTTACAGCAGCGGAGAGAGCAAAAGAGAGAGGGATAGAGTGGGAGAGGGAAGATGGAGAGGAGGAGGGGGGGGGCGGGGGACAAAGGTGAGGAGCCGCCGTGTTGACGTGGGAGTGATAGGAGCAGGTATGAGTAAAAAGGCGTGTGAGGTTTTTTTTTTTGTGTGTGTGTCTCGAAAAAAGAGCCAAGTGCAAACACAGATTAGACAGTTTAAAACAATCCTCATAAACTTTCGTAATAGTTGTAAAAACACGGCGAAGACAATGACTGGATGCATTCTTCCCTGAATTTCATCACACTAATCCAGCTAATGTCCACATGACAGGTCTGACAGCCACTTAACTCACGGAAACCTCACCCTATCAGGCTCCGTACGCTCGGCACCTCTGCCTGGGCAGGGTGAGAGATAGCTAATTACACAGGTTTTGTTTAGTTACGGTCTAGACGTTACATCTATTCCCATAATGACACCAGAACAGACGGCGGTGTGGATCCTCATCTCGCACATTGTTTTCCCCTCATTAAGCGTGATGTGTTGCGGGTTCTTTGCGTCGCATCTTGCAGGGCAGCGTTTCTTCAGGAGGTAACTGACCTGGGACCCCGACTAGAACGTACGACGGATGAGCCGAGAGCTGAGGCGAGTGCAGTGGTAGGGCTGACCTCTCTCTCCCCGCCTCCCAGCCCAAAACCCAAAAACCAAAGTCCCGGAGTACAGAGCAAGCCCAGGTCACAGTGAACTCACTCTCCTCGTCTCCTCTTTCATTCCCTGACCACACTGCTCATGACCTCACTCCTTTCGGCGGCCCGAACAGACTTAGGTCTTTGTATCACTATCCTGAGCAAAGTTTTCCTGATGGCACCAAAGATTTCTCAAATTGAGAGAGAGAGAGAGAGAGAGAGAGAGAGAGAGAGAGAGAGAGAGAGAAAGACGAGAACATGTGTGTCTGCTTTTCGGGGCTGTTTACTTCGTTGCGGAGACGGGCTGGATTCCTCCATCATAATGCATGGTAAAATGCTCCATTTCATGGTGCCAGGCACTTCTGACCACAAGAATGAAGGGAAAATTATCCTGTAAGAGCATTTTTATCCGGCGAACATCTCCTCTGAGCAGAGAAAATGACTTCATAAGACAGTGTGTTGAAATGCCTAACTATTAGACGTAATGCAGCTCACATTCAATGGGGATAACTTTCATACTGGACGGTTTCGAGTGAAGTGAAGGAGAGTGAAGCGCAGTCTTGGAGGTGGCGGTTGATGGCTATGAAATGTGGTTGACGCTGCCTTCCTTGGGTACAACTAAACGTGAAAAAGTTAGAAGGCTTCGGGGTCGCTCTTCCTGTGAGGCGACAGTGCTAACTACTGAACCACCCTGACCTGACGATGGAGGTCACCTCAACAGATCGCTGCTGCAGTCAGGTTGATAAATGGGAGTGAGGATTAACCCACTTTTTAATCCCAAAAGTTAAAAAGTAATCCCTGAGCTCTCCTTCCGTCAGTACATCAGAGCAGAACCCCGTGTGACTCTGGGTGTTTATTCCTCCAGAGGGTTTCTGGCTCTGCACCTGACCCTCTCCTCTGGAGCTGGCCGGCTCTGAGCAGCTGGCCCACACACGGTCAGCAAACGCCTTCTGTTTTGTTTTGACTTAGAGACCCCTTAGCAACAGAAATGACATATTTTACAAAATATTATCAAACAGTTAGTTCCGCATCCAGCAGACAGAACAACATTTTTTTTTAAATTCCTTTCCAGTATCTTTGGCCATCTGTTCATAAAGCTGCACATTCAAGTGGCTCTGTTTCGGTTAATCACTATGATCGAGTCCTTTTACATCGCCAATGTCGTGACACAGTGTGGTTATACAATTTATTTGAGTATAGTTGATAAAATAACACTGTTCAAATCATTTGTCACTCAGACGTCTTTGGGGGGGTTTGCATAATCTTCCGATGTTTGGTGAGCTGGTTCCTGTATTTGCAATGTGTCAAACCACTTTGCAGGGAGAACTTAATCTATTGCTGCCGTTACCACATTAGAAGACTGTAAAAAGAACGCAATCTATGGTACAACTCTCCCTGAATCCCGTCTGTGTTTCCATCGGTGCACCTGGAGGAAATTCATTTAGCTAAGCAAAACAGTCAAACTGAATGGTACATTTCAGCGCCGTTTTATCTGGCAGACTATACAATACATACTCTGCACAGCTGCGATATCTCTGAACCGGAGCGTGGATATCTCTAACTGTCGGTTATCTGCAGAGAACAAACAGGGTGTCTGTCCACAAGGATGTTCCCCAGCCAGGTGTATCAGTGCTTCCCATACATACTTCCGACATAGCATTTTACCATGTCACCTGCCGCCCGTTCTGCCGACGTGACGAGGGAGAGAGCAGAGTGGGCGGCAAGGGGAGAAAGTGAGGAAGGGAGGGGTGCTATTGTTGGCACACTCCTGCAGTTCTGTAGGCTGGGGAATGTGCAGAGGTGGAGAGGGGGATTAAAGAGAATAAATATTATTCTTTCACGGAACTGCCCTGATTCAGCGTTGAACAGCATATACCGAGCTTTATGAATCGGATGAGATCATTCTGGGAGAAAGTGCTGCCATGGTGACACGTACAAAGATGGAAGAAAACGGTCAGCGGTGACAGAAGGACGGAAGAGTCAATAAAGTTAGATTTCTGGTGATGCAGAGACAATTACTTTGCCCTTTTTTTGTAGAAAAGACACTGGGGGTTATAGAGACAGTGTAGCTCAGGCTTTATTAGTGGGGGTGTCTTAAATAAACACAAGGCATGTTCATGAAATGCTGACATAAATCTTGATAACTGTTCAGCATTCAAGCGAAAAAATTTGCCCTATCATACATGGTGACCAAAAGAAACCAAAGTAGCACTCTTCTACTGGGGAGTTCTGGTTAAAGGAAGTCCCACAGTGACAGCTGTACCTGGACTTTATGTGTTGTGTCACTTTACAACAGTCACAGGTGTAGCAATCATTCCACTTACATCAAGAATGCCATCTGTATTCGTAGGATGTTCCAAATACTTCCATCAATGGCATGTTCGGCATGTCTTGAGATCTGACCAAGCAGCAACCTCCTTGATTGTAAAGTTACGTGAACGCAAAGCTGCAAATAAAAAAAGAAAAATTGCAGTCCTTCCAATTTTTCAGTTAGGGCTGGCTCAGAAAGCAAGTCAATCCCAAAATGTTCAACTTTACAGCAGAAATGACCGGGTTTACAGAACGGTTTTGGCGCCTTAAGCAAATGTCCCTGTTTGTTAAATGTATGCGTAATAAAGGGCTCAGCTGCTCGGAGTGACCGCTTGCCACTAGCTATCTATAGATAGCTTTCGCCCAACCAGGCTTTATCCAGCTCACCTACGCTCCACCACACTCCACCTCTTTGCCACATTTTTTTAGATTAGCTGGGTGATAAGCGGAGTCAGGCACTGTCAAGATGGATTGATGACATCACGGAGGCTATGTCAATGTTTTTCCGCAGTCAATGGATCTCAGATTTCTATCAACGGGATGACATAATCTCTTTATGCCATTCAACACAGTTGAAAAATAAATGTGTTCCCTCTCCAGTTCACACTTCAGGTCAAGGAAAACCTATTTTTTGGTTTCAACTCAGTACCAACCATTCAGGTTCTGAACCAGTTTACTTTTTTGTCTACATGCCCCAAAAAGTTTGTAAGTTGCGTAAATCATAACAGAACCAGTTCTATACAGGTGAAAAAGGGTAATCAGCATCAATTATTCAATTTAAATCATGCCATTACATCAATAACAGTGGCTCTGACACTGACCATATATCCCCAAATCTTCCCACAAGATTAGCTGTACTGTAAACAGAGGTCAGCAGTGAGCCCTTTGAGTTTTGGCAGAAGCGGTCGTAGGGTTGACACAGTTCACAGAGACCCATAGCGAGTAAGGGAGTCGATAGTCGGTCCTGGGTTGCAGGGCACAGAGAGGGCAGTGTCTAGGGGAGAGAGGAACTCCGATAGACGGGCACAAAGGGACCATTGGTTTGGCCGAGACGCAGCAGGAATCCAGTTGGAGTTCCGTGGGAAGAGTTGAGCTCAATGGGACAGATCTCTCTCCCTCTCTCTCTCTGGCTTCTCAATGAGTTTGTGACAGAGAAGAGGAGATGGAAACGTCAACAATGGCCTCGAAAGCAGCACTCAATAATTCAGTGCTGCCATTATTACAATCTCACGTGACATAGGCACCTTTAAATGCTGCCAGTAGGGAAGTCAAACGAATGAGGGGCGAGGTAACCAACACCCGAAGTCTTCTGACACACATTACAAGTACTCATTAACATCCCCTTCCAATGGAGTTTTGTTCGTTCTCTGTAAAATTGGTAAGACATAACTAAAAAAAGGGTAAAGCTCCCAGAAAAATAACGAGGCTTCATATTTTTATGCTTTGTACAACAATACCTGGATACGTTTTTAATCGCCAAAACCCAAGTAAAGGAATAAGACCAACAGTCATGTTCTCCCATCTGTAACATGACCCAAGCCAAAGTATGTTGCAATTCAAAGCATACACCAATTCCCATGAAATAAAAGCATCAGTCTGATCCAAAAGTATTACAGATATCCCATTGTTCTTCATCATGCAACAGTGACCCTCTACAATCAAGCTCTATTGGGAAACTCTGCACTCCTGTTAAACACAGCTCTGAAATACACACACATTTTGATGTCCGCAGGAGAGGTGGACTCAAGATGTTTGAGGTTCAGGGAGGGAAAAAAATAAAAAGGGCACGACATCTTTTTGGGTCACCAAAGTCGTGATGTATACTGAAAAGAGGGCACTTCTGTTTTATCTACCATAGGGGCATCGAAGAGGGCACTTTTTTCGAACATGGGTTGTCGAAATGGTCCCCAGCAATAGACAGTAAAGACAGAAACACTTGGTGCTAAATAAGAAGGTGAGCATTCAAAACTTGTCATTTTTGTCACCTCCTCCGCCTCTCAGGGATGTGTGGATGGCCGCCACTCACCGTTTTGATTGTCATCACATGCCATGAAGTCCTTGTCTTTTTTGGATTGCGCGACTGCATCGATGTTTGCTGCTCTGCCCACTGGACTCGCACTGCCACCTGTGGCACCTGTCCTAAAGAACCACGTAGATTAAAGGGTCCAGAGGGAGCTATTCCAAACAGAGCGTATATAATATCCCCAAATCCCCAAACACTGGGCATCAGACTATCCTGCACTGGAAGCAGACAGGGGGAATGTAAAAAAAAGCTGTAATCACTCACTTCCTGACTGCTTTCTATGGAAGTTTGCAGTGGTTGTCGTGAGACAGAGGTACACTAACGGTGACCCCCAGCCTCGACAAGTCACCTACTCTCCGTCTCGCTCTTGCCCCCTGCAGCCTTTTCGACCCCCACCGCCGCTGTAATACCCCCATGACCTCCCGCACTCTCCCCTGCCTCCTGCACTTCCCCACCCTCCCTTTGCCCTCCCTGGCACCTTTGCCCCACGGCCCGGCCTCATTCATCTAGCCACCCCTCTCCGGCCAGGGGAGCTGAAGGCCCTCTTTGTATGCGCTCCCTGGGAGATATTAACCCCCCGTCTCCGCGCTCCCACCAAACAAAGGAAGCACTTACTAACCGCTAAAGCCTTAACAAACAGCGCCTTTCAAATGAACCCTGCTCCATGCGGTGCAGAGGGAGGGGAGCGCACAGGAGAGAAAAGCCCAAAACATTTGCTTGTTTTCGCAGATTACAGAAAAACCTGGTGGTGCTGTACTGGGATCTTGTCGGGGTTGACTCGCTAGGTTATTACTCAGACTTAGATGGTTGGACGGAAGGAAGGACTAGTCTCCATGCACAGACTTCCATCGATTTACAGTGTTTGTAGTATGCGTCATTGCGCTCCACCCTAAATGGCAATAATAATGTCAACACTTCTGGACGGCTCTGGAAAACACCAAGCGGACACGTCCTGTCATACGCTTAAGTGCGACAGCTTTTGTTGGTTTTGTTCATCGGGACAGTAATAACACTGCGCCATGTCTTTCACAAACAGGCACATGCACAAAAAAAACCCCACACACCCAAGTCTCACGAGCGAGTTTCTGGGCAAGTGTGTAATGTGGTTGAGGTTCCCCAGCGCGATCCAAAAATCACCCGCGCTGCCTCCCAGGTTCTGAAATAAATCTGCCAATGACCTTTTATCCCCTCAGAAATGTGCACTTAATATGATGGGGGGAAATGACTTTATGATGACTTTGCCCTCAAACGTTTTGGCGAGCACGTTGCTCTCAGTTCAGCGAGAGAGAGAGAGAGAGAGTCCAGATGCAGCGTTACTATGGGACTAGATTGTTTTACTAGAGTGATGACACTGCACACCTGTGAGGAACAAAGGCAGAACAGTCACACGCATTATTATCCATGACGTATTGCGCCAGCGTTGCAGTTGAACGATAGGTCAACAACCTCCGAGTCTGACGAATGCACTGCAAGTCCCGACGAACCGCATGTCAAACATACAGCGCAATCATGTTGTGTATTTAGCAAAACTGAAACCAGAACAACATGCGGAATAAAAAGCAAACTGTTGGAGAAAATGTTTGATTTCACAAGCAACATTTTGACTTACATTTACACATATTAATACATGTTTAGCAGCTGTTAAGAGACTGTATAAAAAGCTAAATATGACACTATAAACCACAGGCAGTAGCCGTAAAGAGCTTTATAGCCATTGTTCTGCGGAGGTGATAACTGTTGTTTAAACTGCAGAATGTGACCTTTATTGGACTTTATTACACCGGGACGTGGTGTTGGTTTTCTCCATGTGTGACATCACTCTCAGCATTTGAGAGGACAAAAAAATGATACGTTTGTATTAGAGTGTGGATACCCCGACTGAAACCTGTCGTGACCCAATGTTGAAATGATGTTAGGTTCGTTCAGGTCAATTGTTACAATGGGCTAACTTCTGTAAATAACATTAGCATAAGGTGTATGTGTATGTGTTAAAACGAATAGGCAGTAACCTCTAGTTACTGCCTGGATTTAATGTTTCTGCAAACCACAGATACGTCCAAGGTCCAAGCTTTTGTACAAGACGTGGTATATCATCATTTTTAGCACGTCAGCAGGTGAAGCGGACAGTGGTGGTGCCATTTCTAAGGTCACCTGGGGATATGTTCAGCCATTTTTGAGGCGATGAAAACTGGCTGTTTTTCACGGGAAGTCAGACCGCCTCCATCCGAGATCTTGGCGATCAGAACAGGTCTTTTATGTGAAACCATGATGTTTTACCGGCCCCAAGTGGTTTTTGTGCCGAGACCTAAGCAGAGCACAAGCGCAGCTGTGTGTCAAGAGCTGAATAGAAAATTCAGCGTAATCAGAAATAAAGTTGTGACACACAGAAATGTTCAGTTTTAAGTTATCTGCGTTTTTTTTTTTTACAGAAACGCACCTAGCGAACATTCACCTGGCGATTGGGTCGGACTTGGTCAGGAACACCAGTGTGTATCTACACGTATGCTTTAGAGAGCAGTGCTCGATTTCTTTCTCAGTGTATTAGTCATATTTGATGGAGCTCAAAGGTAAAGTTTCACCCAAGAGCTGGCACCTTTCCTTTTTTTCCTCAACAGTGAGTCACACACACACACACACACACAGCAGTTAAGAGAGCTCGTGGGTAAGCTGCCATCAAAAGGTTGCCTGTCCGCTTAAGGTGTGCCATCAACCTTACAGCTGTCAGGGATATGTCTGCAGGTCACTGACTTCTGGCTTAGGGCTGCGGCTCACCCGGTGGCTGGCCAAGCACAACATTAGCAAACAGGAAGATGAATGAAGAGGTTACTGACATGCTGTAAGCAATCCAAAACACACACATCAGTTTGACACCAAATAGAAAGGCTCCGTTGTAAGTACAATGGCAGACATTGTAAGCAGCTAATTGCTACTTGTAATATATATTGTTTACTTTGAGGGATCCCTGAAATTCAAGTCCTTTAATATTGTCTTGCATCAAAAGTCAGATGAACTTTGCCTTCATTGTCAGCGTTATCTAATGGAAACAACCCCCCGTCTACACTCTCCGGACCGCACATTGTGTGAATGTCCACCTTCCAACTGTCCGCTCCAACATCCCTCTATCCATCCAAACACATGTGGTACAAACCCCCCGTTCACAGGACAACATGAGACCCAGAAGGAGTGGACCGGCTCAGGTCCAAGTCACAGAAATCATCTTCCCACATCTGAGCTTTCTGCCAATGAATGAGGCTTTGTCTGCAGAGGAATGAGATCCATATCTCCCATTTGGCATCGCTCATGTCGTCACTAATCAGAAGCAGATGAGCAGACAAGTTGTGCTCTGCTCTGACTCTGTGTGTGTGTGTGTGTGTGTGTGTGTGTGTGTGTGTGGAGATCAGATAGGTTTCCACGCAACGTCACGGGTTAAAAACATGGTTTGTGTAGAGATCAGTACGTGCTGATGTAAAACATGCACTCTGGTCTGGTCTATATCAGATTTTATGGCCACTGTCAGCACATTTTACACAAATTCAGACATAAGTGGCTGCGGCATGTCTTCATTATTAATATTCAGAATGACAAAAGCCTGGAGCAGGATTCTGGGATGTGAGATGTGCAGAGATTGAAAGATGTCTCTGCAGGAGTGAAGTGTGAAGTGAGTCTGAACAAGGAAGAAGGAAGAGTGTCATGTATAAACAATGTAACAGAGTAACACTTGTGCAATTAACGCTCTAAGTGAATATATAATAAGGCCTGTATAGGTGTGTAAGTTAATATGACTATAAAAGTGTCAATAATAGTAAAACAAATGTGTTTTTTTGTTAGATTATAAGTCATTTGTAAGCACTTCAAAGAAACTTCCAAAAGTTTATAGACGCTGAAGAACATTAATTAAAGCCATATGAGGTTCTTATCATTTTTGATAACTGCATCACAAACACAGTTATTGGCTGAAATGATCATAATGTAAGCTTTTTGGTTGCTTTAATAGCATTAATAGTGCTTATGGCTTAGTACTGAAAGTGCTTATAAATTTCTTATAAATCCAAAAAAACAAAGGTTTGTTATGATTTTATGAAACTAACACTTATATATAAATGAACACAGAGTAAAAATTTAACCTTTTAACTGATGCTTATTACAAGGATCTTCATAGAAAGTGTCCCCATTGCTCACTCATACATACCAGTCAACTAAATAGATAATAAATGATAAGATTTTTTAAATTATCGTTTTTTTAAAATCATAATCAATCTATTATTCCCTGAGAAATCAACAAAAATGCTTTTTTTTTTAATTATGGGTGGTAAAAAAGAGGATAAAAAAAAAGATTCTAAATCTGTTTTTTCATCTTGATCTGCATCAAAAGGGAATGGGGTTCATTCTGGGGTGAGACCCATCCTCCATCCACGTTTTGTGGAAATCCATGCTGTCAGTTTTTGTGTAATCCTGCTGACGAACCAACCAACCAACCAAACGAAGACACAAACCAACATCTCGCGATGTTAAAGAATGCCAGAGAAGTCCCATCATTCGGATCTGTAAAAGTTAATGGGCTCTATTCTGGGCCGAGACCCATCCTCCATCCAAGCTTCCTGGAAATCCGTGCAGTAATTTTTTATTTAATCCTTCTGACAAAACCAACCAACAAACAAACAAACTGGTACTCGGAAAAGCGCTTTCCTCTGCTAAGGCCCAACAATCCCCTTTAATTCAATCAAGCCTAATCCAATATCAAACTCTACTGCTCCCTATTCCTCCAAATTGTAGATCATACTGTTTAAATTATAATTAAGCAGTTTGGGGATGATCACCAAACGAACACAGGTGGAAACACAACCTCCTCGGTGGAGGTAATAAAATAAAATGACATCTTTTATGTGATATCGGAGCTCGAGGCCTGAGTAATACAGTTCCAAGAAAAGCATGAAGCTGTAACAGTGTAACTCCAATCACAGGGGGTTAATATTCCACTAAGTCCAATACTAATGTAAGAAATCCAACTAAAGGAGCGCAATAAAAAAAGGTCCAAGAGCAGGGTTCAATGAGAAAGTCAGTTATGGGTCCGAGGGGATGCATTTGCCAAAGTGCAAATTCAATTGGCTGACCGACGAGCATTTTAGCTCCAGCATTCGAGCTAATAGTCATTCAGCTACACCACAGTGTGCAATGAGCTGGAATTTCCTGTGTTGCTCAAGGGCACATCAGTAGGGCAGATGCTTGGAGAGTCGAGGAGCTCCACCAGACACCTCTCTGCATCTGTCGCACATTCTGCAACATGTTTCAGACGAGGAAAGTGACTCAAAGCCGACGTTTATCATTCAAAGTGCATTTTTTTGGGGGGGGGGTTGTTCCCACGCACTGCGTACAGTAGCTGTGCTGTGCAGTCTCCCGCTGTCAGAGGCGAGGTAACAGACATACGGCCAACCTCAAGCTCCTATGTTGAAAGTAGATGGTTTCCTACCGGAGGGGCTTTTTTAAAAGCAACTTTGTGATGTTTCTCAAACCATGCCGTTTCCCAAACTTCTCATGGCCACATTCACGCCGTACAAAGGATCTCTGTTCGCTCTGGCCTCTCTCAGTATCCCTTTGTGAACTTAGTCGGCAAGTCCTCTGCACTGGAATGCTTGTTCTCAGGGTTAGGAGGTAAAACGCACACAGAGGGACACACAAACACGTACTCATACACTTCCCCACATATTTTTTCCCCGAAAGGCGCCAACATTTGGACATAGCGGCGAGCCAGAGACGGGTCGCTGTACTTCCCAAAATGGAGAACGCGTCTCCTCTAATTGAGACGTGTGGGCCCTCGATGTCATCCTGGTTAACCGCGGCTCGTAATGCCGATGATTACGTCGGCCTCCCCGGACCTGAGCGGAGGGGACGTTCGCTCCGATGAACAGAGAGACGGAGTTTGAGGCGATATCTGAGCGAATGACAGGAGATGCAGAAGGAGAGAGAGGAGGCAGAAAAGAGTGAGAGCTTGGGAGCTTCAGACGACCTCTTCACCAGTAGAGACTGTACGAGGGGGATGAATGTAGTCCTTTGTGCTGGGCAGACTGTGGGCTCCGATGTATGTGTGTGTGTGTGTGTGTGTGTGTGCGAAAAAGAAAGAGAGAGCTAGGCGGCCCAGGCTCAGGGCCTACAGATGTCTGGAGCTGCGCCGCTCACCCCCGGCCTCCACAGGCAGCAAGCAGCTGTTGTCAGAGAGAGACAGGCCGCCCCGGAGAGACTGGGAGGGGGCCAACGGGCAGAAAACAAGAAAGAGCCTCTTTCACAGCCTGGTATGTCCTTCTGGATCCCCACACAATGTATCCTTTGAGGACCCAGAAGAATAACATTTAGATTTAAAGTTTTCTCATCCTGGGAAGTTTGGGTCAGCCCGCTCAGTCCTCCCGCTCTCTAAACTGTCGACGGGGTTGGTGCCGAGGTTAGGGTGGAAGACTCCAGCCAGAGCTCGGAGCAGAGCTGTGCGCCGCATGCTTCAGCCCGCGACCCACTGGAAGGTAAAAGTGAGCACACCCCGAGATACTCGCAATACAGGCGAAGGAAATGTCAAATATGCTGCGAAACATCCAAGAAATGTGTTCATGGCGAGTGTTCTTGTAAACAAAATCAAAGTACCAAAAGTGTCAAGCAGAATACGGCCCGGTCCAGACGAACACAGTCCAGGATAGAGGAGTTCCACGCGCTCGAAAACTCCCAGCAGGTGTTTATGAAATGTGCTCCCAGCACCTGCAGAGTGGAGGGAACTGAGCCACTCTGTGTTTCCACCGCCCGGGAGTCCAGCAGGGCACAACACATTACTTGTTGTAGTACAGAATGTGCCTTGGCAGTTTTGGAGCCAGGTTTGTCGAGACGTTTCCACGGAAGAATTCAGGAAGTAATATACCAAGGGGTGTCCAGGGAGGAAAAGGTTTTCTCTGCGGTCTCTGTGAACAAGCTTTGTCAGCTGGAGAAGGAAGGAAGGAACTTCAGTTTTTTTTTTTTCGGCCAAGCTGCGCTCATAAAACGCCAGGCCCGTCATATTATTGGAAATGTTTTAAAGCGCAGAGATTTTGCTCACCAGTCCTTGGCGAGGAACGTCACACCTGTGGAAAAAAGTTACATTTTGTCTGTAACACGCACTGAAATATAACAGATTATGCAAAGTTATATGTGTTTAAAGGCAGAAACATTCTTACTGTTAATTCTCTCTTGCATATAGCCTGTATTATTTTAATGTCAGTCATTCTCAAAGTATGAAAGCCCATAGAGGACTTTATTAGAATGATAACGTAAGCTTGCAGTGTGACTCTTTGCAAATTATTTGTTCATATCATGTCTTTCAAAATGAAATGTGAAATACTATTATCATTTTCGTCTTCAAAATGAAAATGTAAGTGTATATTCAGCACACTTTGGAGCGCTATTTTACTTATTTCATTTGAATATCGTCGACTGTAGAGCAAGTTAAGTTGATGAAAAACAGATTTTCCATTTATATTGGTCAGACAGCCATACAACGCCCCTACAAGAATGCAAAAATGAAAATGAAATTATTGCGTTTCGTCGTTCATTTTTAGTCCCCGATGGCCTTCCATACAAAAAAACAATATTCATAATCAGAAGTCATTATCAGAGTTTGGCTAAACTTCTGACCTCCTGTTCAACCAGCTCCAACTATTCAAGTAGAAAGCTGCCTTTAAGGAGAGTAATGGGAACCAGGTAGAGGAGGTAATAGCTCAGGTCGAACATATTCAGTATGTTCTTGCAGTATTGTAATGCATGCAGTCAGCCTGTCATACAAAAGCAAAGGAAGTTATAACAAACAGGGAGGCGGGAGAGCACTGTCTTCATAGTCATCTGTGGAAACGCAAGACAAAAATATACCCACTTCCTGTCCTACATCTCCAGAGACGTCTGACGTAATGCTTCTTTTTCTTTAGCATTTAGGGCACGTTTGGGATATAAGTTTTGGACCTGGCTGACGTGGTGTAAAAAGGGAAGGGCAGGGTGGCAAAATAGATCATACAGGGAGGGATACTCTGCCAAGACAAACACACGGGAGAGTCGGGAGGCGACGAGGCGCCTGCCACATATTGCCCAGGCCTGACCAAAACATTGGCGTGCCGAGACAGGAGTTAAACCCCGTAGATTAAGATAAATCCACTGATTGGGTTTGGCTGTAAAGGAGACCCAACTAATTAAGACTGTCAGACAGAGTCACGGAAAGGTGGGACGGGAATGGTGAACTCTGAAAAAAGAAGTCATTTGATAAGATCTGACCAGCACAAACATATTCTCTGAGGGGATAAATGTGATAAAATACATTTCACGGTTGCATCTTGCACGTTATTGGCACTGGCATCTCCTGCAAACAGCTGACCTTTGGTAAACTGCAGTGAGGTGATTCTGAATCCCAAAACGCAGAAAGCAATGCGTGAAGTTATTCATTCAATAATAATAAAAGAAAAAGAAATCTCATGCTCACCTAATTAATATTAAGAGTAAACTCCTGTTATGACATTAACATTATGTCTACAGTAGGCCCCTAATTCAAAATTGCCAAATGTCCTCTGAAATAGACCGTTGGACTCTGCTTACGTGACAAACGCCACACATTGAGCGATGAGGTACATAAAGACGTAGGTAGGATGAAAACAGGGTAAGTAGGGCAACACCATGCGTGTGAATGATAGCCATAAAGGTTCAGTGACTCAGCCTGCTGGTTGTGAGTCACTGCTGAGTCAAACTTTGGCACCGAAGTGCCCTCCTGGGTGCCCTTTTGAATTTATAAATGTATCACAGCCTTCTGTGCACTGGTGCCACCGACCCCTGTCCCTTAAACATCCCGAGTCCGCCACTGGTCAACAGAAAGCTTTATATTTGATGTCTTATATTCTGACATCATTCTGGAGAACGATTACAAACAAGTTGCGATATTTCCCTCTGGAATGTAGACTATTTCAACATATTCTCAAGAAAAGGAACAGATGCCTGACACTTCTTCACTTAGCGATAGTATGACATTTAAATCCCCCCTCTGGAATCAGATCAAGGCGGCGATTATGAACAATAATCATCATTAAACAAATCGGGCCGCACGCAGTCTCCGTCTGCATCACCATACGTCGGCTCGCAAGGACAACATTCAGCCGATCAAACAAAGGAAGCACAGTAACTGTTGTATCATGGCTGACGGTGCGTTACTCAACAAACACAAGAATTACGGCTAATCGTGCACACCCAGTTTCGTGCTGGCAATCAGACAAAAAAGGGGATGAATCGAAAGCGAGAGTTGCATTAAAAATATACATGGAGGGTTTTTTTTGTACACGGCTTTGATTCCTTTGTTACTGGAAGTTTGACATTTCTATTTTTATGCTGCAGCTTTTAGCGTGCACTTCAAATAACATGCAATGTAATCCAAGCAAAATAGATTAAACGTCTTATTCCTGTGTTGGTGGAGACTTTATTTACTAATTTTCTCAAGTTCTTGTATGTAAGTTTGTGTTTAAGTGATACAGTTAGGGGGTCCACCATCATCGTGAGGCTGCCTCAGTTTTCGCTCCACCAGGTGAAGTCACCTGTAGACAAACTGCGTTAGGCCGGATACGTTCCAATCGGATGCAGACTGAAACTTTCGTAATCGACCAAACGTTAAAGAATGTGATAAAGAATATGTGTGGAAAAACACGAGTTAAGGAAGAGAACAAGAGAAGGAAGAAGGAAGAGAGACTGGAAAATGTGTGAGCGAAAGCAAGCAACAGGAGAGAGTGGAACATGGGAAACTAGAATAGCTCGACCGCAAATAGGCTCTTTCCCTGAAAGAATGTATAAACACACGGTTGAGTTTCGTAGGAAGTCTGGCCGTCCTATGAATGGATTGTTTGTTTGTCAGTCGCTGAAACGATGCGGGGAGCAACACGCGAGACGTTTACAGAGACAAGGGGGGGAAAAAAAAACAGATGAGAAAAGAGCAGCTGAACTGCGAAAGCCATCAGTTTAACTGCTCCCTCTGGGCTTATAGTGCACTATGTAACGTAACTACTGGAGACACGAGTGGTCACAGCAATATTGAATGTGTCACTTAATGGATCTCCAACTGAAACACAGAAAGAGTACCAGAAAGAGTGAAAGCTCAGGGCTTGGTGAGGTCATCAGTACTGCTCGTGGGTGATGGGGGACATTTTCGAAGCTACAGGCTGCCTGAAAAGTGCAATGTATGCAAATATGCTGAGGGGGCAAGTCCATTCTTTTTTTTTTCATTTCATAAACGAACACCAACTAACTAACTAACTTCCTTTCTTGACCACATCCAGTCACAGTTCTGCGATATGACCCAATGAGCTGTTATTACCCTGTTCTTCCTTTTCTTGTTTAATCACTGAGACCAACTTGGGTGTCAGCTGGGCTTTTTATTCGCATTTCCACACTGTTAAAATTATTTTAAACAAACCCATTAGTTCTGGCAAAACATTAACATTTCGTATCAAGTGATATAACTGCCACCGCCCACACGCTCCACTAGAGGGCGCTGCTCGGGGTCACATCGGTCTTGCATGATCTCTGCTTTTCCTTCGCCACCGTCCAGTCTCCTCCCAGCTGTTCTGTAGCAACGTTTTGTCTCAGTGCCCGGGGCGAAGTAACGTCATACAGATGTTTAAAACTTCACACCAACTTTTAAAACTTCCTCCCCTTGTCCTTATGGTCGGGTCTCACGTGAGCTATCGGCTAACACTGCCAACAACTACCTCCGCTGGTCCACATGTCTTCAGAAACAGTACAGATATATGGATGAAATGACCACAAACCGCCATCATAAAATTGCGCAAAAATACCCTTTGTGACCAGAATTTATCCAATTTATTTTTAAAAAGCGTTACCTGAAGGAAGTTACACTATTCCAAGCTTTTCCAGCTGTCATATATTTGTTAATGAGGTCCGACTTAAAGGTGATGCTTTACTGAACTGTGCTATTGTAAAAGTTGTCAGATTATTAGAAACCTCTCAATATAATACAGTCCAGGTCAACACTGTCATGTTAAAACATCTAACATTAATAATCACAACTATGGCAACATTCTAGGCATCGTAAACGTAGATTTTATGGCAGTTGTATTGTATCATACAGGGACACCTAATAAAGTGCATTACGCTTTACCAATTAGTGGTGGTGCACCCCTCTTTGAGGGTCCAGACTATAGGCTGTGAGACTAATGTTCCCATTAGGACCCAAATGAAGATGGAATGAGGAATCCAGGCGAGAGGGAGGGAGGGAGGGAGGAGGAGGAGAGAAGGGAAAGGACCCCTATGGGCTTACCAAACAGCCCAGGAATGCAGTGGTAAAAATGAGTTGGGCTCTCTGGCACAAGATGGCCCGTGTGACTGGGTTTAGATGATGGCCGTGACAAAGACTCCTTTCTTACTGACTTTAATAAGTACAATGCGTCGCCGAGCCGCACACAAGAAACCACTTGTTAAAGAAAACACAGATACACGCACACACACACACACACACAAGGAACACACCCTGAGTGTTTAGTGGAAAGACACTTTGACCGTTTCTATGTGGGAAGCAGACACCGCCTTTAGGATGCAGGGCTGATACACAGAATGGTTTAGTTCGTATTTGAATAGTAGACTGCTGTGGGAAACATTCAGCACAGAACGGGGAACAAGTCATCGCAGCTCATCATCACTGGACTCCTGGGTGCACTGGTCTATAAAAACACTTTTCCTCCTCTTAAAACTTTTCTCTCTGGCTCATTCTTAAAAGAACAGGCCGTTTTCATGCGAAATTTACAGAACTGTGGGACTCAGAGGCCTGAAACCTACGAATAATGACAACGCGCGTTGGACCTGATCGCTCTCATAAACTAGGCCGTGGAGACGGAAGCCCAGACAGGCAAGTGAGAGAAGAAAAATTCTGGTGATTCATTTTCTGAGGCTGATCAAAATTAGGAATTGATAGCAGGTGAAACGATGTTTTTCCAGGATAATCTTTCGAAGTTCCTAATCCATTTCTTTTTTTTTACCCGCCCCCTGGGCTTCCATAGCGCTTGGACCACGACTTCTCTTAATAGATCGACTTTCAGCAGAAATTGCCGCTCTGATTGCCATGCTGACATTATGAAGACTAAATAATAAGGGATCCTACACGTGCCAACATGGGGGGGGGGCAACTATTGCCTCACTTTGGGTCAGCCCTGCCCTAAATCCCACACACTTGACCTTTAGCTCAAATTACTGTTAGGTCTCCGCTTTACTTCCTTGTCCGACAAATAAGTGTGTCATTGCCACGCTCTGATACTGATAAAACATAAAGTGCAAGAAACATCAAATCAACCTCTTTTAGAAACTGTAATTTGAATTTGAATGTGTGCGTGAGGGATGTGTTGTGCTAATTGATTGGCTATTCAGTCCTATCATAGCGACCCTGTGTGTGTTTGGCTGCTGCCCCGATAATGTTCAGTGGATTCCCAACATTGAAATAACAATGTTGCATCTTTATCAACATTAGAACGAAGGAAGTTAATCACGCAAAAAGTAAATTATCTGCCAGACTTAACATGATTAAGAATCAGGAGCAAAGAGTCTGCACACTATATGTAACATGCCATTTCTACATCATATAAGCCCCCTGAACCCTTACCCCAACTGCACCCACCCCACTCCCCTATCCCATGATCCCCCACCCTGCCTCACCACTCCACATCTGGACAGTGGTTTCCGGCGCATTCCACGGGGTCTCATGCCTCTCAATCGCCCTATTCACATCCCCTCACTGCCCTGCGTGACATGCACCTTACATATGTGTGAAAAAATTCCCAGCCCTCCGAATGTTATTCCATGTTTTGCCCTGTTTGTAAAAAAAAAAGAAAAAAAAAGATCTGAAACTCTCAGCAGCTGGCCGCCTAATGCACGGGGCACAGACCTGCTATAGGGAGGCTGAAATAGTTTGGTGTACTTGACCAGGCCTACTCCCTAATGCATCCCATCTGGACTGGAAATAAAGTAATGCCATTCACTCTTCATAAAGCTCCTACCTTGATCTGTAACAGCTGATTCTGGTGGAGCAGCTGTGACAGCCTCGGGGTTTTCAGAAGTTTTGAAGGAGTTTCTTATTTGAAAAATATGACTGCAGTGATCTCGAAAACAGTGCTCTATTCAGAGGAGCTCTCAGATCCGAACATGTCGAAACTCCAAGCTCTCCTTGAGAACTTTGTTCTGCTGGCAGTATGCAAAGGTTTATAGCTTCCAAAACTTCAGGAGAACATTTTCCTCAGGCGGAGACTCAAACTTGAAAGAATTTGCGTGAAAAGGCAACAAAATCAGATTAAACCGTTACTGACTCGGCCTCAGATCTGTAAAGGAGGGTTTAAACAGAGCTAACTTTGTTATTGTGCTCTTTATAATGACATACAAAGTGTATTCCTGTCTTCACCTTTTCTTTGAACATAATGAGAACACAGCTTGGCTCTTGTACAAAACAAAAAACTCAGACCGCGATACTGAAATACAGTATCAACGTGCTTAAAGTCACCGTGAGCTGCTGTGATATTATGATACCACCGGACTGGATCCTGGACTGGACGGGAACAAGATCATATGTTTACAGAGTTTTGCCTGAACTGTTCCTTGGCCGCCGACGAGCCGTTTCCCATCCCTTTCTGATCAGCTTTCACCCCTGCTACCAGTTCAGGTGTTACCCTCAACAATAGCCATTTTGTCCAAACTGTCACCCCTCACATTCCTAAACCCGTGTAATCCCAGCTCCACTACATCATAGTGTTACCACAGGTGACGAATATCTCCAGCAGACACAGTGTGCTCTTTGTTCCCAGCATGTTTGGTCTGCCTCCTTAAAAACACGGGACAGCCGGGAACGGACGCAGATGCTGGTGAACTACACGGGGTTGGGATTCATTAGGAACACGAGTCAAAGACAGGTGTACGGCTTTGAGACTGATACCCAGCACCTGTTGAGGACACTTATCAGCTCATCGGGGCTTGAAATGAAAACCAGTGAATTTCTACTTTATTCATATAAACTAAATAATCCATGTAACACCCAGTAATGTAAAAAGATGCCTACAAATGCAATAAAATTTGTCCTCAACTCAATTGGAAATGTAATAAAACCCAATAATGTAAGGAGATATTGGCCTATCACAGATATATTGGTCTCGGCGTATATGTTGCCTGATATTTGCTGATATTAAAACTCTGTTTTAGTGCACCGGTGCCGTTTTTGACAATAACGATTGTTCTTAAGCTGTGAAATATCCTGCTGTCATGGTTTGGTTTGTTGATATCCTGTTTACTTCTGTAGTTATGTCCTCTTGTGTCTTGTTGTTACTTACTACATCCTGCTCACCTGTGTTACCAGTGTTCCGTTTCCCTCCTGTGCTCCTTGTCTGATTTTCCTCCCACACCTGTCTCACATCAGCCTCGTTAGCACTGCCCTGTTCCCAGTGTCTCTCCACCTGCACCTCATCAACTCGTTAGTTCAGTTCATCTTTAAGCCTGTGTTGTTCCCTCACTCTGTGTTGATTTTATCTGTTTTTGTCCATGTGTCTCCTGTGTCCCGATCCTTGTGTGTTCCCTCTGTTCATGATTTGTTCCTAGTCGTTTCCTGGTTTGTTCTAGTTACTTTGGTATTTTCTTTGTTGCCAGTTTTTGTCGCCTGTCATTTTATTGTTCACAGTCTTTGGAACATCATCTCATTATAGCTTGCAGCTCGCATCGGGTCCTTACCTTTACCATGTTATTGTGTCACCTGCCTGTTTTACATTCCTGCCACGAGTTTTGTTTCACCACATTTATGAGATCATTGCAAAAAATGCGATTATATTGGCTATATATAGATATATCGTTACCGGTTTTGGCATTAGTATTATAAATAATGGACCAAAAACAACAAGGAGCAAGCTGCACATTTCGCTTGTTGCTGCATCAGATTCGTTCTGTGCTTCTTTGACAACAGGTGTTTCTTTACTCAGTCACATTATTACAGAGGGCTCAACACAGAATGTATACAGTTCCATAGGATATCATGAATATAGAACAATAGAAAAGTACATACATTTCCTCATAAATTGCATGGTAGGAAAAACTATAGAAGAGGGTAATATATTTAACTATGCAAAATTCTGAATTTTTACAGTGTCAGTAGATATCATAAATATCAAAAATATCAAGGTACACAGCACATAATTATCCTGATAACACTATCTAATTCATTGAAAAAGGCTACATTATAAAAAAGTCTGATTTTATGTGAGAAAATATGAACTCCAAGGTTTATGTATAGAATTTAAAATTGTACAACAGATGGCAAGTTTTAAGGCATTTTCAGGAAATGATAAGAAAGACAGAAACACATGACTGTATCACATTCTAAAGGGTGCGGTTGAGAAATCTGCCAGTATTTGTGTCTTTATCGTGAGTCCACAGAGGCAGAGTCAGGAGGGAAAGTGCTATAAATCACGCTAACAAAGGAAAGCTTTGTCCCGGTGCACAAGAGATGACCCATCTTGAGCAAACAGACCTCTGAGGCTGCACAACCAAGACGTGCGCGAGTGTAAGAGTCCTGTTGATAAGCGATGAGGCCCACCGCTGAGTTTATGTTCTGATCGAAAAATGATGTACGACCGAGGGTTGTCCAGTAGGTGGCATCAGCACACAGCAGAGGGGGGCTTAGACTGTGCTCAGACACAGCACACACACACACACACACACACACACACACACACAGAAAGGAGTTATCAAAAGATAAAGAAATATGTTCTTAAATGCATCAGAGGAAGTGTCTTTCTCCGGGATCACACTGAGACTTTGTATTGCTTGTATGGAGCAGGAATTAAACCCAATCCAGGTCAAAGTACTCCCTGTATCACCGCAGGCTTATCGCGTCTTTGGTGCGGCCATCAGACACAAAACCGTCACTATGTCCGCACCGAATCCCCTCAGGTGTCCACATCCATCCCTCTTTAATCAAACAACTTTGATCTCTCTTTAGAAAGACTTCTGTCTCTTTCTTGGATGGTGCTCTAACGAATTCTTCAGTCCTGTGTCATCAGAGTCTTTGTGCCATTGTACTCTGATAGATCACCCCTGGATGTGTGAGCTCTAAAAGCCCCCATGCATCCTGCTTCAGTCATGAGCAATTACTGCCTCCAGACCATCGCTCGCAACAACACAGCCTTGGTTCCGCTGAAAGGCGCAGTAACTGTTTATGAGGAACAGCATCTGCAGGTAAAAGAAAGATAGACAAAGCTCAGAGGAACAGGGTATACATACTGACCATAGCGCCCCCTGCTGTGATGCTCTGCTGAAATTCTGTTCTTGCAACCGTCTTGCAGCTGAACATGTCACTATTATCGTGATTTCACTGTATTTTAAAACCGAATTTGATATCTCAGCCATTTTCTTGATTATGGTGTACAGGAAAATAATTTTAACCTCAACCCAAATGAAATATCAAATAAATAACCCACCAGCGTTCACCTCAGAGCCACAGTCAGTCCTTCATAACTTCACCTTGTTCCGCACTTACTGTAAAGTCTCCTCATCACCACCGACAGGGGCCATCTGTGCCATCCTGCTGCAGACTTGCCTGCCAAACCCCATATCACCAAATTGCTCTCTAAGTTTCTCACTGCATATTTGTCTTGTCCCCGCTCACAAACAGAATGTTACTTCAGAACAAACTGTGTGGAGGGTGTCAAAATCAATCAACCTAAATTCTGCTCTCGGTTGCGTGGAAAGCATTTTTAGACCAAGATACCCTGCAGGCCGCAGATTGAGGTAGGTGTTTAAGAGATCATCCCACGTTCTCTGGGGGCTCCACGAGATCAGTAGGAGATCACAGGCATCCACCTAGCCCTGAGAGAACATCCCGTTCTCCTCTGATGCCGTACCAGAGCTTAAAAAGAAAAAAAACAGTTTGTTGATAATCTCTCAAATCTTTCAGGCTAGACTTTGTGCTCTGCTGCCCATGATTGAACAAATCTCCAAGATGGATCTATAGGCTTTCCGAGCCGTCTGCTCAAAGGAAAAAGAACCCTGGTGATATGGACTGAAAGTGTTGCTTGTAAATCCTTATTCCTGAAATCGATACTTCCACATCTAGACATAACTAGGGGATACTGCTGCACTTATCATCAGTTACTCCGCCTGAGAGAGGCAGTATCGAGGGACACTTGTGTCATAACCATTTATTTGCTGGTTTATCTATGGACACGACTCGAGCACCGGATGGTAAATGGTAGAGTTAATGCAGATAGCGGCATTTTGATGGAAGCGTTGTTGTTGTGTGGGCGCTGATCACAAATCTCTGCATGTACAGCCAAACCGCATTGATGGTCCATCATTTCTGTCACCAGCGAAGTGTACTCCACAACTCAAGTGCGTAAATGTCTGGAAGAGAAAACTGATGAACACCACTTAGATACGAGCGGTACTGCAGGGAGGACCGTATCTGTCGGCTTCTGGATGACGCACTGAACTCAACTCAGAAGGCCACTTTCACATAACCACCCGGCGCTCCTGATTGCACATGATAACCCATGTGAGAGGAGTTGTATCTGTGTTCAGTGTTCCATTTGTTGCTGTATGATATTCACTTAATTAACACAATTGGAAGAATGGAACCAATTTCAGAAAGAACACGAGATGTAATTGATGTAGGCTTGCACCATACGGCCTTTGCGATGCTCTGAGGATTGATCCAAGTAACTATCCCGAAGCCAAAACCACAATCTGCCTTTCCCCGTTCCAATTCCCAGCTCCTACTTGTTTCATTGATCGTAACAATAAAGCCCGCAACCCCTAATGAGCTATGTTGATTTTCTCGCAGGCGGGTTCTTTCAAATGGATCCACAGCTTTGTTCATTTCCGCAGACTTTGTTATTCGACGAAACACAAAGGCTCAGGACTTCAGTCAGTGAAGACGGGACCCGCAAGACTTTACTGTAACCTCACAGCAGGAGGGTCTCTTTTGGCTGTATTGGGGCGTTGCTTTTTTATATGTTAAAACAAGTCTGATCAACATCATGATTGAAAAGCTAGCTGGCCAACCTTTCCTTTTTCAAGCTTCTGAGGCTGAGAACAGCTAAGTGACAGACATGTGGTGCGGAGGGGAAGACCCTTTTAAGCCTGTGAGGGGGTAGTAAGAGTTGATCTGACTGCTAAGTGACACAGTTGGAGAGGTCGCCATCAGAGCGACAGTGGGAAACGGTGTCGATACAGTGGTCTGCTAATGAGGCACTCCTGCCTTACAGCAACTCTGAGTGGACAAACTACATCACATTCAGAAACACATAGTAACCCCCCATCCCTGCACCCACCCTGACAACGATGTCATCGTCAAAGGCGATGCTTCACTGTGGACATCGTCATTCGCCAATTTGGCAGACCTCACCCAACGAGAACCCGACTCTGTACACGTGATAGCATACCACTTATAGCCTGGCAACCAGTCCAAATCAGCTTCTCACCCAGTGCATGCTGGGATAGGCTCCAGCCCCTTCGCAACCCTGATAGCAGGCAAGCACAGAAAATGGACAGATGAAAATGCAAGATTCCATTGTTTTTAGCCCTGTTAGCAGCATGGCTAAATGTTGGCGTCCAGACAATGATTCGGACTGACACTAATGATCGGACCTTTCGCCTTCTGCTGCGGTGACGTTGATATTTTGGGCATTTAAATGTCGGCACAACAATTGGATGGCTTGTCACGCATTCTTGTGTCATCGTTGACCCCCTGACTTGTCCTGCGGCGACATCATCAGAGCCATCTTTTTGCATTTGTCCAGCATACAAAATGAATGACGTTCACATCAACCCACGCTATACTTTGTCTTTCGGGCTAATTTGCAAATGTTAGCACGCAAACAGGCCAAACTAAGATGGTGAAGATGGTAAACATTATACCTGCTTAACGTCAGCATGTTAGCATTGTTGCTGTGCGCATTTAGCTCAAATCACCGCTGTGGCTCAGCACAGCCTCATAGAGCCACTAGCATGGCTTGTTTACCCTCCACAGGAAGGATAAAGAGCAACAGGTCAGACGTGTGGTATTCAACACAAGTTAATGAGCTGTGTTTCATTTTAATGACCTGCCTTTATATAGCCTCCCTTCTTGCCTGGCATTTGAGTTTATAGCTAGCCAGGTAATTGCGAAAGCTGTCACATACCCACAGAGACAGCACACATTGTCAGGAACGCCGCCAGTAGTCACAGTCTCTCCTTTTGTCCTTTATAATGAAAGAGCTCACAATGTATTAAAAATCATCTGGATGAGAATAAAGGTGAAGTCTCACAGGGATGTATCTTTAGGGAATTCATTTGTTCATATCATGGGCTGAGAGACTCATAGTAAGACTAAATGTTATAAACATGGTCCCCAAAACAAATGTTCCGTCCATTGAGGCAATCTGTGTTATAAAGGGAGTACAGGGGAGTGACATTTCTGCTCTTTCTCCTTGATACCCTCAGGCCCCCCCCTTAATGAACAGGTTGCTCATTTGAGCATGACACATTGATAATAGAACCTTCTCTCCCTCAATGACTGTGAAATAGCACAGAGACACAGATCACTGTTTCACTGTAAGTGCAGAGCGACGATGCTAAACCGTATCCAAAGTCAGCGTTACGTGATGCTGTCACTGAATCTTCACGCCTCAGTTTGAAGACAAGTAAATCATAATTATGGTGTGTGCAATTTGCAGTTTTCACCCAAGTACTAGTAACTAGGGTCGTAAATCGGGTGTGTCATCCTTATGCGTTGCTGTTCACTCGTCTATTTAATTGACTACAGAATCTTCCTCAATCCTCATTCTAATTTTACTCACCTGCTTGTAAAACTTCAGTTTCGTCTCTGCTGGAAAATATTGGCATTCGCGAGCTGAAGCGCGCGGTTTCGTAATGTGGCAGTGCCCCGCTCAGACATCTCTCCGTACCTTAAAAGGTCAAGAGTGTAGGATTTAATGTCGTCTTTAACACCACTAATGAACGTTATTTATAAAGCACTTTTTCTTTACAAAGTAAGTAAAAAAGAAAATAAAACAGACATGGCTGATAAAATGATAGTAAAAGACAAGAGCGAGTAAGATTTCAAAACAATAAGAGGAATAAGATCAAATACAAAGATATTTAAACACAGTATAAATACAGCACATAAGGACAAGGACATGTGTCAAAGATTTCCAAAAGCTTGCACGAAAAGCGTCTCACCCTCCCCGACTGTGGTGGCAAAACGTTAAAGGCCCCCGACAGAGCTAGTGTTTGATTTGTCCCTTCTGGGACACTGTAGGAGCATGGTGGCTGACTCCATGGCACAAAAACACAATTCTTAGTTTTGGGTGATTATGCACTAAAGAAAACATTAATATTATTTTTATTTTCTACCCCTAAAACCTGCACACTTAAAAATATGTGTAAAGTTCCGGTTCTTACGTGTGCATAAATTAAACTTTTTGACATTTTGATCTCACCTATAAACCTGTAAAGCTGTAACGCCGACAAAAATATGTCCACAGACCAACAGCGTATAAACTGCTGGCAGAGTACCTAAAAAAATGCTTCTGTGGATAGTTCCTGCCAGGATGACGCACACCCACCGTAAACACACAAGATGAAAACATTACCAGCCAACATTGTCGCCGTTGGTAAATAAACCTTGTGTTTTACAGCGTGTCTGCTTCTAAGTGATTAATCCTAGACGTGAACCAAGCGGCGCAGATGCAACAAACTACATCAACGCGTGCAAATACATCACAGGAAACCAGCGCAGCACCGCCTCACCTCCTCCATCTCCTGCCCACACGCTTCGTCACAGGGTAATTAACGGGGAAGGTGGCAAACGAACGGTGTACCATGAGTAGGTGAGGATATCGCTGGCCGGCCCTTCTGGAGATCATGGGACAGAATTAAGATGTGATGAGATTTATTGAAGGAAAACAACATTTGTCATGTTCAAATCTGTGCCGTGAGAGGCAATCGGTGCGTTGTGGTGCTCAAATATGATGAATTCATCAGGTTGATTACATTTTCTACTAGTATTGCTTCAGCTGCTGTTTGCCCAGTGGCGTCTCACCTCTTAACTGATCATTTTGACTCGACTGCAGGCGGTAAATCTCTGTGAAGGTAGAAGATTAGACCCATTCAGCCAAGAGAGGAAATGCATTTTTGTTCAAGAGTCTTATATGAATATAATAATCACAAATTTGAGCCTGTCGTCTACATACATGTCACACCAGACTGGTTTTCTTTACTAAAATTACAATTAAAATGCAATAAAACAGCAGGCTGCACACACCTTTTCTGTGGACATTAACATGGTGTCATATATAAAAAGGTTGCAAGAACTGCGGTTTGGGTACCATCAAATTCTGGCATTGAAACACGTACGGTAGTATTAACCAAGGTCAAATGTAAATGGGCTGCATGCATGTATTGCTGTGGACCGAAGGGGCTGGGGTTCAAACCCTGCAATCACTGGATGATCTAGTCTACCTCATGAGCCACAGCAGGCCACGGCCACGGTTACAGCGCCAACGTTTAGCTAATTATCACACGAAACACGTGTAGTGTAACAAGGCGAACAGAAATACTGTATATGTTTTTGCTGATTTGTCTTTAACCAAAAATATCACTCAGAGAAGAAAACGTGCCCTCATGATGGAGTTATGAGGTGCTTGTGGTGACAAAAAATTGCCATTTTTTGTTGGGTAGTCAGGTCATCTGCAGCTATGCTTGTGGCTACAAAGCTGTGTATTCCCACTTAACCAAACCCTACACCCAAGAACAGGTGTAATAAGTCAAAACTTGATATTTTCCTCCTTACCTTACCGTGTGGTTTTTGTGCCTAAGCCCAGCCAAAGCGTGAGCACAGCATTGTGACAAACGTTGAGTTGCAACTATAAGAAATGAAAAATTTGTAAACCAGGAAAGGCTAAACTTAATATCACAATGTAACGATGTCCAAAATCTAAGACGATATGTAGTCTCATATAGCGATAACTATATAATATTGATAAACTGCCTAGCTGCAGTCATCCTGAGGGGAACTGAGTGTCTGTGGACATCCATCCAAAAGTTGTTATTTCACGTTATGGTGGCAGTGAAGGAGTCACAGAGTCGCCAAAATGATTAGGAGTCATCCTTCGGGGACCATGACTATATGTACAGCAATAAGCAGTCCAATAGCCTTTAGGCAAATGCCAAAGGTCATGGAGGGGGGTCGTGACAAATTCTTTTGACAGATTGAGATATAACTGACATTTGCATTAACACGTTTAGCCAGACAAGCATTTACATGGAACTTTCCTTTATCAAAGGTTGTGAAAATTTCCATCAAGTCAGCAAGCATGTCATTTTTTTCTGCTTGGGCATCAGAATTATATGATTGCTTAGGGCTTGGTAAAATAAAAAGCTAATTAGTCCAACACTGGTTTGGGAGGTCTGGTGGGAGAGGTTAGGGTGTGAACGGTGCCAACGCTTAACATCCAGAATGTGCCCCCTGAGCATACACCGGAGAGCTGTTCCTAAAGCAGCAGTCGGTCTAAGCAGAAAACCAGAATGGTGTGTGTGTATGTGAGTCATTGTTTAGACACAAGAAAAAAGAAAACAGAGACAGTGTCTCTGACATCGAACATACATAACACCCTCGGCTTCATTGTTCATAAATTCAGATCGATGTGGAGCAGGCAGACAGAACGCCGATCAAGAAAAGCCTCTCAATTGTTCTGTTTGTTGTCGTGATCTTTTGAAAAGCAGGCGAACATTACAGCCTGATTATCGAACGTGGAAACTTAGCCGGCTGAAAAGCTGCTCTGTTTTTTCCTTCTATTGTTTCCGTCTTTCTGCAGTCACAACAGTTACTAGGCTGACTCACAGACTATAAATACTCTTCAGGTGTCTTTTGATATGGAGGGCAATTAATTTTAAGTGGTTATATCAGCGAGACTTTTCACAACTCGCAGCACACGCCGACTGCACTGCCTCATGCTTGAGCCATGCGCAGCCCCGTCGCTCTACGACTGACTCGGCTGATGGAGCGCAGCGCAGTCTGTCCTCCCTGAGAGGCAGCTGGCTCGACAGGAGAGAGGGAGGTGAGAAGTCTCCGTCGCTCGCCAACTGGTCCGACGTCCTTGCGAAAGAATCCGAAGAGGACTGAGCTCCTGAGTGTCACGACTTTCACAGGGTAGCCATGGTGATGACCCCAAGAAGCCCGGAGACCGTCGAAAGAAATTTCGACACACACGTTTTGTGGCAGCAGACATCCACCACTGTGTGGAGGACGGATACAATGGTGCATCCTGGTGGCTCAGTCGGTTAACGCACGAACTCTGCCACAGACTGTCACTTCTCTTTGCAACATCAAAATATCTCGGTGTACCTTGACCTTAGTCGTTATCAGGTGAAAAAAGGCATCGTTTCTTCCATTGGCAGACTCCAAATCAAGGAATGTGACTCACTCTTTGAAAATATTGATTTTTATCTGCTCTCCGATGAGACGGCTCACTTGCCGTCAAGCTGTCTTTCAGTCGGAGTGACTGCTGATAAAATGCAGAGCGAGAGCCGTGGCTGGCCACGAAGAGAGAGACTGACAGATGGG
The DNA here is from genome assembly GCA_039737535.1 of Lagodon rhomboides. NCBI lineage: Eukaryota > Metazoa > Chordata > Actinopteri > Spariformes > Sparidae > Lagodon > Lagodon rhomboides. Next base: position 11,560,322 of record CM077802.1, on the reverse strand, counting down.
TCACTCAGACCAGCTATGAAGCCTCGGTGGGGTTCCACCGCAAGTTACTGTCTGCTGAAAAATAGCTTAGCAAAAGATTAACAGACATGTGACTGAAGAAAATGATTCTCACAGTAGGTAAGAGTGACCGCTAACTGCTGCTAACTGTGGCTGCCATTTGCAATTTAGCTCTGGTAGCAGTACAGCTAGTGAGCGACGGAGAAATGTTAGCAATGGAACTAGCAGGGGAGTTGGCCTGTGCTAGCTGGTTAGCATGTTAGAACAATTCTTCACAAATTTCACCTTTAAACAACCATTTTTTGCTTTTTAAAGGTGAAATATGCAATAATTACAAGTAGAAACAAGTAGTGGGCAGCAAATCACTAGCGTAACCGCTAACCGCTGCCACTAAGCTACTGTGAGATAGTTTGCTCAGTTAGCCGCGCAGCCAGTGATTTATCAGATGAGTTTTAGGGCGGTCCGGGGCTAGCTGGTTAGCATGCTAACTTCAGTAGAGATCTCGAAAACGCGATAAGATGAGATGATCCTTTATAATATTACAGCTGCAAAGGAGATAACAAAAATGGAGAGCATCAGTTAAAACAGTAGTAATAAATAAGCCAAAAATATATATAAGAAAAGGAGGCGGTTCAGCTGGCACCAGTCCACAAAGTCCTGGGTCGGTTCTCTGTCCTCGAAGCATGTGATACATAGATGTCATCACGTCAAAACTTTTATTTCTTCCCATTTTGTTGATGACTTTTGTTATAATTTTATTCTAATGTGTTTAATGTCATAGCTTTAGATATTTCACCTTCAACATTATGAGATGTCAGATCACAGGAAGCCTCCTCATCTAATCTGAGCCTTCATACCTTTTTCCCAATATGTAAATAAAATATACTGTAAGTGTGTTATGAGTGCAGGAGAATATCACTGTCTTAGTTGGTACGTATAGTGTCAATTCCCGATGAGGGAGTAATGCTGGTAAAACTGTTGGCACTGCTGTCAACAGTGTTCTGAGTGATTACAGTAATAACAACACAACATTTATTCATGAGGCAATAATGTGTGAAGACTTGTATACAAATGTTTGAGGAAAACAAAGGTCGATCGCTCGCACGGGGCCATTCATATAACATCATGCAAGCAGATATCACAGGATATTACCAGGAAATTGCAGACCGCTATCGAGCCTTCTTCTGAATTTTTTACCTTTATTTTTTAATCTTTTTTCCTTTTAGCAGATCCGAAACACGACAGATATTAGAAGTGATTAACGCCGCAAACTGCTAAAAGTGATTTGTAAGAATCGCTCTAATGTGATAATTGCATTCTGAAGAGCAAGATGCAGTTTCGCCGAGGAGGAGATGCTCCCCCCACCCCCCGGGGTTTGATTAAACAGTGTCAGCCGATCATACAGTATGTGTGAAACAGAGCGGGTGTGGAGGTGCAACATCTGCAGAGAGGATACAGCACTGTGTGTGTGTGTGTGGCTGTGCATGACGCAATGTGTGTGTTCTTGGACAAGATGAACTAAATATTTTTTTCTCGTTAATCATGTTTTGGCATCAAAGACACACATCGCACCAGGTTTTTGCCTTTTTAATGTGACACCTGCCGATGTGCAAATGGAATCTGAAACCTATTCGCCTCAATGTGGTGACAACCAGTCGCTAAAAGTAGCATGCTTGATGCTCTCTAGACGAAGCCTGGTCGAATCCATCCATCCTGCTAGACCCGTCCCACGGAGAGGTGTGCATCTGCGATTGGCGGCGAGGGTTTCCTCCAACATTTATATGTAAAAAGGCTGTTTTCTCTTGATGAATACAGAAAGACATTCTGACATTGACATTCTTCATCAGAAAGATGAAGAAGTGGAAAGTGTCTGAGGGAGGTTGTGTGGCCTCTGACCATGCATCTTTTTCTCATTTGTGTAAACCGATCCATGTTTTTAACAAGAACAGAATCCCAAGAGCTTGCTTCACTGAGCCATTAAGATCATTTTGCTAAGTACTGTATGTACAGCTCCCCGACGACTTGATTTATTACTCCCTCTCATAACGCCGCTTGGCTCCAGATTCAACACTTCCCATCATCCAACTTCTCTGTGCTGCACTTCATCAAACTCCGCGTGCCAAGCGTTCTGACTTCACCACACGGGAGCCGATCATTAATCACGATCGCCGTTATCAGTCCAGCTGACTGCACCTGTAGCCCGCCGCCTCGGGCCGCCGAACACCGACGCCAACATCCAACCGACCAGCTCAGAGCAGTTAGAGCAGCTCAGAGCCAAGAACAGAGAGAAAAAAGTGATGGTTCAAATAATAATAAAGTCAATATATTCACTTCATCTTGTATGTATAATGCAACCTGCGTAATTCATCACAACATGTCGATTCACGTAATCATTATTTTCACATCATTATCATATAATTGCACCAGTTAGAGTTTGTCTTTATCAGCCGTTGGCTGTCAGAGCTGCCGCCACTCTGGATATGAAAAAGCGCTCATGTTCAGAGCGTCTGCATGTCTTATCCCTGCGCTCTCTCTCAGTTAGCCCGTCTGCTTTGGTGGCATGATGAGTCCTGGGCTGACACATCAAAACACTGCTGATAACCGCCGACAGACCAGACGAGCGAGGAGCGAGTGCTTCTCCCGCCGCTCATCTCGGCACTCTCGACTTTAATGATGATGCACTGCTTGCTGCCCGGTCATGCACACATGAAGAATCGCATTCACTTCAAACGGTCTTCAAGGTACTGAATCACTGCCGGGCAGCTGAAGTAACACTCGAGCCGGCGCACAACAAACACGGGAGGTCCACACAGTAACCGCCCAAGTAAGCCAAATAATCTGTTAAAGATAACTCAACAGAAGCAAACTATGATGTGTAAAGTCAGCAGTGAATGATGGGTGTTGGGGGCAATGAAACTGTGGGTGCTAACCTAAACTTTGTAACATGAACCAAGGCTAACTAAACATAATCACAACCCAATACAATACCAAAATACAGTGCACAAAAAAAGGGCACCAGCCTTCCAGGAGGCGCTATCTCGGAATCACCTGGTTTATAAAGGCTCTTAACAGTTGACACCAATCCCTCAGCAAGGTGGGCGGGGCCAGGCCATCAGGAAGAACCTGAAAAGAGGAGCACAGGCAGGAAAGGGACAGCACAGATACTGGTCTAAGGCCTCGGGTTGCCACAGTAACGTAGTGAGGTTACATCACATGCATAAAGGTGATGTAGGTATGATTGTCTACCTATTCAGTCATCTCTTGTTGCCACCGTCCCAACACGCTTAAAACGTGTTGCTGGCATCAAAATTCAGATTAAGCACATATTTACAAAAATCAATGAAGCTGATGAGTTAAAACCTGAAGTACACTGTCTTGTTTACATGTCAGAAAGGATGAGCAAATTCTGTTTCATTTCTGTTTCACGCAGTGTCCCAGCTTTTTTGGAATCAGCCTTGATTATCCAGTAGACTCACGCTAAATACCTCCAATCAGTCGATATCCCGCCCGGTAACAACTTAGTCCATATTGTTGATACATGCAAATGGAGGATAAACATGTGTTTCAACAGATCTTAGACACATAAACCGCTATTTGAAAGGAAAAGGAGAATCACTCCTTCTGACGCACCTGAATAAACTGTTTGCCAGGCGTCTGGCACACCATTTAATAATTTGTGAGTGATAATAATTACAGGTAGGAAAAAATCTAAATGGAACAATAGTATCACTGCCACTTCCAGAATCCCTTATCTCCTGCAGCATGCAAATCAAAGCCCATTGTCGCCCTGTTGGCCACTGTATTTCTGAGATCAGCTGCTCACACACTGATTGTAGGGGACACAGCTGACTGGAAGCTCTAATGAAAATGATTCTCATCAAGCCTTTCTATCTGTTCCCATAATGGGTGTCACGAAACACACTGTTAACCCCTGATCCTTTTCCAGCAGTGAAAAAAAAGGAAGCTGACGCCATTTTTCTCTTTGAACAAAGCTCGTCTTTGTCGGCCTGGGGTCCCATTCAGCGTCCGTGTTAGACAGAGGGACGACTGCAGCTTAGGTTTGGGCAATATCTTTCCCGTATGTTCTATGATCTCTGATCACGCATCAGGTGTCGGTGCTTTCCAGCGCTTTGCCGTTGCTGTCGCTCGGCCAAACACAGATGATAATCAGCGACGAGGCCAGCAGGAGAGCGACGAGCGAGGACGTGTTTCTGCTTGATGCCGACGCGTCAGCAAAGAGAATGCGGCAATGGAGGGCTTTAATATCGGACGCCACGCACTAAACACAAACCAAGAACATAATGCACGCTTATGTAAGATTCTACAAGGTTCATCTATATCACACAACACAGCATTTTAGTTCTGAATACATCCCAGCGCCGGGTGGATGAGACACGTGAGGAGCTTTCTTGACAGACCGAGCCTCTGCGGATGTGTGAAGGCTTCGGCAGTTTAAAACAAAAAAATACAAACAAAGAAGAAGACCTCGCTGCTGATAAAATCACAAAATCAATTACTCTTGAGCTGTGAAATCTTAGGGAAAAAAGTAGCATGCGCATTTAAAAAAGCTCAGCTTTCATATCTTCAGTTCAATGTGGAAGCATTATTGTTAATCCCCCTAAAGCTTCGGAGATTGAAAAGCACCCGCAAAAAACCATTAAGAGCAGCAGAGAAAACTCATTTTGCTGTCCCCGACTTATCAGACTGACATATTGAGCAGCACCCTGTGCCGCTAATGCCTCAAAGTGTGCCGAGGAATGCTTTCATCAACAACCTGTTTTTTGTTCTCTCTGCAGTTATATATATCTTTTTTTAAACCTCACGCTGGCTTCTCTTCCGTCTGAGAATGGAAAACAAGCATGTTCTCCATCAAGCAAACCATGTCGTATAGAAAAGACTGCAAACTCTAAATCAACATTTGAATGAGTTGTACCTTATGTGTTTTTTTGCATGTCTTTTCATTGTGTTGCACTCAGTCTGGAAGTGCAGGGAAAGGCTAAAAGCTGCCTGACCTTGTGGTACGTGTCTTGGCAAAATGTCCCAATTTCCAGCGCTGCACGATTTTAATCACCTCCCCAGCACAGAGCACCACGACAGAACTTTATGCTACAAATGAAGGCTAACTTTCCCGCAAGATTCGATGTTTTTAAGCTACCTGAAGAGGCGTCGCAGTTTGCTGGGTGCAGTCGGGGTACTGATGTTACTCAACGATTCCCTTCAACTAGAACGGATCCTTTGCGGCTTCAGTTTGTCGGCGGCGATCTGGACCGCTGAAGAGAAATTCCCAAATGCGACAAGATTGGCAGTTTTCCTGCTTGTCATGTTTGGATCATGCATGAGCCCAGTTTCTGGCCCATGAATGTCATTAAAAAACCAACCACTTCTCACTTTCATCGCAGTCCGTGGAGTGCTCCGACCTCAGGTGAAGCAACCTTTTCAGTGTTTTCATCGCTGGTTGGACTTTATTTCCTATTTGAAATGAGAAAGACTGAAACAAAGCAACTTAATATATTCTGTGTTTTTATTGAAACAACCCGCTAAGATTTAAAGCTTGGGTGTTTGCACTGTTTGAATATTAGAGGATCGTCGTAGGCCTGTTCGTGCATTCATTTGTTGTCTGTTGTTAAGCACAGAAATAGGAAATGTTATTGAATAATATGCCTGATTTATACCTCTGTAAGGTTTAGAAGTTAATCCTTAATTTCAGAGGTAAGGTTGGTTCACAGGTTTGAGTTAATTTGTCAAAAATATATTTACAATGTGTACACAGCTGACCATTTGTACATTTATGTTTACACAATTATCATTTGTGGACCATTTACTTTGGTCAGGGTCCTGCTGGCTCCTGATTCGCTGGTTCGTTGTCATGTGTTTATTGTGAAGCTGTTCATAAAGAGTAGTCCAGTCACCATCGGCGAACCCTCACGTTACACTTCTTCATACAGTACCATACTTCCCACTGCCCATACCGAAGGAGTGCAGTATGAACACGCTGTCAGCAATATAAACCCTCTCCCAGAACAATCGCGACCCCTATACAAATGTCCCATCTGGAATCTAATGATTTCAGTCTTTCTCAACAGCTATGTTCCGGATATTAGGTTATTTTCCACAGAATTATGCCTGGGGCCTCCAACGATATTGAGTTTGGTCCCACATCTGCATGGAATATATAATTGATCAGACCGTTAGAAAGAGCGTAATGAGAACTATAATGGACTCCGGTGAAGACAGCGCTTTTGTTTTTGAGCTGGGTTTAATTTGAGTTTTATAGCGCTTCAGTTCGCATCAAGAGTTTCGCATCAAATATACGTTTTCAAAAATGACCCAAACTTTGTGCCAATTAGACTGCAGTCATCAGCGAGCCGTACTGCAGTTAGAGAGTTAAAAGGCTGTGTGCTGATGGATTTTGTTTTTTGCTCTGATTTCCCGTTATAAGAGGGTGATCAATAACAATAATTATATCTTTGTTTTGCAGCTTGCACTTCACACACACACACAAAAAAGACTCTTCATCAATGAGATCAGACGATGAGAGACACAAGTACCCTGTGGAGTGTTTGACCATAGCAACAGAGTTACATGGCAACACGGTAACATTTTGCATTTGTGCCGACCGCAGCCATACGGGGTAGAGGTGCTCCCAAAAGTAGACAAAGAAAAATGGACCACAGGTTGATGTATGCAATTCGGAACAGTTGACTAGGGATGATCGATTAACAGCATCACACAGTCTCTGAGTTTTTTTTTTTCTTAGAAGACAAATTGCTGCCCCTTACATCTTAATGATTTGGAAATATTGACCAGTGATGGCAAACAAAGATTTCTCTCCCCCGAGCCTGGGCCTATTCCTTCTGACCTTTATCAAACCTTAACACACACACACACACACACACACACACACACACACACACACACACACACACACACATATTGGAGATTTCATGTCTGAGAATCGTCAAGACGTGGCACTGTAGAGGTGACTCATATATTTCCTTATTTTGCATGGACAGGGGAAAGTAGAGCATCCATCTGGAGTATCCCAAATTTTCAAAGCAAGTGTTTTCGGATTGGTTGTGCCATGATACGCTTGACAGTTTGCCAACATGTCTACTTTTGTGATTCTTGATGATTTAATATCCTCTTTTAGCAGAAAGGCAGTGGTATCGTGAGTCAACCCAGCCCTCATTCACATCTCTTTTCATGCCTAACAACACGATGCCTGTGGACAGACAAAGACTTTACTGCAGCTTTATGCACCACAGCTCTCTTGGGTCTAAGGTTGTTTTAATATTCTAAGAGGTGGAAGCATGCCGCTTTTGTTTTTTTCATGATATCTGAACAGTTCAGGGGTGAAGGTTAAAAACATTATTGTGTTTGGATCCTTGTGAAGCGATGGAAAAATGCAAATACAGCCTGGGCCTTGTGGGGGCTGACCCGTTCTCATCGCTACGATCGAGGGGCAGCACAATTTGTGCTGAATGAATAGAAGCATTTATGGAGTTATTGCTGCTGCTGTTGCGATGTAATTGGGATCAGAAGGGAAGTAGGGTCATACGATTAGAGGGTTCATGGAAGCAAGGTCGATTACAAGCACACTTAGCAGTGGGAATCCAAGTGAAACCGGTTTCAAGAAACCATGCGAGCTAGTCCTGCTGTGCAGATGAGCTGCATGCTCCTGTGATATCTGATCATTATTGTCACATAGGCTTTATGCTATCTACGGTAAATCGCCATACATTTTCAAGCACGTAATTGTAAGCTCGTAACTCTGCCTCCAGTCAGGCCATGCAAGGAAAAACAATATCTCAGGATCTAAGTAATGAAATCTAACTGGCATTGTGTTTTCCCCAAATTTGAGAAACAGTTGGATAAAGTATGAAATGAATTTGCTGGAGATACGATTTAACAAACCAATTTTAAACCAACAATACCATCGGGGTGTGTAATACATTTAATTGTTTCATTGATGTAGGATGAATTTCATCATTTTGAGAAGTAGTTTGCCTGCTAAAACAAATTCAAGACAGTCATAGGTTGTCTTTTTTCAGCACGCAGTCCTTCGCTACCCCCTTTTCTCTCAAAGCCTTTAAAAGAGTCCATCTAGTCCCCCTTCTGAAGCCACAGGTGCCCACAAAACCTTGCAAACCTTATCCACAGCAGCTTTCTTGGAAATAGAGCATCTTCAATTCTGCCTTGACACTGTGAGGGAAGAAGATGTTACGCCTGCCGTGACATCTGCGGCCCATCAAAAGAACTAATCCCAGGGATTGTCCCAGACGGTTTTGTTGTTGCTGTATGCGGACATACGGCCTCGTGATGGCTGCAGTTACTCATCTCCACGTTGCAGCTTTATCTGTCTTAAATAAGATTCACCCCTCTGCTCAGTGGCTTCGGAGCTGCCTCGATCCATTTATTACCTAATGTCTCCTGTTGGTACACTAGTCCTAAATAACACTTGACACCTGCTGTGATTACAGGTCACAGCACAGTAGTTATCTGTACTGATGTCAAGACGACACCGACACAGTTAAACAAACAGCACCGCTCGGATCTCGGTCTTATTTCTCACATGAGCTCTTTTAAAATCTGTGAGAATTGTGCAGATGTTTCAGCACAACGTCCAAAACTATTGATTTGAGGAGGTAACGAGAACTCGAGCATGACGGCTAATAAGCATTAAAGTGTTAAATTTCAGGTTCCTAATTTTGTTTTCCCCTTCTGTCTGAAACGCTGTTTTAGCTCCTGTCTCTTTAAGGCCTCTGCCCCGAACACCCAGTCTCCTCTGATTGGTCAGCTCACACACGCCTGAGCCAGCACCGCTGACAACAACAGAGCAGCCCGGCTAAATCGATTCATACGTACTGAACTAGCTACTGGGCAAAAAATAAACAAATATGTGACATGGTGATGTAGTGTGATGTCACAAAGTCACGGAATTAAAGGCGGGGCTACTGACGAGGCATTTCAGGAGCAGTGTTCTCTGTGGGAGAGAGGAGCTTCTGTTGGCGCAGACTTGACCATTTCAAGATCTTTTACCTGCACAAGAACCGATACGAAACACTGAAAAACAAAACAGGTCTCCTTCAATATATGTTTCTTACTGGGGGCTGCTTTAAATAGAAGTGAACAGCTGTAGCTTACAAAAATGATTAAATGCAAACTGTAGATCTAAAGATCTTAAAGGTCACATGCAAAAAAAGAAAAAACAGAAATCATATTGGGATTGTTGGGATTTAGGCATAAATCCTACAACGATTCGTTAATCCAGAAATGACCCTTTTGACCTGCATGCGATCCAAACACAGTTACAGTGGAGCAATCATGAAAAAAAGATTGCACCACTGTGAGACATGTGACATGTAACATGTCTGAAACGCAGCTCATTTGGTAGATAAAACGTAATAAAGTGCCATCTGGGGTGCCCTTTGTTGGTCGCGGTGTCCCACCACATCCAGCTGGAGCCCTTTTAATGGTTTTCGCCCCTGCCCCTCAAACATCCTGAGTCTGCCACTGTCTCCGAACAGAGACGACGGCTACTTGAAGGTAAACGTGCATTTTGGCACATCAAGCAATCATACATCAGATTAACACGAGAGGATGGAGATCACACAGGTCCATGTTGCAGTGACCCAAACTGTAATCCAGATAAAAGAGTAATAGTTTCTAATCTCGATTGCAGCATCAAAGCAGAGTTCAGAATATTCTGAAATCCGCAGTGCGTTCGTGGCGTTTGGCTTGAGCTGCGGTTCTGTGAGCTTCAGAACACAACAACAGAAGGATTTCATCTCCTCCTCCTCCGGCTTAATAACACAGCATGTAATAGATACTCCTGACTGACACCTCTGGACTCTGTTGACTCTGGAGACCTGGGTCTGCCGCACAGCGCCACACCTAATGAGTCTAACAGAGTCACGTCTGTTGTTTTGTTCTCTCAATCTAGCCTCCCAACGGCCCGTCCATCCACATCAGTTCACCTCAACAGCGGCCGGTGCGAGTCTCATCGCAGAAACCTCTCACCTAGAACATCAGCAATTGAGCTGCGGATTCTCGCTCTCAGAAGTGTTATGTGACAACGATTTGAAAGGATGTTTATTGGATAATGTTTGGTGTGGGCAGATCGGTCTCTTACGGACTGTTTACAGACAGCCAGGACGCTCACTGCTGCACCATACGCCTCATTTTCCTGTGCTGATTTGTCACCATTTGCTCTCAGAGATATTCGCAACACTACATTGTGTTTTAATGAGTCATAATTTATGTGAAGTCGATGGCTGACAGGCTACTGTTTGTACTCTGTTTTGCTCAATATAATTCCAGGTTATTTATATTTCATTACGGCACCATTTACAAATCTCCCCCTCAATTACCAAGCCCAAAGCACATGGCAGCTTCCAATAGCGTCGTTGTTCTCGTTTTTTTCTCACTATTAAAGATTCATTAAGAGGCGGGCGATGCTTTATTGGAGCAGGGGCTCGCCGCTGCAGCCGGAGGCAGCCCAGCTCTCCGTCTCCGTCACTTTGTGTATGACAACACACCTCTGCTGCCGCGACGGAAAACAACCTTCTGGCTTTCTCGCGCCGGCGCCCTCACTTTGCCACTGGCCGTGTTTCTGTATCTCCTTACGCAGCCATCTGTCCCCCGGCCCCGTGTGCTCGCTGATCTGTGTTGCTAGGCAAACATCACGCAGGCCGTCGGAGATACAGATTTCAGGAGCTTAAATTTCTAAACTGTTACTCGCTGGGCATTATGTGGATAAACAAACAATGACTTCCTCTTATGAGAGAACACAAACAAATAACAGTTCTGAGTAGATAAATACATGTGACCGAGCTGCAGCCTTGGCGATGGTCCTGGTTTCAAAGTTTCAAAGTCATCGTCTTTACCCACTTTGTCATTATATCCACATTACTGATAGTAACAATAGTCATCTCCACAATATAGTTGCAATATCAATATTGTGATATTTGATTTTGACGCCCAGTCTCAGAGATCCCAAAAATATTGAGATGCCGCTTATTGTAGCTTAGTGTATTACGATTTAGTCTTGAAATATTGTAATATTATTTTAAGGCAATAACACACAAGGTAATAGGTGTTTTTAAGCACAAAAGCAAAAAAAAAACACAGCCATGTGTGTATGTGCACCAGAAATTGCATCAATTTGGCTGCTGCACAGGCAAACACAGACATCCCAAAACAAATATTTAAAGAGTGTGAAAAAGCCTGGCAAAAGAGTGAAATCAGGCAGTAGAGGCAGAGAGACATTTTAGGGTCAGCCTGACCCGTCTGCGTTTCATACCGTTTTTGCTCAGTAGAAGCATAAAACAAGGATTTTTTATTTTTTTTTTAACATTCAACTCTCAGTACTTTAAAGTGACCTTCAGAGAAAGCTGATAAAAAGAACACATCGCTATTAAATGTTTGTGATCCAGTGTCTTTCTGCAGGCTTCACTTACGGTCAAAGAAACAGTAACATTTTTAATATAGTACCCGAAAAGCAGTGGCCAACTCGGGATGTTTGAGGGGCAGGGACGGAAAAAATAAAAAGGGCAGACATTCGGTATATATTTATATAGAAGAGAGGGCAACCCAGGGCACTTTTTCATGTTTTATCTACCATAGGGGCATCTAAGAGGGGACTTTCTCTGTGTTTTGTTGGAACATGGGGGCACCAAGGGAGTTGATCATTACCTAATGGTTCATTGATGTATTGTCTCTAGTGTAGTCAAGCCATTAGAGCCGCAATAATTCATCAATTAATCAATTAGGTGTCAACAATGACCAACTACTTACCAACAATAAGTCAAAATTCTCCAATTCCAGCTTCTAATTGTTGTGGACAAAACAAGACATTTCAGGACGACTTGGGCTTTTAGAAACACCATTTTCGGACATTTTACAGACCAAACGATTAATCAATCAATCTAGAAGCTGATCAGCAGATTCATTGATCATGAAAGTTATCACTGCTTGCAGCCGCACAAGCCACACAACCCCAGGAAAAAAAAAAAAAAACAACAGTTTCAGTGATTGTTTGACGGAGCAGCCATGTGAGATGGAGGCAACCATGATAACATCTACCCAAAGGGATTTAGATCCAAAAAAGGTTTCGGTGTTACAACAAAGGTGGCTTTCTTACAAGTGGATGGAGCGAAAGCATGAACGACAGCACAACAAAGTTTTGATGTTTTATGCAAATTATTCATGGTGTTGTCTGAGGTTTCTGCATATATCCATGTGTGTGCGTGTGAGAGCCTCAAGGCAGTGGCATTTAAGCAAGATAAATATGCACATCCATGGCACCGGAGATAATCCCCTCGGGGCCACGGGGCGCACATCGTAAGCATGAATAAAGACAGCACTGAAAACAACTCATCCCACGCGAGAAAGACACGTGGACGAGCAGAGGACGGCAGGTTACTCTACATCGAGCTTATTAAAAAGGACTTTCAAAGAAGGCTTTTGTTGCGCTGACTAACTCTTGGTGGCGGAGACACCACGGCGCTGTGTAGGGCCGTACGAAACACAATCCACCGTGTTATACGTGTAACATCTGTAATGTGCTCGAAGTGACCTCGTTTGATGTACTACAACAAAGATGACACCAGCTTTTTCAACAGACCATTTTTCTCGTTAACGGACCATAATGGAATGAACAGACGAGGCTTTGAAACAGAGACAAAAGGTAGAGCCTCACCCTGACGACAGCTAATTAGTTTTAAAGAGAGATTTGGCCCTTTATTCATCGCGAATCCTGAAGGGCTCAAACTACAGAACGCACATGAAAGGCTTCAGAAGAAAAGAACCGAATCACTACACTCTGATTCAACGCACTCGATGTACGAAAATGTATCCTCAGGCTCGCCGGTCGTTACATGACACGACCGGGGCTCTGCGCAATCTCACACATAATGAGACATTACGTGGCCGTTATGTCATGACGAAAAGGCTCCGTGTTTGCTTATCAACACCGGAGAAGAGACGAGGAGAAAGACTCTCAGGTGCTTTACACGCTCTTGACCCACTTCAACAACAGCTCGTGTAAACTGAACTTCACTCTGAGACGAGGTCTTCAGATTCAGATCAAGAACAGGTCCATTTTACTCTTTGGACATATGAGGCAGATACAAAGAGGTGAGAACATTTCTTCTCGAAAACAACATGGAGACGAGTTCACATCGAGCCTCACGCGTCCAGGGATCATGAAACCTAATTCCTCTGTCTTAAAGCCCCAACATATTTCATTGATTAGCCACAATGTTTGCATGCCAACTATATTTAGATTATAACTAAAAAAGGACAACGCTGCATGACTACAGTGGAGCTCTCCATGCTATCCCATCCTCGCTAATATCCATGCTTTCCCTATCCATGCTAATATCATTGCTATCCATGGCGATATCCATGCTATCATTTTTCATGCTAATGATGTTGTTTTTGCTAGAAGAGCATTCTGGTTGCCATAGAAACCACTTGCGTCTGACAGTTAACCACGCCATTTTCTGTTTGGAAAAAGAGCGATAACTAAAACAGGATGTAACACATGCTGGAGTGAGGCTTTAAACGTCGTGGTTAGGTTTGCTGATTTCCTGTGTTATGTTGTAGTTATGTCCTCTTCTGTCTTGTTGTCACTTTCCACGTCCTGCTCACCTGTGTTCCCAGTGGTTCTGTTCCCCTCCGGTGCTCCTTGTGCTCCACCCAAGTCTGATTTTCCTCCCACACCTGTCTCACATCAGCCTCGTTAGCACTGCCCTGTTTCTACACCTGCAGCTCATCAACTCGTTAGTTTAGTTTGTTGTTAAGCCCTCACTCGTCTTGTTTTGTCCACGTGTCTCCTGTGCCTGTTCCCCCCGTCCTTGTGTGTTCCTGTTTTTGGTTTATTCCTCGTGGTTTTCTGGTTTGTCCTTAGTTTTTGAACGACTTCGGTACTTTCCTCTGCCTGCCTTTTGTTGCCACTTTCTTTTTATTCTTTGCATTTCTGGATTTTGGACGATAAGCCCATTTGAGCTCACTTTTTGTAATGCTACCTGCCTTCCCTGTGTGTCTTACTTTTGGGTCCTTTCTGTGTAATCTTGACATCAAATGGACAAGAAGCTGCCATCGATCCCTTTGTTCCATTGTGTACGGTGCTGCGTCTCGCACAAACGTTATCTTCCTGTCCCCGCTGGTGAATGGTTCTATTTTTCATGTTCATCTGCTGAAAGTGGAAAGTTTTTCGGCGCTCGCCAGTGTCCACTTTTACAGAGACGCGCCGACATGATTTGTGACATCACAAAGAGCTTGGAAGCCAATCCCGATCCAGTATTCAACGTGCATCAGCAACACTGAGAATGGACTTCTGCCGTGTAAGAGTAAGAAGTCAGTAGGAGCCACAAAGTAGACTTGCATTATTAGTCAAAGTGTCTTATGTAAATCTTAAAACATTTTGAAATCTGAAGATTGTGTTTAGGAACCAGATCAATTAACATGAGCTGGCATGATGTAACATATGAAGCGGGTCAAGAGTGTCACCTGAGAGGATCCAGTTCAACTGGAATCTCATCTTCCTCTCCTCATCGCTCCTCTGTTGTTGATTACTGAACGCAGAGCCTCCTCAACTGGTGCAAGCTGCCTATCAGCAGCTCCCAGAAGGTATGCTTTAACCTTTTAAACACCAACAAACCGAGATATCCCTTGGCATACTGTATTACAAGTTTTAATTTAAATTTTAATTACAGTAAAACCTGAAGCATGTAATCACAGACACATTGTTAGCCGGCAGACAAGGGCTTTAGCTTTTGCCAAATGCAAACATGTCCTCAACCTGCATGTTAAATAAGCTCAGACGCTCACATTGTAGAAATTAGAGTTAAGACTACCTTAAGTTATGATTTACTTTAACAGGCGATCTGAGCGTTGGCAGGTGTTTCAGTTGCCGTTGGTAGATGAGAGAGGTCTTTGTTGTGCAGATGGCCGCACATTCTGTTTACACCTCTCGTCGAGAAACGGCTCCGCAGCCAGATCTTACAACCCAGCCCCGGTCTGAATGCTAATATATTAAGTGTACTACAGCCTCCTTTACACACACACACACAAACAAATACAGATGGTCCTCTGAGGAAAATAATTCACAAAATCGAGTGAAGTCTTTTTTTACAAATATCTCTGAGCCATGCGGCATTTGTTTGTTGTCGGTTTGCAGTTTTACATCTTTTAAGGTTAGGGTAATTACAAGACCTATTCCACATCTATATCTATAACTGTATCTATAGATGTATATATCTGTATCTGTAGATCTCCACGTCACAGCAATCCCATTTAGAGGCTGCAACTAACAGTGACTGTTGTTGTTATATTCCTTTTTTTGCCTTTTTGCCTTTTGCAATTCATACCCAATGGAATCATGATTGGTATTACGCCACAAAATGTTCAGATCTAGAAAAAATACGCCGTGTGCTTTCGAAAGTAAGAGATGACAAGGCATTGCCACAGTTAATTAAGTCTCACGGTGCACTGACTAACTGAGAATTACAAGGGATATTAACGTAAACCATCATAACGCAAGTTTTGTCTTCTGTTCAGAAAGTGTAAAAAGTTTCTAAGCGGTGATTTATCAGACAATCTGTCATCCCATTGTACAGATGCAGTGGCAGTTTGAGGCTGTCTGAGGGGTGAAAAAACTAATAAGGGCAGCAGCTGCTCATGGCGGGGTACCAATACACAGATATTAATGATACATTCATGAAGGAAAACTATGTACAACTAATTTTCTACCATCCATGGTGGCCTTTATGGCACTACCTCGTGTTTTCTCCATTGGAGGGCCGCCCTAGAGGGGACTCTGTCATGTTTCACCTACCACAGGGGCATTAAAGAGGAAACTTCTGCTGCTCTCCACCAGTGGTTGAATTAATCAACTTTTCTTTCCTTTCAAGTTTGGACATTAGCGGTCTGTTACTTTATCATCACTTTGTTGCAGTGTAGACACTACAGATGGAAAAGGTAAAGAGACCTTAAACACAGCATGAACTAGTTTTCCTACATTTTCAGAACAGAAACCTGAACGTGAGATAAAGCCAGGTGCTAAATCCTTGTTTCATTTTGTTGACATCTTGGAGTCAAGTGAAGGTTTATACAGAGGGAGTTTTAAATATCTTTGTCTCCATAAATCGGAATTTACTGTCAATAGGTATGAAATGTTACATAAACCAGGCTAACAAACAAAACTTGCACATATAAGCACTGTGCTGATGCAGGTAGCCGAGTTGAATGTTGACTTTAGCTGCTCACACAACTGTAGAACGCTCATAATTTCGCCTCAATTAGAAAGAATAAGGGCAGCAAAGAAATCTCAACAGAGCCTAAAGAGACCGGAGTGTTTGGCTGACACTGTTCAGATGAGGTCTGCAGCGTGTCAAGGACAGAGTCAGGATGAGCCTCAGACTGACCCGGGTGACATTCCCCCACCGCTTCTGAGCCTTCACATGTTGTCATCACACCCTGAACGCCCCGAGCTGCTTCCACTCATTAATGAGGAGCCGGTCTCCACACGGTGCGCACAGTTTGATCTGAATCCACTGCAATAAATCCAGAGAGATTATAACATTCAGTTCAGAAATAATAATAAAAAAAAACATAGCCAGTACTACATAATGAGACTGCAACAACTGAAGTGGAGATTTCTGGACATCTTTGGCGAATAAGGCAAACATTTGAACTAACTTTAACTGATATCACCACGGGACTTCCCCAGCTGGTTACTTACAAGACAATCACGTTTTGTATTGCAATTTTTTGAATTTGCAGAAACATCCAGAACAAAATCAAAAATCTTTCTCCAAAATGATTTTCATTCATCCACGCAGCAGGAACAGAACCGGGGAAGGCGGTGTTGTACTCACAATCATGCATCTTCTTTTTCAGCCCAGCAACAGGAATATCTTTTATGTGGGACATACATGTCACATTTAGTAGAACAGAAGCTTAAAAAATGTGAACAAACACATCAGTGACGTTTGCACAGCTGGTATCAGGAGAAAAAGAGTTTTTAATGTGTGAGACAATTAGAATGTTCTGCCTGTTCAAAGAGGAGTTCCTGCTGATGTGTTGGTACGAGAGTGTGGCAACTTTCTAACATTCACTGCATGAAGAAGAAGAGGGGTTAATAGTGTATTTCGGATGTGGAAGAATGGAGGAAGGAAGCTCTGCACATAATGTGTTGATTGGACGCTGGATAGCGAAAACGACTAGTGAAATAAAAACACTAAGAACGGAGAGGCTTTTCTTATCTGTTATAGGAGTTGATTCTGAGATTGTAACTCCCGAGGGGGTGACGGAGACGCAGCTGTACACGGTGAGTCACAGATGGTCAAGCGAAAGGTGGTCGGTGCGACTGACAGCTCATTCAGCCAGAGCCCACCTGAAACCCGAGCAGACGCCCGCCTCCCTCCGTGGGCCACGTTATCTCTTCTCTCCGGGGCTCTCAGAAGAAGACTGAAAACCAATTTTGGTTTTGTGGGATTAGAAAAAAGGCACACACACACACTGGCCAGGAGCTCCACAACGCAGCCCGTCCTCTCACATGGGGTTGTGATGGTAAATTGTGGCTGTGAGGTCGTATAAAAGATCCAGCTATAGCCAGCAGAATGAGCTCATAATGGGTAATAGGTGCACCTCGTGTGGAACAGTTTGAAGCATACCTGGTGTCGCTGTGTTGATAACACGACTGAGGGTGTGCACTTTTTTACTGTCATTTTAGACGACTAAAATAAGTTTCACAGGCTCTAATGTTCAAATATAACATTATTTTACTCGTACTGTCAGTCGCTGCAGCACCTCTAATCACCCTCTGACTGAATGCTCCGCTTCAGGCCCTCCTCCAGTCTCTGAATGCAGTCTGCGTGCTTTGTGTGTTGTGTGTTTTGTTACTTTCACAAACTTTAAAACAGAATCTGTGTTAAGAAGACATGGAAATCTTACTTTTCACAAACAAGACCTTTAAGGCATTCGTGTCACGAGCGAAAAAGGCTTGCAGAGGTGAAGGTGGAGCTGGAGGAATGAAACAACAGCAGCACGACATCCTAATCATGACTTTGGCAGGCGGGAATGATGTTACGACAGCTGCCAGTCTCTAGTGCTGCTCCTGGTTGCCTTCCAAAGGGGTTTCATCCTCGCTGCCAGCCTCCAGCCCGGCCTCCTGAGGGCTTTCCGGCTTCGCCAGCGGCCTCCCAAAGACTTTATTTTCCACAATCGGCCTCCCACCTGGCCTCTCCGAAGGCTTGAGGCTCTGCGGCCGGCTTCCAGAGGGGTTTCCACCTCTCGCTCCTGCCTTCAGGACCCCCTCCGGACTTGCCTCGGCCTACTGTCGCCCCTGTGGACCTGCCCCAGCCTCCTCATTTCGCCTGTGCCTCTGCCCATGATCCCCAGTTGTCCCTTTTCTTCTGCCATCAGGCAATCTGACTTTTTGTGACTTTGCCCCTGCCTGCCCCTTCTGTTTCCCTTTAGTTACCAGCTTTTTGTGCTTGGACTTTGCTTCACAGCTTTATTTCCAATAAAGCTCGCCTTTTGCTTTCACCCGCCTGTCTTTGCGTGCGTTACGGGTCCCTTCTTGTTTTAACGCAACAGAAGAAAATCTTCAATCATACTCATCTTACAGTCAATGTGAAATACATTTCTCGCCATTTCAGTGATTTATTCGCCGGCTGCTTTTTTCAGGGCCAACTTAAGATGCTTTCTGCTTACCTGAAATATAAATGGCTGCTGTCGCGTCTCAGCCAGGACAGGCCATTAATCCTTAAAAGAGATCGTGCATTGGACAGCCGGAGGTAAAAAATTCATAAATCTCTGTCTGAGTGCTGAATTTAATGGTGGATGAAAACAATTTCAATGCCCTTTAAATACATACAGAGAGGAAAGGAAAATGTTGAGAGAATACAGCTAACACTCAGCCGCTAAAGCCTGAAGACCTACTATAAAGATGCCAACCCACTTACATCTAAAGGTTGAGAGCCCGCTGCCAAGCGCCGACGTGGCACTGATCCTGTGTTCTGAATATAGTGCTCAGTATTCAAAGGGTTCATTTACATTTTAATTAGCACATTCCACCGGAAATAAAGCGTGTGTTCATAACCAAAAGGAGAAAAAAAAGAAATTAACATGAAACTCCCCCAAAATAGAAATAAAGAGTCCACAAGGCACCAAACGCTACAATAAACATCAATTTCAAGTCGTGTCTTCAGACGTTTACGGCTGTGTTGAACATGTTTCCTGTTTTATCTTTGACAATAGAGTGATGAAAGAGACTGACTGCCTGTGACCGCTCCCAAAAAACTGAAAAAAAAAGGGGAAATCAATGAGAGTTTCGGGACTGAACCTGGGAGCCTTAACAAGTCTTGTGGAACAATCTGCAGCAAACACAATCAATCCAATTTAACGAACTCGTAATGAGCAGTTCTTCAAATGAGCAGCGTCTGCTTCAGCCTGAGAGAGAACAGGCTGCAGCGAGACTCTGAGAGCACAGGCAGCCACACCAGGAACTGACCGCTCGGCTGGGACAACAGAATACAATTTAGGCATTTGTATTATATGTAAATGAGTTGTCCGGCAGTAGAAGGTGGCGTTTTTTAAACCAGAGACAGGTGTTCAAGGCGGTGTTTTAATATTTGTACACATAAAACTACTGAATGTCTTTATCGGGTCACTTTCCAGCTGTGTCAAACACATCTGTGCGCGTGACAGAAACGTCCATCGCCCACATTTATTTACCTGGCGATCGGGTTGGACCAGCTGTCAGCTATTATAACACAAAATGAGCTGCTATAAATGTTTTTTCATTTTTCACGAGTGCGCTCGATTACAGAATAAGTGCGGGCGTCTGAGCTGCAGCTGTGCCTAAAAAGCTTTCGGTAATGTTTTAGTCACAACGGTTTTATGATCTGTGCAGACGTACAACAACTTCTGTTGGTTAGGGTTGGGAAAATATCATGGTGTGGCTTAAAATACCTGTTTAGGTCGGCAGGGACACAGCTGGTAATGTCCAGGGATCTGCTATTGATTCTGATTTATGTTTTTAAAGCTCACTTTTCATTTTAGTGACCTGTCTGCCTCTGTGTCCTGCATTTGGGTCCCCTTTGTTGGACTGTTGACTGGAGACATCACTTTGTGTTCTGGGGAGTTGTGTTGTCTTTCTTTCTGAAGACTAAACAATAAGGTAAGTTAGTAATATTGGAAATTATCTTCAGTTGCAGCCCTGGTTGAAATGCTTCATTTGGTAAATAATAGAAAAGCTCACCAACGTGTCAGTGTCAGATTTAACCCAGTTAGCTTATTAGTAATTTTCAAAAGACAGAATAAACAGGATTATAGCATTTCTACTTCCTCCAAGATTCTTTCTATTGCAGTTCACTCTCTAGTTCACCAACAAATTCAATCATAAACTCACTTATGTGATCCAATTTTTAGATGAAGCTGTGCAAGCACACAGATTAAAGTCTAATTAATTTGGATTTCACATGCAGATTTGTCAAATGTCACGCGTGGATCTATTGTTGGCAATGCGGAATTAGTTGGTATTTATATTCTCCATTAGGAACCCCGACTCCTCATTATCCTGTCTGTTTTGTCCCCAGGCGGGTGGGCGCAGGCTCAGACTGTTTGCTCCCACTTTGGCTTTCACCTGCAGCTTCACATCTGCACCTGTGAGAAAGATGAACGGCACGGCGTCGCACCTGTGGCTCATCAAAGCTTCGGGGACGCGACCCAAATACGTCGCACTCACAGAGCTTCTCATTTGAATTTTAAAAGTGGCATGTTGTGACACAGTTTACCTTTGGACTTGAATATTGCACTTGATGTTTTTGCAATTTCAAGAATATTCTGTACATTACTTTTAGCCCTGGCGAGAAGGCAAAAAAAGATATAAATGTCAGGGAAGATATCGGTTTCAGAGCCGGAGATTTAAGGAACAGATTCATTTAACATAAGACTTCAGTAGCACGAGTCATATTTCTTCCTCTCTGTGTGTTTTTGCTGTTTGAACTGGAGACACATCGATGGTGGACATCCTCCAGAATCGCTTGGTCACTGAAACGGTGTCTCCTAGGAGTCGATGTGCCTCAGCAGGCTTTATCACAGCAAGCCACGCTCGTTCCATGTAAATAAACTGCAGTGTGTAAATGGCACACTCAGAGGAGAGCGTACATATCGGCCGAGGCTTATGACTGGGACTGTTTTCACTTGATAAGAGTCACAATGGAAGGGTTGCAAATTTGTGTTTCTATTCTGTGGCCGCGGAAAGGAGCGCTGATTGGCTGACCAGTCTGATGTTAAACGTTCTTCCTGTCCTAGGATTCCTCCATCATATTTTGGACAGTTTGCCAGACCTCAGAGGCCAGACGGTTTGTTTCACAAAAGGCCATCCTCTTCGGGGTCCGCCGTCGTTTACAAGCTAGCAATCTCTTCTCGCCTTCGTCACGTCTAAGCCACGGCCACAGCTTACGCCTCTGTTTCCTCAAAGGACGCTGTTATGGTTTGGCAAACGAGGTGAGGACCCAAGTGCAGACGACTCACGGGAGGCAGGATTAAGAAACTAAGGGCGAGCTTTATTAAACAAAAGCTGATATACACACAAAAAACAAAAGCGAGTCAAAAGGACAAAAGACAAAGTATGAACAAAAGCAAGCAAGATGGGACACAATTTCAAAATAAAACAGGAAACAAGAGAACGTAATAAACTGGAATCATTAGTCCGATCAGTTTTTGACCGGCCATTACAAACATTTGATCTCGCAATTACAGCTGTTGATAATCAGAAGATTAGTATATTAGTATTAGAAGATTAAAATAGTTTTTTTTTTTTTAATGAATTAATTTATTTGTATTGTTTATTGTTACAGGGACAGCGCACTGTTAAAAGTCATTGCACTGGAGTTAGCTAGCAGCTCATTTGTGTCTGCTGCGCCTCGGCAGGAAAAACAAAAATACACAGAACAGCAAGTTGACGATACATAGAAAGTCCATAGGTATATATATAAAAAAACATGAATCAGTATGATTGACAATATATATGGCAAGGCAATCATTGGTGATGACACTTTTTGTGCTGACTTGAGTTTGTCGGTAAGGAGTTCCACTTTTTCATATATAACGATTTGGAATTCTATTTGGCTTCACAAGTTATCATTACTTTCCATTTCCTTATATGAGCACATTTGGCAGCACAGTTTAACGGATGAGATGGAAGCAGATTGAATTCAACCCATGATGACCTTCAGCGTCTGAACTGTGAAGGGTCATGATATCATCGGCCTAATGACGCTGCACCCTGACGAGGAAAGATGAGGAGGGGCTGTGAGTCAACGATGACCATTTAGCCCCAAAAGGGGCGAGTGTCTTCACAAGAAATTAGACAGAAAGATATTTGCGACGTGACTCAGACGACATGACAGCGGATGGAAGGATGACTAAGACACAGTCGGGAGAAACATGAATATGAAAGCATGTCTAAAAGAAGCACAGCCACGGCACATATGAAATGTACAGCACCATCTGGGAAACACCAAGACAGATGTACGGCCTTGATCCATTAAATCACAATGCAACTCCAAATCGTATTCCTTTCTTCTGAATGAATCTGAAAATGAGAGAAGTTTGCCTGAGGCCACTAAAAGAACATAATACCTTTGTTCTGTGCGAACATATTGCAGAAATACCTTTCAGAACACCTGGGTAACGCATTTATCTCAAAGCAAAATCATTATAAAAATGCCCAAAAAACCACCAGCGGTATTCACTGAATATTTCTGTAGCCGCCGTGAGCGACTAATTGTTTGTCAATTTACCCTGGCAGGATGTATAATCAGCGCTTTCAATTCAGGGCCTGAACCAGAGGGGTGCGCGGTCATGCTTCAGCAATTAGGAAGCAAATAAAAAACCTGAGCTTCGAGCTCTCTCGTGCATTATATCACCGCTATCAATCCAAGTAACGCAGAGCTATTCAGCCGAGGGAGCCATCAAGACTTCCCCTCCGAACATCACTCACTGACAACTTGTATTGGCATGCTGGTTTCACTGTGGGAGAAACAAAGCAAACACCTGGAGGGTGGTTTTGTTCTGTGTTATCAGTAATCACTTTTTTCTAATCTTTAACTGCCCTTATATCACAAGAAGACAAATGAAAACACAGATTTGTTTGAGGTGTCAATATCAAAATGTCACAGTTACATTTCAGCTTTGATTATATTGTATTTAACATAAAGTCGAGCTAATGGGTCATTGATTGTGCCCTGTGGCAAGATGACCTCTTCACCACAATATCCCGGGTCAGGCTGTTGCACTGGATGGGCAGACAGCCAACAGAGCGAGGGAGGAAGGACCGGAGGACCCTAATCACTGCCCAGAGCATCTTTCACCCATCCAACCAGACCAGGATGGGACCACCCCATAGATGAAGAGAGTCGGGATGAGGGTCATGCTAATCCATCTTGTGTTTATGGCTAATGTCCGGTTGCAGGAAAAAGAAAATGGACAAATGGGACTTGGGCTGGTCAAGCAACAGGAAATCAGAGACTGTTGTGCCCACATCTTTACAGAGACCTGTCGCCACCACAATATCCAGGATCAAGCAGTTCTCCTCGACAGTCTTCCGAGCCGACAGGGTGCAGGACTACAGCCAAACGAGGACAGCTGGACTGTGTGTTCACATCATTGGTTCCCAGTGACACACAAACATCAAAGTTGGTGATCAATGTACACTAACACTTCCCTCGTGCTCAGAGCTCCCAGAATGGACTGCTAGCTGCACAGCTAACTAGCTAACAGGAGCTACAGTTGGCAGCAGTTAGCGGTGACATCTGGTGACATGGCGCCCTCTATGTCTTTAAGTATGTGACCAGTTTTACATAACGCACCTAAAATGTGAAGATGTCGACCATATTATACCCTCCATCTTGTTGCTGCTGTTTACATTTACCCTGACGTAAAAATATACGCTAAGTTTGTATGTATATATGTATATAAATAACTGTATATGTTCTGCGTTTTTGTAGCATGAAGGAGTTGTTTGTTTGATTTCCCTTCAACCGTCTC
This sequence comes from Lagodon rhomboides, assembly GCA_039737535.1. Taxonomy (NCBI): domain Eukaryota; kingdom Metazoa; phylum Chordata; class Actinopteri; order Spariformes; family Sparidae; genus Lagodon; species Lagodon rhomboides. The sequence continues at coordinate 11,536,259 of CM077802.1, read as the reverse complement.
ACTTGCATGTCCACAGAGTTTGACAAACTCCTGTTGACTCCCGTTGTTTGTCTCTGACGGTTAATATTTAATAACCTTCCAGCTCTTATTTGATCAGGGCTACTTTCTGGCCACAGATTAATGTGGATTCACTCAGTGTGGAGTTATTTAAAGACCGACATGAAGGGTTTTCATCCCTCCGCTGCACAACCCACCCCTCAACTGGAGCGATGGAGGCTTCTCGGAGGCACTGAAAGCAGACTTTGCCTGCGAATTTGGTAACTTCTGCATCCCCGCTGAGGTGACGAGTTGTGTGGAGGCGCTTTTGACTTTCGATTGAGTTTTTACTGACAGCTAAGCAGCTGAATCCCTATAGCTGGATGAGACTCTGAGACGTGAATGACTTGACTTTTTTAAAAGTCACCACAGCTGTCAAAAGCAAAACACTGCGGATCGATGAAGTGTTTGAGCAGAAACGCTCGTATGCAAGCAGCCCTGCACTATTTACTTTCAACTTCCCCATGAGAGACGTGTCGCCGAATGGTCCAGAGGTTGAAGCCGTCATTTTATGTTAGAAAAGATGATTCCTCGCATATTAAGCCCATATATGTCACAGGTTTGGAAATATGGAAGACTTTAGCCAGATGCCAGAATTAAAATCATTTCTCTTGTCAGTCTCCTGCCTTCAGGATGTTATTTGGTTTTCTTTGAAGCACTTTTGTTGCCACAAGGGTGCCACTTAGCTGACACAGGCTGCCAAGGGTTTAAGAATGATGATGACAGACACAAAATGTTCATTCAAACTCTGCAAAAAAGTTCTGCAAAACGAGAAACAACATCCAACATCACAGGTTTCTGTTTACTGTCAAAACTGTGTATTTTGTATTTTGTCTACAGAACGTCTGGTTGCATTTTCATGACAATAATATGACACCTGTATATAAGGACAGGCTCTTCACCTGCTCCCCCTCAGCTCCACTTGCGAAGACGTAGGTGTGTGTCTTTGCCCCCTTTTTTCTGAAATCAACAATCAGCCGCTTGGTTTTGCTGACACTGAGCAGCAGACTGTTGATTTTCCTCCCGATAAGAACTCTCATACTTGTTTGTAATGTGGCCGATGATCATCCGCGTACTTCAGTGTGGAGTTCTCTTGATGTCTGGCAGTGCAGTCATGGGTGTGGAGTGCTGCCAGGAGGGGGCCGAGCACACATCCCTGGGGTGCTCCTGTGTCGAGCACTAAGGTAGAGGAAGTATGGCTGCCAATTGGAACTGCCTCGGCTCTGCTTGTGAGGAAATTCAACAGCCGGTTGCAAGAGGCAACGATGTCGACTTGTATTGTTTTCACTTTTTGGTCACTAATTATGGCGGAATTGAATACTTGGCCTGAGCGTCACAACCGTGAAAGATCCAGTCATGACATTTTACAGGTGTGTAGTTGACATCAAAATGATGGCTGGGTTTGAAGATGGTACGGTCCTTCTTGTGAGTACTGAGCAAACATGTAATGACAACAGAGTTTCTCGGGTCCGAAAGGCAATGTGTTGACGGGAGTCATGGCTGCTGCTGTGATCCTGTCGAAGATGGTCTCTAGTCAGAGGTGCAACATCTGGAGAGTCACAACAGGCAATTGACAAATAGAAACTCCCTTGCTTTACACTTTATGTGCTGATGATCAGTTTCTCTTTCCAACTTTGCTCTTGGCCAATTCTGGCATATTTACCTTTCATTAACTCTATCCTTTAAAAAATAAATTCAATTAATGAAATCCCTTGCCTTTAAATAAGGGTTATTTACAATCTGACAATACTGAAGTTGCTTAGTTATTAATTTAAGTTTTGATTGTTCTGTCTTTTCATGTTATTTACATTCAAGAATCCTACGAATGTGAACATTTTGTTCATTTCTCATCTGCTTCCGATTATTCATGACGCAGTGGTGATGAAAGCAGGTTGGAGGGACAGTAACACTGTAATCTTACTGGTGAATCAAAAAACACTACGTGTACGGATAGAGTGAGAGGAGTTTCCGTGGCATACAATCAGAGGGCTTGCTTTTGTATGCGCTCAGTGACATCACAACATCCTCTGGTGGGGCAGGGTGACTAGTGGCACGGGTGGTGTGACTGTCCCGGGTCAGGGTGCAACTTCAAACTTTGGAGTTTACCCCAGAAGTTTCACAACTGTGGAAACATTACATAATGAGTAAATACATGTGATGGTTGGTTTCACTCACCCAGGCTCAGAAGTGGAATTTCATCTGTGTAACTTTGAAGACTGGACCTGGAGGCTGCGTAAAACAACATTACTCTGGTACGTTTGATTGATTTGTCATTGGATTGATGTTTGATTCCTTCATTTACAAAACGTTTTTATCTGCTACTCTTCAGCCAAAAAGTTGGCGTTGTGACAAAGAAAAGTTAAGCTGCACCTTGAACCAGATGTTCCCAAAAGACCTGCTGTGTTTTTTTTCACATTGTTAATGGCTCTTAGTCTAAATGGACTTTCTTATTCAAGTCTTAATTCTCAACCATTCTCAACAAGTGCTGTGCGCCTTTCACTTAGTGGATCTCTTTAATATGCCATTAATAACGCGCCGTCTGCACGCAGGTCTGGGTGTGTAGCCCACAGAAACAGCCTCTCTCTCGTCGAGAGGTGACTTTCCTCAGCACCTCCTCGGCGGCTGCTCGCGCGCGTCCCTCAACATCTCCGACAGTCGCTGCGCGCATCACACCGCGAGCGCGTCGGAGTCCTTCTCTCCTCGGGCGGTGCGCAGGGAACATTATGATGGAATTATTCAACAGGGAAATCCACAACGCAGATTTTCTTCTTTCTCTCTCTCTCTCTCCACTCCGATGGCGGTGAGAGAAACTTGTGGGAGATTTCGAAGATGAATTCGCCGTAAAGACCGAAAAGCACTTTGATGCGTGCAGGAGTGGCGCATTTTGGACATAGTGAGATTAGATCCGGTTGCAGGTAAGATGAGACTTTTGTGGACTTAAAGTAGAGTGACTGACTACTGTTACTAATTATAACAATAATAATAAAGTTGAACACGTTTGCCAAATGTTAAATTGATTTTTTTGCATGCATCCATTCCAGTATCCTCTTCACAGTCATGTCAGTTTTCATGTTAACTGGTTAAAATAAATATTTTTGTTTTCCTTGCATGTGTCTCAGCTGGCAGAGTTTGCCAACCCTGCAAATTAAATCCTTGACTCGACCCCATTCTCACTTTTATTTCCCACTAGCTGCATGATTGACCCTGAGTATGCAATAATTGATTCAGCTGAGTATCCACCTCCTACCTTCCTCTGAACAGCTAAAAGCCAAAGTTAGAGATGAATTAATAACCTTGAGTGGTGGAGAAGTAAAGCACGGCAGGAGAAAACTGGGAGCCTCTCGACAGGAACAGTATGACAGCATCTTTTTTTTTTTTCTTGTGGTTCTCACTTTCTTTTGACTGTGCCAGGTCTGGGCTGTTCTTTATTCAAAGAATACCTGTTGCAGTGCATGCACAACGCCTGACATACAGCAAGTTAAGCTTCACAGAGGAATATCTGACAACAGTGACGAAGTATTAATCCAACTAACACTGATCTGATAAATTCCTTTTACTGAGTGCTTCAGTGGAGGTCGGTTTCTCTCAGAATGATCAATAATCCTATGTTTATCTCACGCAACAAACAAACAGAAGACGTCTCCCTCCAACTGTCCTTTGACCCGACTCACCGTTGCACATTCATGGACAGACGTGCTCTGTTTTCCCCCCTGGGCTCAAACATTTGGTTCACCCGAAAGCGAGCCTCGCAGCAGTGTCCGCCGCCCTCCCGTCCTGCTGCCATGGTGAAAATGACAAACTGGCATCATAAAACCTCTTATGTTATTGGCACCATACGAAGCCGTCAAACCAATGTTTTGCCTCCTGTGCGTTGCCAGTGCGAGGCACTTCAATCTGGCCGTATCGAGGCTATTGGCAGCACATTGATTCCCCTCATTCAATTACTTAGCCTGGGACTAATTTACATCCATGCCCACCCCCTAATAAATTGCAAAATCGTGTAAGCAGGGGATTCAGCGCAACCTTTCGGTCTCAGCTGATCATCTGAAGGGCGAGCGTCGTCCCCCAGGGAGGGCTTATGAACCGCAGGGTGTGTGGAGTGATTTCCCTCGGTGGCTGTGCCTGACCAACGCTCAGATACCTAAAGACCCTGGGGTGCGTCTTCTACACACATGCTATCAATCAAGTCTATCCTCAAGAAAGAGGCTTCACACGCACAATCTATAAAATAAGCACCGCTGGAAATGAGCCAGAGGACACAAGTATACAAGCTGTTGTGAGCGCTGAGAAGAAAAGATTGTGTTCTGATAACATGGATTTATGATGTCAGATATATGGTTGTATTGTTTCTCTGCCTCATGAAAGGCATTTCTTCACATTCAGATCAAAAGGTTATGTAGACTAACATCCGTCAGCAAGCGGTCTAATCACATTCAATACCTGATGAAGATGACGACTATGGATCTCACTTTTCTTCCTCTGGAAAGCATCAAATCAATCTCAAAATCAATATCAAGTGGGATGGCTTTTTAACCCATGTCAACCAGACTGTAACCGCAAAATCATTTATAATAAGAATGTATTTAACACTGTGACTGACATACGTTTTTATGTGCGTAGGTGAGATGCCATAATCCACGTGACACAGCGAGGCATCATGGACTCCTGGATCTTCCCGTCGTCCCCTCCGAACCTGTCGGAGCACCTCATGTACGACAGCTTCGTGCAGGGCAACGAGTCCGATCTCCCAGTGAACATCACCGACCACAGGCTCGACAAAACCAGCACGGTGGTCATCACCTCCATGTACTTCCTGGTTTGCACTGTCGGGCTCTGCGGGAACGCGCTCGTCATCTACGTCATCCTTCGCTACGCCAAGATGAAGACGGTGACCAACATCTACATCCTCAACCTGGCGGTGGCTGATGTGCTCTTCATGCTTGGCCTGCCGTTCATCGCCATCCAGCTGGCGCTGGTCCACTGGCCGTTCGGTCCTGTGCTCTGCAGGGTGGTGATGACCGTCGACTCCCTGAACCAGTTCACGTCCATCTTCTGCCTGACGGTCATGAGCATCGACCGCTATCTGGCTGTGGTGCATCCCATTAAGTCCACGAAGTGGCGCAAGCCGCGCATGGCTAAGACTATTAACATCGCAGTGTGGGGGGTGTCACTGATGGTTAACCTTCCCATCGTGATCTACAGCGGCATCATCACGATGCCGGACGGCCCTTACTGCACCATCGTGTGGCCTAAGCCCGAGGAGACCTACTACACAGCATTCATGTTCTACACCTTCATCCTGGGCTTCTTCCTGCCCCTCATGGTCATCTGCCTGTGCTACCTGTTCATCATCATCAAGGTGAAGTCCTCAGGCATCCGCGTGGGCTCCAGGAGAAAGCGCTCGGAGAGGAAGGTGACGCGGATGGTGTCCATCGTGGTGGCCGTGTTCGTCTTCTGCTGGCTGCCCTTCTACGTCTTCAACGTCACCTCGGTGACGGGAACCATCAGCACCACTCCCATCCTGAGGAGCACCTTTGCTTTCGTGGTGGTTCTGGGATACGCCAACAGCTGCGCCAACCCCATCCTGTACGCCTTCCTGTCGGAGAACTTCAAGAAGAGCTTTCAGAATGTTCTGTGTCTGAAGAAGGTGGGCGGGCTGGATGAGGCCGAGCGCAGCGATAGCCGGCAGGACAAGTCCCGCATGATGAACGACCCCACGGAGACGCAAAGTACTCTGCTGAATGGCGACCTGCAGACCAGCATCTGAGAGGCCTCAGCCATATGTGAAACTAATAACAGCTCTTATCAACAGGTCACATCAGAGAGAGGGCACGATTAAATATTAATCAGAGTTCACAGAGGAGCATGTCCCTTGTTTAGGAGGACGGAAATGTAATATAAAAACATGTCAGACGGCACTGTTCCTTTATCTGACTTCAGCACACCGTTGGCCGTAAACAAATCCAGTACAACAAAACAGAAGTTCCTGCAGCTGTTTGCTCCATGCTGCAAATGAAAAGGAAATCAGCTTCGGCTGTTTGTTCAGCGTATTGACTCTGAGGTAAGGTGGAAGGGACGCCAACACCCACTCGCAAACGCCCCCCCGGGTGCCATGAGGTTTCCCTGGAGACCCAGGATTATATATACATAGTTTACAGCAGAGGGCCTGTGCCAAGTGTCCATAGTCTGGTATTGTGTAAAAAATAACAACAACACAGTGTGCTCATAAGCCGTTATATGAGAAACTGTTATTAAACCTGGCAACCTTATCGTTGTGCTATATCTGTTCCAAGTGTTTTTCCTCTGGAGCGTGATGTGACTGTAAATATCTGTACAGAAAGGCGGGGCGAAGAGACTGCCGGAAAAGTTTATGTTTGGTGTCATTTGGGTTCGAAACTCGAAATCTGATTTATGAATAAGCGCCGATTTCTTTCTCCACACGGAAAGTAATGAATGTACCGCTGATTCTTGTGTTCTGTTGTGCAACGATTTGATTTAACGTGTGGCTAATTTTTTGACCCGTGACAGGAGCGGAACATGAATATGAGTAACGGTGTTCCTGCTTTGTCACTCGCTGCTTCGTTATAGCTGAATGCATAATTTATACGTCGTTGATAGAACTGGTTTGGTCGACATTACGGAGCCAGCCTCTAACCAAAGTGCTGCTAAGATGTATAGAAACTCTTCTAAAATGTTGTATAGTGTGATATATAAAGTGGTGTCCCTGTATATGCCTGTTTGTACTGGACTGAACCTCAGCTGGGGACCATTATTTATGTATAACATGTAATGATGTTGATGTCATTGTTCGCAATAGTGAGACTAACTGCTTTTTATGACTGTGCAATGCTAAATTATTCAATATGAATGCTGGGTAGTGACTTCATGTTTTCGCAAATTATAATCTACGGTGACTGGCCACTGTTTCCTTGAGTTACAAGTAGCAGTTGGCGGCGGTACGTGGATCGATACGGAAATACGGACACTTCACAAACGTTTCTGTTTCTCGCAAAGATCGACATCTGAACTCTGTCATTTGGGGCGAATGTGTATTTTTATCATTAACAGATACACAGAGGAAAGTTTCAAAGCTTTCGTCCGTTCTAAATTACACCTAATTGTCTAGGAACTGCTTCTCCTTCCTCCTGTCCTTCCAGAGCTTTTCTTCACTTCTCAGAACAGCATCGACGCTGTACGTGATGTGTGCTGGAGGACTGTGGGGCGCTGTGGTAACGCCTCAAACTTTGTTAAGCATCTGAGACTGAATCACAACACAAGATAGGATTATGTTGTGCTGCGGTGGTCTAAAGAGGAGAATAAAGGTGCTGCTAGGGGCGAGACGGACTTCAGTCACTGGGTCCCTTTGGCACTAGCAGGTATTATCAAGGCACAGGGAGGGACTGGAGATATTGCTGACATTTGTTACTGCCACTGACTGAATGACACCGGCATAGACTGTTCATCCGTCTGGACTTCAGTTTGTGCGTTCAAACAACGGAGAGTTCCCAGCATTCTAAAAACTACGGAATGCCGTCTTGCTAAAGGATAAGGTCAACCAAAATTGACAATTCTGTCATGAGCTACTCGTCCTCGTGCCGATGGAAAGTCGGGTGAAGTTTCGCAGTCCGCAAAACATTTCTGGAGCTTCGCAGCAAAACAACGTTGCAACATTCTCCTAAACGACTGAAGTAGATGGGGGCTTGTTTTAAATGTAAAAAACTGACATTAAAGAAAACAAAGGGCTTCATACAGCTTGTGCGATGTCATCCATGTGCCTGGAAGCACAGAGATCCCAAACTGATTCAGAAAAAAAAAACGCAAAAAACTATATTTACACCCTCGAAGCGTGGCCGAGCTCGTGCACCCACTTCACATGGGGTGTAGCAGCGGCAGTGACAATTTCTGCTTTAATTAATTTGGGCTCTCGAGGCTTCTAGATTTAGCTGTGTGAAGCCATTTCATGTTTCACTGAAGCTGTTTTCCCCCCCATCTACTTCAGTTGTTTGGATGGACGCTGTTTTGCTGTGAAGCTCCAGAAATGATTTGCGGTCTACGAAACTTCAGCCGACTCAATCACCACGACGATGAGCAGACGATGGCTGAATTGTCATTATTTTGGATGAAATGTTCCTTTCAGCTATTGTGCTCAGGTCATTGTCCCAGATAAGTACTCATATTTTCTGCCTACTTTGCTGTGTTGTATTACAGAAAACACAGTTTGCTACCTGCATCTTGTGTATTTTTGCTTTCCCATCTGCTTCTCAGCGACTCGATATGAGGGGGGCTTTGCTTGTCTCATGCTGCCTCCCTATGCGAGCTACTTGTCAACACTTTGTATGCCGATGGCCGACCCGACCTCCTCTTACGGCTTCGAGAGGCCACATTTTCGAGTGTTGTTTTCTGTCTCTGGGTATCCGAGACACGTGGATTTGTGAAGGGCTAGAACACTTATCCTTGAGAGGCTCTGGTGTTCCTTTATCGTCACCGCCGTGCTGACTCCGGGAGTCCACGGTTCATCCCGTCATCCTGTGTCCGTTGCCGTCGTCAAAATGACTATACGAGTCAATCGACCTTTACCTTACGCGTGCAGGTTCCCTCGTACACACCAAAGCCGGTGACTGATTGTGATTAATGTGCGAAGAATCCCAGTGTGTGTGTTCTCCAGCAGAAATATGAGGTAAAAAATGTTGATATTGATATTTTAAAATATGTATTTAACATTTAAGCATGTTCGATTATGTGCATATAACTTCTTCACGTGTCTGCATCACACACACACACACACACACACACACACTTTGTGACTAATCAAATTCCACGTCTAATCTCTGTCCCTGCAGAGTTTGTTACCTGGACTGTAACGAAAAAGACACGGCACACCTCGGGTGTACTATATTTCCATGGCAACAGTGGCCGAGAGCGTTGGTCCCATGGTTACATTAATTAGCATAATAATAACAGGGAGAGCGATGACTCTGGACATGAATTATGAATGCAGACGTCGCTCAGATGGACCGAAAGCGCTCGGACCACCGTCCACCGCCACCGGGCGGTGACACCAAACACCTCAGTTACGTCAGAGCTGGTTAAAATGTAGAATTTGCGTTAGCGCGCAGGACAAAATGTGACACCTCTGCTCAGTGCATCATCACCGCAGATGTTAGAGAACACGACGTCACCGTTTACTGTTTGTTAAAGGTATACTATGCAAGATTTCCCTAAAATACATTATAGCTACATATTTATTTCTCAGTAATCCACTGTGTTCAGAGATTCTGGAGAAGGAGAGTTGATCGTCTCATTCTTGGGTCATGGAATAACAACACTTTACTATGTATGGGAGTGTGAATACACGTATACGTATGAGGGTACAGTACATGTAGCTGTGTGTTATTTTAAGTGTCATTTATACGTGTGTGTCGACATGAGTACTAATGTAACTAATGCCTTATAATGCATTAGTGTTTTTTAATGCACACTTTTTTTGCTGTTATTGTCTGTTTTCCGGATATCTTTGCATTTTTTCCCCCTAAAATGTTGTCTGGTATCGTCCTCTGTTTCTATAGATGAACGTAAGAGGATAAGGGCCACTGTAAAAAATACAATTTGAAAAAAGAGTTTGGACTTCAGGATTTAAAACACAATTCTTTTTTTTTAAAGTGGCCCTAATCCTCTCCCGTAGTGATGCACTCTTTTGACCTTATGAGATAAAAAAAAAAAATTGAATTAAATGAAAAAAAAAAAATTAATAATTCAAGCCAGTATTTGACCACTTGGAAACGGGACTCAGCGATCAACCATCTTTCTCCAGAATCGCTTGCTGCACCTGGTTCGTTTGACAAATCCTGCATAGTGTGCCTTTAACCTCTGGCCTGAACATGCATACCTTGTACAATACCGCCCAGCTGTCGTTGTTGTTGTAGTTCTGTTACTGGCAAAGACATCAAATAAAAATGCTTGTAGTCTTTTTTTTTTTTACAGCTGCGTTCCTGTGGACTCTACTGCCGACTTTCTACTTGTGCTTTAGTGGTTTGGTGTGGTTTTTATGACGAGCCTTATTTGTATATTACTCAAAATGCTATTTGTCTTTGGAAACCCCCAGTGTTGGTTTTACTGTTCCTGTATGTTCTCCCAGTCTCTGCGCTGTTCCACTTTGCCGACACACCGATGCTGTCGATGAAGATGTGTGTATGCTGGAACAGAGCAAACAGAGGCTGTGTGTACTTGTGTTGAAGTTAAATAAAGTAAGTGAAACATGACGTGCAGCATTTTGTTCTTTTGGCACAACGCATTTACCAATGAGCTATAAATGTACTTTTGTAAATCAATGATTTGATAAAATATGTTTAAGTTGAATTTTCAGTCATTACACGCTCGCCACACGCAATCTTCTAGGCTGCCACTGTAGAAATATGTGCAGCATGTTGCAACACAAATATGAACACAACACAAATTCCTTCTCCTTCAGGTGTCTCTGACTCTGGAATGTGCTCACATACCTGCACGGCTCTCGGCCCCTGAATGCAGGAGCGATTTTCAGACCTCGGCTGAGCTTCTCGGGTCTGACCACAGAGCGGCGCCGTTATTCAACGCACGACTAAAAGCTGCCACAAGGCCAGACGCACTGCTGCTGTTAGAGGAAAGGTGATCAGGCTGTTTTATCAGCCGTCTCACTGTATTCACTCTCTCAGCTCTTTACAAATAAAAGCTCCCGTTTCTTTTGGGAGTACTTTCTTGTCCTGCCGGTAATAAAGAGCGATCTTACATCACCACTCGACGGAGGGACTTGTGAATGGAGCGAGACAAAAGACACCACATACACATTCCAGTTTTGTTCCGAGTTTAATCACTGAAACGGATAATGAAGCTCTCCTCTTCCTTTTTTTTTTTTTTTCGTTTCAGCTGCGTCCCTGAATGTCCTTGGGTGGCCTTAACTGCTCCACGACACATCAAAAACCATAGTGCGAGCATTTTTTTTCCTTTCTTTTTCTTTCTTTTTTTTTTTTTTTTACAAGTCTTTGATTTCACTGTTCAGAAAACCCACCGTCGGCCCTCGAGCTGAGGTTCTGCAGCAGACCAAAGGATATGCATGTTTGTTTTTATTTAATTACAGAGCAGCTAAACAACCAGGGGGTTGTGGTTCTTTTTTTTTTTTTAATGTGGCGTTAACTTTGTGACAGGTTAGAGCCCTCATCTTTTACATGAGTGAATATTTTTTTTCTTCTTTTTTTTTCTTTTTAAATACATACACAATCAAGTGATATTCAAACAAAAACAGACCACAACACCCTGATGTGTATGTGCAATTCTTCTAAAGTCTCGACTTGACAGCATACTGATTGAATAGAGCACTGGGTTTACTGCACTGCAGAGGCAAGACGCACCACACCGGTCGACACCAGCCACACAGTTGCCATGGAGAAGATTAACACTGATGGATTCGGAGCCAGCCTGTGGTCGCGCACAGTCGCCCATATAACGTGCAATGTGTTTCAACCTCTATATATCTGGCGCGATCGTCTGTCCGAGCCCCGAGCTACAGAACAAAAACATCATGACGGGGCAGCTGGCCTCGAGGGGCGATTCTTCACAAATCAGAAGATCACGAGAGCCCAGTCGCATGCAGTGTTGTTAAACGGGCTTCTTCTTCTTCTTCTTTTTTTTTTTTTTGCACTGAGCATTCGAGATGAGGAAGAGACCGCAGCAACTCTCGCGTATTATCGCAGGACCCCCCCTCGTCCGGGAGTCATCGAGCGTTCTCTTCAGAAAACCCAAAGCTCACATTCAACATACAATTCATAAACAGCAAAAAAAAAAAAAGAAAAAGAAAAAAAAAAAGGTGAGCCAATTTAATCATCACCATCATTATACCACCAATTCCACAAGAATGAAAGTATAATACGTCCAAAAAAAACAAAAACATTTCCAGTACCAGGACAGCGAGGGGGACATATGACTGTACTGAAAACTGAAGACACAGTAAACAAAAATTCAATGAGTTGCTAAAAAAAAAAAAAAAAAAAAAAAGATATTCCCTGCCCTCAACCAGACTTAAAAATAAAACAATCGACACAGTAAATAATGGAACATGAGCAGCACTCAGGTCCAAATCTGCTTCAGTTTCCATGGCAGCGCTTCCCCAGCCACTGGCGAAGGCAGCGTCTCTGAGCTCTCCCATGTGTTTCTTCGCTCTTAAAAAATAGATGTATACTAGATTCATACAGTATTTCATAACTAAAGTCACAAATGATAAGAATCATAACCATACCTTTTTTAAAAAAAAATGTTCTTGCAAAGTTCATAATACGTTGATTCTATTCGTTTTTTGTTTCTTTTTCTTTTCTTTTTTTTTTTTTGCGTTCAGTCCCGTTATGCATATGACAACTTGTCTTTTCCGTCGCGACTAAGTTAAATGCTTGGTCAGTTGAAACGAGAGCACCATGGGAGAGAGATGGAGGGTGTGTGTGCGTGCGTGCGTGCGTGTGTGTGTGCGTGTGTGTGGTGGTGGTGGGAGTGGGTTCAGAATACTGTAAGAAAAAAAAAAAATCCAGATGTGCCCAATCGACATGACAGCCGGTTACTCAGACTCTGGCCCTGCAGCAGGAAGGGGGGAAGGGAGAGAGAGAGAGAGAGAGAGAGCGAGGGGGGGTGTGGGGGGGCCCTCTTCTCTCCTCGCCCAAGCCTGGAACTGACGACGCCCGACTCTTCCTCCTCCCTCCTCTTCCTCCTTCTCCTCTTCATTCGGTTTTAGTCAAGTAGATGCCAAGAAGTAGCTCAGTGCTTGTTTTTTTTTTCCTCTCTTTCTCTCTCTCTCTCTTTTGAAAAGGTTGCATGATTTCACACGTCTTTTTTTTTTTTATTTTTTTGTTCCTCCAGAGCCGGAGGAGCAGACTGGTTAAAGTCAAAGAGTTTCAGGTAGGTTTGTGTGTTTGTGTTTTCATCCTGTCCCCAGTCCCTTGACTCTCGCGTTAGAAGCGGTGGTTCCTTCGTGGTCGGCGGTCACAAAGACTACTCGTACTCGAGGAACTGTTTATGGTAGAATAAGAGATACCTGAGGAGAGGGCAGAGAAAAAGAAAGAGTCAGCGTCTTCTCTTGTTTGAGCTCATAAGTAGCTTCCAAGTCAGCAGCAGCCGTAGCTCAGTGCAGAGACTAACACAACGAACTCTAACCTACAGCTACCTGCCTCCAGTGGTGTCGGATCAAGTGTACACTTGGAATAACAACAGTACAGCTAACTGGCCAATATATTTCCATTATATGTAGTTCACAAGTTATGAATAGGTGCCGCACAGTGATTTAGCATAGGCTAATGAGGTTAGCTTGCTCACATAACTGCAGGAGGAGTCATGGGTGGCCTAGGCTCATGGGATCTTTTCTTCCCCAATGGCGAGAGACAAGTACATTTCTGATCCTGTTTGAACTGTGCCACACGTTTGTCAATTTGAAAGATAGTGTTGCAAGTCCAAAAGGCTGCAGTTTTGTCGTCAAGATAGTAAAATATCATTTTGTCACCTCGGCACAGAAAAGAAATATCACAACATCTCTGGCCATTTGGACAGCTGCAGCTTTCTGACATAGAGAATATAAGGAAGCGGCTCTACAGAAGTTTCTAGTTTGGGTTTTGGTGAGTGTTTAACAGGACAGTGTGACTTACGTGACTGGGACTTTTATGACAAACTGCAACTTTCTCGAGTTGAAAAAGTGTCTTATATTGACAAAAGACGTATGTGTAATTTATAAAAACGGGATAAAAAATGTTTTTGTCTCTCGCTATTGTCTACTGTACATATATAAAAAAATACAATACGGTCACATGGTGATCTATGTTACTTTGCCTCTGTGCATAACAACTGTTTTATTTACTAATATACCTTTGCTGACACCATGTTGGATTTATGTCAACATATATTGTTATTTTCAAGTAAGAAACATAATTTGGTGGCCCCCAGCAGTAACCCTGAGGACCACCAAGGTGTCGCGGACCCGTTCAGGATGCGGCCTGTGTAACATTTTTGTAACACCGCTCTCGCTTGCATTCTTACCCTTCACTATCGAGTACATCCTTAATGCTGGCCTTGGTGATTATGGCGTCATCACATTTGAACCACTGGTCTTTGTGCTGCCGGATGAAGCTGGTGTAGTGGCCACTCTCTAATGTGCCTTGGTGGTTGACCACCGCAAACAAGGAATACCTGGAAATAAAAAAGACAAAAGAGGTGTGAGTTTGTCTTCTCTTCTCTGAATTCCCTCTGACACAAGTGTCTCATAAAGCCGCATTGTACTCTTCATACATGGGTGCCTTAAACCCCCCGCGGTTGCTGTTTCAGCGTCTTGTTTTGTGTATTCAAGGCCTCATCAAGGAGCACATCGCGTGCAAACTATTGTCTCCACGACAAGCAACCTGTCAATAGTATTAAGACAGTAAATTTCCAATAAATGTCCTGGAAAATGAAAGCTATTGTACCCGTCATGGATGGAGAAAACTAAGCAGCTTTTAATAGGCTTCAAATTGATTTCATTTGGGGAAGTCACAGCCGGATGCTCCGGGCCATTAGCATGTGCTGCTGTGCAAGATTGGAAATTTCTGCTATGATGTCAGCGCTGCTGTGAGGCGACGGGGTGTTAAGCAAAAAAAAAAAAAAAAAAGAAATCAGTTTGCTGCGACACATGTTTTCCAAAACATACTCACTTATTGTCGTTGTTTAATACATCAACCGTCTGTTGATACTGCCCGTTCATTCTGCTCTCTTTACTGCAGGGGGAACGGAGAGAAAACAACAAGATGTGTAAACATGCTACAGTGCCAAAAACATCCACTAGGTGGCAGAATTATCCTTCCTATGAAAGCCGATATCTCTCCTGCCTGTACCTCTTAATGATCTTTCTGTCTCTGAACAGAGTTGAATGGATGCTACAGCCAGGGGTGGGGCAAGACTGCTGCTGCTGCTGCTGCTGCTGCATGCTCTACTGACACTAGTATATATTTCTCGTGTGTTTCTGTGTAGTGTAATTGCAGTGCGAGTCGTGTATCTTACAGTATATGCACAAATGTAACAAATAAGCCGCTACAGGTTTTCAGACAATCTGTTTATTTCATCCGGATGTTACACTGGCACGACGAGACTCACTACGTGGGACAGGGAAGCGAAGGAGCTGCTGGGCGGAGGCTTACCTGGATGCCATGAATGGGGTCATGTCCAACTCTAGAGGGAAGGAAACATATGTAGTGATCTTCCTCCGCAGTTTAGCAGAGTGCTCAAACCGCTGGGGATGGCCAGAGAGGGAGGATGAGAGAGGAAAGAGGAGAGAGGGGGGGAAGGGGCATAAAAATGGAGAGAGAGAGAGAGAGAGAGAGAGAGAGAGAGTGGGGGAGGGGAGAGGACACACATTTAGAAATAACAGGCGTCATTAATACAATATAGAAAATTAAAAAACACAGTCAGTGAAAAGTGAAAATGCATGTTCTCCACCGTGGCTGTGACAGATTTTGGCATTCGTAACAAGATAACAGGCCCCCGGATTGATCGAAGACAATCTCCTTTGCAGCCCGCTCCTATGAATATCATAAATACATTACGGGGGCCTCCGATACCGTGATGATAAATAAAACATGGACAGTGGAAAAACTGTACGAGTCATTAAAATCAGAAGTGTCCCGGGACGCCGTGTGAAAGGGGGCTACCACAGCAGGAGGTAATGCACCAACAACCGAATCGAATTATGAACACACCTACGCACAAGCCACTGCAAAATCTGAACTTTGTCTCCATCAGATAGAATGCTGCGTGTACACAGGCTGAAAGGGATCAAACATAACGGCATACAAATAAATCTATGGAGTGCAATACCTATCCGGTTTTAAAAATGTAATACGTTTCAAAAATAAACAATTAAAGCCACATCCCACGGCCCTAAAGCAAAACTAGACGCGCGAATGATAAAATGTGCCCTTAAAGGAACAGATAACCAAACAAGTGACAATTGGCAGCGACCGCCGTCGCTGGCTGACTCACTTTGAGATGGAAACATGCTACGATGGGGAGCTTCTTCATTGTCAGCTGTTTGGTGGACTCCTGGTAACTATGGCAACCGCCGCACTTGATTTTGGCACTGCTTCCTAGATGCTCGGGCCGGGTAAACCTGCAGCGAGAGGGGATTGGAAATAAAAAGAGAAGGAGAGCGGGCGAGTGAGTGAGTGAGAGCAGAGGACATGTGAGCAAACAGGAAGTGAAGACTGGGAAAGAGAGGAAGAGGACTATTTTGGTTACATTTTCTTGATCTCGCCTCTCGACTGTGGTATCGAGTTGAGGGGGTAATTCTGGTATTTTTGAACACGGAGGGCTTACATATTTTGGTGTTTAAATGACTAATAGATACAAAAGGTTTGGAATTTGTTGAGTAGATGAGCTCAGCCAGCAGTCGTGAGGGGCAACTTCGCCTGTCAAAGTGCCTGTTTTTGCCGATGTGTGGTGGCTTTGAGGATGGCGAATCAGCAAAAGGCTGATTCTGGTTGAACAAAAAGGATCTTACTCTTGAACACAAAGCTCTTTCTCTGTAGGGATTGCTTCCATAATGTTGTCAGACACTTCGAGTACAAAACAGCCTGAGCCTGTCAGTGGCAAAAATAAGCACTTTTAGAGGACGGACTCTGACAAACAAGGCTGCCCCCCAGGGATTACAATTACAACCGCTGCAGCCTGTTACACTGCTGCCAGCTGAGGGCGATCTATTGGACCAAATCTAAAACTTTTTTTTGGGATACTTATTAGTGACACACAACCCAAAACATGTTAAAATAGGGCCAACGTTTAAAAAAATACCAGAATTAGCCTTTAAACGGAAGCTATCCGAGGGCTCGTGCATGATGTCTGCCTGCAGAGTTTTGGTGCAGCCACTCTGTACATCAGCCCACCCAACCCCAGAACCCTGCTGGTATTGCCAACACCTCTATTACCACGGCAACAGCACCAACCAGTTCTGTACCTTTAAGAGACTTGCTGCAGCAACTAGGGGTGTGTGAGGAGCTGCAGTAAAAAAAAAAAAAAAAAAGTCAGAAGGAGAGGAGGCGAGAGAAAGAGAGGGGGAGGATGAGACGAATGCGAGAGGTAGAGAGCGAGGGCACGAGGGGGAAAGGGAATTAGGTGGAGAGGGGAGGGAATGAAATAAGATAAGGAGGAGAGGGGAAAAGAAATTGCGAGAGTGACGAGGCGGCAGAGGAGATGTGAGAGGTCACACCTGCCGAAGACAAAATCTGGAGATAACGGGGGGTTGTTGTGCCTGAGCAGAGGCAACACGTGAGCCCTCGTACAAGTGGAGGAATGAATGGAATGTATTTGGCCACAAGTGGAGATTATTGATACACACGGATTTTGGAGAGCTCCAAATGTTGTGAATGCGATTTATTTTTAAACCCACAAAGTTGGAACACTGTGAGCATTACTGTGGACTATTAAATCTTTTACAATCTAGATTATTTGGAGTTTCGTTTGGTTGGTGTAGATAAAAAAAAAAAAAACACAACAAAACAAAAAGACACCCGACAGGCAGAAGACAAACAACCGATCGGTGTCAGCCGAGACCGAAGCTGTACCTGCGTAGGCAGTCTGTGAGCGTGGTGGACCCTGACAGGTGGCTCTCTCCGTTCACTGTGCTGCCGTCCCCTCCAGGACTGAGGGGCCAGAAAGGCGTCGATGAGCCGGGAAGGTCCAGACTGATGTCCCAGAATGGATCTATCGTCGTGGAAACCCCACTAGAAAAAAAAAAAAAGAGAGATACAGACAAAGAGAGAGAAGGGCGTCCGATTAAAAAACGTTTAACAGCTTGCGCGTGGTTGTGTGCAGGCTTTTGTGTCACTTCTCGCAGGTCGTGATGAAAGGATGATGACACCGACGGCAACGCGTGAGCTTAAACTCGCACGGCCTCTGTAGATTCTGATCGCGCTTTTGTTTTAGCCCGCTGCGAGATGGAGTGCGTGCATGTGCATAATATCCACACTGTTCTTTCCAGGGTCATTTGCAATTCAATGAAGTGTTACATCAGAGAAAATTGGCTTTACATAAGGAATTTGTATTATTAGGGCCTGGTGACTATGATGGACTGCAGCCGGGGCGAAATGGAAGGCTTCTGGCGCAGAATGCATACAAATGTAGGTGCGCCGGGGACGGGTGCTGTAATACCCAGCGGTATCAGCAGGTGGCTGACGGTGGTTCGGAGGGAGCGAGCCTGCAGTAATATGGCACCGATAGGGTACCACCGGTGTCTCAAAAAGCCTGGGGGTGCAATTTTCTGTTGCTTGAGGCTTTACCCATAAGTAGTCAACAGGATATTTGTAGTAATTACAAAGGGGTTTAATTTGCGGCCGAATGATACACAAGACGGCATCTCTCTCTTCACCGTGGAGGCAGGCATCATGGCGCTGAGCTAAGCATGGGCTTGCCTGCTAGTCTGGGCGAGGTGCTTTGCAGTTCAGTGCAGCGTGCTGGTGTTAATGTGACAGGACAGCTCTAGGGGGCAGGCAGGCAACGCTTGGCTTGTGCCGCTGTCTAGACAACTCCCCCCCCCCGCCCCCCCTTACAGCGGCTCTGCGGGGACCAGGCCTTTAAATAAGAGCAGCGGAGAGGACACGAGCAGTGGTTCAGCCACTCCGGGAGGATGGGTGGTGTCCACATCGATCAGCCCCGGCGGCAGAAAGAGGCGACTTATGGCAGGAGGACAGAGGCGGATACAGGGATGACGGATGAATGGGTAAATGTAGGAAAAGAGGGGAGGAGGGGCCTAGGTGGTGATGAATGGGCAGCACACATCTCAGGTGGATCGTTTTTTTTTTTACTTTACACTTGCTTGAGTCAGACACACGAAACTTACTGACAGACTTGACAGGTCACATCTGATTGCAGGCCCCCAGTGAAGATTTGGTCAATGATGCAGTTACAGTGGTTTGGATTGTTGGCCTTCTTCCCGTTGTCGTCTCCTGCGGACCGCAAAGAGCAGAGAGCATGAACACACGCACAGATAACACCGGCAGCCTCTTTAGCACCTCCGCCTGCCCTCTTTCTCACTTTACCATCCCCCTGCAGCGGAGCCTCCCTGACACTTCACAGGCCTCTGGATTCTCCAAAGCTAATCGAAACAAGCCTCGCTGCGGGTCTGTGGTCAGCCCGTCACTGCACTGCAGCAGCGCCTATTGACATTCCTCACGCTGCTTGCTCGGCCTGCTGTCCCTTTCGGTACACACTATTGTCAGTCTCCTTCAGTACGTGTCCAGGGAAGCAAGGAACCATGCTCTGTAAATCTTAAGTATACAATTCCACGTCTGGCTGTGGCAGAGTTCCCGGCATTCTCGGAAAATGATCAGACATCTGGAGTTTTCTTTTACTCTAAATGCGGCGCACACACCGGGGATGATATTTTGATTGCATGTATAGCTTACTGATGGTGTCCCCTTTGCAGTGCCTGTGTAGTACATCCAGCGCTGCGATGAGGAACTCGTGGGCGTCTTGCTGCTCGTAGCCTGCGAGGTGACGTGCATGAGTCCACACCAGGTGCAGCAGCCGGAAGGGAATGTGAGGCGAACGGTGACCCGAGTAGAACTGCGAGAGAGGAGAGAAGGATGGGCGAGGAAGAGGAGGAGAGGGTGGTTAGCCTATTTTTTTTTTTCCCCCCACGTGTTAATGGGTGCACGATACTTCATCACCTTCTTGCCAATCTAATGGCCACATTGCTCACAGTCATCTATAATTCATAGCTGAACCACAACGCAAATGTCCCGTCTCTGCCGAGATGATTGTCTGACTCTTAACTTTAGAATTAATTCCAACGCGTCACCTAACGGCGTCAGCGCTAATGACAGCCCGTCCGTAGAGAGGAGAGGTGAGAAGAAGACAAAGTGGCCGCAAAAAACATCCATCTGTGAGGCGCTGCAGAGTCTTTTTGGTCGCCATGGGAATCTTTCGAGTGAGCGACAACCCCGGTCAGGGTCAGGAAATGCGGGTAAGAAAGCAACAGAGCTGTCGGTGGGGCGCGAACACCTACAACGAAGTTCCACCCCGGAGCTCATTAATGCCAGACGGGGGCTCCGTCGCACACACGCACTTTATTCCCCCGCACTTCTCTGTGAAATCGGATTGAGCTGTGAGGGGGGGAAACACGCCGCGCCGACGTCTCTTGAACCTTACAAACTCTGCTTCTTTTCGGCAGTTTGAAGGTAGCTGACAAACGAAAGGCTCTACATGAGGAGTAGGGAACGGAGGAGAGAGAGAGAGAGAGGAGGGAGAGCGATGATCAAAGCGGGCTGCGCCTCTCACCTTCATATCTAAAAAGGTGTGTGTGTGCGTTTCAGCAGAGTCAGAAGACAGCTTTTGATGACGATACGGAGGCGGGTTAAAAAAAGGAATGCAGGTACGGGATGGAAGTAGGGAATGAAATTAGAGAGTCGGGGACAAGGCGTGGAGGTAGAGTGATACTGTGTGTGTGTGTGTGTCGGGGGGTGTTTAATGATTTTTTTCCAGCGCGACCGACTGAATTTTTTTCTTTTTTTTTGTCTCAAACACAGCTGAATACTCAATCAATGTCTGCCTCCCCGGGTGTTAGAGGTGAGCCATTATCTCCTTCATGTGTTATGTAGCCAACGGAGACAGGGGCAGGGCTGTGCTTGCGTGTTGTGAAAAGGGAAGGGGGGGTGATGACTCAACTCATTATAGCACCACTTGCCATCTGTGGGCCCATATATACTGGGAAGTGAGAGGGTGTAAGAAAGAAAAAAAAAAAAAAACAGCGAGGCAGTGTGGGAGCGGACTAGGCAGAAATTACATAACGTCCAAAGCCGATGAGTTTGTTAGATGCAGGATGCTGAACTTGCCGGTATTTAAAAAAGGCTATAAATGGCTCTGCGACATCTTTCATGTAGACCGATCGGGTTCAATAAAAGGTATAATTACTGCTTATTCATTTTGTATACGGCTCTGTACGTTCCTTTCAAGCAGGATTTTCCCCTCCTCTCTGCCTCCCTTCTTTGGACTCGACAACAGTGACTCAGCGTTCAAGCGGCGGCTTACACTGCGAGAGAACACTCTGTATCATATGCCTGTTTGTTCGATTTTAATTGTGAGCCTCCTCTTTTCTTCCGTGGGATTAAAAAACGACCTATGTATCGGGTTCAAACACGCAGACCTGTGCATCATACCTCCTGAAAGAGCTGCGACATCTCACACACCAGACAGGAGTTTGATTGCATCTCGCACTTGTGTCTGTCGGAGAGAAAGAAGTCTCGCAGCAGCGGCGTGTGTGTGAGGGCCTGGACGATGCAGTTCATGAAACACGTGTTGCCCAGGTTTATTAACCCTCGTAAACCTGCGGGGACGAGAAGAGGAGACAAAGAAGGAGTGTGAGGACAGCGCTGGAAAAGAGGATTAAACGCTGTTGTGATTCACAGAGCTGGCAGTGGAGGGAGTTCGAATCGCCACCGAGGGAATGATCTCCGTTTTATGTAATGACTTGACTTTTAGCTGAGGTGGACAGACAAAATCAGAGAGCGTAGTCAGAACTTCATAACTCGTTTAAGTTAGACATCACATAAAAATTACAAACAAAACAGACAATTGTGAGAATCTGCCCCTTTTCTGTGTCTTATGTAATAGTAGACTTTGGGTTTTGCTCATTGCTCAGACAAAAAAACAACCCCCTGGGCTTTAGGATATCACATCTTATAAGCCAAACTTTTAAATCAAAAAAAATAATTGGCATCTTAGCTGATAACCTCAACAGAGTGCTGCAGGAATTAGTCCTGAGACCTGGAGGCGAGTTGGCATTTTGTTTGCAGTTCATGCTCCCACATGTGAAGTATTTGGCTGTTTTTAAATGGGTTTTTCGCCCTGAAATAACACAAGCTTAAGAGACTTTCACGTGAAATATGTCAGCAAATAGAGCGACCGGTAGCGCTGTACATCTTGAACGACAGTGTCTTGACAACTGCCACTGTGTGCTTTTTAACCATCTGTTCATTTTAGGTTTTATTTTTATTTTTTCACCACCGATGTCCCTGGTGTCACAGCTTCAGCTATCAGCCGCAGAGCGAGGAGGATGTGGGCGCATGACATGACAAAAATACGGTGACCGTCATCACCTCTTCCAAGAAGAAGAAAAGAGAAATGGTGACGTCACCAGAAACTCAGAGCGTCCAGGAACATCTAAGTATCATCAAAGTGTTTGCCACAAAGCTTATTTTCATAATTATCCAAAGTCCAGTGGAAAAATCCCATTGGCTTTTTGTCAAGGGAACCATGGCGATGCTAATTTCCGGGTTAGCCTAAAAAAAAGTAAAAATAAAAAAAATACACCATGCCTTCTGTGATCTAAATTTAGTAGCTGCAGCCATGTATGGAACCACACATGAACATAAAAGCCATTGGCAATGGATTTAGTTTTTGTGTCTGTCTGTGTGTGTGTGTGTGTGTGTGTGTGTGTCTGGAAAGTTAACAATATGGTGTTGGGTCTGGTCTGCCATCAAAACCACGTGTATACTGGAACAGACCCCGAAGCTGTGAATGGATTCATTTAGAGTGAGAAAGTGAGGCTACAGTCCTCCAGTAGAACAGGTGAGACACAGCGAGGTCCTGAGTCTGATCCAATTGAACAAGGTTTGGTTCTGGAAGAGAGCGCTCAGCGAGGGGCGCCGAGACTTCAGACTGGTCCACACAAACAGACGCAGAGCCTACCGGCCAATCGGGGCTCCCGACCAGGGGATTGGCAGAGGGAGAGATTGAAAATCACCAAAGCGCATGTACAAAATCAGAGAAACAACACAGCAGACCGCTGAGAGAACAGAACACTGGGAAAACAACTTGTGGAGAGACAAATTGAGGCCCGCTGTGGCGCGCACCCATCACAGAGGGAACACTGTGTTCTGCCTCTCGTCTGCGGGTGCTGCCTCGGTGCGGTTGACCTGCGAGTATCACACTTAAATGCGTGTGATCCCGAGCACACTTGCACTATTGGCACATGCAGAGACACACGGCGTCTCCACAGAGGACACACACACTCTCGGTCTCAGCACGAAAAGTTGTGCAGACTGAGCGGCACAGTCTATTGCCCACCTATGGTACAGTTCGTAGTGATTTTCCTCCGCTTTGGATTGTGTCGTAATAACTCTAGCTCCCTCTTGGTCGGCTCCCACGTCGTGTATTTCTCCCCAATGCCTGCGGATACAAAAGAAACACAAAGTGTGACGGCGGCCTCGGTTTTTTGTTGTTTTTTTTTTGCCGAAAAAGCTGCATTAAGTTCTCTGGAACAAAAAACAAAGTGGCGTACCTTGCAATTTCCAGGCTTTCCTCTGTTCCTCTTTGGCAATCTGCTCCATGTCTTTGTCGTATATGTAGTCTTGACACACAAAACAATATATTCCGCCGTATAATAAGTCTATCGCTGGAGGGAGGGAGGGAGGGAGAGAGAGAGAGAGAGAGAGATTGAACCATAATTACAAATAGATTTTTCCAACACACAGTGAGCTTTATTTTACTGTCCAGCCTCGCCGGCACAGTCGGCCCCAAGACAATTGCTTTCTCCGCGCCGCCCGGCATTTTCCACTCACTGCGGTACGTTTCCATCTCATCGGCCGCACCGAACAATTACAAGAAGATGTGAGCGGAGTGGTGATGGAATAGGTGTATTCGTCTCCCACCCCCCACCCCCCCACACGGGCTTTCAACTGACACACCGTCCTCTTCCATCCTAAAACTCCGGCGCAACAATACCTCCGCTCTGTTGCCGTGACAACCTATTTATAGCTTCGCCGGACATTCTTCTGTTTTCGGCGCTACCCACGCCGAGAAAGTGAGTTAATACATCACGTAGAAAGAAAAAAAAAAGCCTGAGCGGTGTATGTTATGTTGTCGTCACAGTGACACTATTTGCGTGTGTGTTCGATTAAATCACGCATTTGGTAAGCCGTGTGTGGATGGGATGCTCCTGTCCTACAACAGCAACCCCGTTAGGAGAGGAAAATGAGAGCAGCACTGTGGGCCGGGATAGGAAGAAGACACACCAGACTAAAAAGTAATTCACAAGGTACGGGCAGGGATTCATAATTTTCATTCTTGAGCGAAGGACGAGAGCAAAGAATGAGAGGCTGGGGACCTGAAAGCAAACGCGTGGTAGAAGGCTTGAAAGGCATCCAGAGAGGGGAGGCAGCAAGAAAGAGAAGGGAAATAAAAGAACAGGAAGAGGACACAAAAGGAGTCCTGAGGAGCGAGGTTGTTGGGGAAAAGGAGATGAAAAAGACGTAAAAAGGAGTCCTGAGAAGGGAGCGTGCCATCTAGGAGACAGGGGAGTTGGGATTAATTTGATTAGAGGTGGAGGAGAACAGAGCGCCCGTGTCAGAGAGGCTCCTGTGGAAAGCTCAAAGCTAATTAACGCTGTAGCCATGCACTTGGGGTATACGTATGTGTGCGAACGTGTGTGTGCGCAACCAAACTGTTGAAATGCATTAAATCAATTAAAGCCGTTCAGACGACTACCTAGCCACCCGACAGTCTCCCCCCGCTTCCATATTTAGTCGTCCATGTCGGGGTAATATCAAAATCTTGCTCATTAGTGTCTTTATGTTATTTAGCATAATTAGCATGTAAGGCTGGAGCTAGGCTTTCTGGTAGCTGTGGATTAGCAATGTTGACCCTTCCCTTGCTGCTGTATGAAGAGGGGGGTGTTCTAACTTAAAACCGTGACATTTGACTGGATAAGGCGTTCCCACCAGAATGGTAATGTGCTGCTCAGAGAGGAGTGGAGGAAGCCGCCCGAAGTAATGCTGTAATCCCTCACTGGTAATAGCCGATGCTGCGGTGGGCCGCTGACGTGATGGGACCGAGGCCTCGGGGCGTACACGGCGAGACAATGCACTTGCGGGTGAGTTGCGTGGCTTACCTAGATTGTGTCTCTTGTTTTTCGCGTGCTCGTGGATGTGTTTCTTCGTGAAGCAGCCGAAAAAGACGCAGTAGAGACAAGAGTGGAGCCGGTTCAGGTGGGCGCCACACATGTGACAGATACACGACTTGGCCTGGAGAGGAAACACACAGGGGGAGGAAAGCGGGGTGGGGGGGAGGACAACGGGGAAGAAAGAAGAGGAGAGTCAGTGCGGTGAGAGAATCCTCTGCAGCAGGACATATCCCCGAGCTGTAATGTAGAGTGGCGTAGGCAGACAGAGTGGAACTCCCTGCCAGATGAATTAGATTGCCATCTAGCAGTCAGTCGCACAAACACTCCGGAGGACCAACGCTTGAATAGACCTGATATGAAGACAGGCTTAAGATTTCCTGGGCCTGCTGACAAATCCAATGCAGTTGAATAGCAAAATATTTCCACACTGAATCTTGCATTCTAACCCATGCAGGGCATGATGGGATTTAATGCTTGGCAGGCACACTGGAGAAGGCAAGGGGAATCTGTCTGAGAGCATCTGCCCGACATCTTTGGCTAAAAATGGGCCCTACAGGGAGATTCACAGGCACACAGGTAGCTACACCGTTCACATGTTAACACTTGACAACAGCCATGAGAAAGAGGAGAACATCATCAGCTAAGAAGGAACATTTATTAAGATAAAGGGAGAGTAAAAATTAGCTGAACAAAACGTGTCTGACAAGTGTGGCCATCAGTGATTCCCCACACAGACTTTACCCGGGCGCCACCCGGGTATAAGTGGTGACCCATTTCAGCATTTTTTCATTTTTGTATTTCTTTTATCTTCAGGGAGACTGTCCCTAGTTGCGATCAGTTAACTAATGGACAATCTGCTTTTGTTCTACCGCTCTCGTCTACTGACATTCGTTAAATAGTGAAGTTAGCGAGCCTTGAAGTTACCCCTGTAGGACCGTGACGGACGGACGGTTTGTGGAATCACCTGCCAGGTATTTTTTGAAAGCGCCTGCCCTTCGCCAAATTCCTTTCTAATGGGGACTTTCCAGATGTTTCTGTAAACAAACCATCTGGTTCGTCGGACTAACTGAAGCTCGAGGCTCGATTGTGGTCGAACTGGCTGAGGTGAGGCTATCCAAACTCTTTTTTTGGACACCCATTAACAGGCAGCTTTACCTGCAGCATCAGAAATGCTTCCGATACTGCTTATAGTATCAACGAATATACTGGTCTACGTATGCATTGTTTTTACTACACATGTAGCCAATATCTATAAATGGCAAGCAACCTGTTTAACTTAAGCACATCCATAACATAATATCTATACAGGATTGAAAGTATACAACTGTTAATATCAGGAAGGAGAAAAAAAAATGGTATAAGTACATCTATAGATGAATATCCTGACCATCTACAGCATGCAGATTGTATACTAAAGTGCCACTTTAAAAGCAATACATACATGAGCTAATGTAAAGTATTTCAGTGTGGGATGCTCTCAATGCTTTCCCGGAACGGTTACGTTGCTAATGTAAGTGAAAGCACAGCAGAAAAAAAAGTAGTCTGCAAGCCAGCTTTGGAGAAATTGAATAAGAGAGGAAAGACAGAGCGATCTAATCAAAGGCTTTCAGGGCGCAGACCTGCCGCAGTGAGTCGCCCACTCACTGAGAGAAGACAGAGGGGAAGGAGGTGTGAAGCTGAGGTGAAGAGAAACTAACGGAGAAAGAAACTATCGGCTGGAGAGATTCACCAGTTTTCAGTTTCTGGTACGCTGTGAGAACTAGCTCTGAAGACACTCCTACACACACAGCTTAAGCTACTGGACATGATCTCAACAGCCCCGCAGTGTATTGTCTGCCCGACGCTGTCCTTTGACTGGAGATACAATAGTATAACCTGACACCATCTGAGCAACAGTAGAGTGTATTGCTGTGGAACAATAAAATAGGTTGTGCCAGTCGGTTTCAGTTCTTTCTGTCGAGATGACTCACGATACAGAACAATGCGAGACTACACAACTAATAAACTAATAATAACTACAAAAAAAGCAATGATCGCTAAACTCACGGGCTGACTCAAAACCTCAACATCCATGGCCACAACATTTTAGGTTCATCTTATAGTGAACAAGTAGCACAATTGCTGCTAACAAAGGATTTGGGGAATATATTCTATTGTGGTTGGGAGTGGGTATACAGTATAATGAGGCCAATATTCAGATATTGGTCTTAACTAAGCATAAATGCTTTCTGTTCCGATGAACTGCATGTATCTAAATGCATCGCCAAATAATATTCTATTTCCATCCATCACTCTCTTTCTCTAGTCAAGTTCAAGGTAGAAAAGAATAAATAAGCTTCAAATCCTTAATCTACATCATAGTCATATTAACAATAGCACAAACACTTCTGCTCTGAATCTTGATGTCACAACATCTTGCAACAACAAAAGTTACGGAAACAATTCTTGCCATTTTTATCCACTTATCTATTTCTACTCTTTGAAACCTTTTTCATATTATTTCTAATCGCATATAGTGAAGCATGTTGTAAACTTGGGTTGGACAATTAATCCCATTTTATTGTCAATTACGACTTTGGCTTCCAGCGATTACGGAAAGCAGATAACAAAGATAAACGCTTATTGCACTTTATTTTGTTTCGCGATGATGCTTTCTATTTGTCGACCGTTATGAATCGGACTCACCTTTCGTTTACAGCTGTGCACATTCCCCTCCATAAAGCCTGAACTCCCTTCCGCCAGGCTGTGGCATGTTTAGTTAAGGTTACTGCGGGCGAGTCAGCTGTTGTTCGTGAAAACCTGTTCAAGCCAGCCACTGCTTGAATGGTGCTGCACATCTAATCGTGCTGTTATGGTACTGGTGCTTGGAGCAGCCACGAAGGAAGAGAGGGTGGCATTTCAGTGATCCCCTTTTCACATGTATGTTACATCAACATTTATCAAATTAGAATTTAGATTATTTATTTATTATTACTGTTTTAAGACATTTACTTGCCATTTGTTTTCAAGCTGAATTGTATTTAAAGTTCAAGGAAATCCACTTTCAAAAAGGTTTTTTTTTTTTTTTTAAATCTAATAAAAGTTTCCAAAGACAACTAGAGCTACATAAAAGTGATCTCAAGAATGACCAAAATATTTTAATTATGCCTTGATAAGGCGTCTTAATAAACTGTTGAGTAACTATATGTATTTCCATAGTTAAAAAACAAACTCATCTTATTTCCCCTGTGGGAAAAGATCAACAGATTTTTAACTGTAAAAAAAAAATGGAAACGTTGCAATAGAAAAGCTCTGAGTCTCCCTGGGTAGCTCATCTGTGGGAGTGGGCGGAAATGGTTGGAAATTCTGCACGAGCAGGTGGGTGCAAGATTGAAATAACAGTCCCTCGCAGACCTCTATTTGTATGAACGAGATGAAGAAATGTAATATTCATTTGCTTGTGTCGCGGTATGCTGGGGATATGGGCCTATGGGTGTTAATACAAAGCGCCAGACACATGCTACTGTGCACCGCCGCGGAGATAGACCGCAAAACTCACAGTCAGGTCTGTGTTTTGGCTGAGCATTAGTAGGCGTGGGCTGGATTTTGATGACATTGCAGTGGAGGGGATATTCAGGGTCGCAGACCCTAAGCTCTGTTTTTATTCATATTGGTGTGTTAGCCGGCCAGCTCTGAATGGGTGTGTGAGAGAGAGAAGGGGCAGGGGTTGCTTCTCCCGGAGGAATGCGTGGCGAGTAAAGCCAAGATCAGGACAGACGTCTACAGCAGACTCTTTAAGGCAGAGCTTGTGTCATTGACATGCTAAAAGAAGAGAAGGCCCAGCGGAAATAAAAAGGGATAAAGTGTGAGGCAGGAGTTGTGTTTTTACAGAGCCTAGATAAAACCCTTCGTGCCCTGCATGAAGAGGAAACAAATGAGTTCAACTGAATTATTGAATATATCTTTTAGTTGCCTATTCAAGCCTCGTCCTACCGGAGCAGTGATGTTGTTTGTCCCCACTCCTCCTCCTCCCTCCTCCTTTGCACCAGGACTCCAAGTCAAAAACAAGAAACCCTGCCAATGCCACGCCTTGCCCTCCTCCTCACCCTCCCCTTGCCTCAACGCCCCTTTAGTGGGGCAGAAAATCTATCCGTGCTCCAACCCTCCCCTTGGCTTCTCCGTGCTCTCCCCCCATTCACCGGGGTTCACAGGCTGTCTATTCCTCAGTGTCAGCAGTTCGGCATCTCTCTGCTCCCAGGGCTTTTAATGTTCTATTAGATCAGCTATTGATCAGCCGCAGGCTCAGATGACTGGAACAAGTGTCGGACAGGTAGCAAAGCTCGCATTCATGCTGCGCTCGGCTGCACCTCCCATATGGGATGCGCTCTTTGAGGCTAGTTAGGCTCGGGCTCCGTGTCCAGGAGAATGGCCAACCCATAGAAAGCTGTTGATTGATGGGAGAGCAGATGCATAAAGGCATTAGCCGGATGAATAGTTCTCCAATGCATCTTTAACGTGAAGGTAGCATTACATGCTCTGTGGGTCCACGAAGTCTGCGGGCGGATACACTGCCGCAGAAATAAATACAATAAACAATATCATTGTCACTTTAACCATTTCATGCCACTGATAAAGTAGTTATAAAATAGCATAATAATGCAAGTACACCCTTTCAAAGGGCAATGAACTTTTAATTCTTAATATTCCGTCACTGGAATTGGAATGTAACCAAATATTAAAATATCCTCAAAAAATAAAATGTTAATAAAATTAGAATTACACTTGATACCAGCTCCGGAACACTACTTTTTTTTTATATATACCAATTTTATAAAATAGGCTTTAACAAGCCACAAAGCCAATGACCAGCACTATTAGATCTTGGCACAACAACCAAGCTGCATGCTCACTGGCTCACGCTGACAAGATTTCGTTCTTAGTTCTTAAAATGTGGTATCAAATGACGAGAAACCTTTTGATACTCGACAGTCTCGAGGCCATTCGGTGGGTGCCATAAAAGTATTGAAGTTCGATACCCAGCCCTACTCAAAGTCCAACACTCCAGATGCAGCTGCATACATAAATCTACTTCAAGTAACATCCATGTTGCCCCGTCTCCTCCTGCATTACCCCTCCCTCAGCATTTGGGTTAATGCATTCATATATTCAAAATGAGCCAGTAATGTGATGAGCTGTAACTGTGGAGGAGAGAGACCGACGACGACGATTATGATGTGGACAAAGGTCTGGCTCGACTGAGCACGCCTCTGCTGCTGCAAAGAACAGACCGGGGCGGGGAAGGGGGAGAGCGAGTCAATACGGAGCAGAGAGCAGTGACTCACCATGCTGCCTCACAATCGTAAGCTCATAAGCCTGCGCATGCTTCTATACGCACACATGCTCACACGCCAACAAAATTAATGATGGTTGACATGCATGCTGCACACTGGATACCATACTTGCATAAAAAGAAACGCTTTTCCACAAGCATAGAAACACACGTGGACGTTGTCAGACATTTGCGTCGAGGACTCGGACACACTCGTACCCTTCTCTTTCTGATTCTGTATCTAATATGAACAAGCCGAGGGAGGCCGGGGAAGAAGACTGATGGTGATGCTCCAGAGCCGTGCTGCCGCCTGACCCCGTGGGGCTGCAGCCTGTCAGTGCCTTGGCAGGATGATGTTGTTACCCCCTCCTCCCCCCCACCCTCCCTCCCTCGCTCCACACAATCTCCACATGACAATGCCCAGCCTGCGAAATGCAGTTTCAGTGAGCAGCCCTGGAGAGACGGTCGCAATATGATTCCCACTCTTCTTTTTTTTTCCCACTTCCGTTCTGAGTCGGCTCATTGTAACCTCTGTTGACAGTGACATGCAGCGTGGCGTGCGCGCGCGAGAACGTATTCCCACCTCATCCGAATGATTCCGAGTTGAGGGATTGTCGGAGTGTGTAGTTTGGCCTCATACTGTCACATGCTGCTATAAGGACATTATAGCTAAACCCAAAGCCACTGGAGACTAGCTTCCTGCCATCCCCGGGAAACGAAATAAAAACGGGATAAAAATGTGGATGGAGTGGAACTAAACTGAGATTCTCACGGTGGAGTAGCTCCGATGCAAGGATCCAAAATGTAGTTCAGTGCTTCTCGTAGGAGTTTGTGGAGGTTGCGAAAGTTGGTTTGATAAAGGGGGGTTTTCAGCACATGAGATACATGTGTGAATCTGTTCAGGATGACTCGATATCGAGTAAAAATTATGTTATGCTAATAGAATGGTGTGAAAGAATCATTTGGAGCGGTCACCCATGTGCATATATACACCGATCGGCCACAACATTAAAACTCCTGACAAGTGACGTGAGTAACATTGATAATTTCGTAACAATGTGATGTAATGCTGGGAAACCTTGGGTCCTGGACTCCATCTGGATGGCACTTGATGACATCCACCCAAACACCGATGTGGACGAAGCACTCCCCCTCATGGCAACGGTACTCCCCAATGGCAGTGGCCGCCCCCAGCAGGACAATGCACCCGGCCACACCACAAAAACTGCTCAGGAACAGCTTGAGGAACACAACAAAGAGCCCAAGGTGTTGACCCGGCCTCCAAATTCCCTAGGTCCAAATCCTGACCCACACCCCCAACCCCTAAGACCCAAAGGACCTACTACAAACGTCCCGAGCCAGACACCACAGGACACCCTCAGAGGTCTTATGGCAATGCCTCAATGGGGCAGAGCTGTTTTGGCTGCAAAAAGGGGAACCTGCACAATATTAAGCAGGTGGTTTTGATGTTGTGGCCGATCTGTGTGCATGATTAGATCAGGACAAGTGGAATACACACCGAGCACGCAAGCTTGGAAAAATTCCAGATAAAGGAGTCATACCCGCAGACAAACCCCCACGCAAGACGGCACCAATCCAACATTTGCCCAGTTCATAGCATGTAGACTGACCAAGGCTGGGAGAAAAATCCACAAGCAAAAACATTGACAAACATGCACGGCAACGAGGCAAGAGCGCGCAGAAGGCAGCGTGTTTGTGTTTGTCTGCACAGATGGTTAACAGTCTCGCTCCAGCTTAACAAAGGGCCTGGTGATCATTTGTCAAACCTTGCAGCTACCAGATGCCCACAACCACCCTGCTCCACCGAAAGAAAAACACACACACACTGAAGAGGGAGCGTTGACGTGACTTACGCCCATAGCACAGCGCTTCTGAATGGTCCCATTGGACTCTCATCAGATCAGAGGTTGGTTTATCCCCACAGCACTAATCAGAATGCACAGAGCCTTAAGCATTACCTCCAGCAAAATCTCTGAGCACTGCCTTTATAATAGAGGCACAGTGGGGCTATTAGTGCACCGCAGAGTCTTTAAAAAGGTAGTATATATAGAGCAGACCTAAGTAATAAATTACCTTGGAAAGGTCTAAACCCACAATCTTTACTTTTTCCTTTACAAGGACAGAAAACCATTGCCACACAAAACGCCTCGTTCCAAGAAAAGCTGTCACTTGGGCCCAAGCTTTTAACAATAGGGAATAATTGAGTGTCCGCACTCGAAGAGATTGATTGCTTCTTGGTTTTGGGCTTGGCCGGCCCCTGGAGAGTGATTGACAGCTCATTAGCCAGATGGTGGTACTAAGGGAGGGGCTGGACAGCAGCCTCATTGGCTGGCTCAGGCCATGACCAGCATGCTTTGTAGCAGTGATGTCTTTCCAGAAGCTGTTGGACAGTCGAATGAGACGAGAGCAGGATGCAGCTTAGAGAGATGAGCTTAATCAAAACGCAAAGTCACGCTCGTCCTCAGTCACAGTCACACACACACACACATTTTCGAATAGAACCCTTACCGAGCCTTATAAGCTTACATGGTCGCTGCACATGCGATGCATTTTTCATGAGTCTTCTCTCCATTGCTGCTCTGAGGGCAAAACTTAAAAACTGTCAATTACCAGCCTCGAGCAGCAGCCCATCCACCTACTTTACAACCAGTTTCACTCATGTGCCTTCCAGTTGTACAACAAAATCAGTAGACGATGAAGGTTCTCAGTCATCCAGGTCATGGTAATTCTAAGTGCTAGTGGTGTGTAGCACTTAGAGCAACAAAACAAAAGGGCAAAAATCATCTACTGGCTCTAAGCTGCATCCTGCATCCTTGTTGTTTTCTTTTCTGGTTTGTCATGTTTGACATCACAAATGCACCAAAAAACAGGATAAATCAACAAATCAGTTAGATCATCATGCTATCAACTGCATTCTGAATTGTCTGACACATTGTTTTTACTAGAGCTGATGATGAAGGCAGCTGAGGAGACACCTTGCTCTCTTGTTGAGAGGTGCTCATGGATGCAAGCAACAATGCCGCGTTGGTTACTTTTTTATATCTTTTATTTCGGCCTCTCTTTCAAAATCAATGCCAACGGAACAATGTTTGAGAGCTGCTTGAACGGAGGAACACAGAAAAGTATGTCAACGCGTTTCACTGCGTGTCGTAGCATTGCATGTCACGTTTTCATTGCAGTCAATTGAAGCTGGAGCCAATAGGTAGAGCTGGGTATCGTAAAAAAAAAAACACTGATACCGGTACCTATACATTGACTCTGATACTAGATACTTTTCTCAATACCAATTTTATGAAACAAAAGATTACATTACACGTACACGTGGTGGGCAACGTCTCCGGGCGTACCCAAGTGTTTTTCCTGCATGCTACGAGACGGCCAACCAACTCCAACTACAACAAGCATGCTGCATGCTTATTGGCTCACTGACGCTGGTGAGATATTAACTCCTTAGGTATTTGGTTTCGAATGACAAGACATTTTTTGACGCTAATTAATGCAAATTGTACCCTTTCCCATTGAAGAGAAAAGCCAGATTTTAGTTAGTTTGTTGTTCACCATGAGCGCTGCTAAAAGATTACAAGAGACTGAGTTCTTAGTCAAACGCAAAAAAAAAAAAACTCTGATCTGAAATAAAAAGCCGAGATGAAAGCGCTGAGGGCAGAGCACATCCAGCGCACTCAGTATATTGCGGGAGACTTCACACCCATTATATTGCCTTCAAACTGTTAAATAACATGCCAAATATCTACCAGCGGCAGGATTCTTTGAGGTTGAAAATGCTGTGGAGTTAAAAGCACGCGAAAGGAACACCACAAGGTGACACAAAATTACTCTGAGAGGAGGTTACAGGCCTTGTGCCATTTGTTTAGTCTGAGTCACTGGGCCACAGCCACAGTGACTGGCAGACGGAAAGCCACATTAGACAAGACCTGGGAGTGACAGAGAACACGGACAAGGAAGAAATGGGGCTGGAAGGGGGCCAGAAACCAACGTCTGACATCACCAGACCCACTGAGTCGAGTCTATGAGGCAGTGGGCTGAGGGAGAAGGAAACAATGGAAAGAGGAGGAAATGGCAGGATTAGAGGCTTGGCTAGGAATTCCACGCGATCAGTGTGAATAGAAAATTATGTTTGAGCACGGCAGTTTAACGGTGCAGTGAATAATTTGTGTAATTTTTAAATTGTGACAACCGCCCCCTATTATGATAATCAAAAGATTACACAATGCAAGCATTTATTTGCACACATTTAATGGGATAATCAAGATGCGATGAGAGTCGTAGGCTGAGAGAGGTTTGCAAATAGAAAAGAAAAAGCGAAAGCGAGAAAAAAGGGGGAAGAAAAAGCGTGGGAGGGAGCGCAGAAGAGGAACAAGCGAGAGGCTGGAGGAACGGATCCTGATGCTACAAACGTATGCTGATGAGTCAGGGAGCGGGCCTGTGATGTTGATGGGAGGCTGATCTGACAAAGAGATCTGCTCCCAGCACAGGAATGAGCCGCTCTCTGGGATTGGCTGAGCCTCGGTGCGTTCTGTGTGTGTGTGTGTGTGTTTGTGAGTGAGGTGAAAGAATGGAGGGGGGGGAGGAGAAGAGTGACAGAAGGAAGTAAATGTGTCATCATTGAAAATAGATCCATTCTTCTACCTCTGAGATTCCCAGCAACATCTAGCAAACGCTTTCTCTCTCATCTTCCCCTCATCACAAGCAGAGATGGGGCTTTGCACTTGTGGGAAAGAGGGTGGAGGGGTGGAGGGGGGGGATGGGGGTGTTATGGTTCCTCTGATCATATATGATTCATCACAACTACGAGATGGAAAAAAAAAAAAAGTTGAGTTCAATCAGCTCTTTAATCACGACCCTTAGCCCCCATAATCAAAGCGACAGCAAATTCTTCAAAGCGGCTATGGCTGTAAAAATCTGCCCGCCCTGCTTTCATCACGTTCAATTTCAAGATAATAGCTCCGGTTTGCGTGGCAAATCTTCTACATTGTCGCAGTGTTTTAGTCGACGCCAACAGTAAATACAGTCCGCCCTGCAAACATGACCTTCATGAATATTCACACCACTCCTCCTCCACCACCACCACAGCCATTCACAAACTATAAATGATGAATATGACTGGAGTCGGGCCTAAAGAGAAGAAGAGTGAATTTGAATTGTTAAAAGCCAGAGCGTGCAGGGTTTCTATCGCCGGAGCTGCGCTGACATCCTTCTGCGAGAGTCAGCCCGAATGGCACTTGACAATCTGGCGGAACATGAATCTCAATTAGCAAAGAAAGCCCAAGAAATCTGTTCACACATGGGCGCGCTAATGCTCACGTACCGTACTCGAGCAATCGCTTACTGAACAAACACGGTAACGACAGATTAAGAGACGGGTCAAAGTAAAGACCCGGGCGGTAAAATGTGGAAGTACATCAGAAAAATACTTCCTCCTCTGCAATCTGAAATTGAACTGATTTTTGTTACGTGTCACAAACTGACGCCGGGTGTGGTCTCACTGGCGTAATCGTGCAGGACATGCGGCACACCCAGACGCCCGAGTATAACGACGCTCAGATGCACAAAAGGAAATCTTGATTTAATGTCTATTAACATCAAAGAGAAAATACATACTTAATTCTTGCCATCTCCCTTAGTGGGACATCTTTAATACGCTGCCCAATTTGCATTTAATTGTTTTTCTCTCTGGAGCATATCAAATTACTCAGGTATAGTGCGCTTTTGAGGACAATTAAGTCGTGTTTACGCAAAAGGACATCAGACACAAAGCCTAAAACAATATCAGAAATGTCACCAAGTTAAATCCGGTATTTGTAGGCGACACTTCTGTGTTCGTATAAATCTACATGCTCATCCCGAGCTAACGGTGCATTTCATCTAGAGCCGGGCAAGCCAGAAGAATTATTATCCTCATGTTTCCTACTAAATGGCAGCAGCTACCGAGCCACTCTGGGCCGTGATGTCATCTCTGCAAACTCCTCTCTGTGTCAGTCATTCTGCCAGTTGTTACCCATGTGGGCTCAGATTGTGCATGCAGAGCAGGTGACAGATTTTCCACCAGTGTTCCTGCACATTGCCTGGGTATTGATTTTAGCCTGAGGTAGTGAGGCTGACGGCTTGCGGGGAAGGCTGCTGAGGACAGACTACAGAAACGGGGGAAAAAAAGAAATGACGGGAAAAACGGGAATTCAGGATTACAGCCACTAGCTATTAAAAAACAAGTTGTAAAAACGTGTTTAGAGAAAACAGGTCTCGTCTCTGACTGACCATGTACGGTGATGAGCTTGGGTTTTATCAACAATGCCAACATTCAGATAACCACTCAATGCCGCTGTCACCTATCCAACTAAACATTTCAGCAAGGCAAGGACAGACGCAGGACATGATGTTAAAGGCACCTCGTCTCCTCGCTCGTATTTCGGCGCTGAACAAAAACCAACACTGCCGCACCTCAGGAGAATGCACTGCCTGTGTGCTGCTGGAGCAGCACTACACCTGCTCTGCATGTCAGATTAGTTAGAGCCTCGTGAAGGGGGTGTGAGACGCAACACAAAGCCACTGTTGCCTCCTTTCTCTGTGTTATCAGTCAGCGGTACAATCAGTGTCCGGGAGCAGATGGGCAGAGCAGAAGCAATGGGCACACACCTCAACAGATGTTAGACAGATGTTAAACAAACAAAATTATATGCAAAGCTAGAAGGATGGGTCTCATGAGGAAAACTGACTCAACAAATGTATTCGTTAGTGCAACAGCACGACTGCTTTCTAGGCTTCAGTGCACAGAAAATTGAAAAAATAAATATATAGCTGCGTTTCTCATATAAATTAATAAAATCCGACGACAGCCCTTCTCATTACGCTCGCATTGCAGGAAAAAAAATATCTGTAAAAGCAATTAGATATCTATGATTTGACACAGCAATTTCTGACAGAAACAACAGCCAGGCCTAGATAGGTGAGATTACTTTAAGATTTCATGGCCATCAGTGCTTTGCGACGCAGCGCTATGGTGCTCATTTGTGAGAACCGCACTGAAAGATGTCATGAACGGTCGAATGACAGGGCACCATGACACAATGCAATCAAGTCTGAAACCGCCGACGGCGCGACAGCATCCCTCAATAAGACATCGTCTTTGAATGCCATGTAACCTTGACATCTTTGGCAGCTGGCGGGCTCCGAACCTGAAGGACTTGTATTCATGCAGCGTGTCGCCAAGTAGCACGGTCGCAAAAAACAGGGACGGGAAATTAAATGCTGCTGCTGTGCCGTTTCCCTCAACATGGCAGAGGCGTAAAGAGTTAAATCTCGGTTGGTTGGTGTTGATGCATTGGTTGTGGAAGACATCATCTTGGCAAAGAAGGCAGCGGTGTGCGTGTGTGGTTGGCAGGGATGGTCACAAAAATAGCTCTCCCAGAAGTAAACAACGGGGCCAAATATGAGCAAAACACTGGGAAACATTAGGAAGGTGACCAGTTTCATTCCCATGGCAGGCTGACTGAGCTCCTGCTGATTGCACTCTTGTCAGGCAGAGTGCGAGAAAGAAACTACACAGTCAAAATTAACATTCATTAAAATGCGGGTAAAAATTGTTGCAGCGTCATCCACGACAGAGCCCTTCACGACTGTATCATACATTTTGTGACACTCTGTAGCACTTTTTGATGATGACGTACTTCAGGGGTGTAAATAGAGATAATGCGATCGGTGTGCTCAAACCAAAGCGCTGCATACACAAAAGGGTCATTAACCATCCCGCTCAAGCTATTTGCAGTGTAACTGAGCTATGCTTTTGGTTGCTCAGCCCTCCCACACAGTGACTGTACCGGCTATAA
The DNA here is from genome assembly GCA_039737535.1 of Lagodon rhomboides. Taxonomy (NCBI): domain Eukaryota; kingdom Metazoa; phylum Chordata; class Actinopteri; order Spariformes; family Sparidae; genus Lagodon; species Lagodon rhomboides. Next base: position 11,498,128 of record CM077802.1, on the reverse strand, counting down.
CTGTGTACCACAGCAGATACGAGAATAGGGCCGAGCTACTCCACCACGTAGGGTTACATCTTGCAATACTCAGTCCGTTAAATGAAACGAGTCCGTAGGTGAGCAAGAGGAGAGAAAGCAAGCCAGCTCTTATTCGTCTGAACTATCTACAGTATGTCAGTGAAGATGAGGATGAGGGGGAGGGTGGGGGTGATAAGCGTCAACTCACCAGCTCTGTCCATCCTGCATCACTCTGAAGCACCTATTTCATCAAAACGACATAAAAATGTATGACATATATAAGAGAAGCATGGATTTCTAGAGAACAGTCAAGCAACCTAGAAATTTGGATCTAATCCACAGTAAAAAAAAAAAAATAGTAATAATAAAATAATAAAAAGTAAATAAAAAGCTTCTAGGATGCTTTTTCAAAATGAACATAATGGCACAAAATCACACAAAAAGCAAGTTCATGATGAGTGGAACACAGGACGAGAAAAGGTGAGAGAAACTGCAACACAGTTCACAGTCCAGTGATGACATCATTATGTATGGAGCTATTCGGAGCTGTGTAGGCCGAGCAGGTGTGGGATGAGCCCGAGAAACAAATTGGCAATAAAAGTCATCAGCTGACGTCCCAGCATCCAAACTGGTGAGGGGTTGACCAGTGCGGGGAAAGACAAACAAAAAAAACAACAAAAAAACAAAACAAAAAAAAAACACCCCGATCTGGGATGCCCAGGAGAGAACCGCTAAACCTAGTGGACCCAGTGTCTGCGTGTGGAGAGACACAATGGGTCCATTTGGTGTGGTAATGTTAGCCCCATAGCCACAACTCTCCCCGAACCCAACTTTAGCCGTGAAGCTAACTGCTCAGCATCTACCACACGGAACCGCTCAGCACAACGCAGCCCGCAGAGACTCGCGTCTGAAAAGGCTGACTAAACCTCGCTTGAGCAAATAAAGACGCGTTCAATGTTGCACTCGAGGCGGCGAAGGAGCAACCAGTCCCTGCAGTTCACCAGGCTACAGTCCTGCTAGCTAACTTGCGTTACCGGTGATAACCTAGCAGGCTAACCCGAGTGTTAGCAACACTGCTGCTGCAAAGAGTACACTTTCGCCAATACCGTTTTTTTTTCTCTCTTCCACCCGTTCATTGGTTGTGCTTCATGTGGGACATCATTTGCTCTCCGGTTCTGTGTCTGTCCGTGCCACATTACAATCATTTCACTTTTGTTTCTGAAGCTAACGTTGCAGTTCCTGTGTTTTTACCTTGCGTCTCCTCGTCTCAGCAGTACCACTCCAAACAAAGCATTGGTATATGACTCGAAGATTTTGTTTCCAATTATCCACCTTATAACCGTTCACATGGGAGCACCCGGCCGGACTCATGACAGACAAAACATTCAGTTTGGGTTTATAGGTGACAATGAAAAGTCTCCTGGATGATTCACTTGGCTAGCTAGCTAGCTAGCACGAAACTGTCTGTCCAGAAATGGTTTCCGTTTGGAAATGGGACAATCGATGTAGTATCCAAAATGCTCCTCGGGCATCTGACAAACACGCTCTTTGATCAACTTCCTTAAAATCTGTTCATGTAGTCAACTAACGGAAGTATCACTTCACTGGAATCTCTGCTCCCCGTGCTGTTTTGACAGTTGCCTTTTCCTTTAACGTTAGCTCCACTTCCACTCTCACGATTAGTTAGCTTTCTTTCTCTAGTTAGCCTGCTAACACTCAACTACAGCTTCACAATGCCCGCCCAGCGTACACCGTGATTTGCCAACACAAAGACGTTACGTCACCACGTTGGTTTTAGAGCACGCTGGGTGCGCTCGATTTGGAACCCAGCGCGCTCCGTACGGGTTTTAAAATGTGGATTTTTAACCGTGGGAGGCATCGATGACGTTGCCTGAACAAATACACCTCATATTCAGTGTAGTGTAGAATTGACAACAACACAAAATTTACGAGAATGTTTCCCTGAATGATGCAAAGCTGTGCCTTTTTCTGTAATTACTGTCATAGGGAACTTGGATCGTTGTTGCCCTGACTTAATGTCATTCATTGTTGATTGTTATTGTTGACTTTCAGGAGGGTCAGCTCATGGTTGCAATTAAGCTGAGCATAAATTAAATAGTTTCATATAAACATGAGCTAAACCCGCCTTTACTCACTTCGATAATACGCACTGAGGCTGTAAAAGGTCAATCCTGTCAGTATCATCAATGAAAAGGCTACCACCTAGTGGTGATGTGGTGTGTGCATGTTGTCATTGATATAAAGTGTAGGCCTACTACATTCAACTTCACAGTCAACTCAGTTTCATTAATTATGTGACATCACTGATGAATGCAGAGCTAAGGGGTCTCACATATATTTACTGTGACCTCAGCTTTGATTGACGTGAAGTCAGGGCCCTCGGTGTTAAGAATCCTGTGGCACAGGGCTGAATATTACATCTCAGCTTGTATGAATCAGAATGCATAAATTATCGCACAATGACGGATATATTAGGCATGATGTGAGGAACCCTCGCCACTCGCCAATTACATCAACAATTTACTGACTCATGTCGAGATTTGGCAAGAGCTTTCCTCATTTCCTATTTTTTTTTATTTCTTATCAAAGAAGCCTAAATAACCTTTGTGATCACAGTGGGGTGCTGTGTAAGATCATTTGGGTTGTTTGGGAACATCAATGAGCCATTTCCAACTAGAGATGCACATACAGTGTGTGGACAATTACTTGCCTTATTCAAAGATGTATTCTGGTCAATAGATTGTTCATTTAAGTGGGACAAGACGTACAATAGTATTCCAAGTGGTCCCCACATACTCATATATCAGAATTACAATTACTGATGCGTTAATGAATAATCGTATCGTTATATTACAGGTACAGGTGGGGCAAAATTTAGATATCCTCCTTGGTAGTTTTAGCTTAATTTTCCAAGAATAAAACATCATTGTGTATTTGTAGATTATGTTTTGCATTAATAATTGGAATCTGCAAAGTAAAAGGCGGGGTGCAAGATGAACTTTTTCCCTCCACCGGCCAAGTAGCTAGTGAATGTTCACATTTTATCATACAATCAATAGATTACCATTGTTGTTTTTTTGTTTTGTTTTGTTTTGTTTGTTTTTGGCTGGTAAGTGAAGTGATTTTATTAGCCACTTGCATATTTTACCAGCATATTACCAGCTGGTGGGCGGTGCTGATTTTGAGCCCTGGTGACTTGTATCTTAAGCTTTAAAACAAATGTAGAGTGAAGGGGACTATACTTCCCCTGAGTTGCAGAAAACGCATCTCAAGGAAAGCACAGGTAATTTGTACTGGAGTACAGTAAATGCGTTACTTCCTTTCATCGTTCACTTGGGGGCAGTGTAGGTCTACATATCCTCATGGTTAAACTGCGTTGCTCCCAGGAAGAACGTTTTGCATCTACAGCTGATGTTAATTTCTATATTCCTTGCTTCTCCATCCCTCATGACTTATAATTTGTCATTTCTTAGAATGATCTTACAGGTAGGTTTGAGTTGTGTATGACTTTTCCCGCCTCTCCTGCGCAGACTGCTTCTGTTATTTTCATTTCTTCTATTTCTCTATGGAAAAAATAAATTATACTGACTTTGCTTCTAGTGATGTGTAGAGGGAGATATATAGAGGAGTATATATTTTAGGTGTTTGCATCAGACACTGGGTGTCTGGTATTAGACTGGGAGTATAATGAATGATATAATGAATTAAATCGGTTTAATCAGAAACTAAAGTCAACTGACTGTTACAACAGAGCCTGGATGTCTCTAAATTTTAAGCTTCAGTCAGCTGCCTGCTCAACAGAAGAATCAATGTGTCTCAGATGATTCTGTTTATCATGGACTGAATAAAAAACAAAAACACATGTTCTTGTCTCAGACAGTTGGAATGGCTTTAGGGACAGGCACTCAGCATATTGGTGGATATCTCCCAGCGAGGGAACAGCTTGTTCACATTTTGACGTCTATTTCCATGGAGTCAGTTCACAGTACAGTAAACAACACAAAAGTGCTCCGGAAAGTATTTTTAAAATTATATCACTCATTTTCCAATTATCCAAGGCATGCAGAATAGTTAAAACATTGATAACGGGTGTAAAGTTCCCCCAGAAAACAAAACCTGAAGGACAGGGGTCGCAGGGCGGGAAACTCACAAGGCACTGCACAAAGAAAACTGGTCCCTCGGTGTCTAAAAGGTGGCGGTGGTAATAAAACCCAAAGTCGAAATGATAGACAAACAAAAAACATTGGACCCAAAAACCAAAGGTGAAGCCGGAGTCACTGGACAGGGGGGAAACAAAATGAATAGAAACTGGGCAAAAGAAAGAAATCTCAAACACACTCAGCTCAGAGTTTCACTCAAACAGAAAACGCAGATTGCAGATTGCAGTTAGCTGTGGGAGAACATCACAGGTGCACCCAATAGCTTCTGATCACCTGTGACCTAGATCTTGAGAAATCCATGTTCACATCAGGGCCTTGGGGAATCTCTGATCTGTACATAACAACGGGTACATTTATCATTAAGAAGAGTTATTGGATCCTGGTCCTCAGAGACACCCAGCACGCTTAAGCCTGAAAACAACCTATGCATTTGAATCAGGTGTGTTGCGGGAGGGAAACCTCTAACACATGCAGGGCAGGGGTCTCTGCAGACCGCTACTGAAGAACACGGACGAAAGAATGCAATTTCTGAATATATTGATGCGGCACTGCTTCACGTACCACTGAGAGCTGAAGAGTACTGCTTCATAAATGGCTGCGAGCTAAACGGCATAGCTGTCTTAAACTTTATATGAAGGAGTCTGTGGAGTTGGAATAGTAGGAAATTATGGTGTAAGCAATGAAAGGTGATGGATGAGTTTACCAGAGACATTATAGATACATATAGATACAGACTGTAGCCTATAGGGAATTTGTATGTACCAATAAGGAGCTGAGGTGTCATTCAGCTGTCTTGGTCGGAATATGTGTGTGTAAAGAAAGAAGTCCTTAAAGATGTTTATTTTGAAAGTCTGGCGTGCTTGAAGCGTGTATTACTTTTTGGGCTTTTATTTTGAGAATCAAGCATTTTGAAACCGCAGTCCGCCCCGGAGACCCTGGTGCAGTTAAAAGGTTGGCAAGTTAAAGAAGTTGGCACTGCTTGTGAATTTGCACATTTTGCTTCCGTTTCTGTATGTTAAATGTATGCTGCAGTTAAAGGCACAGTTTGTATTATTCCGCCACTAGGGGTCTCTCAATCAAAATAAAAAATAAAAAACGTGAGTACTGGAAGTTGTTGTTGTCATTCGTTAAAAATCCACCATAGCTGATGAAATTCTGTATATGTGACTCAGCCAGATGTTCACGGACAAAGTCAACAGGTGCATTGAAGTTTTATTCACGTCACAGTCAGTCACATTCGCCAAATTCCCTCCGTACGATCTGACTCGCTCCCAGAAGTCACAGCAACTGGCGAGTAAGCCATACACGCTATTACCTTACGTTAAATTACATTTTGGAAACATTTGGGATAATGTCAGCACACAACTCAACAAAAGGTCTAGTTGTTTTCAGACGTTTTAATGCACAAATGTTACATATTATTTGTTCAAATGTTGAGGGACTCCTGGGTCACACTGGTGTCTCAATGGAGATCCATGTGAGAGGCAGTAAGCAATGGAAGCAGCTGAAACAGCTGTAAATGCACACATTATCTGTGACCACACGCGTCAGAAACGCAGCCCTGATAAGCAAATCGCTATTCAAACCGACGCTTGTCACTCACATCGCCCAGATTCTTTACATGATGACAGGGAGTAGACTCTGCTGTAGTGCATCTGCAGCATCAAAGACGCCTGCCAAAAACCAGGAGATTATCAGGGCTCCATGGAACTGAGCCGTGGCTTTCTAGGAAAATTGACTGGCCTCTCAGACACTAACAAGTTTGAGCCCGTTCTACGGTAATTACCTAGTAATGTCAGAGCCAATTCTGAGTAAAAAGTATCTAATCTTGTGCAGAGTTATTCAATTTGCTTGTTTACCGTCATTTTGGATACAAAGTGAGAGCTGAGCCCTCGCCCAAACTGTGCCTGAACTGACCGAATAAACAGAAAGAAATGATTGATTTTTATGACCCCGAACATGCATGACTGGTAAGCATTGTTTATTTGAGCGATCGCGGCACAGGGATGAATGATGAACGAGCAGCTGACCGCCTACTTTCTCTCTGGTACCCTTAATAGCAGTTTGTTTAAGTTTCCTTCCAAGAAAAACGTCTCTGGAATCAGGACTCACATGATGAAAAAAACAGTCCCTCTCGAATGAACCATGGAACCTGTCTGTAAAGGTCCTGCTCAGTATCTATTAGATTTAACAAATTCACAACATCTAATTACGAAAAGTTGGTCCTCTGTGGCAGTTTCAATGGTGTACAGTTTCAGAGATCATGCTGAGACGCATGCTAAGATTAGATCAGCAGACAGGACATCTGCATCCTGCCAGATCTCTTCCAGAGAAGCTCCGAGGTGACACATTGGTTGGAAGCCGCCCGCCTCCGTTTCACGTCATCACAGAGGCCGGCTGGGGAGAGGCGAGCAACTCGGGGAGTGCTATGCGGGGTATCAGCTGGAAGTGGCCTGAAGTCACCCAGCTCCAAAAGTTATCCGGAACTCCCTCGTTGGTCATTAAAGCATTAGTTTACTGCGAGCTGCACCAAAGATGCAGCATCTTCATACATGAGAATTTCTGCTGGAGCCAGAGTTTATACAAAGCAGCGGACCTCTGGCCTTTCTCACAGATCCTCCTGCTTGACATCGCCTTCATGTTAAGTGATGTTCACTTGGAAAATGTGATTTATAGTCTTTCATTGAATTTTGTACGATGCACAGAAGGAGACATGCAGGCTTTCAATCCAAATTTAATACGGACTCAAAATCAAATTAAAAGTGCACCGTGCGTGTTGTTGTGCTTTTTGAAGAAGAAAGGAATCCTAAAATAATTCAGTCAGTGGGTAAATATTGCATAACTGGCAGATCAAGGGTTCACATTAAACCTCAGACAACCCAATTAAAATAATTGCCTTCCTCCTGTCATCGTTGCTGAGCTGAGGGAGTGCAGGGGCGCCGGGGTGTGTGAATAAAAGGTGAAAGTTAATCAAACGCCTATCTAAAAGTCAAGGAAGCTCAATGGAAGAGCCGTTGTTTCTTTATTAGTCATAATAATCTGCAGCGATGTTTAAGAGCTCATGCTGTGTGTGTGAAGAACTAGACTGAGGAAATAATTTAGTAACAGTAATAGATTAGTATATACAGTCATTTAATACATTTAGTCATTTTTTGAATACCAAAAACCAAAAACATTACAAAAACAATATGCCAAGACAGTGAATGGCCTTTATGTGACCTCTGTCAGCCCTCAGTGATTTACCTTTACAGTCATTGATTATTTAACATCACATTAGCATGTTGATGAAGGTTCTCAGTCATCCAGGTCGTGGTAATTCTAAGTGCTGTATCGTAGGAAACTGGACGTGTTTCAGTTTCTTGAAGACGTTTCTTTAGTTCTAAAAACTCTGTGTGGGAGTGTCCTTACAGCGCCGTTAAGGTCACATGTGAGCTCTGAGTTTCAGAGTCGTTAGGCCCGACTATGGGTCGTTGGCCCAACCGGCCTACATGTGGGTTGCAGTTATCCCTGGGGAAAAAGGAAAGAAAGCAATTCATTATTTATCTTTGAAAGCACTCTTTTAATTCGTAGCCTATATCGCGGGGCCAACTAATTTGACATGAATCGATGGCAGCAAGGCTCTTCATGCCGTGCAATGATGAATGCGGTGCTTCTAGTGGCAAATTTACATTCGAACAAAAAAAACTAGATGAGCGCATGAAATATCAACCTCATTTATGCTTTTCATGCTGTAATCCTTATATCATAGCTGTCAGTACACGGAATGGAATGTTCCCGAGCATCGGTCAATCCAGCCTTCTCCGGACGGGCGTTGTAAGTAAACATCTCGCTATAAACACTAGTACAAAGCACCTGGGGCTTGTGCATGACTGTATGTCCATGTCAAATAACTAAACTAAACTGCACTGAACTAAACCAAAGAGATGACTCTAAGTATAAAATGACTCATTCTAAGTTGTGATGTCACTGAAACCTCCCAACCCTATTTGTATATTTTAGGTCTATTTAGGTCGTTAGTATACTCAACGGTATAAACACACAAGATCATTACTGGAAATGTATGGCTAAAAACAGACTGTGATTTGTTAATATTCACTCATGGGGGCGGTCCAAAGGGAGCACGTCATGCTGACTTGTATCTGCCTAAATCCACTTCTGTGTGGCTACTTTATATGGGGACATCTTGATTATTACTATATAGGCCCAGGCAAATTCATGATGTGTTAAATGCAATTCAAATTTCGATTTTCTTTCAAATAAATTACTCTCAAAACGACACGGCGCACCTTTAATACAACAGCGTGCAATTCTGACAGAGGAAAATGTCGATCAATATCACAACAATGACAGCATCACGTTTTCATACTTAGTCTCACTTTGGAAGGATTAAAGAGAAAACCCACCTGAATCAATCAAAGAGGCTCGGCGACTGTGACCAGCAGCCCCTGCCTCTCTCGTGGCCAATTACCCAGCTGGAAATGGGTCAAAGTCATTCAGATTGCATCAGGATGAAACCGAAGCCTCAGTGAGCACAAACTCTTACGTGCGTTTACAATTGTGACACTTTTATTACCTGGACAGGAAGTATTACTCCCCTCACTATCACCCCCACACGTCACATTACCGTGACACAGCTGTTACGTTCTGATATTCCAATTATGTCTGCCCGTTAGTCAAATCGAATGCTGTCAATTGTGTGGGATGAGACTGCTGGGTCATGATGTGGCCCACTTTTCGCAACTCATAAATATAAGATGTCAGAGCTTTCCCCGTGACCCAAATGGTAGAACAACTGGCTGCATAAATGTCCTACAAACTCAAATCTGGGTCGCATGCGCTCACTCCGTAAGTTTCGGCGGCAGACGCCCTGGAAAATCAGGGGTTTGGCAGTATCGTCAGCGCTCGGTCTCAGTGGGAGAGGGGTGACCAGAGAAAACGTTCAATAAGCCTCACATCTAAACGAAGTCTCACTGAACCTACTCTTAATTAGGTCTTCACTGGCTGTGTCACGGCAGTGGTCTCTCTGCCGCCGCGGCTAATTAGATTTTATCCCTGCGGTGTTTACCGGGTGTGAATGATATGTGTGTGTGTGTGTGTGTGTACAGGGAGCAGAGGGGATTAACGGCTGAATCTATCCTTTGATGCAAACATATAGCAGGTAAATAATATATAGGTCAGGGAGGTTCTGAAGATCAGGGGAAGGGTAAAACTCGAAAGGCATCTCCAGCCGAGACCCTGCTAATGTATGTGGTTTCGCGATTTTAAAAAGGCACCTCTTTCGGGGTGCATTTACCAAGTCACGAACACGGTATGTAATCTGTGATATATGGTGTTGGTCTACATAATCCCTCCGTTTGCAGGGAGACGATAAGCAGCTAAATAAACACTGCAAGTGGCCATAACCAATATTAACTCACTCTGAGCTATCGGTGTTCAAACACTAAGTGAGCCCTTTGCAATATCATCAAAGTTGCCAGACTAATGAGGCCTACAACGTGACTGTCAGAGGACGGAGACCCGTGGGTGACAGTGGCCCTGATATCACAGGAATATGGGTCAATGAAGCGGGAGAAAGAGGTTTTTCATTTGCTTATTGCATTGTGTTGCAAAAACAGAATGCATTCGTACGTGTTACCTGCTTTCATCCCATGTCACGCAGACAATTATTTCGAAACCGAGCAGCCGCGGGTGCAAACAAGCGAGTGATACCCAGATAGAAATGCTTGACCTGAATACAACTCTTTACTCATCTACAGAATAGACGTATAGCACGACTCAATGCGGTCCATTAGACCATATTTGCTTTAGTTGTTCACACCCGTGATCGCACAGGTTGCCATGTTTCGCGCAACGTGCACACCACGTGTGGTGTCACACTCGCAGACACAGGAGGTCGAGTTAAGGTATAGGTGCTTATAAGGTTGCTAGGTAATGGCATGTGAAGCATTTGTTTCCGGCCGTCGCAGGTCACATTTGTTTGTTCGGTGTATTAATAGATTATCTGTGGCCTATTTCGGGTGAAATATAGGCTCTATCCAATTGATGGTTGGCTGGTTTGTCAGCTGCATTACCCTAAAACTGTTGAACAGATTTCCATGCGACCTGGATTGAGGGTGGGTCTCGTCCTAGGATGGACACCATTGACGCATGCTGTGGATCCAGATAAAAGGATGCATCCAGGATTTTTTTTTTCACTTTAACATTACAAGAAAGGACGATTTTAAAAATTTGGGTTAATTTCTGAAGGAATAACGCATGGATATTAATGGGGAAAAAAACAAAAATTTCATGCGGACCCTTATAAAAATAAATTCTTCCACGACACAGTGGAGATCATCTGCATTGTTTTGTTATCCTAGTGGTTGCCTGTTATATATCTGGTGAACTTAAATTATGGTTAAGCAGTTACAGGTGGTTTGAAATTGTGATTGATGCAGGACTATCGAGTTTGATATTGGATTAGTACTGACTGAATTAAAGGGGGCTGTTTTGGGCCTTGGTGGAGGCATGCACTCTACTGGGAGTCAGTCTAGTTTTTGTGATGAAATAAGAGTGAAATCCTTTCAGTTTAGCCTGTCTGAGAACCTCTTTTTTTATGACCTAACATCCAAATAAAAAAGAAATGGTAATCAATCCAAGAAGGCTGTAGCATGTTGTGCCATAACTGACATTTTTTTCATCTACTTCATTTGTTAAAATCTTTAGTATGTAAGCATACACACATTTGGGATAGTTCTGTTTTTAATTAGTTTAAAATAGTTTTATTTCTTATTTTTTGTTATGAGCATGAGCGCCAGCTGAGGAAGCCTTTCTGAAGCAGGGCCATTTATTAAGAGGAAAACTTCACCCTACTTTTTCATTTTAAAACTCTAGTCTAACGACGTCATCACGCGACGCATGACGTAAACCATCTGCGACGCTAAACAGGGAGAGCGATGGCGGTGTCCCAACCGAGGCTCGAGAAAGAGGGCGATGACTGCTCTCTGCTGCCTTTAGTTCATGATATTATCAAATGGTAAGCCCACCTGCGGGTTCATGTGTGTTGTAGTTATATTCATGGCTCTGCAGACTCATCTTTATCTGTCGCTAACAGCCGTTTTCTCGGAGTTGCTAAGCATGTTGTTAGCTTGAGCTAACGTTAGCCTTTAGTTTGAGCTCGGCTGGGTTAAAAAAATGTCTAAAAATAACATCACGTCATGGAAATAACATGTTGTCTTGTACGTCCTCCTGTCTTTAAGCATGGACAAGGACAGCCAGGATGTCCACCAAGAGCTGGCCAAGCTGAAGGCGAAGATCCAGGAGGCCCGGGAGCAGATATCCAACATGCCCGGGATAGAGAGCAGTCCGGCGGAGCAGCAGCAGCAGCTGGCCACGCTGCGGGAGCAGGTCCGCACCAAGAACCAGCTGCTGCAGAAATACAAGAGTTTGTGCATGTTTGACGTGCCCAAAGCATCGTGAGGCTGAAGGCTGGATTACTGCTGTGACTGATGCTGGGAGGACTTTTTGTGTGCTTGTTGATTCCCTCGCCTATGGAGCAGATACATGGGGGATTCAAGATCAAGGATGGACGTTTAAACAAATGAACAAGGACCTTTTTTCCTCATTTGCATCGCAGTGCAAGATGCTTTTGTACGCAAGACAAAATCCTCTTTGTCTCCTTTAGTATTGCTTTGCGATGAATGTAAACTTTATTATGAAGTATTTGTATTAAATGTGTTGTTTTTTATTGTTTAATTTTCTTATCTTGTGATATATTGTAATAAAAGATATCAGATTAAGAACTGACAGGCTTAAAGACGTTTTAATTAGCCCACAACTGGCACACCTTAATTTACGTCTGTGGCCTTTGACATTAATTGAGCTTTCTTTTTTAATTAAGCTACTATCAGTATGCAGTGCGATCATTCATCCCGCATGCTGCTTTAGGACTTCAAGAGGGGATTCATGTAGAATCCAAAGAGTAAATAGTGGGAAACATGTGTATCTATTTTTAATAGGTTGTGGCAGAAAGAAAAATGATCATATAACAATCATTTGGATTTGTGAATGAATCTGTTGATTATTTTCTTGATAAATCTGGTTGAAGCCAGAAAATTGTGAGAAATGTCAACCAAAGCCCCAGAATGAGATCCTTAAATGCATGTTTGTTTGTCCACAACCCAAAGATATTCAGTTTACTGTCATAGAGGAGTTAGGGAAACTAGAAAATATTAACATTTAAGACCCTGCAATTGGATCATTTTGATGTTTTTTTTTCATAAAAGATCACTCGGACTGATCTTAACGTTTATCAAGATAGCAATTAATGTGGAAGTTTCCAGCTAATCGATTAATCGTTGCAGCTCTTGTTAAATCTGAGTGAAGGCGCTGTGCTCCGACCCCTCGGTTCAGGATGTTGCAGTTTAATATAGTCTGTCCGAATGAGCGTCAAGTGACAGGAGGATCTGCTGGGCAGTCATGTGTTTTAACAAATGGAGGTCATTTTCCACTCCAGGGATGAAATGTGCAGTGTTCAGTGTGACTTCACTGTGTTTTGCTTCAAAGGAAAGAGAAGAGGACGACAGATTATGAAAGTAACAAGTGGTTTTATTCTCTTTTATACAAAAAGTCTGTTCAGACTTAATAAATACATCTTCAGAGTCAAATTTGTTCATAATGCAACAAACATTCAAGTTCCAGCAAGTTTTGAAAAAGAAAAAAAATATATATAGCTGAATGTAAACATCTCTTTTTCTCTAGAGGCAGATTTTACAGCATTTTCAGGAGGGGGCCATCAGGCCCGTGTGTCTCTGTGGCCCTCAGAGGCTCAAGTCTACAGTGATGGGCTCATGCGCCACTGTGCGCCGAGGGGCTGATCTCCTCCTCAGCTCTGGGGGAAAAAGTCTCAGAAAGTCTTCACACATGCAGCCGGAGAAAGTGTCAGCATATGACGCAGCCTTTCTCTTTGGTCTGGCTGCCTCCGACGGCTTTCTCCTTTATGTACATCAAGTCACTGTGCACGCTGGGTCTGCGCGCAAACGGCGCCACAATCCCGTACGCGTTGCCGTCTTTGCACTTCTTGCTCCTGAAGGACTTTCTGTGGAGCACCTCGCAGTACTGCACCGACACCTTGCAGTGCCGGTCGGGGCTCATCTCGTCGGGCAGCTTGGCCATGGTGAAGAGAGTCTGAAACATTCGGTCCACGTTGGTGTTCTTCTTCGCCGAGATCTCGAAGTAGGCGCAGTGCTCGTCTCCGCCGACCAGCTGCTCGATCTCCTCCTCCTGCACCTCGCGGTAAAAGTCCTTGTCGCACTTGTTGCCGCAGATGACCAGCGGGACGTCCACGTTCTCCTTGGTTTTGTTTCTCAGGCAGGACTTGGTCTCGTAGATCTGGCGCTTGAGGCGCTGCACCTCCTGGAAGGAGTCTCTGTTGTCCAGGCTGAAGACGAGGATGAACACGTTACCTGGAGGACACAAGAGAAGCATACAGGGTCAATGCCACATAACAATAACAATAATAATAATCACATTTTTTCAAAAGTCAGCGAACTCTGACCGCTGCAGGTTTTAAAAGCTCAACTCACCAGTAAGAATTGAAAGCCTCCTCATCGCAGGAAAGGGGTGATTTCCAGATGTGTCCAAAATGTCCAGCTGGTAAACGTCTCCCCTGATGCTGTAGAATTTCCTGTGAAAGTCCTCAATGGTGGGTGTGTACTGGTCTTCAAACCTCTCGTTCAGAAACCGAGAGATGATGGCCGTCTTCCCAACTTTGGTGGAGCCCAGGATCACCATCCTGTGGCAGTTCTTGGCCGGTATGTCGAACCCGTTCTCGGCAGGCGGCATTTTCTTAATCATGCTTGCAGCTGTTGCACCCAGAGGACGGACGGTGCCGCGGTGAAGAAGCGGTGACGGTTTTTTTTTTAAATCCTTTTTTTTTCTCCCCAGCGCTGTGAGGGATGTAACCTTAGTGGCTGCTCTGAGGCGAGAGGAGCAGCGGGCTGGGATTATATAGGGAAAGTGCGCCGCGCCTCCCCCAAAGCGTCATGCGTCACGATCCAGCTTTTGGGGAGGAGAGAGCTGGAGCAAGACCCGAAATCACAATGTTACTATGGCTGTGTGTGTGCGTCAGCTCTGTCCAGCCCTCATGCACAGAGAACCAGGCAGAAATGGGGCTCGTTGTTTTTTTTTTTTTTTTGGAAATACGGTTGTTTTAATATTTCACAGTGTGTTTTCCCGCGCAATTAACACAAATTAAATTCACCGAACCGCGGAATGATAAGATAATGTCAGCTGGAAATAAGGCACACTTTGCGCGCGGATGCTTTGGAGTGTGTGCATCATATCAAAGCATAAGGTTGTTGTTTTTTTTTGTAATGCTTCAGCCAAAGGCACCATGCATTAAAGTTTTATGTGCATACGACAGAAAGAAAAAAAAAAACATCCCTTGGGCTTCTCTCGCTGCAGCCGCGCCATTCTGCAACAGATTGCTCTGGAACATGGACTTCATCTGTTTCCTCCATCACCAGCAATAAGTACACACACAGAGCGTCCCTGAGGACTAAGCGAGGTCCGGAGAGCAGGGGGGGGGGGCTCACACTGAGCGCAAATAAGGCACAGAAAGAAGAAAGTGTGCGGCTTTACGGCAGTCAAACTGGCAGCAACATGTTTTTCACCATGTGTCATCTTATTAAGACGTTACAGACTGATTTGTTCCTGCTTTAATTTATCACTGTTCCACTTTGTTTTAATGCTTTTTTTTTTTTTTTCAATGTTTTATTTCCTCCTGTCCATTTTTACTTGTCCTCTTTATTAACTGACGCATTATGCCCAAACAGACTCAATGAACAAACTCCCTTTTTGTTTTCATGACTGGATAAACAAAACTGATCGTAAAGGAAGACACAGTTTCATGCTGTTTTACTATATGTCTATTTATTTGGCGGACCTCGCCTCTGGGGATTCTAAGTGCTGCGTCGTAGGCAGCTGGATGTGTTTCGGTCTCTCGATGGCTCTCATCCAAGAGGCTTCTTCAGTTCTAACCAACCGGAGGGGAGCTGCAGGCTTAAAGCTCTGCGCGGCAGCGTCCTCACAGAGTCGTTAAGGTCAAGTGTGACCTCTGAGTTTCAGAGTCGTCGGGGCCACGTGTGAGTCGTTGACCCAGCAGGGCCCTCACGTGGGTTTCGAAGGCCAGGTGAGCCCAGGTTGTTGAGCTGTTTCGGGAGAGAACTCAGTACAGCGTTGGCGGGTGATAAGTCATGTCTTAGGCCGCCTCCTCTGTTCAAAGATGGCCGTTCCAGTTCCACATAGATGGATTCTTTTACTCTTCTTTCAAACCATCTGTCTTATTTGGCCAAGATGTTTACATTGTTGTCCACACGGGAATGATTCTTCTCCTTCAGATGTGAGTGGACAGCGGAGTCTTGACCTGAGGAGCTGGCCCTCCTGTGTTGATGGCGAGGTTGTTTTGTACCCCCAGTGGACAAATCTGAACAGCATGAACTACATAGTTTCTCAGATGTTCCCATGACGTAAAGAGTGACGATGTTGTCACGTTTTTTCCTCCTCCTCTTCTCTGTCGGCTCTGGATCTTTTTGAAGGTTTTAACAAAGACCCAGTTAGGGTAGCCACAGGTTTTAATTGCTAATTGTTCCCCTTTAATATCATAGTGTTGCTGTCTCCATTGTACTGCGCTGCACAGTCTTCATCAGGAAAAGCCGTGTAGCACATTTGTGTCACATGTTCCCTTTTTGTTTACTTGTTTTATCTTTATTAGATTTACGTCTGAACTCTTTCTCAACCCTCCACCGCAAAAGCTTTTTTCTTGTGTAGCAGAAGGAGACAACATGCTTTTTTTGTTGTGGAAGAATGACAGTTACAACAAATTGCATCAAGTGTTGTCTCGATTCAAATCTGTTTTCCGAGTACAAAAACTGCCTCGCGAAAACATTGTTACAACACTAACTGCAATGCACACGGCTTAACAGGCGACGACAACTTTCACACGCTGTACCAACCAAGACGATATCCAGTTAAGATAACGAAACAGACATGACTTCCTGAAAGTGAGGAGAGAACAGTTCCATTGATACGTTTAAAAATAGATAGGGTCGGACAAAAGGTCGCATATGTTGTGGATGTAAGACACAACGTGCGCGGCGTCACATTGAGACAAAGAAAGCGCTACAGCCGAGGAGCAGCTCGGCGTCGCTTGTGCCCGCGAGCCATCCAATCCAGTTTGTATTGACTTTCTGGTAAGCGTTAATTGAAGGACCCCGCAGACAGTCTAAAGATAGCGCCCGCTGCTTGTGACTCAAACCCTGCTCACCCACTCTGCCGCCACAGCCACTTATCACCTGTTACTTACCTCCTCACCTGTGAATCAGTGTGAGGAGACATCGACTCCTGAAAGAGTGTTGTAACTGTAATATTATTATTTCAGTGACTTTTTTTCAGATTACGTTTGGCATTTACTGAATAAACAAGCTGTCCTCGGAGGAAACTAAGGTCCCCGGAACACCGTTTGAAGCTAGAATGGTGGCAGGGTCCGCCACATGTAAACAAAGTAAAACAGTTTGAAGTTGTGTGGTCCTTTAAAGGTGCTATTTGTAAGAAAAGTTGATTTTTGAATTCCCATCAAAATCTCACGCTTTGGGTCGGCCGCCATCCCAATGGGTCAGTTTTTGCTGATTTGGGAATTAGACTCAAAAATCAACTTTTCTTACAAATAGCACCTTTAGGGTCAGGTTTTTTTAATTCAATCATGGAAAGGAAGAGAGTTTGTCTATCTAGTTTTTTTAAGGTCTAAATGAAAAATCAGTCAGAGAAGACCTTCCGATTCAGACTATGTCGTGCACCTTCAGACGAAGATCACAACAAGACAATTGTTGAATAGTTTGCTGAGGCTACGAGCATAAAACTGCCTTTTGAGGGATTTGTCATTTTGTTTAAGACGCCCCGTGCTGTTTGATGACCGTTTTGACGGCAGTTGCTGCTTCAGTTCTGTCGGTGTGTCGGGTTTTTCCTCGTCGCTGGATTAAGTCGGAGCGACACAGCTGTCGGCGAGGTTCGCAAGGTTGACATTTCAATTATTCACCGCTCCCGCCGTCCCTGCTTGTCTCCTCTTGCTCGCTTGAAATGACGATTTAAAAAACAAAAATCATTTTTCATACAATATTCACAACAGGCCGGAGAAAAAAAAAACCTCCTGGTATTTACCTTGACTTCATGTGAAACCAAAAACTGGCCGACACCGATGACCTTTTTAGCCCTCTGTGGGGCATCGGGGATGAAATCAGATAGGTGTACTTAAGCCCGGTTGTTCAAGGCTTCAGCGATGGGTTTGTGTAACCAGGGTGGAGTGGACCAGCGCTTCGCCCTCAACTATTGGTCAGTAACTAAGCCAGTATGTTCCCAGCGATGTGTATAACAGGACACGTGCAGATTGGCTCTTTAAGCGAGGCGCTGCCGTAACACTGACATGATGGAGGGCATATCATGTATATTGCACGTACTGTATGTCTGTGCAATGTACAGCTGGAATCAGAAGACGTCTTCTTTTCTTTTTTTTTACACTGATTTGGAACAGATTTAAAGGGTAACTCCACCCATTTTTACACGTTAAAGTGTGTTTACAGGTATCGAGGAGCACTTCTGCATATGTGAGCCTTTTGTGGCTCCAGGGGAAGCTGTATATAATCTGATAAATCAGTTATAGGCCGTTGCTCAACGGCTAAGTTGCATTGTGGGTAATGTAGGCGCCACCTCTGCTCTTCCGGTTCCCCTCGTCTCATGCATTTTAGACTATCCAAAAGTCGGCTCCGTAAAAGTTAAATTGCCGATCCATAGGCGTGGTTTTTTAGATCCTGATGGATATTTGACAAATGATTCAATTTCTTGGAAACAGCTGACATGTCACGCTGACAGGTCACGGTGAAAGCAAAGCCTGTATTTGTTTGGTCAGAGAAAGAAAAACACTTTGACTCAGCATCAGTGACAGAAACAAACCTGAGAATCAGCTCATGGTCAGTCCCAGACAGCACAGACATACAGTACAGTATAGGGACGATCTATCAGTCGATGTACGTCCCTGTTAAGTCTTTTGTCTTGTATCGTGCATTTTTTTTTTTTTTTTGTCCCATCCTGTTTGCAGCCTGTTCTGTTACGTGGCCGGACCTCGACTCATGCTCTGTTCTGCCAACGTGGCCCTCAAGCAGAGTAAACACACCAGCTGCAGCCCACTCAGGCCACGGCCAATCATTCGCATTAGACTAATTTCCTTCTCAGCCATGTTTGCCTTCATCAATTAGTAAAGAGGACAGAAACGACCGGAGAGGGGGAAAAAAAACCATGATGTGGCCCTCTGTGAGGACACGGTGCCTCACAGCTGATGTGAAAACAAAACCTGTGTTTTGGATCTGGAGGAGCAGCGACAATAAATCTGCATGTCAGATGTTTTCAGTACAGGCCGAAGCCATGTTTTATTGTGAAGGAACCAACCTTGTTAAAAAAAAAAAAAAAAAAAATGATGAAACAGGAGAATGAATTGTCTCCTCATATTTGTCAGGATGCAGCTGAGGCCGACTGTGGAGAAGCAGTGTGAGAGTCTTTTTGCTGACAGGCGCTACAGAGATTTTTATTAATAATGTTTTGTTTGCTTTTTTGTTTTTCCCCTAATTTTATAAAATGGCAGGAGAATCACGCCGACAGATAGCATGTGCAGGAGGCGCAGGAGAGCAAGGGAGTGACACCTTTGGTGCCGCGTCATCGCCCCGTGCTCCTTGTGATGGCATGAAACACCTCGAGCAGCCATCTGCAAGTTACATGCACATTCACACGCCATCCGCTGGTGAGACAACGTTTGCATTCAGAGGGAGCATATGTGCGTGCCTACGTGTGTTTAAAGGTGTACTACTTTGTGTGATTTTGAGTCACGGAGACAGTATGGTCTAGAATGTATCCGCATCAGAGTGCAAACACATTTAGTCAACTCGAGCGCGACGCAATTAAAGGTGCAGAGTTAAAAATAACCTTTTTTTTTTAAGTTATGGCAAAGACGTCTATGGATTGTGCCACAGAGACATTTACTGAAGTTAGCGTGCTTAGCAACGAACCCTCGGCTAGGGCTGTCCTGCATCGTAATGCCCCTCTGACCTCCAAGTCCGGACCTCTAACTGCGCGGCTAATTGAGCTAACTAGCTAACAGCAACTAGAGTTAGCGGTGGTATGAAGTATTAATTACAGAGACGGAGAATTTTTACATGTTGCACCTTATTGTCAGCTGACGCACTTAGTTTGTGGTACTTTGCAGCGCAGTTGTTACCATGGTAACAGCTTGCCCATTCACCTAGATATATTCATATATAATTATAGTTTGTTGGAAATGACGTCAGGGTTCGGGTTGGGTCTCTATGCTCTAATCTAAGGCAATGCGCCCTTATCGCAAGGCCAAGAAAGTCTGCTTGTTTTTCTAATGAATTTTTTCCAACACATGAGCGGGCAACATCTGGCGGGGGGGGGCAAATTTGAATTTCTGGCTGGCCAGCTTTAACCTACGTAGCCTTCAATTCCCTATTATGCCATTTGTTTTATTTTCACATCACATTTGCTCATTAAAAAGTGATTCCTAAGATGATATGTGTTCTTGATTTCACAATGTTTGCAGGCACATCTGGCACAAACTGCCATTACTCTCAAACCGATTTGTGCCATTGGAATCAAGCTTGGCGATACAGTGAAATATGCGCGAATTCAACGGCATTTCAGCTGACGGTGGCATTGCAGAAAGATACAAGATTCGATAACTCAACCGTCTTGATGCACCAAAAACTCCCAAACTAAAAAATAACATTTAAGCAGTGTGTGAATTATGATACATTAGGATCTAAATGCAGATAGAAATGTTTGCTGTATATGGTCACAAAATAGTTGATGCACCTCCTAATATTTAATCAGGCGCAGCGAAAAAACAAACGTACACTTCGCCTGATTCAGCACAGGTGTGAGTCCCAGTTACATCAGGTGCATACATGCTGACGTGATGGTAAAAGCACGAAGGTGCATGTTTTGATACTATTTCAAAAAAGTCTTCCGCAGCAACAAGGGAGGTCTGTGCTCCGTGGGGACCTTCTAGTTACGTGCAATGTCCGGTACATGTTCCTCCTTGGTATGAACGCTGGATTAAGAGATTTGTTTTGTTCCCCAACTTCTATTCAGATTCCCTGACCTCACAAGATTTAAGTTCACCAAATTAAAAACAGAAGCTGTTAAAGCCGACTTTACTGCCCTTGTTCAAACCAAAGACGACTGTAACTATTATATATCTGGTCTGTGTGTCTAGCTGTTTTTACTGGAACATTCAAGAAAAAAAAATTCTTAGAATTAATTTTTACTCTTTGCAGAACTGTTCGGTTTGATTTAATGAGATAAATCCTGCCACTGTGAGGGAAACAGCATGATGAATTCCCAGTGCAGAAGACACCACCTGACCATGTGTGCTGAGCGGAGGAAGGGTCAGTCCGTGTTCACATGGCGTGAGACCCGGGGCTGTTGCGTGTCAGGCCGGGCCATCTTGCAGAGAATCTGTTGAATGAGGCATGAGCGCGCCGTTTCCAATACAAAGGTTTCGGGTTTCAGAGCCAATCAGGGTCCTGGCTTTACTCCAGGTTCAGTTTGCCAGCCACCTGTATGTTTTGATTAACAAGCAATCTGTCAACTGTGTTATTCTCTGTGACATGCAACCATGATGCCTCGCTCCCTGCATGACGTGAACAACATGAGTTTGTAAATATGTGTAGCAAAACATTACCCCGCATGACTATGGCAGCCACGACACCTGTGTTTTTGTACGTCCCTGATCTGTTTCAGAGAACATGTCGAGCCACAATTTCATCTTATTCTGAGGAAAACAGAACTGAAAATCACCACGCTCATCTGCCAATGTAATTTTATACTCTTGGACAGAACAGCTTAGAACTATCAGCGGCGTATTTTCAGATGTCCACCCTCTTTGTGTGAGTTATCGGTAATGATTTGTGCACCGGCTGATGACCCCACGTACACCGAACAAACGGCGGTTCAGAGGGTTCCCCTCATCTGACCCGTCTGAACTAGGACTCTTGTGAACAGATGGTTATTTCCCTAATGGGCTGCGAGTGCAGACAAACACATCTGATAATGTGAACCTGGAGACCTGGACTCACCTTACAGAGGGAGGTCGATCAGATCAATAAACATGCTCGCCTCTTGAAACTACCACAAGGACAAGCTAATCCCCGACGCTATCAAGTAGCATTCAGGCCTCCACTCTGCTCTGCAGAGCTTTATTATGTTTCGACTAATAGTTCATTGATTTGATTCACTTTGTCCGCTCTCAGGCCAGCCAGTTGTAGGCACATTTTTTAGCAGAAAAGGATTTGATACACCGACAACTTAGCATCAAACAACAGGCAGACAGAGCTAGCATAGTGCAGCATTTAGCGGCTACAGAGACAAATATTGTACTCAAAGGAGAACAAAACAGAATATTTAATATTATGAATATTAGTCCTACATTTATCCGTTGGCCAGAAACATGACGGCTGTATGCATGAACAAACATTCATCTTATAACATTTAAAAGGCTATAAAACATTAGCCTATTTCAATATAGCATAGCTAGCCAGTCCATAAATTCATCAGTCTGGCAATTTTTGTAATAGCCCACTTTATAGAAAATTAAATCAGCCTACAAGATAGTAAAACAGGAAGCCTGTTCATTTTCATAAAGTAAACTCATTGGATTAGATTAGATTAGATGAGATTAGATTAGATTAGATGGGCTTTATTTATCCCACAACGGGGAAATGCACTTGTTAGCAGCTCAAGATGCAACGAGAACAGGAAAAAATAATCAGACAAGTACGCATAAAGTTAAATAGTAAATTGATGGGAAAAAATAGGATATTTACCACAAAATAAACAGGTGAGTGGAAAGTGTTTGTTCAGGTAGCGCTTGAGTTAAACAGTCTGACGGCTATGGGGATGAATGATGAGGCAGCGCTCCTCCTTGCACAGTGGGTGTGAGAGTCAGCTGCCGAAAGAGCTGCTCAGGGCTTCACAGGCTGGTGCAGGGGGTGAGAGGTGTTGTTCCTGGTTGACGTCAGTTCGGCTAACCTCCTCTCACCCACTGCCTCCATGGGATCCAGCGGACAGTCCAGGACAGAGCTGGCCCTCCTAACCAGTTTGTTTGTCTGTGCTGCTACCTCCCCGGCAGACCCCTGCATAATTGAATAAATAACTGGAATTAGTGGTGGATCGTAAACAACTCGACTTTAACACACACACCTTAGTGAGAAGGCTGAGTTCCGTCCGTCTGCAAGTCGCCTCAAATATGGGTTGAGCAGCCGTACGTGGCGAGGACAGCCGTGTTCATCATCAGAGCTTACACCAAGCATGGCTGGATCCAAAGTTTGCTACCCTGATCAGGAAATTGACTGAAATAAGACAGCGGTAACCAACCATTCATAAAACCGTCACAAAATGGTGAAATTATTGTACATTATGGCAATTTTGACATTATCTAGCGTACGTCATACAGATGGCAAAATTATCGCACAAATAAAATTATTGTCTTAAATCTGATGACACTGTCAAGGGGCCTTAAATCAGGGGATGCAGATTCAATGACAAACTTCCTTGTTTAAGTTGTAGCATACAGCTACTTGCACTGAGATTCAAAACATCCTCATGTCTTCGGTCACGATATGCACAGCACACCTTTTTAAAATGTTTTATATTCGAATGAAAGGATGTCGTTTCGAGAAAATATCCGCTAAGATCCACAATCCTCTGAGCTAGGCTTCAATTCATGCCTACCTGTACTGTCCCTGTGGAAGCGGTGTGATACTCTAAGGTATTACTGAGAACACTCAGCCATGTCGTTGCATTCACGTCAGAATGCCACTGCTTTTTAATCTTCTGCCCCCTCAAGTGGCTGCCAATTTGTCGAAAATACCTAACATGGCTAACGCTAACTTGCTCATGTTAACGTCGCTAACGGTAGCTAGCTTACATGTGGCAGTACAGTTGGTGCGGCGCATGCCGTAGAACATTTTTCCATTTTCTTCCACAAACTGGCAACTAAGGAGACTCTCGGCGCTGACGAAACACAGATACCATGTGATACTGGCGGCGTTATGCTAACGGCTCACAAACCTCGTTAGAAGCTGGAACCAACCAGAAGAATTGTTCCAGAGAGGTAAATGAAACAATAATTTTGGACCAGACAAACATTAGTAAAATTACTGATTCACAATCATTATGTTTTAGAGGAAAATATACCTTTATTCTGCACCTCTCTACAAGCTCTGTAGATGTATTATTATTAATAAAACAAAAACTGTTATGTATCAATATGACATTTAACAAATGGGTCAAAACAGACCACGTAAGACACACACTTACACTTTAAGGTGGACATCCAGCCTGTTGTTCAGAATTGTGTGTTATGGATGCCCAACATAATGATTTTCTCCCTCGCGAGTCGGCGGACAAAGGAGCTCAGTGTAAAACACGCTCGGAAAATTGGCTGTACGTGCTCGACTGTTTCCATGAGGCTCGCTGGAGACTTCTATCGGGGGTAACGGTCAATTCCCAACGTTTGTTGCTTCACCAAGCAGCGTAGTTGGTAAATGTGACTACCACCGAGTGATCTTATAAATGCTTAACCTTAGACGTCAGTGAGCCGCTGCCCTTTGCAGCACTGTTTACGTAACCCTAATGGCTTCACGCAGAGACGAGGCAGGGAGGGAGTGAGGGGGGCGAGGAGAAAGCCGAGAGGGAAGGTGGCAAGTCTTGGGCATGGACTGATATGTTTAATTTCACCGCACAAACACCCACACACACACAGTCACACATGTACATACACACTCAACACCTCATACTAACAACATCAGTGGAACCGCCCTCTGGGCAGATACGTCTCGCCAACCCGCCTTCCCACCCGGCAAATATTACATAAACTCCCCAGCAGGCACCTGAGGTGCTCTGTGAAACATCGTAGAAAACATCCTCGGGGCTGTGTGTGAAAACTGTAAGACTGAAATATAATCAGGCAAAAATAGGATCCATGCAGTCTTATTCAAGGACTCTAAATTTCAGCAAATACTAAAGGTGGTTCGCAATGGCACACCTTGTCAGATAGCCTAATCATCGCTTTGTGTATCCATCAGGCGTTTTTTTATTACAAAGAGTGAGAGCTGACTAATTTTGTCGCTTTTTAAAATATCTACATTCAGTCCCTGCATGCGAGAATATCTGCTCAAAGCAGCTAAAGCAGGATTTCGTAACACATGATGAGCCGCAGTACGTCGCACGCACGCCCCCCCTTCACACACATGGCCTGTACTTCCATTTTCTTTGTTTTTGTTTCCCTCTGTGTAACGAACGCCCGTTCTAACTCAGTGTGATGCCAATCCCACCGGCTGCTGGGCCGGTTAGCGCTCAGCGGTAAACACGGACATTCCTACTGTTTGGCTAATAAGGGATATATGCACGTTCTTTTCAAGTAATTACATAGGCAGCATGCACAGGCATGCTTTCTGCGCTGGTACAGTGGCCTTCAAGTTGAACACACGATAGCCCTCTTAATGAACTCTTGTCTGTGTTTGTGCACGCGTGTGTGTGTGTGTGTGTGTGTGTGGTGCTTTGCTTTGACAGATTTTGTCCTCTTGGTGTTTGAAAGGATATAAACAGGAAGCTATCACATGGACCCAACATATTACACACACACAAGTCAAACTCACGTTAATAAAAAAACAAACAGTGAATTACTTTTTTTTTTCTAAGAAATGTCTGAACATTTATGAATCAGAAATAGGTACTTTCAGTCTCAATCCCTTTTCCACATTTTAACTCCACTGCCCGTCGTCAGTGATCATCGTAGACACACCTGGACATTCCCAATACGTTGTCTTCAGCTGTGCTGATCTCTCTTGGGTTCTTATTACAGTGTCAATTGCTATTTATCTGATGATAGAGAAGCATAGACAACTTCCTGCTACTGATCATGCCATCAAATAAAAAGGAACTCTGCCTCTAGCTGTTATAGGCTAACATAAGCAACCCATGCTGCTACTTGGAGAGGAAGCAAATGGATAAACTTTGCTGGCAGACTTTAGATAAATTAATCTTCTTTTTATATTTAACTTTATTTATAAAAGCGAGAGAATGCAACTCTGAAATACCACTACCGACACATCTGCGAACTAGTAGCACTTTCTTTTTTCAAGAAAAGGACAATAATACATCCTAACCATTGTATATGTCCCAGCAATGATTGGTACACCCTACTCTTAGGCTTGATGCACAGTCTCCAACTCTGATCAAATACCAAAAGGGTGTTAATAAACCTCAAAAGGACAACAACTTCTTGAAAACCTGTATCTGAGCTATAAATGATCCCAGTAGACTGTGAAAGAGTCTCTGTAGGTCTGCCCTGAATGGATTCATACCTTCACATACTGCATGTCCCACTGTTTATGTGATCTGTACAACAATCAACATTCCTCCTGCAAGGGTACTGTGATGACAAGACTCTTAACTGGGAATTAATTTTAATGGATAGTAATTCTTTGAGGACATTCATTTTGTGCTTTCTTAATATAGAGCAAATAAAGAATATGGATCACAGGTCTTGTGACTGTAAAACCACATGAAGTGTGACACATGAATAGTAAAATAAGAGTGAAAAAGCCGGCCCTTCCTCACTCCCAGTGCATCAGAAACTGCAGAGTTGTCTTTTAAATATCCAGTGGTGTCATGTAAACATGTGACGTGAACGTGTGCCAACACATTGTTCTGGTGACTGGGCTGACAAATTTTTGATATATTCAACTGTGATTGATTTGTCACTTCGACAGAGTTAAAAAGACACAATATATTAAAATGAACCCGGATAGGGATCTGCTGTAAAATCAGGATCAGAGCAACACGCCGTTATGCGCTCAACGAATGCATCATCATTACCTCACCGACATCATCAGGTGTAACATTTCCAGTGGGTGCTGATGGTAGGCGGGTAAACGAGCAGGCCAGCTAATTAGTCCACAGCGAGAAAAAGCTTGTCTCCTGCTGTTCACAGCCAGACTCTTCACCTTTGTAGCTCCCTTTGTACCACCGGCACTGGAAGGCCTCCGCCGAGGGAGCATGGCTTCCTTATCCGATTCAGT
The DNA here is from genome assembly GCA_039737535.1 of Lagodon rhomboides. Classification (NCBI taxonomy): domain Eukaryota; kingdom Metazoa; phylum Chordata; class Actinopteri; order Spariformes; family Sparidae; genus Lagodon; species Lagodon rhomboides. The sequence goes on along the minus strand of CM077802.1, from coordinate 11,471,763 downwards.
CTCGCCCTTATCCAGCCACTGGGTTCCTGCCAAATGTCTTCAATAAATCAATTTTGTGTTGATTCATTTCTGGTTGCAAAGCTGAACTTCAGCTGTTGTGTGTAAAATCTCATATTTATTACCACTTATTGAAATGTCAATGTTTGCCTCTTTGTGTGTGAAAATCACGCTTTCGCATATGATATGAAATATTTTGTCATGCGAACTAAGATTTTAACATGCGAAAAAGAAGCAATGTCCCATGTGAATTGGCCAGTTTCACGCACACACACTTCTTTAAGGACGGCTGAAATTCACATTTTCGCATGTGAATTATATAAATGTTTGTCATTTAGATTAGAATCGATGTGGAATTCAATGAATTCAATTTGTATATTTGTTTATGTGAATTACATTCATTCATACATGATTCTGTTTTATTCTCATGTTGATCATAATTTACTCATGTAGGAACCAGAGTAATTACCGTAATGCTTAGAATACAGAGTAAATAAATAAATATTTTTTTTCTCTTTTTTTCCATATTTATTGAAACAAAAAAAAATCAATCATGAAAAAAGCATGTGCAGTCATTATACGAATGCAAGTCCACCTCCTCAGTGTGGTACTTTTCCTTTCCACACACGTGCGCACTTTGTGTCTTAATTACTGGACAAGTGTACCCGGCAGACAGCAGCCTGAAGCCCTGCATACCAACCACTTCTGCGGTTCTTGGTTACTACCTGGCGATGAGCCCTGTTGAACTGTGACTGTTAGGGGACGTCACGGCCCCTCAAGCTGTCACACCGGAGTGAGGAAGTTTTGAATGTCACGGGAAGAGATGGTGGAGGTGGCATGCTGTGACGAAACGAAAAGAGGCGAGCCTGCTCGTGCAACATTAACAGTCCGGAGAGGGGAACAGTCTTCTATTTATAGGAGATGGTTAATGACGGAACAAAGAACAGCCGGGCAGGAAGATGGCATACTGGTCAGTTGAGTAATGGCATACACCTGAGGAGGGAGGCAACAGCACAGGTGTACCCACAAAAGATGCTGATATATTGTAATATTACCATTTAAACATAGCTTGAGCTAAAATATTGAAAGTCAAGACACAGATTTTGGCACACGTCCTCTTTGGAATGACATGCATTAATGTACAGTACATTTCTGCAAACCAAGGATATATTGAAACTTTAGATTGATTTTTTTTCTATTTTATCTTCTATCTTGAGATGGGAAAAGACAGTGGCGAACTCAGGATGCTTGAGGGGCTGGGGTAAAAAAAAAACTACAAGGGCACCAGGCACCACCGCACAGACAGTCGGGATGGAGAGTTGTTTTCTCCACCATAGAGGGCACTTTACCGTGTTTTCTCCACCTTAAAGGCATCCAAGTGGGCACTTTTGCAGCATCTTTTTGAACACGGTAGATGCGATTGCAACTTTGTGTTTCTATAAGTTCAGTTCCTTCCATCTCCTGCCAAGACAGCCAGCTCATACATAGGGTTTGACCATGATATGACACATATTATAGAAATGTTACGCTGATACCTATAAAACGTACAAATTTAAACATATGTGTCCTGACAGACATATTAAACATGTACATATTCTGAGGAGTGGGCTGCACACGTGTTGTGATAACAACTGCTCTGTTCAAGGAGTCAGCACGCAAAATACCAGGGCCCTGAAACGGAAGCTGTGAATTCGTTCATTTTATTATGAACACTGGAGGTTTTCTCACTGGCATGTGTCAAAACATGTACTGTAGAAATGCTGCCTGGCAGCAGACGGTGGTCGAGAGTTGGCAGAACAGAACATGGTTGCACAAGCACTGAATTCAAAGCTATTACAGTAAGAAAATTACTGCCATTAACCCACCAAATGATCCCCGAGGCTTTCTTCCAGCCAGAAACAAAAGGTTCTATGTAAAGTCGTGCCGTGTCTGAATGTGTAGTGACTGAATTCAAGCGCGTACGCAAGGAAGTGAAGAACAGAAAAGTGGAGGTCAATCACTGACCGAAATGTTCTTACTGTAGATGCTCTCAGTGTGGTTATTTGACATCAGAGAGATGAGTTCATGTAGGCAGGCATGATGGGAACAGACCATCTATGAGGTTTCTGTTTCCGTAGAAGTTGCCCCTATAATCACGTGTTTTTTTAGTATCCATAGTCTGGGTTCACTGAGTACAAAGTCAATTGTTGGGAACAGGGAGTTAATAAAAATCACACAGGCTACTGTTTCCATGAATTAGCCTGCCACAGTGGATTCAGGTAAAAAACCTTGATGGTTATGATTGCACACAGATTGCAATTATAGACTACAACTTTCGACTGTTTTTCCTGGAGGTTGGGGTCCATTTTTTATGGCTCTTACAAGGTGAAAGTTTGCGCTGAAATAAAGGAATTAATTTATTTTTCACAGTAAGCACAGGACGCTGAAGGCCGGAGAGGATAAGAGTGAACGAACGTGACAGATAGATACAAGGTCACTCCTGAGTGTATAAGTCTTCCTGCCCTTCGACAGCGTGCTGATAAATGCAAGGACACTCCATGTAAACACCAACGAGGGCACACTCGGTGAGAGGATGGGTGCTAGGAGGTGTGGAAAGCCAAAATGACCCCAATGTTCCATGTGGAAATGACCAAAAATAGAATTTCTCATGTTCCCATTGCTAAATGTGGCTTATGTGCGGTAGCTTCTTGGATCATGTGACAAGATGAGGGAACACAAGGCCATTACCTACAACCTGTGTGCGGCAGGAGCACACAGAGAGCGGACTGAATTACACTCTGGGTCAATACCGACTGCCTGTTGCAGCAGGCTAATTATGGATAATTTCTCCTGGCTTCTGCGAGTGCATTAGAGGCTCATGGTCCGCCACGGCCGCAGGGTTGAACCTTATGGAGGAGCTACACGGTTCGTCGGTGAGGTGAGAGTGGACATGGAGGTGAACAGGTGCAATCACATACAGTCGATGTACATACGCATGCCCACACAGATCTGCAGCAGCTCATGCGCACATGCAAAAACTGAACCTCGCTGCGGTCTCTTCCCTGAGCTCTCACTTGAACCCATGAGCCGTCTCAGTTCGCTCCGCGTCATGGCAACCTTTGTGCCCAGGGTATCCTTCATATCTTCATTTGACCCACCATGTTTATGGAGATTGTCATCAGCATCTGCGATGAGCAACCCTGTGCACCCAGGGTCTCTCTGACCTCAGGGAACCCTGCCTGCTAAATATGCCTTACTTAAGTGCAGTGGTGAGTATCTGACTATGCCATGTATTACCTGGGGATACCTTGCTGTTGCAGCCAAGAGGAGGTTTATTTCCAACCCAATTGGCAGAATAAATGTTGGCAAAGTTTCTGTCAAATCATAGATTAGTTAAAGGTTTATATTTCCTCATGTTGCAGTGCTGTGTTTATGCTCTGGTTGGGTTTAGGCATTAAAAATATCTGTAGTTAGGGTTTGAAAAAACATCATGTTTTGGCTTAAAGGAGACATATGCTACTTTTCAGATTGATAATTTTATTTCGGGTTACTACCAGAACCTGTTTACATGCTTTAATGCTCAAAAAACAAGTCAGTTTTCTCATACTGTATTCCCCCTCTGTTTTAGCTCCTGTCTCTTTAAGGCCCCTCCTTCCAAATACCAGGGTCTCCACTGATTGGTCAGCTTGCACACGCCTGAGCCAGCACCGGCAACAGCAACAGAGCAGTTTTACAAAATTAATTCTTACGTGCCAAACTAGCTGCCAGACATAAATTATGCGAAATGTGTGACGTAGTGTGATGTCACAAAGTAACAGAATTAAAGGTGGGACTACTGATGAGCCGTTTCAGGAGCAGTGTTTTCTGCGGGAGAGAGGAGCTTCTGTTGGCGCAGACTTTGACCTTTTTAATTTTTAAGACCTTTTACATGCACAAGAACCGATACAAAACACTGAAGGAAAGGAAAATAAAGTACAAAAGGTCTCCTTTAAAATATCTGTCGTTGTCACCACAAGTGCAGTTGGAAATTGTCTCTAAATCTATTTAATATCCAGCCTCTAACTCCACCTCCACCTCAGGACAGGAAAGTCAGGTAATAAGTATGTAATGTGAATGTGATATGCCGTGGTTTGTAGACATGTTAAAAGTATCCAAAAAAGTTAACTGCTAACATTTTATTGGCTGTGGAGGCTTTTCTATTATACCAGAACTTCTCGATCATTTTCCTTTCTAAAGTTCTCATGAAGGCAGCAGTTTGTAAACTGGATGTTTAAGTGGATTGATTCTGGCTAAGGTGAAAATGCTTTTATTTTCACCGACAGCTGAAGCTAAACAGACGGCGGTCTCGTCACAGTTTTCATGGCCCTGGAGAGAAGTCCTTGCACAATGACAGAAGTGGGGAGCTTTGAAGCCCAATGGGCCCACCTTTTGTCCCTTTGTTATCTTGTCATTGCAAATAAAAGAGGTATTCATGACCTTGAAGTGCCCACTTACTGACTCTTACCGATTTATTGAAGTCTACATCTCTTCCGATGCCGAGGTCAATAGTCACAGTGTGCTGAATGCCAAATTACAGACACAAGTACACACATTTCCTCGATTTTCAATAGCGTTCACAGGAGCAGTATAAAGAGCTAGACAGCTGCAAGTAGCCATTTGATTTCTGAGGTTGTATCCCTGCAGCCTTCACAGTTTCCTCTCAGCTGTCGAGTAGATGTTATGTAACCCACCGAATGAGAACATTTTAGCATACGCCGCTTATTCGTGGTAAGGCGACCCCGCGTCCTCAACTGTCACTTACTGACGTCAGTCTGAAGCACTTGGACAAAGCTTCTGTCGAGGTCATTTGTCAAAGTGTTGGAAAATCAGTTACACTGACAGAAATGACAAAAAAGAGAATTTGTGACTGAGCTTTAGTCAGGATCTTCTAACACTGAAAAGATGCTTTTCAAAAAAAAAAAAGAAAAACTGCGTGTTCTCCCGACAGGCAGCCAGGTGATGCGAGGCAGATGGCGAGATGGTTTGAATAACCCAGTGTTCCCTCACCGCGTTGAGTGTGGCCACCTCGTTGACACGTTCACGTATGCATGGTCATATTTTTCTTTTTGTTTTTTATTGAGTATGTACAGCACGCATGTCATGTGTATGGCGAAAGGAGTTGGCGTCCCACCAGTCACCCTGGACCCTGCTCACATATTGAGCGTCTGTCAGTGCATTTATAATGTATCAGATGTTGTGTAATCGAGCTGGAGAAGAGGTGGCAGGAGCCTCATTCACGTTTTTGTGTTACAGTGGCAACAGTTGATCCGTGTTGCTTAGCAATGCCCGGAGAAGCATGTTTATTTGGATTAGTCGGAGAGAGGATGTGTTTTATCTTACACTTATCTTACCTGTAACAGGTGATCGAAACTGCCCGTGTCACGCCTTCCGTTTGCGTTCCTTTTTCACGCAGAGTCTTTGAAAGCTGTTGTTTGTCTGTCAGCTATGCGCTGAAAAGAAGATTACATAACAATTCAATAGCAGAGCGGCCCCAACTGCTATATTATTATTGCAAAATTGAATAACACCTCCAGCGTGCGCGATAAACACATTTTTATTTTGAGGGGTCGGCTGCACAAGTCAACACTCGCCGTGTCGCTGTGTGTTTAACACCGCCTATACATCCATTGTGTGCGTACTGTTCCCATTCACTCGCTGTGAGTAAAACATATCATCACACACTGTGCTGCGTATTGCACATTGTGTGTCCCCAGCCAGCCAAGTTCTCACAGTTATAACACGCTGTTGCTCTGACCCTGAGAGGAATGTTTTCCCTCGGACTGTCTGTACCCCGCAGGGGACGGACTGGAAATGAAGAGCGCGCCACCTGTCAGAAGGAAAACTCACAGCAGTCGCAGGTCCGCCCTCAGATGTATCTTGATTTTGCCGCCTATGATCAACGAGAGAAACAGCTGCTGCAGCTGTAACGCCTTCGCCGCCTGATGGGACGCTTCGGATTTCCATTTGTATCCACCAAGTGAAAACAAAAAACATGTTGTATCTCACAGGAGGAATCGGTGTTATGACGTGACGACCGTGACAGCGCCGCCTCTTCTGCCTTTGTTTTTGGGTTGCAGGTGCTGATAAGTGGGGCTATGTCGTCGTTCACTGAGGACACCTGGGCCCAGTGACATCATCCAGACGCACCGCGCTCCCAGTCATTTCTCTGGGTCTTGTTTTTTTGGTTATTTTTACCACACAACACCCTCCACACCATTGTTCCACTCATGCACACACACTGACGTAACTGACTGCCTCACTGCCACGCCTCACAGTATTTTTGATCTTCTGAGTGATGAAATATTAGTTTCAAATATATAATTGTGTTTTGATTGGTCCTGACACAATGCTAGGGTAAATGTTTGCTGAGGTTTAGCAGAGGTTGCAAAAGTACACACACTCTTCGCTCACGTAGACGACAGATACTGTAAAAAGGTAAAGAATAGAAGTACTGATTCCACTTCTTCACTCCAGTAAGTGAGAATGTACAGACTCTGAAACGTACTCAAAGTATAAAAGTAAAAAAAGCATCCCTCGCCTTTTCTCCCCATTCCAGTCTGCCTCTTGTGCCTGTTTCCGCCTCGTTACATTACCGCCACGCCGTTTTTGGCCTCGCTACGTCCGCCGTGTTGGGATGTTTGGATGTCTGGAAGGCAGTGTGCAATCTAAAAATAATCAATGATTCTTTAAAAATTGAGTAACAAGCCAGTTTTGAAAGCGTAAGGTGTAGAAAGTACAGATGTCTGTGTTAAAATGTAACTGAGGTGGGGGGAAACGGGGGAAATGAACACTGGTAAGTCATCTTAAAGTAAGATGAGCCATTCCCCCGACCTCATCCCGATCTTTAATTAGTCGCTCTGCAGCAACATCACCTCTGCCCCCATCATTATAACTACAGCTGCTGTGGGGGTTTGTCACCTGAATGTAGCGATTTTGTTACGCAACAAGAAGATGGTTGGTCCTGTGAGGGCTGCTCGTCTTTTCTCAACCCAGGTATATAGCCTATATAGACTATACAGCCTACAGATATTCAATAGGTCGTCACAGCTGTTGTGGCACTAAGAAAGTGGGAAGGATGGAGGAGGAGGCAGCAGCGTGAATGTTATTGTGTGACTTTAAATTAAATTAGAGCTCAGAACATCATATAATAAAGCTGGATATGATTTATTGTTGCATTGCAGGATATAGAATGAATGGCGGATATGTTGCATAACACACCACTTGTGTGTGGGTGCCCGTATCAAGGTTAGACAAACGTTGGCGCTGATGTCAGGCGTGAGTGTCGGTTTGAAATTTCAGCACTGCTCTTAGCTGCCAGAGTGTCGCCGAGCCTTGTCGTTTGTGTTTACTGACCAGAATGAATCACAACAACGCAGTTTCATACTGTTTGACTTTGTTTACGTGTGGCGGACCCCTGCCACCTTTCTGGCTTCAAACAGTGTTCTGGGGACTTTATTTTTCCTCTGAGAACAGCTTGTTTACTCAGTTATGGAAAAAAAAAATATTTTGAAGTTTGAATCAATTCTTCAAAACTACATAATGCCCCTTTAAGCCCCTTCATGGCCGTGAAAAAACCATTATCCAGCACAAACTGTTCTACCATTAAACAACTCGAGGTCGTCACCCGACTTCTTACATTATATTTGAAAATCCTTTTGTTTGTTTGTTTGTTTATTTGTTTACAACAGTATTATGTTTGAACACGTGATTTGTACAGTGGAATATTGTAAATACTGCATGTACACGCAGCCATTCATATTCATGGTGTCCTTGCAAACGAATGCTAATGCAAACACACATGCAATTAAACGCTCAGCCGTCTACCCGCTGCCCGTATCTAGAGCATGTGAGGGTTAAAGTGAGTTCTTTAATATGCGTACGAGATGTACCATAACAATTAGCAGCCTGGGTTCATAACGTGCTGTAATTATGCGCCATACATGCGGTGACACCTCGCGTAAATCGCCGCGATGGCATGCACGATCACTCCCTGACAACAGGCCGCGTTTCTGGCACACCTCTGCAGATGTAATCACGCAAGCAAAACACAATTTCATACTTTTATAACAAATTTGCATACGTTTTCATTACGTGTGAATAATGCACACATGTATCTTTTAAGGCACTGTGATTAAAAAAAAAAAACATATAAATAATAGATTTATTTTGTCAAAATCATAAGAAGAATGGGAAGTAATTTATAAAATGTGTACATCCTGCATCCAAACAGAAGTATACTTGATAGTGTAGGAGAAAATAAATCCCTAAACCTTTTAGTTTTTAGTGTTTGCTGTACTCATTTCTGTCCTTGGTTATCATTGTGCCCCATTCCCACTGTGACACTCACCTTCTAATCCATTTATATAATCAAGAACACAACATTTCGGCGGTGCTATTAACATTAACGGACTGAGCAGGACAGCGCAGTGGCTGGAACATACAGCTGGGAGGGTTATCCAAGACACGTACACCCTCAGTACAGCAAGACCCACCGGTGTATGTGTTATTGTTGGACCCGGTGACAATAACTGGGTCACATAACAAGAAGTGAATATATAGAATTTCATTAGTGTGTAAGAGGATTAGTAGTCACAATGTGCACCATGCTTCACCTCCCTGTTACAAAAGTTTGATGAGTGTTGGAAGGATGTTAATCTCAGCTGTCCACTTAACATTAACCCTCTATTACAACATCCCTTTATAGTTATTAGTGTTGTATTGTGTAATACTGCTTGCATGTGTCCATCAAAATTGGAGAGAATTGTGTTTTTTTATATAAATATTGAAGCAAGATAAGGTACACTAGGAAAGTTGACAGGAACAACATGTTAAGTGATGAAAAACAAGCGCAGAATACAGGAAATGGCAAAAAAAAAAAAATAAAATAAATAGAAAAAAAAAACTGGAATATTGGCACCGGGTATGTTAGAGACATTTTGGCTCAGAAACAGCCAGAAGGGAAACAGGGGGAAAAAATAATACAAATTATAAACTATTATATAATAATAAAAAATCTCTTGTTCGTATTTTAAATGTGCCAAACATTATTTCCCTTTATGCACGATTAGCTGTCTCTACATTCAACGTTAAGCCATGGTAAAAAAATAAATAATTAAATAAAAAAATTTTTTCAAAAATGTAAAAAAAAAAAAAAGGTAAAGAGATGTAATATTTTAGATTTTCCTTTTAAATAAATTTGCGTAAATTTCCTAAAATTCTGTTTCCGCTTGGTCGTTACGGTGCACTGAGTGTAGATTGATGAGGAAAAATAAATAAATAGGTAAATAAAAATACAAAAATAAACGGTCTTAGCATAAGGCTGCAACGGCACAAAATGTGAGAAAAGTGAGCTGGTCTGAAAACTTTCTGTACGTAACGCGGTTCAGCGGTGAGCTGAAAATGAACATAACACAATGTGCTCTTCTCTGAAAAACTGTTTATCCCAGTAACAGCTCGATCAGGAACAGATTGTTCTCGGCCCTTATCTTATTATTAGTCGGGCTGTTTAACTGTTTAGAATGCTCTCACAGGGTGAAACCGTTTGACGCAGACGCTCATGATGGATCCCTTTTCACAACAATTAGAAATGGGGAAACACCGTGTAAATCGGCATCACACTCTGTTCTTTCGAGGGGGAAGCGGAATAAAACACAGAGAGACGGAAACAAACGAGAAAAAGTTCTGGCGGCCGTGTCACAAGACCGTCATGCTGTAAGGCCTCCGCAGTCAGAGTGCAATCAAAAGAGCAGGACATCATCCCGGGCGCTTAGCGCGGCCTGGGCCGTAAGTAGAACCTGTAGTGGAAAAAGGTTAGGAGGAGAGGACGGCTAGATCTGGCTGGCGAACACACACCGACCAAACCCACCCACCCCCACACACACACTGGACAAGCTGTTCTCTGGCAAACACAGCCTGACCTGTGTGTGTGTGTGTGTGTGTGCACGCACTCTTGTTGTGCACATCTTAACACCTTGATGATTCCTGTTTTCAGCTTTTAATTTTTTTTTTTTCCCTCTTGTGTCTCCCTCTCAGAACAGCTGGGCCACACACACACACACACACACACACACACACACACACATACTGTTCTTGTTTGCATTTAGCACAGACGGAATCCTTTTTTTTTTTCCAATTATTTGGACAAAAAAAGGGGGAAAACCGTGCTCTCCCGTCTCCTCGCCCGCTCAGGACACGTTCCTCCCTCCCGGACTGCACAGCCAGATCTCTTTTTTAATCCCCGTCAGTAATATGCAGGGACAGGTAGCATCTTGAATCATTATGTTTCTGTCGTTCCCATTAGGGAGGAGGAGGGGGGAGGAGGAGGAGGGGTTGGAAGGATCAGATGATAAAACCTTCCGTCTGTGTATAAATACATGCTTCAGTGTCCATTATATTAGCTAATCTTGTTGAAGTGTAGATGAGTTAGTGGTGGGTGGCAGGGAGTAAAAAAAAAAAAAAGCTCATTTCAGAAAAATACACGTTGTACCATTGTTCCTCTTACAGATGACTGAATATATTCATAATTTTTGCTCATTCATTTCATCTCGCATCTTGTCTGAGATTGCTACTGGCCGAAGAAGCATTGAAAAATAAAGCATTTAAAAGTAACGGAGCCCTGGAATCAACACCAGAGGGACCAAAGCTGGGTGTGAACCGCGCCGCCCCCCCATGATTTCCTGCCATTCTAAAAATATTTAAATACTCACTTATACATGAACATTTTACATTTTGTATGAACAAGTTTTGTCTTCCCCCCTGGCAGTGAGTGATTACACAATGGCTGTGGATGTGCTTTTGACGCCACAGGCTCTACCGTGCTCCTCGTTGTCGGAGCCTACGGCGTCGTTCCGGTTCTGTGCTGGAAAACCTAGTTACAGGTGGACGTAGAATGAATCGCGACAGGTGAGAGTATAGCTTTAATTTATAAGAGCCGACAGACACGTAATGAGGTAAAAAAGTTCAATCCAACACATGTATTTTTTCCCTTCTTATGTTAAACTTATTCCCCACACAAAGCAAAATCCTACCCTCAAAAAGAAATCAAAGAACTGGGAGTGAAATACTGAAGCACTTTCTTTCCCTTCATGTCAGATGGTTTTTCCTCTTCATGTGACGCAACTCTTCTCCAGGACGAAGCCGCAGAAAATCAATCGCACGAGGATCAGAACAAAAGAAATATGTTTCTGCGAATGTGGCCCCCTTTCCCCTGTGCGCACACGTGACAGCATGTGGGGGGGAGTCGTCGTTAGCACAATCGGCACATCTGAGAGAAATCAGATAGATTAAGTGGAGGGATGTCGGTTTAAATCCCCCTGACAAATGAGCGCAGGGACAACGTTCGGATACAATGTTCCCTCTCGCTAATCACCACAAATGCGCGTTGATTGCTGTTTGCTGTAAGCTGACGAGCCGGGGCGGCGCAACAGACCAAAAAACGAGGATGCGGATTTGGCTTTGCGGGTTTCGACTGACTTTCAAAAGTTCTCAAAGCGACGCACTCCCACTTAACCAGCGCCGCAGCTGAGGTATTGATCAGAAAAGGTGGAGACACAGCCTGCCAGTTTGTTTCAGTCCATTCTCGTGCTTGTTTAGCTGCACATGGGGGTGAGAACTCGTGCATCAGCGAGCCTGGGATGGGGCCTCTGGGACGTTGGACGGACCCACTGTGCTTTTTTTTTCTAACACTGCGAGACAAGTTCTTGAAATAGATTAACTCTTAGTTATGAGACATTTCCACTGATGGCCTGGATCATTTTCTGAGAAGCAAGTGTTGGATTGAGGAGTTTTCACGGTGCTGCGGATGATTTTTCATAGTCTTTGGACAATGACTCCATGCTGAGTTCATTACGAGGGGCTGAACAGCCTGCTGATGCCACGTGAGGCTGTTTGTGGTTTCTCCGGAGTTCTGGTGACGTACCAAATTGTTGGAGCAATAGAGGTTTTTCAGCACATGGCCTCTTGAAAAACTAATTTATGAAAGCATATTCTCATTTAATAATTACAAACAAGGACTAACGGGTTTATTTAAACCTTTATTCCATGGTTAAGCTGACCGATGAATATTGTCAGCTGACTTGAGAAACAACTGTGGCCGTCGTGCTTATTCAGCGCTCAGTTCTCATGATTAGTTTTGGATGCGCACAAATATGATAACAATAGTCTTCTGGCCGCTATTAAGACACACGCAAGTCAGCTGTACACTTTTCTCAGCATCCTTCGTGTATCAGCAGCCACATAAGCAATGATTATCATTTAGAATTTCAAAATTAAGCCTGTTGCCAAACATTTGAGGTCACGATCGCATTCTGGTTATGTTAAGGCACCAAAACTCGGTTAGGTTTAGGAAAAGATCACTAGGTTTGCTAAGGTGAAAGCCATCACATTTTGGATCATTACAAGGCTTTTTTTTTTTTTTGTGGTTGCCAAAACAGGTATTCTAACTCCAGCCAAGTGTATTTTTGGTGTCTTAACCTAAACTTAGCATGAGCACAGCTTTATGACAAGAGAGAAAAGGAAATTTCAACTGAAACATACGTTAGAGTTGCAAAATAAAGAAACCTTACCTTGTAACTTATCTGTGGTTTTGCAGAAATGTGCCCAGCAAACGTTTATTCTGGCAGCTGGGTTGGTTCAAGACGTAAATGAAACATACTCAATTAAAAAACAGCACGCAGACACAATATTTAATGGTTTATCATACAAACTTTACAGATTTTTGTCAGCATATGCTCATTCTGAATTGGATGCCATGCAACAGGTTTCAAACATATTGCAAGGAAGGCAACAGAAGACTGGGAAACACTCATAAAACACCTGCTCTTGAACGTTCCACGGGCAGACGGGTTTAGCTGGTAACAGTTGACAGTGCCATGATCGGGTATGAAAGGGGCATCCTCAAAAGGCTCAGCTGTCCGAGCTAAGGACGGGTCGAGGCTCACCACTTAGTGTATAAAGGATATTGGGTTGGGAACATTTTGTAAAACTGAATGTTTGCGATCACCATATTGCCTGGGAAGCGGCCTCTCAGACTGTATAAAAACACCATTTAATTAACAACTATGCAAATGGGGCCCCGAAGCTTTTACAACAGGTGATGATAGTGACAGCTCCTGTGAATCATCCTCCTCGCAGAGTGCCTGCATACAAAACCCAGAGGACGGAGCATGTAGCAGGCTGGGTGCTTCACATCACACACACACACACCCGTAAAAACACACACATGAAAGCTACGTTGTAACCAGCCTACTGAGCTGCTGACGTCCATCCTGTTCTCCAACTCACACACGGGGACACGTGCCTGGTGCACACTGAGACATCCAGTTGGAGATAGACACACACACACTCACCCCTCGTGCACACACACACAGTCGCACAGACATTCGCTGAAAATGAGATTCATGAATTTGTCGATGCGCCGTTAATGACTGAAAAAACAGAAATTAGCAATCCAGAAATGAAGCGGATCATATCGAGCAGTCACATCCAGCCACTGTGTAATCATTAGTTTGGATTTAACGTTGAGATGTTTCGTCACGCACGAGACATGTGGCCGCCTCTTATTATGCACAGCCATCATTTCCTTTTTCACGAGGAGTCAAAAGCAGGGCGAGTGTTTTCAGAAGAATCCGTGATTACAGTACGTGTCTTGAGAGTGTAAGGAGCAGGAGTGTGCCAGAAGAGGACCAACAGTGGACACGCTGGGGCTGAAAATCAATGCATTTTCGTTTTCTTGATTTATTTTTTTTTTTTTCACACAGGCACATGTTTCAGGGAGGGCGCCACACTGCGGGTTTGTCTGTAAGGCGACAGGCAAAGGTACGGGTAATCTGTCGACAACGTGAATTCGGATCCACCGTCAAAGCAGAGTATTGAAGGTTGTCCGCAGTCGAGCTCAGCATGTAAAGTAAACTGTTATCGGTAAGGAAGGTGTGGTGCACGGAAGTCAGTGCGCACCTCAGTACGAGGGTCATGGTTCGGTGTGAATTCAGCCGCTACCACGGCGAAGAAGCGACTAACAATTCCGGTCTTTAGGCGAGGCGAGTTCGTTTACAGCTCCTTTTCAGACCCAAGGCAATTCAAAGTGCTTCACAGGGGGCATAGAAATACATTTAATACAAGACATTAGAACAATTTTTAGGTGGTGTTTGAAGGACGGTAAAAATAATGATAAAAGGGTAAACCTTTCATCTTTCTTCATCTCTTTCTTCTTTAAAGGCAAACATGGGAAAAACAGCTGTCAGGTGCAGTTCTGGCCCTCACAAGGTTGGAGTATGACTCATAACGGTTATGCTCTTGCCTGCTTTCACCATGGTGTTACAGTCAGCCACTCGCCTTCGAACGATGTTCTCACCGTGGCGGTTTTTGGGGACAAATACACGTACTGTTACCTGTGGTGATCAGCATCTGTTGGTGTGCACATGCAGCAAGCAATAAAAGTCCGCTGGTCATTTTCTTAAACCCAGGCCTGCCATATAGCTACTGAGAAAAAAAACCACCAGCTCTGATTTTTGATCTCAGCACACAGCCTGCTCGGTGGCTTTGGTGATGCTTTGTGAATATGTGTTTTCCTGCTGCTGTGCATTCTCTGACTGAACACCGCCGGCGCTTTGATGTCCGCGAAAGGAAAACCGAGCGAGGCCAAAGAAACGGGGAGGATTTCACTCAGCCTCCGAGGACATTATTCTTCCTCCAGTGCTATAGAGGTCGATAAGTGGCGATTATTTTCTCCAAGGTCGGCGACTTTTATCTTTTTCTGAACTGCCGAGACGTCAACTTTATACTAAGGTGACCAGATTTCTGAAATGAAAATCAGGGACATTTTTCAATGCGGCGGTGAAAAATCATTAAATATTATCATTATGAAATAAAAAATGGGGACAGGTACTTTTTTATGTATTTTAACCAGCTTTTATTACACCAAAGGTTGCAATCAAACCAATGGGTGACATCATCAACCATCCACTGAGGAAGACAAAAATGTCAATATAAGTTAGGATGGATTTTTTTTGGTCAAAAGTTTCTACTCACAACTGAATACTGTGCTGATATTTATGACACAAAAGGTGGCAATCAAACAAAATGGGTGACATTACTGTGATCTCCTCATTCATCCAATTGTGTCGTAATGTTAACGTTCACTGACTTTTATAACGTTACGTTTTCAGTTCAGATAAACAATCATACTTACTTTAACGTTACATCACTTCACACACACACACACACAGCCAAGTCTACTGCCAGTTCACACAAAATGGCGATGCGTTAAAGTGTTATTAAAGCACTTGAAGACATCTTTGTGGTTATGTAATGTAATAAAACGACTCACCAGATGCAGACTGGGACGTAACCTGCAATCAGCCCCCCCGACCACCCTTCTCCGTATGGAACAGCAACACCACTTAGCTTGCAACCCACACACGTAAATGCTAAGATGAGCCTCAAGCAGAACCCCCAGCCCCCCCGACACGACACCTTACAGGGGCCCCATCGCTGAATCCTGGGAAACATTTCGATATTCGGCCAGGCCCAAGTATGCTGTAATGATTCGCATCGGCAGCACCACTAAATATTTGATCAGCGCCGACGGCAGTGGAGTCCGCCGAGTAAGCGATCGTTTGAAATTGCTTGAGATGTTTTCAGAGCAATGAATAACAGATTAGAAGTCTAAGTTTTCTAATGGCAGCGGTGTATTAAAAGAACACAGAACGCATCCGCCCGTTCTCGCTCTCAGCAGCCTGATCGGCGGCGCTAGGAAAGTCTGGGTCAGGGGGCGACAGGGTGGGTCACGAGCGATGTCACGCATGTCATGTGACGTGAGTTACATCACTAAAGTAACTTTAATCAATAACTAATCTTTTTTTGAAACACAAAACCGCAAAACTGATGCTTTGGGGTAAGTAGAGAGTCACAGTTTGCAGCTTAACAGGCTGGCATGGCGTTAAGTCTTGCTTCTCATTTTGGCGTCCATAGAGATTCAGAGTTTGGCCTATTTTTTATTGTGACACGTGTGCCGTTCTCTGCACAAATAGACCTGAAAAGGACCTGTAGACGGTCACATCGACATCATACCAGCATTTCACTTCAGTTTTGATGTCCGTATCTGTAGAACGCGTCAGACGTGATGAGAATAAACACAACGGGTGAAGGGCAGTTTGTTTTTCTTTCCCCTCCCCTTGTCTGGATCTTTCGGTGGGGGTTAAAGAAAATCACCTCATTATATTTATTGATAACCATCACAGGCAAACTCCTGAGAGGCTGTGTTTTTGACTTTAGTGTATCAAGAAACTAAAGCTAAGGTGGAATACAATACACATGAGGTGGTGGCGCACTTCAGCGCTTCTTGTGGCTGAGGTGAATATTACAAAAACAGGCACTTGTCTCGACAAATTCCTTTTGTATGTTTTGTTCATTTTGGTCGTATGAATCAAAGAGATAGCCCTCTGTACGACTATCATCTCTGACTTGTTGGGTTTTCATATAAATCATTTCCTTCAACAACCACTCTGAAAGACCGGAGAAGGAGAAGATCGTCCTTTTTTCTTATTTTAACCTTCAGTTTCAGGTGACTCTGACACCACGGACACTTTCTCCCAACATCTGCTCATTATCTATCCGCCTCTGTCAGGCTGTAATCCCCCTCAGGGACGGCTAATGAGACACATCATTGGGAGAAGACTACGTGGACCTTGAGATATATAGAAACCCGGCCTGCTGTCATGGAACAAATGACTTCAGTCACACTTTTCTGCGTATACACCTTTTCTCATTAAATAACTGTGAGGCTATTTATACGGCAGCATCACATGAAGCGAGCGGTCCGGACTTAATTCATCGCGGGGGAGTGCTGCTGAAACTGTGCATGTGCTGCATTCAAATGTATTAAGATGTTGCTTTTAACGTGTAGATGGATGGACTAATGATCTTCTTTGCTTTTGAAATGGTTTTGAAAAATGTTCAGATTTCAAGAGTTTTAACCATTTGAAGCACACATGGTCACCACATGGGAGTAAAACTCTACCAGTCAGTTTTAGTGTTGAACGTGCAACAGTCTGGTGCAATGTCTATTATTTATGTACAATACTTTGCTTTTATTGGTTCCATTGGTTGATTGTGAGTTTTCTTTTGGTTGCCACTGCAGTGCAGCAGCAATACTCCTCTAATTGCATGTCAGACACTATAGCTGTGGCAGGAAGCTGTCATCTTCCCAAGTGTCTGTCTCTAAGTAATCAACTCTTCAATCACCTGTCTAAAGTGGGCTGCTGTGAAAGAGCAATATTCCAGATCTGGAAACTTTACCACCTCTGATTTAAGAGTTTCTGACAGGTCTGAATCATCGGTCGAGAGCAGGAACCAAAGATGAGCGATTAAAGTAAAGCAGCGGCGGGGGAGCACTGAGGAGCTGTCGATGACGTTGATTACACCACCTCCAGTTGCAATTAGCACCTACGTGACTGCAAATAATAAATTTAGAGGTAGTTTGAAGGCAGTTCGCCTGGATGGAATCATGGCGTCATCCCGCATAATCAGCAACCCTCTCCTGTTGCATGTGAAACAACCTACGTCTAAATCAGGACTTTCTTTAAAATTCATATTTTATAGTTGTCATTTTTAATTTGAATCTTCGGCCGCGCTTGTGCTTATGCTCGGGTAAGGTTCAGGCACAAAAAACATTTGGTTAGGGTTAAGAAAACATCATGTTTTGCCAGCTGAGATTATCCCGAGGTCTCCAAACACGGGCAGAAAAAGTTTTCCTTAAGTAGATTTCCTCTGGCTACACACCTGTAAATGTTGAAACGCAGTCTCAAACTGCAGGCACGGGCTGAGTGCTGTAGCCCTCTTGCCACCATCACCTCCACCTCCGATATCCCGTTACGCCCCTGGTGCGCCGTGCTCGAAAAAAAATACAGAGAAAGAGCTATGGTAGATACAACATGTTAAAGGGTGCCCTTTGTGTACGCTGGCACCATCGCACACAGCTGGTATGTCAGGTCAGAAACATGTTATGTGAACATGATAGGACATTGAAATTATTGAAAAAATGTTAATTCTGTTGAGCACTTTCATGTCAAGTTAAATCACTCATGTCTAGTCTCGTCGTTCACTTCCTGTTTTATTTTGTACTCACCTTTCCTCTCTCGCTTCAGGCACTTGACTTCCTTCCCTTGTGTGATTTTCCCTCCGCTGCGATTGTCTCTCCGGTCCCTGATTCGTCTCACCTGTGTTCCCCTCCCTCATGTATAAATAGCCCTTGTCTCCCTTTGTCTTGTGTCAGTTCATCTTGTGTCCCGTGTGTTTTGCCAAGCTCCAGGAATAACCGGGTTTTCTGTCCCGATACTGACTGCATTTAGTTGTATTTTGTAGCCTCCTTAGTGAGCGCCTTCTGTTATATTTTTGAATCCTCCATGAGAGCGTCTTTTGTTTGATCTTTTCTCGTAAAAAGTTTTGTTAACCATACTGCCGGCTTCTAAGTTTTGCCTCTGAGTCCCGGTCCCTGAGTCAAGTCAGCGGCAAATGTAGCGGTTTCCTTACTGTGCATATGACAATAAACACTTTATTCTGAGGGTCATTCTGAATCTTGAAACGTTAGCTGCCAGTATGTAACTCATCTATGAGTTGTGTTTCTGAATTCCAATATTCACTCTCCTCCTTAGCCCCTCCCCTGGTCTTTGTTTACTCCTGAGGGAAGTATGCGGCTCTCTAGCTGCTAATTGGTCCATTGCGTTCCTCTCGTTGTCTGCGGTTTGCTAAGCAGGTCAGGCGCTGTGTAGTGTGGAGTGGGCTTTTTTTCAAAAACGAGGCAGAAATGCAAAACAGTGAGCTGAAAGATGCTAAACCGAAACAAAAGATGGTCTGCCGCGTTGAATGGCCTTTTGATACAACCTCATTGTCCTGCAGATTATTGTCACACACTCCTGACTGTGTTGTTGAATTAATAATGATAAATGGTGTTCTAGACGTACTGAGCTTTGTCAGCTGACTGCATTCTTTTCCGCAGCCACTTTGCGTTGTATGTTGCAAAACTAATTTGAAAGCCCGGCACGAGTGGCTCCCTTTGTGTCCACTTGATTGCCTCCGATGGCAGAGCGGCTCAGTTACCCGCGAGGCGGCGGTGGGGACTATCCAATTCATCGCGGGCACGTGAGTCCGCTGATCCCAGTGACATACTAATGCAAAACGAAGTTCGAAGGGCCGCCCTCCGCCCAAAGTCGCGCTCTGCACTGTACAAGCGAGAGGACGCTTTCCGCGTGCACGTGGACACACGAGCGTCTGCAAAGACTTGACACACACACACCCAAGATAACAAGTAGGTGGATCCAGGTGGGTCAAGTCACTAGCTCAGGCAGTCACTAAACAACAGGTACAAGCCGCGTCACATGAGGAAACGGATAGCGGCCACGTGCAGAGCTGGTGGTCATACGAGATGTGTGTACATTGAGTACCATATTTAAAGGTGTGTGTATCACTCTGTTCCACACATATCATCTGATTGAGTTTGTGTGTGTGTGTGTGTGTGTGTGTGTGTGTGTATCCCTGCCATCATCATCTGTAAGTCCAGTGTGCAGCAGCTGTAGGCGGTGGCGGTGTATTGGATTACGCACAGTCAGTGAAGTCAATGAGACGAACCTGCGCCGCTGTATGAAACTCATTAAAACAACGCACTGAATCACACAATGAGCGAGCGCGCGTCTCTTAATGGAAAGCTTCAGAGCGAGGCTCGCTGATCAATGAAACGTGGCAAAAAGAAAGTTGCGTCCTAGAGAGCTCACAAAAGCCTCCTCGGCGTCGCCGAAGTGACAAGCAGTCCGGAGAAAAAGAGATCGATGATGAGGCGGGAGCAAATAATGAAAGTCCTAGTCAGACTCTCACGTGCGAGCAAGGTGTTATATCACGTGCATACCATTTTAAAGGCATCACGTGCCAAACAGAGAACATTGAGCCCGGAGGTGGATTTTTTTTTGCACCCTGAAAACACTGCTTTTGCATGTATGCATTTGCTTTTGGCTCCAAACTGCAGTCAGTGTGTGCTGCATCGAGTTACTGAAGTTTGCTTCAAGTTTTGGCCCAATTTCTCACT
Organism: Lagodon rhomboides; assembly: GCA_039737535.1. Lineage (NCBI taxonomy): Eukaryota > Metazoa > Chordata > Actinopteri > Spariformes > Sparidae > Lagodon > Lagodon rhomboides. The sequence continues at coordinate 11,451,674 of CM077802.1, read as the reverse complement.
TCCAGGTGGCACTCACAGGCTGTTATTGATTTCACCGCGGCATTGAAATCTAGAAAGGTCCCTAATCGTCTAAACTGAAGCTTCCTTCAACACACTGACACAGAGAGTTTTTTCATAATGAGACAATAAACTGTCCTTGAGGAAATTCTATCTTCTGAACATACAGTTTTTGTGCGGATGGATTCTGGAGCTATTGGCACTTCTCTATTTGCACTTCTCTCATGTTGAACCTATGAACCTTTATTTGTTCACATATATTCACCAGAACTCACCCAGAATAGAGACCATTTCCCAGTTCATGTAGAAGTTCTTATTGCAAAGAAATCATGTCAAATTCTCACGACAATGCAAAATCATACAACTCCATTCCGAATACCCTTTGAGATACGATGTTGGTGACCAAATGCTTGTTTAGTTTTATTTTACACTAGATTGGCTTTTTCTTGAACATCCAAAACCCATAATGATAACATGCAACACTGATTCAAATTCATACAAATAGTTGCTTAATATAAACCAAATGACTAAAATTATCTGAACAAAGAATCTCTGATTTTAAAAAAGGAATATCTCCACCAGTTTTCACCTTCTTGCAAGTCTGGAAAGTGTAACAGATGTATTAATGTTTCAGGTAGGGCTGTCAAGATGTCAGATTTTCACTACATGATTATCGTGGAATTCACGCTGACGATATTAAAGCAACGCCTATAGAAATGTGGAAATCTCATCTATCAAATCAAATCAAATCTATCTTAACTTTGTTTGCTGTGAGAGGGTCTGTAACCATAACTCTAAAAAAAAAAAGTATGCAAGAAGAACAAATACCATCAACTACCCAGTTACTTGTGGAAAGGCAACCAGATGACCTCATAATCGAACGATGCACGAAGCCGAACAGCTTCGCCGGAATGGATCAAAAATGTACTTTTAACACGATATACTTTATGATTTAATAATGGATACCAAATTATGAGAGGAAACTATATTCAACTACACGTTTATTGTCGTTTAATTTCCCCGGTACACTGCGAGGGTGGATCCCTCTCAAAGGCATCCACACAGTACCTGCATTTTGTGCTTTCCGTGTCCAGAAGGACTCAAAGAACCGGTCGAATACTGGATGGCGTTGACCTTCTTTCGCTGTTTTTTTGGGGACCTTTCCGTCCCGCGTCAGTTCTCTTACATAAGTTCTTTCACAACGACTTCACTTTTGAATTACAGAGAAATATATTAAAAACATTTGGAAAGTAGCAGTTACCGTTCCAGCTGAATCCAGACAGGCGGTTGCAAACTTAATCACTTGGAGGCTGCAGCTGAGCTTTGCTTTCTGTGTAGTGTTAACAGGTGGATCCCCGACTGGCCCGAGACATAAAGCCACATTGTTTGCCCTCCCCTCCATTACGCACTTGAAACCATTAGCGTTTCTTTTCCTGCCTCAGAGACACACACCGCTGCCCCCCTCCTCTGGCACTTTGTTTGTGTCTTGCAGAGCTCGCTGATTCAAAACACCTCGTATTGTGGTTGTTTTTGCTGAGGCATTAAAAGGAAATAAATTTCTCTCTCGCACAGTAAAAACGCAACTTTCCCTTCAGAGAGTTCTGCACTCGGGCCTTTTCGTCTCCTCTTTGAGGTCAGTCGAGTGCACAGCTGTAACACAACTGTTGACTGTGTCTAGTTTATTATGTCAGACTTGTATGCTGGTCTCCATTAGCTTCTGAATAAAAAGACAGGATGACATTTGACAACAAAAGAAAACATCCTGACGTCCTGCAGTATCTAATTTTATACATTTGTATAAGGCAATATAGTTGCCCTTGACAGTGTTGCACCAGACGCCATTAGACGAGCTTAATAACAAAACTACATGTTCATTTTGTTAAAGCACCTGGATGATACAGTGTCACTCTGGTCGTGCTTGCGGTCGCTCATTCACTCCACGCTTTAACTCGCTTTTGTATTACTGCTGCAGGCACTGGGTCACGGCTAATGCTATAAGCTATTTCGTAGGAGTGTAATTTGATTTGATGAAAAAAAACAACAACTCCACAAAGAGAAAATAGACCGCCGGAGATGTGCCGGTGACAAAACAACAGGAGTGCGTACAAACCCTCAGTCGATTGTGTGTCCACGTGTGACCTACATGTGTAAATCTCATTAAAAACCTCGCTGGATTTTGTCGTGATTTCGGTGTGTTTTTGCCGTTGCCACAGCAACCCACTTTCTCACATTAACACAGATTGACAAATCAATAAAGGCACTTGCGTCTGAGGGAAGCTAAAATAAGAACAACCTTTAAAGGATTCCTATAGGTAAATGTCAGAATTAGTCGGCGAAGTGCTTTGTGATATTCAAAGAGTTGCAAAGTGTTAATCTCATAAGTTTCACAGCATCACTGATCTGACCTTAATTCATCTGTTGGCAGATTTTATTATTCAAGATCATCCACTTTGACCACTTTGAATAGTTAATAGTTTCTGTAAGTATATAATGTAAACATGTTACATTGTTTTTGCATTTTTTTATTTTTAGGACATGAAATTGAATAAAATCAGAGAAGTCGAAGAAGTAAAATGAAACAAAGTAGAATACACAATAGGAAAATAAGAGAATAAAAACTAAAGCAAAAATTAGAAAAAGCTTTTAAAGAAACTTGAGTCTACTAGCTTGACAACAAGAGACGGGCAACTGATACCTGTTATGTTTTTTCCTCTTCTCCTTCCCTTCACTGTGAAGGTTATGTCCTTGTGCATGCAAAAGATCTTGAAAGCTTAAAAAAGTCAAAGTCCGACACAACAGAAGCTCCTCTCGCCCGTGGAAACGCCTGAAACGCCTCGTCAGAAGTCCCGCCTTTAATCCTGTGACATTGTGACATCACACTTAGTCACAGAGTCACACATTTGCATAATTAATGCCTAGCGGTTAGTTGCTCTGTTGTTGTCAGTGGTGCTGGCTCAGGTTTGTGTGAGCTGACCAATCAGAGCAGACTGAGCAGCCACAAGAGCTCTTAAAGAGACAGGAGCTAAAACAAGGTGTTTCAGACAGAGGGAGGATACAGTGCTGCAGGACTGGATAGTACGAGTAAGCTGATGTGTTTTTTGAGCATTGACGCATGTAAACCTGTTCTAGTAATAGCAGAAAATAAAATTATGAACCTGAAAATGAGCATAATATGTCTCCTTCAAATCCTTAATTGCGTAAACGTATGGATTGACGGCTCTTTGTAACTCACCTGTCAGACGTCGATGAAACAAAATAGTCACCTACGTGTCAAACAGACGGTGATAATAAATGGTTGATTGGGTTACTAATTAAGCCTTTCTCACACCTCACACCTCAAATGCCCATTCAGAAGACTTCATTTATTCAGAAAATGAAGCAGCAGTGACATCAGCTGCTCCTCTTTTACCGGTTTGTCCGGTCGGTGCGTGTCCGTCAATCACTATGACTCACTCCGCTCCAGGCTCAACCCAGACAGATAAAGCTGCTGAGGTAGAACTCCTAATGTTTTCCTGTTCCTTGGAAAAGAAGAAGAAAAAATAAGTACATAAAGACTGACTCATTTCTGTCTAACAAGTGCGCTCTGTCCGCGGAAATTCAACAGAAAAGGGCAAGGATGCATCAGAGATTTTAGCTGAGTTGTATAAAGGGCATGATGTTATATTAGGGACAAAACGCTCACCTCACGCTTTCTCTCCTGCCTACTTTTTTTTTTCTAATGTAGTGCGTAAGGGACAACATCTTTTCACCTTCACAAACACTGTTCTGGCTCTTACCACCACGGGTATATCACACTGAATCATAGGCGCGGAAACTGTGCACAATTAATGAAGAACGCTTTTACATCAAGGATAATGTTGAGAGCAAAGTCGATGAAATTCTCCTGATTGAGAGAGCCATATCATGGTCACACTATATTTTACAATACACTAATAAGAGAAGCCAAACTTTGTATCAAATTAGACAGAAACTTCTAATATTTTGATATATAAATCTATAAATTAACGTCCTGCATCCAGAAATGATAGTTTTCTTTGTCTTTTTTTCCGACCATCTCGTTTCTTGGATGTGTCAAACTTGCATAAGTTTGGAGGATAATAAATTCATTTAAAAAACCCTTGAATCAAACACTTTGTCTCCCTCACAGGATTTGTGGTTTGTGGCATCCAGCTGTTTTCTGACGGTCCTTCCTCAGATGACTAACTGTAATTGATCAGCAGCATTGTATTCATGCGCCATCTAGTGGCCCCTTGAGCGTCAGCTGCAGGGTTTAAGGAGAACATCAGCTGATGCACATTGAGAATAAAAGTGAAATTAATACAAAAGTAGACAATCCTCTTTTTTTTGGTAATATACATATATTTGCAGGATAATATTTAGAACTGCTGATAGATGTGAAATACCTTTACCGTATTCTATATTTAGGATTGAGTCCAGATCGCCTTCTATAGCAGCATGGTAATCTTTACAATCTGCACTAAAAAACTGCACGTGACTTCTCATTAAAATCCTTCTTCAGTCGATTCTGTGATGATGATAATTGTACAGCAAGTTAGATAGAGGGAGCAGATGCCAGTAGACAGACTGATTGCTTCAGGCAGGCACGTTCCATTAACAGGTGCTCTTTGGATTCAAAGTCAGAACCAAAATACACCGAGGCACGCTGCTTTGTAAGAATGTAAAAAGGTCTTTAATAAGTGGCCATAGCAGCTACGTGTTCCGACTACCACTCTTCATCGGAAAACATCAGACTTTTTCCAATTTCGCAAAACAGTGCGTCGTGGTATTTTTGGTCATTACTTACCAGTCTAACCACTCTGTCTCTTCTTTTTTGCGTCAAATAAAATGGTAAAATTGTGCCTTTTTTGGGTTAACGGGTAGTTTTTGAGAAGAAATTCAAACTCAGGATCTTGATATTTATAATATCAATGAGGTAAAAATAGATATTTTGTTCCATAACTGAATGAACGAGCTGTTTTCAGAGGTAAAAGTATGGTCCTCAGAACACTGTGTGAAGCTAGAAAGGTGGCAGGGTCCGCCACGAATAAACACTAAAGCAGTATGAAAGTGTGTCATCCATTTAGGTCAGTTCGTTCATTCAGTTTATTCAGTTCATTCAGTCATGAGATTGAAGCCAGTTTGTTTATTTAGTTTGTTTTAAAAAAAAAAAACTATATTTTTTCTGATTGACATTTATTCCCCAGAACTACATAGCACACCTTTAAGGTCCCCTGGGTAATCAGTCGATGCTCACAGGTTCAAACAACGAGATAAGATGAGCTCAGACGTGCCGCTGATGATCCCCCGTAGGAGTACCTCAATTTGACACGTTGACACAAGGGAACAACGTGCAAACAGCAGCGCAGGGTGGGAAATGACTCGAAGAAAACAAAACATAAAATGAAAATAGACTCAAATTTATAAGATAAAATGGATGTATCTGTGTGCTTATGTAACTTTCATGTGAATGTGCAGCCAGTTCCATGCAGTGTATATACACTCATACAGACTGTTGCACATGTGCAATTATCTGTGGTGTCTGAGTGGAGTAGAAGGTGCCGGCTGCTGAAGTGTTGAGCAGTCAGGTGACTGATTATGTGAAGGAGCCCCCCCCCCCCAAAGTGCTTGGAAGCACGTGGCTGGAGGAGTTTTCGGCTGAACGTGCTCCATTGGCATCTTCCATCCCCAGAGATATCAGTTTCGCCTTCTTTTGATGGTGGTTTGTGTTTTCTGAGTTTGTTTGTTGCAGTTATCTTTTTTTTTTAATTTATGAATTTAAGTGTATGAAACGTGTAAAAACAAGAATAAAGTGCAATGGACTCATAAGTAAAATAACTACATGAAGGATAATGAAGGAACTATTCCAACTCAGTAATTTAAAAAAAAAGACATTAAAGGAGCAGGACTTTGCTTTATATGAGCCGTTAATATTAATATATAACGAAGGCGGGGGACACAACACATACACATCTGGAGCTGTGCGTCACACACATCTGGAAGTACAAAAAGGTGAAAAGGTAAATGGCAATAATTTCATGCCACAGTATAAATCGCAACGAGCAGCCCGCCTCATCCAAATCCCGGTTCCCAACCGCTAAAAATGATGCCAACGTTCTTCCTTTTACAACGCAAAAAATGCCACAGCAAGAACAAGCAACCAGACAATGAACACAAGGTGTTTCTTGCTTGTATGGACGTCCCCACATCTCACTTAAAAGTCGCTTTCGAGACGATTTTATATCAAGTGTTATGTGATATTTCTACTTGGTAAGATTCAAATTTGGTGAGAGTTTTTTTTTATTCTGCTGCGTCGGCGTTCAGATGTTAACCCTTTTATATCTTCATCTCTCGGACACACCGGAACCGCTCATAGTGTCCCCATCTATAAGAGGAGCTGGGGGACATCTTTCATCCCCTGTGGCACATGCGTCCTCATGTGACCTTGGCGCCTCCCTATCTCGGAGAAGCCGTGGCGCGTAACGGGAACGTGTGGCACCTCAGCCTCGAGTGCCTGCATGTGCATGTTCCCACGCCGCAGGAGGTGGCAGTCACATGTTGATTAGCAGTTTTTTGAGCATCCGGGATTCTCTTGACATCCATGTCGTGTCCATGTTTCTTGTTCGGCTTTACTCAAGATCTCTGCAGCAGAGAAAGGCAAATTGGACGTCTTCGGTGAGGTCCCCGAAGGAAGACCGACTGACCGACCCAGAGGGGTGTTTTTTTAACTGTCGTGTAACAACGTTCGTCTCTCAGGAACAGCAGTGATGGCTGGATGGGCGGCGACCTGAATGGCACCAGCCTGACATCCACTGTGACATTAGCTGTACCCTCTGCTCTACCCACTTGTCCCACACTGTCCTAGTAGCCAGCTTGTCTCTCTCCCGACTGACAGCCCTTGTCTCTCGATTATCAAATTGGATTACTCTGGAGAATATATGAAAAGTCTCCAGAGACTTCTCCCCCAAAACACGCCTTCCTTCTTGATTAGTCATTCCGAGAATGACTTTCTGTATTGAGTTGGCCAGCTCAAAAGCTGACCTGATGTCTGTCACACGAGCCACTGCCATCCTAGTGCACTGTCCTTTATTACGTTTCCCGCAGAGAGTTTTGCCTGACGTGCATTTGGGGATGAAGACCACTGTATTTGAGCATGACTATGAGTAGCAGTTGTGTGTGATTGGGGTGACATATGTCTCACAGTTGCAAAGAAACAAATAGTATTTGACACTTCTGGCCCCTTTTAGCCTCCACAGATTGACCTGAACAGTATCTATGTAATATAAACATGCAGGGGGGTGTTGCAAATATGTGAAATTAACCATTTTCATTTTATATGTTGATTGCACTTCAAGTCAAGCAGAAGAAGTTTCATACCGAAAAAAATACTTCTAAATATTTCTTTTAGATTTTTTTTGAACTTTTCAATGGGTCGGTTCGACCCGCGGCACAACAGGAGGGTTACTGGAAAGCCAGCTGACGTTGTTAAAATAGATCTTCGTTTCCCTCATGCCCAAATCACAAACACGATGAGTTTAACATTAAGTTCTTTGCAGCATTATTGCCGCGCAATTACGCGTAAAAGTGAAAATAACGAGTGCACGTGCAACAGCCACTCAGCCGCCGCAGAGAGCTGCTGCAGTGGACTTCAGCTGGAGTAGGAGCACGGTGAAGCGCTGTTACGTCAGTCACGTGACCTGTGAGTTCAACATAGTAGATTATTTCTTTCTGGAGTGGAGCATCCTGTCATGATCTCGAAAATGTCCTCCCATTTTCTGCACGTGTCCACTTCTGCTCGCCTCGCCACATCACACTTACCACAGTGAAGGCTTGAGCACAGCTCTCACAGGCTCGCCCTCAGAGGGTGGCAGTGACGCTATTTCGTTAGCATGAAGGTAAAGCGAAGACTCAGTTTTATGTTTGATGTTGTGACAGCGCTGTGCTCATGCTCTGGTTTTAGGCACACAAAAAAATCACTCGGATAGGATTAGGAGATGGCGTAAAATACCTGTTTTGGTCTCCACGGGAGGAAATGTCCCGACTTCTCGTGAAAGATATATGTTTTTTGTTGCCTCTGACACGACTTGGATATTGTTCCGAGGTCTCCTTGTTTAAAATGCTGAAACAGCAGCCTTCTGGTTTCTCCAGTTACTGAGGTAATAGTCAGGTCATAAACACGTAAAGTGAGCATGATTGACACGTTTTGTAGAAATGTCAACAATCTGAACTGCTAAAACACACACCGAGATCCTGCCAAAAACTCATTTATCTTCTCTGTCCTCAGTCATCCTTGCAGGGTTTTGTCCCAACATGAAATATTGTATTCTTTGTGCTCTGGAAGATACCGTGGACAAACTGAGCGGACCGGTCCCCTGTCTACCTTTGTGTGGAAACAAAAAGAGGTACAAAATGTCCAAAACCTGACATTTTGCGTCTTCTTTTCTCCCTTTTCACAGAGACGTTTCCTCCAGCTGCTCCTTCGTGATCAGTAGCCCCACGCTTGACATTGTTGAGACACTTACCCTGTTCACAAACACACGTGGGATCTGCCATTCAGCGTAGAGACTGCTGCTGTTATAAGGAGCCTTTTGGAGGTTATATACACACATACACGGATATACTGTACAATACGTGTAGCTGAGCGCTAAACAACACTGGTAACTTGTTCCTCTTTGCAAATGTTGACTTTGGATCCAGATTGCTGGCGAGCGCTCACACTTTTTGCATCGTGTGTGCTTGTCTCCATGACAACAGGGACTCAGATGGAAGCTGTTTGAGCTTATAAAGGCCTAAGTGCCGGTTGAAACCTGCTCTGCTCCCTGTGTGTGTTTTTTCCTCTCCCTCTTCGTCCTCCTGCCCCTTCTTCATCGCTGAGCTCTTCCCCCTCTTTCTGACATGAGACCAAGAAAACATCACGCACATGCTGATATTCATAATGCCTGCTTCATGTTTGCATTTGTGGGCAGTGGAGTCTTATATATTTTATTTTGTTGTGCTTATTGGCTGCATCCTTCTGCACACTGGTAATCCTCTTGTCCGCCCCCCATAATGTGAAATATCGAATGAATACGTTGGGCCCTGGTTAGATGTAGGAAAAATACACATAAAAATAATGGTTTGCAAAAAAATGAAATGATGGATGGATGATACATGGACTTGTCATTCTCAGTCCTCGGTCTTGCTGCGGCTCTCTCCTTGCGAGGCTCCGCAAACGTCCTCTCCCCGCCTCCTAATAACAGCCATCTGCTCCGCACCGCCGGCCCATTATTGTAGAGCCGCAGCATTAACGGGCTGCACTTGTGACTCAGCACACGAGCCGCTCTCCGCGGAGAACCGGTCGGGCTCCATTCACTGTCTCGTCTGAAATGGCATTAATAAAACATGCCCTTGAACTCGGAAATGAAATTTCTGTTTACTTTATGGGGGTAATGGACGTGCCTAATTGTTTCATTTGGATTCATGTCTATATTTGGCACACATCAATATTTAAGCGTGCTTCAGGGCTAACTGCTGACTACTGCTGTAAATATATCAGAGGAAATGATGATTACATTGATGTGTTTGCATATTGCAAAGCAAAACAGAGGCCGCTCTATTATGAATGGACAGTTCTGCCGCGTTTAAATATTCATCAACGCTATGGAGCAGTGGTGGACTTCACAGGTCTCCACATGTATGTGAGGGGGCAGAGTATTATATAGAAATACTCTTTGATATAGAGTATTTCTAGTGAAGAGAGGCCCCTTCACCACATTTTTTTCCACTGGAAGGGCACCCGAGAGGGCACCAGTGCTCTGGAGCACATTTTCCCATACAGTTTCTGGTATGTGGGTAGATTTTCATCCACTGAATCCAGAAATGTAACCACTGACTGACTGATTGCCGCACGCACTAATAAGTCCTGTGATTCAATTAACCCCACAAAATGCCACCTCTCCTCTCCCGCTGTGCAATCCATCTCGTATCAAATTAACCAACTTGTCGGCATCCGGAGGCAGCGTACAGTCACGGTGTCGGAGGAGGTGGGATGAATGAGCTGCCAGCCAGCGGCATTGTGTGTTTATGAAGGTAGATTTCCACTCATAATCCTGCTTTACTCAGTGGGAACGGAGCCTTTGCATGTGTCAACGCCGGCCTAACAGCCTAACGCCAGGGCTGAAAAAAAAAGGACTGTTGAATAGACACGAGAGCGGTTCATTCAGCTTGCCAATTTGCCATTTCCAATTGTCCTAATTTAGCCACAGTAGTGGGTGACGTGCGGGTGAAAGGGATTATAGAAGTGATATGAAAACAGCAGCGTGGTAAATATGCTCGAGCACATTTTTATATGTTAGTTAGTTCGCTGCCAGATTTACAAAAAAAAGTAGCTAGTTTGGCAAACTGTCAGCCAGGAGGTTGTTTTTGTTCTCGCCACAAATTGACTCGTCTTCATAGAATATATTGAAGTTTAAGATACATTTTTTTTGTCAATAGTCACCAAAGTTAGGCTTTACTGACACATTTCCTTGCTGGATGGAAAAATGTAATCACGAGGTTAAGGAGAGACATGAAGGAGAAGTCCTCTCGCTTCTCAGTTTGTACGACCACAACTCATTTCCTCCTGTCGAACATGAGATGGGAGAGGAAGAGGGAAGGAAGAGCTGGAGGAGAGGTGAGTGGAGGCGACAAGCCTTCCAGGAAATGAGACACTTGTGCCTCAGAGCATCTTTTTAAAGCCATCTTAATTAAATATGACGCGTTGCACAACTGCAATCTTTTGTCCATTTTTTTCTTATAGTCATTAGCTGTATTTTAGGATCTCTGTCTGCTAAGAATCATGGTGTTCATGACAATATATTATGAGATAAAAGGTAACTAAGAGTCAGATCATGTAGAGTAAAAATGAAACGGAAATGTTCAAGTTAAGTATGAATTTTTCTATTCTTTTATTTCAGTACAGTACTAGAGTAAATGTACTTAGTTACTTTCCACATCCAGCAGAAGAGGTGTAGGTCCGACGTTCGCTCTCTTTTAGCTCAGTTTTTGGTCTCCACCACCGCCTGCTGCTAGTCGCTGACTGTGTCCGTCAGCCATTCGACACCTTTCACGTCGAGGCTGGAACGTGCTTCTAAGGCTTTGGGTCCTGCCTGGTACCGCAAACACACAACATTCATATCATATTGATCCTCTGATAGAAATATTTTGAAGTGCCATTCCAAGAAAAATAATTTGACTCTGTTCGGAGCCAACGTCCTTTTAACTAGAAAACAATTTTAGATTAATCATCATTTGGCCTACATCAGCCGAACCAATTAATTGTTGCAGTGCTGTCTGTCTGTACGGCCGAAAATTTAAGTTGGATTAACATCCTATAAAGTTCCATGTATTACAAAGGTAAATAGCACCGTGCAAACAAGACAGGCACTTTAAAACTTTAATACGGAATCACCTGTCGGTGCTGAGATCATTTATTTTAACAGATACCACTTCTGTTTGGGCGACTGGAAAATAAAGAGCCACATTGTGCATACACATCACATATATTCATGTCTCGAGGCAAACTTGATTTGATATTCTCGGCCATGTCCTGAACCCAGTGAGATTGTTTTTTTTTCGCAAATCATGCACTGAAAACGAATCACTTCTTATGTCGGGTTGGCTCTCAAGAAGACACAGAATGCATGAAATTTGCATATTTCTACCGTGTGGTTTTGATGGTAAGAAGGCCACATAATGAAAATGTGTGTGTTTATAGATTGTGTTTATATAAGGTCTGGACAGTTCAGTGTTTTCTGGGTCTGTTGTCTTGCTCTCCTCACGAGCCTGGTTTTCCCTTCACACACCTGTCTTGCATCTGTCTAACGAGCCCAGCCCTGTTCCTGGTGTTATTCCACTCATTACCATCACCTGTGTTTCTCTCTCGTTCCACCTGCACCTACACGCTTGCTAGTTTAGTTTGTATTTAAGTCCAGTCTTCAGTTAATTCTATGTCAAGGCATTTGTCGTGTTTCCCCGATGTTCCCTGTGTGCCGGGATCCTGGAATCATACATCGCACTTCCGGCCCGCTGTTGGCTGCATTTGGGTCCACCTCTGAGGCCCATAGGTAAGTTTACCATTCCGCTTTTAGGTTCACTACTCGACGTAATTACATCACTCACCACTGTCTGTATTTCACATAATGTCAGTTAGTCTTGGCTGAATCAATGTTGAAAAATTGTCATCATCATCTTTTCTGATCTGGAACTCTGGACTAATCTGGCTCCGTTGACGATGTTTCAGGAACCATGAACAAGAATTAATTATAGAAGCACATTTTACTTAAATGTACCATTAACCACCACCAATAATCCCCACACGAAATTACAAATGATATCTTAAAGTTACAGAGGCGTACAGTCAATCTATCGCACTTCATGTTAAAATTGAATGTTAGGGCACATTTTGAACAGGTATTATTTCCGAGCAGCGATTCAAATTGTGAGGTGAAAGAAAGTTTGGCTGTTTTTGGTACTATGGGGGCACAGCTGGGGCCAGAGGTGGGTATACTAACAAGTTACATTTACTTTGTTACATGTACTTGAGTATCCTTTTTGAGGAAACTGTACTTTTGCACTTTAACTCAAGCATAACTCATCTCATTTTGTTGTCTGCTTTTACTTCTACTACTTTACTTTACTTTTAACTGTTTTTGCAAAGTAACGGTACTTGTACTTGCGTACAGTCTTTGGCAACCAGCTCTCTCTGGTTTGGACACAAGTCTTTACAGCTGGGCGCACATAAAGAGTGAGGTGTGTGTGTATGGAAGGAAACAAAGAGGAGTTGTGTGTTATGTGTTGGTGTGGACACTGGATGGAGCAGCAGAGCCCAGAATGAACTGATCTGAAGGGCTGCGGTGCCATCTTGTGGTGAGCCCCGCGATGTGTTTCCGCGCCTGCTCGTGTGAATGACACAGCAGCTCTCGGTGGAAGTGCATCCATCATCTTCATTTCACAGCCACGCTCTCATAGGTACATTTATTTCTTTGTCAGTGCTAAGCCGCAGATTTACAGCCGAAGTGATTTACAGCTTTGTTTTAAATCTTTCGGAGGGTCGTGTTGCTCAGCTTTGACCGGTTTCTGTGGTGACCGGGGAAGAACAGGTGGCCTCTTCTCTTGGGGGGTGGGGTGGGAAGCCTCCTTTTCCAGACCCAGCTCAAACCACCTGTGTGTCTTATATTTTCCGGGGAGAAAGTGAAGATGACACACGCATCCTCACTTTTTTTGCGAGCTGTAAGCTGATCATTTCTTCTGCTTGCCTGCAGAGAGAGGAAGTGTGTGCGCTGGAGGTGCGGCCATGAGGTGTAAGAGATACACTGGGCGTTGTGTGTTTAGCTGCTCCTACTTCCTCGTATGAATGTGTTGAGTGGGCTGGGATGATGAGATATCTGAGAATTGGGGGGGAAGCACGAGGAGCCCTCAGGACGTTCAGCTCGAGCATGTTTTCAATCAATGTTGCATTGATTTTGTGCGTAAAATTTAGGAGAAATCTTGATTTTTAAATTAGGCATTATTTAAAAAGCCGCAACATGACAGTTTGAGGAGAGCTTTGGAGGGATTGTATCTGAGGCTGTGTTGCCACTCACGACACGGGGGTCGTTACAAGGAAAAGGGGCTGAGCCTCAGCTGTTGTTATGAGCCGAGGACCCGGGTGACCGGACAGCTTTGCATCTGTTGGTCGACAGATGCAAAGTTATTACTGCGCGGAGCAGTTGTCCTTGTGTTTGGCCACTGAGTGTTATTATAGCTGAAGGTGCAGAGCCCACAGTGAAAGTGTACATGTATCAATAATGTCAAACAGCAAGGAAAGAGACGGTCTCCATGCTGAATGATATTACTGCAGATCAAGTCAGTTTTATATATAAAGTATCACACATCAAAATGTGCCTCAAGGGGCTTTACTGTCCTCATAAAATAAAACATTTCATGTCCTTTAAAGGGAGGAAACATCAGGAAGTGCAACACAGAACAGATTTCTAATGTCTGGATGTCATGGAGACAGAATGTATCAGCAAAACATTGCAACACTTTCAAATATTAAAGGCGCACTGTGTCATTTTGGTGAAGAAATTTTAATCAGAAGAGAAAGATCTTCATTTACTTCATTTTCATAAACCAACTGACATTAAAGGACAACACAATTTCACACTCTTTCCCTTTGCTGTATATGTGGCAGACCCTGCCACCTTTCTAGCTTCCAACAGTGTTCCGGGGACCTTATTTTCCTCTGAGAACAGCTTTTTTTTTTATTCAGTTATGGAAAAAAAACTTCTGAGTTTGTAATATTACCTCATTAATATTGTAAATATTAAAATTCAGAGTTTGAATGTCCTCTTCAAAACTAGGGTTAGGGTTAGGGTTGGGTTAATGACAAAAATGCAGATAAATGCAGGTCTTGATTGAAAAGCATGGATCCAGGAGGACGTTGAGCAGCTTCAGGTGTGGCCAGGAATGGACGGTGTTCCACCTCCTCTCCCCCACGGAGGCCTGGAGGGACCACCGGTGCAAACAGAGTTTGACTGACATTAGATTTGTACTGCTCGGCTAAATGTAATAATTTAGATATTTTACCAAACAGGCATGTGATACGCACACACCGTCTCATCTTCCTCAGATGCTGTTTGATGTCGTAACATGACTGTGGGCCGTATTTTGACAGCCCAAAACATTTCAGGGAAACCCCCTCAACCTTCCTGCCAGAATGTGGCTTGTTTTGCTTGTCAAATCAGGTGCCCTGGAGACATTTGAGAGGAATACAGGCGACAAGAGAGCGGGAGGAGAGCGAGAAAATTGGTATGAAAAGCAAGTGATACCTTTGCCCCGGCAGTGCCAACCTGCCATGTGATGGAAGATCATGACTGATACCGGAAAGTCCCCACAGGGTGAAAACCTCAGAGAGCTAATGCGCTCCTTCTTTACTTTTCAGAAAATCAACATCACATTTTGATGATGATTTTTGGTCATATTCATTTTGTTATTTTTTTTCATTTTTTTTCATTGTGTGATGGGGAACTCCTCTGGGCAGAGAGGGCGATCAGGCCTCGGGATGCAGGGGGAGTCTAGAATTATGGCCGATTGAAAGCTTTTCTGGACCGGGTTCAAGAAGTGCTGACGAAGCAAGACTAAACATCGCGAACCGCAGTTGAAAGATTTGCACATGTGCTGGCTCCCCCTCCTCTCCTGCCAGCCCGGGATTAGTCCCATCCTGGGAGAGCAGCTTCTTTTACATGTGCGCGGGCAGGCACACACACACACACACACACACACACACACACACACACACACACACACTTTACATGCACCCCAAGTAAGGAAAGCAAAGCTGAGAACGAGAGGTAAGTGTCAAGAGTGATGGGAAAATGAGAAATAAGAAACATGAAATTCCTGAGTAACCACAAGCGGCAGCATAAATAAAGTCAGCTACCCAGAGGGAGAGGAATGAAGTACGCAGGTCTCAGAATCAGTTATAACAGTTATCTGGATACGTAACACAACCATGAATCACAAGATATTTGTAATTACAAAATGCACATTTTCCCTCTCACCTGTAGTGATGTTTATCCATCTGGTTTGTTCTTGTGTGAGCGGTGAGTTTTGGAGATATCAGCCTTCAACATTAATGTCTCTTTCTGGAAATCACAACCCAGTGACTCTGTCCAGACTTTGTTGTGAGCGTTCTCACCAACTGTATCACCAGAGGAAGAACGGCAGAAGCGCGTATCTACTCATGGACGAGAGGCTCGTGCTGGCGATAGAGCTGGGACGTAAACCTTAATGGAGTCCTCCTCAGCTGAACTCTAACACAAGCTAGCTCAGCTGAGCCACAGTGGCTCGATTGGTAGATCTAATAAAGTCATGTAAAGGCAAAAAAATGTAAAAAAAAAAAAAAAACATTAGTTAGTTTAGTTAGCCAGCCTCTCGTCCACAATGAGGCGCACACTTCCTGTGAGGTGACACAGAAAGAAAGTAGTCCCTACACGAAACTGTTCATAAGAAGGTCTGTGGATCATCTTGAGTAACCAGGTAATGACTTCTGGAAAGAGACATTTCTGTTGAGTTTGTCAAATGTATTTCATTTTATTTTATTTATTTCAGCACCACAAGCTGAGTGGCCATGGTGTCCCAAAGTCGGCAACTCGCACCAAGACTATCTAGATGGATAAATAGCCAACAGGTAAGAGGAAAAATACGTGCTTTTGATTTCGAGGTTAACTGTCCCTTTAAAACAGCTAACAAAACAAAAATGAGGGTGGTGTGGGAGGTGGATGACTTGGAGATTTAGAATAGATTTTAAATGCATATTGTGCAGTCCTGCTTTCCACTGTCTATGATTTGTCACAGCAAGAAGCACTGATGTCATTTTTCTCAGATCGCACTGCAGGGAGAAGCATCTTTTGACTCAACTAGTTTAACTACCCACATTCTCACCACACCTGCCTTTGAGACTGCAGTACTAATTGGAGTATTGTAGATGAGATGTCACTGTTTAACAATCTGCACTTCTTTTGCTTACCAAACATTGTAGAGCTGAAAGATTGGATTGGAAAGTCAGTCCCATTTTCCTTTGTACCGTACATATTACAATGGTTATTTAAAGGGAGTTAGTGTTCCATGAAACCTGACAAAACACTGAGATATTCTGGCATTGCAGCAGAGCAAAACTTGGAATCGCTGTTTAATTTTAATGTCAATGTTACTTTGCCAACTTTGTTTATTTTTTTGATTTCTTTTCAAAAAGCCTGATAAAGAGATGGCAAGATAGAGGTTTTTAATTAGTATTTATTCAGATTTTACAAGTGCTACATGGTAATTATAGAAGGCATGCATTAGGTGAGACGATTACAAAAGAAATGTTCGTTCATTCATTCATTCATTCATTCATTCATTCATATAATTTTGTAGCTGCCTGCCTGTATTCATCCAAAAGTGCCTTTCAGTTATTTGCCCACTCCGCCGATTCCATCCGTTATGTTGTGGGTTTCTGACCTCCAGTAACCTTCACCAGTTCGCCAGCCCATCTGTCCCCCGTCTCCCTCCCCCGCAGCAACGAGAGCACCACTTCTCAGGGATATCACACCGCGAAGCAGTGAAAGGTCTGTTTTGGTTAAAAAGGAAAAAAAAGAAAGAAAGAAAGCCATCTTCCCAAACTACAGATCACTTCTCACTTTGTATCATATAATCCCTGCACAGCCTCCGACCTCACTTCAACACAGTCAGCTGTGTGTTTGTTTATTTCCTTTGCAGACATTTTGGGTGAGGCTTGATGTTAAGGTCCTTGTAATAAACCCCTTTACATCCTTTTTAAGAAGACTAAATACTTTTTTCTGTAATATACATATTTATTGCTAGATTATAAGTTTATTCTCGCTTTGCATGTCTGGTAGCACAAGCCGTCGCTGTTAGCACTGGAATTGGCAGCTTTTGTGTTTTTTGAGGATGCAAAATTAGTCCCCGCCCCCCAATTGCAGGATGAGTCATCAACATTTTATTAGTTTTCCATTAATAAACCCTTATGAGTTTCTTATAGCTGTTTATAATAGCATTACAAACAAATGTATGACATTTAGCTAACTCAGTTGTTAAACTTTTACTCTTTTGTTGGTTTATTTAGTATTAAGTAATTTATTAGCAATTATCTTTGGTTTTTGCAGCCACCAAATCTAAAATCAACACAAAAGAAAACCCTAAATGCCCAAATGACAAACTTTAAGGAGCGTTTGTCTCTATATTAGATCATAAAAGCTATGAAGAAGTGACTGGAGTCCCCAGTTGCCAGATGATTTAAAGCTACATGTCTGAAATAACAGGATCAAGTCCACATCTTCTGAAACATATTCTTGTTCAATGGAAAGCTTTACTATTTCCCCTGCAGCCCACTCCTCCTTCATGAAACCATAAAAACAGTCAAGCAGTACCAGGGGCAGTCTAGCACCAGGTCCCCCGCCTAGGCACGGGGTCAAAGTTCAAGCTCATTAGCTGCTACAGTGAATAGTCTGTCTTGCTGGCACAAGCAAGAGATCGCTACGTCACCCTCACTGCGGCCCGGTCTTCTCTCGCGGTCCTGTCTCAGACATTGAAAATTTGACACTGCCATTACTTCATAACCACGTGACATCATGGCTCTGTCACTTAGACAAATGGTGATTTTTTAAGATGTCCTTTACTGACGAGTGATGTCTGCTGGGTTGCAACATGTGACTGGAAGTGGGTTGGAGGAGAACTTGGACAACGGAGCGTTGGGGGAATAAAAGCAGGTCCTTTCTTGACTTTTGGCTGGAGAACTGAGGAGAGACTTCTTGTAAGGGAGACTTTTATCTACGGTCACGGGGGAATTCGAGCATCCAGCATATAATACATCAGACATGAGATTGAAAATGTTTCGTTGAATCTTTTTGTTGAGCTTTTCAAGTCAATACACAACCAGTAAGCTGCTTAATGACTATTTAAACAGGCAGACATTTGATCTCCGGTTTATGTTGATTTTGAACCCACACCAGGACATTTATTTTTTGGGGGTTCTGGCTTTGGGTGTCCTTACTGAGTGCTAGCATAATGCTTATTCCTGGCCCTCCTGAAAAGTCAACATAGTGCTGTCAAACATCGTTGTTGTTCCTCTGTGAAATACCATGAATATAATTGTCGCTGAGCGCTGACTGTTGTCATGTTGATTCTTGACGCGGCAGAAGAAATTGGAGCGGGACCAAGCCAAACATTACCTTCAGCAAGACAGAGTAAAGAAAGGAGGAGTGGAAACCACAGACTCCAGTCTCAATCCACTCTTGCATTACTGGCCGTCTGTGGTCAAGGTTGACCCTCCCACCCACAAACTCCACCTTTGACTATTTACCTACACTGAGTCATCCACTCCAAAGTGCGTCACTCCCATCGCAGAACACCAAGTATGGCGACGAGCAAGCGCGGCCGTAAAGTCTGTGTATCTTTCACCCTCTATCTTTCCCTCAAAAAGCAAACACGCTGCTCTCATTTTCATTCATTCAAATCACCATCAGCCTCTGCTCATCCAAATATACCCCGCTGCGCCCATTTGCATCGAGCAGCGTTTGGTGGTGACACTTATCAAACACTTTTCCAACACCCTGAAGCCACATTTAAGGACCCGTGTGTCCCCCTCTCCCTCCTTGCCTGTGAGAGCAAGCATCGGTCAGGGACCCAGCGTCGGGTTAGAGGCGCCAGAGCATTGTGCAGCGGGTGACCTCCGCAACCGAGCTGAGGTTTGTTGCTCTCACCATAGCTCAGCCGTAATGAACTCAGCAGACCACTAAAAGGCTATGGCTTCCATTCTCTACCCGTGCTCTGTCCCAGCTTCCCAGCCTCGCTGTGAGGCCACAGTCCTGGGAACGTTTTCTCTAGCTGTAGGAGCAGGAGGGAGAACAAGGGTGACAGCCAGTGTCATGGTCGCTTTACCCTTTTATTTGTGTTTGTTGCGGTACTGTCGACTGAATGCAGCTGATCAAGTTCTTGGGTTTGATGTTGAGTCTTCGAGTGCTGCATAAGAGGCAACAGCGCGGAGGAGGTGATCAGGTTCACGATTGACGCTACCCATTTGTTATAGTGGTGTCAATCCTTAGAGGCCTTTAATCATCATCATTGTCGACGGCGTACACGTAAACGGATGCGACCAGGCTCCAATATCGCACCTTTAGCTGATTTCTTTTGCGTTACTGTGGCAGTCCTGGTTTATCACATTGTCATCTGTCACATTGAAATACATCAAAATGAGGGACGGTCGTGCACAAATGCGCAATAACGAATGAAACTGTAGCTAGCGAGCTAGTAAGCTACCGCGACATCAGGAAACTAGCAGCGATTGCTTTATGTTTGTTGTAAAGAAATGGACCACAATACGTTGAAATTACGTAGAAGACGAATTGCACTCCAGTCGAGACAATTTTATTTACAAAACAAGTTTAATACAGAAGGTAAATTTATACAACCTGAATGACTAGAAAGCACATTAAATTAACTTGGTGAAATGTCTGAGTACGGGTCTGATTTAGACCATAGCTACACTGTCAATCAGTGGTAATGACCGCTGAATTCTTGAAAGATTTGATGTTAAATGCTGTTACACATTTCACTACAACTGCAAAGTGAGAAACCTGTGAGGAGATCATTGTTGTTCGTACAGAGTGCGGCTCGTTTCGACGCCAGAGCGGGCAGCGCGAGAGCTTCACGGTGTCGGGACCGCGACAAGGTGAGGGAGCGTTGTGTAAATGCCCCCTCAGCCACTTGATTTTTAGGTTGTCCGAGGCCCACAAACACACACACACACACACACACTACACCTCCCCCGTATTGTTTTCTTCTTTGACAATAGCTTCAGTTACATAATGAACCCCATCCATATCAAAGGCTGGACCGGGGATCGGCTGGCGTTGCTCCAAGCCCCCCAGAACGGGCCAAAACCACATGGGAGAACAAACTCTTCGCTCCTTTCTCCCCCCCCTTGCTCTTTGTCACACCACAAAGGATATCAAGTGTGAGACGATGGACATGTGTTGCTGATCATATACGTATTAAACAAATATTGCAACGGTCACCTAATATGTTGCGGTGTTCTGTCCGTTTAAGCGCGGCCTAGGAACCAGAGAAAGTGTGGCATCTTTCCCCCTCCGGGACACGATTCTAGAAATGCGTTCCTCGTGGTAACGACAGCATGTAGGCTTATGAGAATTAAGCGTAAGGAGTGGGCACGGAACATCCGACCGCAGGCTTGTGGGGTGTATACGCACTAGCAGGGTAAATGGGTTCTGATGGGCTCTGCTGTGTTGTGTTTTTTTTTTTTTTTTTTGTCTGAATCGCCATGTTGCGCTGGGCGACAAAATTTGGTGCTCCCACAGAGTGCACTCACACGCAGCTCTGCCAACAGCCGAGCTACATTTAAAAACTCTGGTCCTGCTGTCCCCGCCGCGCTCCCTGCCAAAGCAACTCGAAACAAGAGAAAAATCGGGGCGGGAGAGATCTTTCTTTCTCTCTTCTTTCCTTTTCTCTCTCTACCTGCGCGTTTCCTCCGTCACATTCTCCTCCCTCCTCCCTCCTTCCTCTCCCCGCGTCGTCCCTACCTCCGCTACCTCTGTGCATCGGTAGCGCGAAGCATTCGTGGCAAATGTTCCTCCCACACTTCACATTCCTAGGTCTTACAGGATCCCACATGCTGATGGCTCAGCCTCTCTCTCCCTCTCTCTCTCTCTCCCTCCTCTGTCTCATCGGTGACAGAGGAGTGCAACTTGTGTGGGTGCCGGGGGGCCGCGGGGCAGGCTAACAATGTGAGTGTCTGTGTGTGGGGGCAGTAATATGCTAATTCATCACTCTTAATTACATTGGCCAGGAGACAAATTCCCTCATTGACAAACAACAATTTTGAATTAATGATGTGGGTCTCGATAACGCTCAAGTCCACCCCCCGCTTTAAATCACAAGACTTAATTAATGTCCGCGTTTTCGTTCCAGTTCAGATTTCTCGCGTTAAAAAAGCTCCTTTACGTGGACGGAGAAGTATCCAGTCAATCATCAGAGGTCTAAAGCACAGGACGGCAAACTCACTCCGCGTTGACAGGAAGTGTTTCGGGATTGAGATGAAGTTCAAGCGAAGACGGAGAGAGAGAGTGCGCGGCGGTGGAAGCGCGCCACGGTTCAACAAGAAAGCAGAAAGCTGCGACAATGAAAACACAGCTCCTAGTTACTAATCAACAAGTCTTAAAAAGCTGTGGAAAAGAAGATGAGCAGCTCCGCCGCCACCCCATTCACAATCGAGACGTGCCAAGAAAAAGTGAAAAGGAGAGAACAAATGAAAAAGGAAAGTGAAAGACTGTGGACAACTGTTCAGAGAACAGAACGTGACCAGATGTCAAACTGTTGCTGTGGGTTTTTTCTTTTTTTCTTTCGAAATTTAAAAAAAAATGAAGATAAAAAATTGGAACACTGCACCTGTGGTGACTGTTTGTCTTCAACACCATCACTATCACCATTTCACACTGCTGATAAACCCCACTTTTGGTAAGATAACGTTTATTTATTTATTTCAAAATCACATCCAACCTTTGTTTCTATACTTTATGCGTTTTATTAGAAGTATTACCGTTTGTACACAATGTGAAATGTAGAGTGAGCACCAGAAAGTTTCATTAATCAGAAAAGTAGAGAAAGTAACCTGACCCTCCGTGACTTCCCGCGGTGCAGTAATCCCTCCCCATCTGGCACCGCGAGCAGGTTGAAACAGACACTGAGAATTATTTGCAAATAGTTTCAGACCCAGGTCTGATTATCTTTTCAGTAAACAACCGTAATCAGTCTCTCCACTGGGACAGAATTACTTATAAATTGAGTTTTTCCTTTTTTTTTTTTTTTTTTTTTACGTTGCCCGATTGAACCACCAGATTTTGGATTTTATAAAATAAAGTTTTAAGAGAGCTTTATCCCTCGATCCCTCGTGATTTACTGAGAAATATTTTAATCTTTATTGTACAAGCTGCAACTTTATCGTTATCAGTGGACCCCAGAGGGGGGGGCAGGGGCCCATTCGCTCCCCCTGGTGCCCCCATGTTCAAAAAGGCGCTGCGAAAGTGCCCTTTTGGATGCACCTATGGCAGATAAAACATGATAAAGGGCCCTCCAGATCACTATCAATGTATCTCAACTGTCTGTGTGCTGGTGCCCCACCACATACAGCTGCTGCCCCCAGGCCCTCAAATATCCTGGTTCCGCCTCTGCGTCCGAACACTTTGCTCTTTCTTTCTCAAACATTTTACTTTAAGTAAGCGTCAGGTCCTCGCAGGAACTGCTTCATGTAACTATTGTTGGCCAATCCAAGGTGACCTCGGTGGAGCCGGCATCAATTTAGTGGCATTTCGAGGGCCCGAGTGTTGGCGCTCCGCTTCCCCTCCCTTTTTTCTCCGTGCGGGCGAAGAATTAGGGAAGTCAATGTTGGTTCAGTCTGCCACCCTGTTTTGCTTGGCCCGGTCACGCAGGCAAACACAGGAGACACCGATAATAAAAGAGACTCCTTTATTTAGTGAGAAGAACGGGGGAGACGAGGCAAAACAAGCCTCAGGAAGTCATTTGCTCGGGCGGAGCTGCTGAAAGTTAGTGTTTGCTTTGGAAGCAGCAAACAAGTGGGTCGGACGGTGAGTTTGTAAAGACGACATCGGCCATTTTGACTCAACGTATGTGTTTCTAAAGTTTCAAAAGGTAAAACTCATAGTCCTGATGTTTTCTGCAAATAAAAAAACATGTATCAATATAAGGTTAATTCTTTGGTCAGTGCCCTTGACCAAGGCACCGTATGTTGGCTGCCCATCGCTCCTGAGACGTGGGTTAAAGAGAAGTCGCACTACATTGTAAAACAAAGATAAAAAAAAAAAAACAACAGAATGCACAAAGTAAAATGCAGTCGTTGATGAGACATCAGATGGGTAAAGATTTAGAGTACTTAAAAGTGGAATCAGCCTGGGCAGATTCAGCGGCGGGCAGCAACCACGCTTTGTGTCCACTTCATTTCCCCTGCAAATCAGCCTCGTATTCTCCGAGTTTTCACAGTTCCAAGCTCCCTTTTCCCCGAAACATGCCCTGAGTCAGTCAGGCTCATTAAACAGGATGAGACTATTACCAGGCGAGTTATCCCGCTCCTAACAATGGGATGTGGTCAGGTGGTGGAAGCACCAGTTTCATTGGGTTCATTTCGCTTCCCCCTCATCTCCTCCGGGTCCAAGACCGCGACTCCCTCCCCGGCCAATAACGCCCTTCCTCCAATAACTGTGACAGCTGGAATGTAGCGCGGCCTCAGAGCGGCAGTGTTAAAATTACCGTAAATTACATTTCATTTCCAATTTCTGCATACATGCGAGCGTGGAGTGGGAGAGTGTGTGTGTGTGTGTGTGTGTTACAGTGCACTGTGGCTGTGCTCAGCGTGAGATAACGTCCATAAACGTACAGTTATTCTCGGAACTGAAGTGTAAAAATGTCCATTCATTCATTCATGCCTTCATTCAGTGTACTGCGCTGATGTAACTTGGTGAAGTCCCAACCCCCCCATTCCACTTCATCTTTTTTTTTTTTTTTTTTTTAGCTATTTACAGTAGGGCTTTCAAGAGGCCCAATCAGAAACTGTGGACAAGTTCCAGGGAAACAGGACCCAAGCACCCTGAAGAGCCTTTTTGCCTCACTTTTATTCACTCCTGTTCTTTCTCAAGAGTTCCTCCTGAAAGTATTTGGCAAACACTGGTGAAAAAAAAAAAAAAAAAGACTTTGAGGGAAGAAAAACAACAAGTCGTTCTTGAGCCACCCACACCCCATCTGCTGTGGTATTATCTTCTTTTATTATCTACAGATTATGTGCGCTGATATGATTTCTACAGTTTGGTCTGGTGGTCATTGTGGTTGTTCTTGTTGTGTTTTTTTTTTTTTTGTTTGTGGAGTGCAGCGATATGAAACAACGAGAGGGGGGTGGAGAAAAAAAAATCCTCCCCCCATGTGCATCTAATCGTCCATTCAGGACCCTCTTAATGGCTTGTCAGTTCCCCTTGCCCTTCCATTTTCTGTCCAATTAATTCCTTTCTAGCTCTCCGGATAAAGGGACACAATGGGGCCCCTCCACAGCATAATGAATCATTAAAATTCAGCAGCGCGGCCCTGGCACTTGGCTTCTCCCTGGGCTGGTTAGGGACGGCTGCTTGGCATGCATGCCAGGGCCAACTTGAGCATTCTACCCACTGGACCAGAGGAGATGGGATCTCTCCCCTCTCATTCCTCTGTTGTCGGCGCTTTAACGAAAAAAGAAATCTGAACTTTACTGTTACGGTGGCTGCGTCTATAATCAAGGTCAAGGACCTGTGAGGTCAGAAGGTGGCACCAGAAGTAGAGGAAATCTGTCTACTGGTTTTTATTTCCGACATCTGTATATTCCTCAAAAAAAAAGACGAGTAGATGAAAAGCCCATCGCGTCTGCAGCAAAGGAATAATTTTACATATATTTTGCATTTCGTTGCGAGTTTGATAGACTTCAGCATCCACTTGGTTTCGAGCGGCGGCATCCAATAAAATTTTTTACTGCGGTTTAATTAGGGTCTCTTTGCGAAACTGTTCAGGAAACTGTCCCCTAAAGGCGTCACAGCTGCATCGCACAGGACAGATGTTTGACAAGAAGGCTAATATGAACAGCTGGTATCCATAACCCAAACCCTTTATATTTATCTTTTTTTGTGTGTCTTTTTCACAAATTGTTTCCAAACATATTTAAAGGGGCACTATGTAGTTTCGTAGAAGAAATTCAAACTCAGTATTTTAATAGATACACTGTAAATGAGGTAATAATACAAACTCAGGAGTATTTATTTTTTCCGTAAGTGAATTAACAAGCTGTTCTCAGAGGAAATAAGGTCCTCCGAACACTGTTTGAAGCTAGAAAGGTGGCAGGGTCCGCCAGTATGAACCGGTGTTGTCCTTTAAGTTCAGTTTGTTCCGTTCATTCAGTCATGAAAACAAAGAGAGTTTGTTTAGTTTTTCTTTAGGCGTAAAAAAAGTCGACGACGATGTTCCTCCACTCCCAAATTCAAATGTGGCTGCAAATAAGAAACGACAAGGACAAAAAACATCAAGAAAAAGTATCTTTTATTTTTAAAAAAATGGCCAGCGAATGGGGTTAGCTGTGCATGTGTGAATGAAACTCTAGTTAATAGAACAACGATAATCTTCACAGCCTTTTCTCAAAATTATACACCAGAATAATAATAATAATAATAATTATAATAATTATAATATACAAAACACAGTTCTGTGGACAAAAACCTCTTTCTCGTACAGCATCTCACAGAACGTTACAAACCGAGGCTGCAAGGAATGATATCAAATAAAAGGATATAATCAGGTTAACTGCAGGAGCTCCCGGTGTGGATTACTTGATTGTGTGCTGCCTGGAGTTGTTGTTAATAATTTCAATTTCATATTGAAATACTGACAAGAAGCGTTAGAAGGCACAAAAACTTTTTCTTTTTTTTTTTTTTTTGCGCGTGATTGCGCCAGTGAGTTGGCACTTAATGGTCGATGAGATAAATGCGGGCACACACTCCTCCGAACCTTAAATAATCTTCAAGCCACGGGTAAAGTTCAAAGTTTAAGCATTGCTCGGTGCGTGTACGTCTTTCCCCAAGGAAACGACTCGCACGCACAGGAGCACGTTATCTCCCTGACACAAACACACACACACACACACGCACGGATGCATGTACATATCTGTGTGTTGTCCATCCACGTACGCAGGAGGTTTCCAGCTGACATGTCACTCAGAGTGCGCGGTGTTGTTTTACCCCCATTTCCTTTAACCCTACATCATGACTAATCGCGATTGGCCACGCGGAGCCTCCGGACACCTGTTCTGTCCCGCGCGAGTCTGTTGGTCCGCCTCTGTTCGCTTGGAATGGAGATGTAACTGGAAAAAAAAAATTTCAACGGAATGATATCGACATTGTTGTACTCGTACCGTCCTTCACTTGGTTCACCTTAATTTAATTAAAAAGCCAAACAGTACTGTAAATAAGCAAACCCACATTACATGTGTTTATCTACTTAAGAACAAAAAAAAAAATAAGAAACCAATAATGCATGAACATAAATACATATAAGACTTTTTATAAGATTCAAATGAGCCATTTAGTTAAGACTGATCCACTGATGCAAAATGGCCAAATGTGCTGCGATAATATAGCTCCGGCCATTAATGTAAATTTGACTGCAAAATTCACATAATTGGTCCCCGTCTCCGATGTATCTGCTTCTCCATCTGCTTCACGGCGGCCTCGAGCCAAGGCGTTCCTCTCCTACACAGCTCAGTGGCAGGCCTTTGCTTTACCTCGAGTGTGCGCGCACGTGCAATCTTAAACTGGAAAGAAGACGGTGGGATGTACAGGATGTAGGCGTGGGCGACATTTCCTCATGGAGGAGTTTGGCTCGCCGACAACACAATTAGTCTTTGTGTAAAAAGTCTGTACAAGATTGTTTTTGTTTTTTTGTTGTCGTTTTTTTTTTTTTCATCATATAACTTTGTATAAAATCAGCAGGCACTTTTTTTTTCTTCTTTTGTTTGTTTCACGTTCAAATGGTCGCAGGTGGCCTTACACGCACACACACACCTCTCCACCTGCTCCTCAACTTCCTTCATTAGTAGTGCATCGATCTGAGTGAGTCTCTGGGAGCGAACGGACGCCGTTTTCCTCGTCCTCTTTTAGGGCCGAGACAGCGTGGTGTAGACGGGCTGGTCCCAGCTGGAGGCGGTGGGGCTGTGGGCCGGAGCCATGGACAGACTGTTGAGGATGGGGCTGCTGTAGGGCCGCCTGGAGGAGTGGAAGTAAGGGTACTGGTAGAGGCTGGAGGGGTAGCCAGAGTAAGGGTTGTAATAGTTGGAGCTCTGGATGTCAGTATAGTCACACTGGGAGCTGGAGAAAGACGCCGCGGCCGAGGCGGCCGACGTGGCCGAGGTGACGCAGGCCTGGCTGCCGTAGGAGCTGTAATCGGAGTGCGAGGGCGACCGGTGGGAGTGCTCGCTGTAGTGGCTGGGGCTCAGTTGCTCCGTCTTAATGTGGAGCCGGTGCTGGCTCACCTCGCCGGCTGAGGGAGTTGTGGAGGACATGTTGCCCTTGCGGCTCCACGCTGGCCCGTTGGCGCCCGCGTGGCCGTAAGAGGAAGCGTAAGATCCGCCGGGCGCCGGAGGCTGCCCGTGGCTGTGGTCTGAGGGCAGGGCGGAGGAGGCCGAGGCGTGGCCGTTGAGCGGGAGGTACTGGTCGAACTCGTGCACGTCGAAGGTCTCCATGTTGCTGATGACATCAGTGCTGAGCTCAGAGATGTCGACGTTGCTGAAGTCGATGTTTTGCCTGCTGCTGTCAACAAGACGGCGGCCCTCGTGCTTCAGATCCTGCTTCACCCCGTGGTGCAGGTCTGTTTTGGGAGTAGTGGGTGGTGTGGGGGGGCCGTGAGGCTGCCCTGAGAAGAAACAAAGCGTGAGGATTCATCGCCGCGACTACAAGATGATTTATTTGCTATCAAACTCCTACAAAAAACTCCAAAACTTTGCCTGTGCTGCATTATTTTCAACAACATACCTGCATGTTCAGGGTGGTGGTGTCCGTCGCTGATCCCCGCCAGTCCTCCCATCCCCGGTTCGGCTTTGTACATGTGATGAGCCAGCTCTGCTCCCGAGTCGGAGTCGCTCTGGCCCGGTTTCACATTCTTCCGTCGCCGGGGCTGGTACTTGTAGTCCGGGTGATCTTTCTTGTGCTGAACCCGAAGCCTCTCTGCTTCCTCCACAAACGGCCTCTTCTCATTTTCTGAGAGCAAACTGTGGTGTGGTGGGGAAAAGAAACCAGTAAATATTACAATGTATGAAGTCGAATGAAACAAAATAAGAGGTTGTGCTGAAGTTGCCTTTAGAGAAGTGAGTCAGAAGGAAATCCTTTTTTAATTTCCTCTGAAACATTTCCACTCAAAAATTACAACTTTTTGAAATTTACTACATTTATATTTTCATGTAATTACCAAAGCTCTTAACTTCAAATGTAATTTAAAGATATGATTGACCTAATTACCAAATCTTTAGCCATAACCACCCCGTGTCCTTCTAGTTAGTTTATTTTAAATAATATTTATTTACACCCTCTTCCTCTGCGTATTTCTCTCTTATAATCTAAATGGAACGCGTCCTTACCGCCACAGTTTCCCCAGAGTCTTGCTCAGCTCGGCGTTGTGCAGGTGTGGATACTGATCTGCGAGCTTTCTGCGGGCCGCCTGCGCCCAAACCATGAACGCGTTCATGGGTCTCTTGACGTGCGGTTTATTCTTCAGAGATCCGTTCCCCCTCACGGGCATGGGCACCAAGGACCAGTCGTATCCCTTGAGGACCTGAGAGACGGCGTCCCGTATGCAAGCCGGGAACCTGTCGTCGTCCTCGGAGTCCAGCTTCTTGCCCAGACCGGTGAGCAGGGACCCTTGGCCGTCCGAGCCCGTCGGCGAGGACGGAGCGTCCGAGTCGGACTCGTCCTGGGACATGGAGCTGTTGGTGCCGGACGGACTGCAGGGCTGGTCGCTGACACACTTGTCATGCTCCTCTGTCATTTTTAACATTATTGATTCAGCCCCTCGCGGGTGAAAAATCCGCGAATGTATTCTTCAATTTAAAAAAAAACAACACAAAACAAAAGAAAAGCACTGAATTCAAGCGCGCAGCGGAGCGGCCGGGGCGCCTTTTACGCACGGTGCGCCACAGTAAACTCCTCCAGCGGCTTCGGTCAGTGTAGGTCCGTTGTTTTCCTTCTGTTTCCCTGTTTGTTTGTCGTCGCTGGTCTTGTTTTCCTGCGCTGTCATGGGAGGTGCAGTCGTGAAAGTTTGCGGTCCACAATGTTCCGAGGAGCTACACGTTACAGCAACTTGACTTGGAGTTTTAAAATCGTCACTCCACCCTCCGCGCGGGATTGGCTGCGAGCAATCACCACTTCCCCTCATTGGTTCGGGCTTTTAATGCGAGCTTCATTATTATAATGACTTTCTCCATTTTTTTTTCCTTCGTTTTTTTTTTCATCGGTGACACAGTTCTGTTTTTATTAAAGTTGCACACGTTGTGATTTTATAATGCTGTCAGGAAATCTAATGAGTACAAGACATTACACGAGTTCATTTTATTGATACGGCAGTTGTAAACATCTCTGGTCTATGAATGATTTCATAATTCAACACTTAAGTAATATAACAAGTAATATAATAACAATTATGTTATTTTCCTGTTGATATACAGGGTTTTATTTTGACAGGACAGGAAATAATGAAGTTATTTTCTGCATTCCACTCTTCAGAATAATGAAGAGGTAATCCCAAAGTATATTTGTTTGCTAAAATGAGACTGAGGTTAAACATCAGACTGTGGCTCCATGTGAACATGATCTCAACAGGAGTCATCAGGAGAGTCAAATGAAGAAATACACAGAGGTTTTTATTCCCTCAGATGACACAGAGCAGGATTACTAATCTCAAAAATAGTTAATTTAGTTAAACATGACATGACGAATGTGTCTAATCTTATTACGAACTCATTCACAGTCAGGATGTTGCTTTGTCGGGTCTGAAACCACATTAAATAACTGCATTCATCAGTGTTTTTCAGTCAGAGTCAGTGACGGCATGTAACTAAGTACATTTACTCAATTACTGCACTTAAACACAATTTTGAGGCACTTCAACTTTACTTGAGTGTTTCCACTTTCTGCTGCTTTATACATCCTCTCCTCTACATCTGTACTTTTTTTTTTTACTAGTTACTTTGCAGGTTACATGCTGCAGTAGAGCCAAAGCAGCGTTGTTAGATTTATTTATTTCACCAGCAATCGGATAAAGAAAAAAACTGATTCTGAGCTTCAGAAAAATGTTGAATAGCAGATCAGATAATCGACCTGTTGTATAAATATACATACAAGTAAATATGTATATAATTTACTTTTTGCTTCTGATACTTAAGTACAACAAATATATGATACCTTAAGACTTTTACTCACTTTCAGTACTATTCGTACTTTTACTTGTGTGAGTTTTGGCTACTTTTCACAACACTGTTCAGCAGAAAGCTGCAACTAATGATTATTTGCATTGTCGATTAATCTACTGATTCATTTCTCGACTCATCACATGAGTCGTCTGGTCCACAAAATGTTGAAAAATGTCAATCGGTGTGTCCCAGAAACCAGAGCGACGTCCTCAAATGTCTTTTGTTGTCCGCAGCCTGAAGATAATCAGTTTGCTGTGATGAAAACAGACAATATTCACATTGAACGGGCTGGAATCAGAGACTTTTGACTTAAAGAGAGAGATTAATTTAATAGTTGACGACTAATCGACTAATTGATAAAAAGTTGCAGCTCTAGTTTAATCTGTAATGTTGAGCCCGTCATGACTACATGTCTAATTTAAACAAGTACTCCTGAACCAACCTCTGTCCAAATGCTTCTGTAACAATAACCGCCTCTGTGAGCCCATTTCATATATGTTTCAAATTTAGCAGCGGATCCGTTTGTGGTCCATAAGTCAGTCGTTCTCGCCGCCATAAAGCAGGCTTTTGTTTTTACGACACTGAAGATACACGGCGCAGAGGAGATAAGCGGGTAGATGGAATCGCTGGCTCTGTTAAAGGTGTCTTTGTATTCATGTATTGTGGGTTTGATTTTTATCACCGGCCTCCCAGTGAAAAGACAAGGTATGTTTGTGCCGGACGGCAGTTTGCTTTGTTCGACGCGCACTGCAGGTAGCTGAGGGACGAGCAGAGCGTGGAAACAATAGGAAACTGCGGCTGCACAGAGTTTAAAGAGGGGAAAAGGTACCAGCTCGGGCAGTAAGGTAAGAAGTTTTCACTGTTTGTTCTGTTATTAGCAAGAGGCTCGAGGGGCAGAAGGCCTTGCTGGAATTAACTTAAAGGATCACGTGTCCGCCCGTGATGTGGAGATGTGTCTCGAAAATGTTGTGTTACAAACGCTAAAAGTGAAAAATGAAAGTGTGCTCCCGGTGGGTCCCGAGCCGCCCTCCTTTCTAACAGCTGCTGTCAAAAGCGCTCGGCTGGGTCAAGTTCAGTGCATGTGGGTGTGTGTGTGTGTGTGTGTGTGTGTGTGTGAGACAGAGAGAGAGAGAGAGAGAAAGTGTGTATGTGTGTGTGTGTGTGTGTGAGAGACAGAGAGACAGAGAGAGAAAGTGTGTGTGTGAGCAGACAGAAAGGACAGCAGCTAGCTGTCAAACATGAGTGACTCGTTTTCGTCCTGCTGCACACACGGAAAGGTATTTACCGTGTGTGTGTGTGTGTGTGTGTGTGTGTGAGACTGGGGAGCTTTTTGTCAGGGAAGTTACTGGATAACATTTTATTTAAACAGCAACAACAAAAAAAGGAAAAAAAATCGTAGAAAGCGTCAATTTCCCATGTTCTCACCAAACACCTGGACACAGTGTTAATTCTGATAATGAAAGGAAGCACTCACCGATCATGTTGCCGTCACACACCAGACATGGCTCCTGTCACCAACACATGAATTCAATCGTCTTCCAGATTCGTTTAATATTCCCTTTTGGATTCGCTTCCATTTTACATCTATTTCCAATCACCATTCGAGACGTAATCCCTTGTCCCTGACTCAGGCTCGAGGTGCCCTGCCGACAGACAAACAAACAAACCAGTACAAACCAAAGCCGTGTGTGTCATAGTTCACAAAGGGCTTCATTTGGTTTGTATTTACTGAGAATAAACAGCACATAGGCCTACTTGAACATGGTATTTTTAGCTGGGCGATTCGGCCTCAGTCTGTCACAACATCATTTTTCACTACATAATTATCGTGGTCAGAAGAATTCCCGAAAGCGATATTATCGCGATTTCTACGGGAGCAAGTGTCTCGCTTTCGTCTGTCATCTCTTCTGACATTAGACATAGAAGCTAGGTAGCTAGTTACTGGGCCTTTCTCTTCTTCTGTTTTTTCACTTTTCATGGCGGTTGGCAACCAGCGTTAAAGTGCATCACCACCAACAAACAGAAATGATGAGGCGCTGGAGTATTGAAGGTGCACTGTGTAGTTTTAGGGAAGAAACGAGAAAAAGCTTCATTGATTGATTTTTTTTTTTAATGCTTAAACAAACTCTCTTTGTTTTCATGACTGTTTAAACAAACTGATCTTAAAGGACAACACACTTTCATACTGTTTCCTTTGCTTATATGTGGCGGACCCTGCCACAGATCTAGCTTCAAACAGTGTTCTGGGGACCTTATTTTCCTCTGAGAGCTTTGAAAAAATAAATGTTTCTCAGTTTGTATTATTACCTTATCGGTATTTAGCGCACCTTTAGTACGATATCAATATTCTATCTTTAAAATATCAAAATTATCATCAGTATATCGTGACACCCCTGATGTCTTTAAAATAATGACATTGTGACATTTTAATGTTATATTTGTGATACACAGTGCATATCTCGATATTTTAAAATCTCCTCAAAGCACTTCATATATACTTGGACTGGGCGAAGAAGTCAAATATCACAAAACTTTTGTCCAAATACCTTGATATCTGATATTGCTACATCATCGTATTATTTGTACTTTCTCAAAATATTAACACAATAAGATTTTTGATAAATAATCATCAGCAATGTGGATATAATGACTAGAACAGTCGTCTAAATACAGTAATGTACTAATGCAGCTTTTAAAACCAGGAGAAGACAACAGGATATATACATCGCAATAACAATACCGACGTATTCCCCCGTCCTAACTGTAGGTGTTATAATGACATATTCTCAGCAGCTGCTTCTCACCAATCACTTCATCACGCTGATGATGAATCGGGACGAGACCGACCTGAGCGGCGGCCCCCGTCAAGTCCCACGCCGAAGCCCCGAGACGGTCTCTGTTTCTGGACGGAGAGGCAGGAGACAGACATGAAACACACTCCAGCCTTTTCCTCCCCATGCCTCCCTGTATTGTGGGGAGAAACTCTGGCCAGAATTTGTGGGCTCTTGATTAGAAAAGGAAGGAGCAACTGAGGAGAGGTAACCGCGCATGAACCTTAAGCGTCCCCAAGAATGAAGGAAGGTTTTAATTTTGCTTTTTTTTTTTTTTTTTGCGAGATGCATCTCAAAGGAAAGACCAGAGAAAAGATTTTCAGAGTTCTTCTTTTCTTTTTCTTTTTTTTCTGTTCCGGGCCTTAGCAGAGCATGTCGGCCCATTTCTCCTGGGCCGTAGTCACTTCTTCGACCCCACATGTAAATTATACTCTCTGGCTTCTAATGTGCATACAAAATTAAATTACACAGTCACCCACAGGAATCTCAACTCCCTTTGGTCTTTGCTTCTGTGTTTTAATACACTAAGGCACATTTCTCCACTCGAGCCAAGTTATTGTACAGGGTATGCTGAGCAGCTCCATTGGCACAAGTCGCCACGGTACAGAAAACGAGTGTCGGATGTGTTGCGATGATGTGAACCCGATGATAAAGATCACCGAGTTCAGAGAGGAACGGTCGGGCGAACGTCTGCCGCGCATCCAGCGGAATATTGCATGCGAGCTGTGCATGTTTTTTAAGCATGATGTATGAATTCTGCACCGCAAGAATCCTGACAGAATTTTAAACAAAAAATGTTCCACATGAGGAACAGCCGTGGCGGCCCGTGTCTCTGCAGCCACCGCATCCCTCTGACCCCAACCCAAACAGCAGGCCTTCGTTCTGTTAAATAATCTTAGTGATTGCACGCCGACTCTGCGCAAACTTGCTGAACTGCGGAGACTGGCATGCCCTCGCTCTCACCCAGACGATCCCGACCGCGGCCCAACCACATGTGGAACAAACTCCTGGGCTGCTAACAAGCCGTATTTCACCCCAGCGCCACATCAACCAGACCACTTCTATCCTCGGTTTTCACGCGCTCACAAAGAAGGTGATTAGTGCAGAATTTACAGTCGCGGAAAATGCAACTGGAAGGCGAGGATGCAGACAGAACATCTCTCACTTTAACTCACAGTTCTAGGAGCTGGTTTTGTTTCGTGTCTGGGTTTTTTTGTTTTTTTTTTCAAGCAAACTCTCAGTGATGGATGTCCACTCTCCTTCCTTCTGTTCCATCTCTGCTCATCCCACCCCCTCCTGGAAGTCGAACGGTGGATGTTTTCCATTTTGGTCGCTGGCCAAATGTATTTTCCAGGTTTTCTACTTAGCGAGGTCGAGGACCCGGGGATGTTTGACTCTGATGGTTCTAATCACAGTCCAACCCCCATGACAGCTGCTGCGTGTTAGGACCTCCCATTGACCCCTGACCCCGCACTATCCTAAATTCATTCTATTAAAACACCATAATGAGGGGTTTACTGGACCAATTGCAGGTTTTATTTAAACCTATTAGTAGACGCAGAGAGGTGGAGGAGAAGGGAGGGGTGGGGGTGCACAAGGAAGGGAGTTTTGAAATAGATTGAAGGGGGAGTGTTCGAAACTGAAGGAAACAATTAGTCCAAACTGTCCCAGGGTGTGTTTGGCCTTCGGCCACACTCGTTTTTAATGTCAGGAGTATAAAAAAGAGCTCAAGCGTTTCCAGATTATTTGCTGTGTTTTCTCCCTGACACATAACTGTTTTGCGAGGCGGCGGTTTTCGCCTCTGACTGCTCTGTATGTTATGAATTGGAGATTACGGGACAGACAGGTTTTGGGAGCTGCTGTAGTAGCCGGCTGGGAAAGGATTATGTCAAATCATTCTGTAGTTTCCCCGAGGCTCGCCTGTAAATCTTTGATCTATGAACTGGCAGAAGGTATTTTTGGTTGTGTACAACACACATGCGAGAGCATTTGCAGAGTACATAATGGTTTTAGCAGTTGACACAAAGTTTCTTAGGTCGATTGCTGATGAACGGATCCGTGAACTTTCATTTATTCTGACGTGTGCCGAGAAAACGTCCACTCCTGCTCATTTTTCTCCTGACGTGACAGCATTTAACGCCGAGACGCTCAGCAGAGATGACACTTCCCATGGCGTATCTTGTCCCAGAGTTGTCCCAAGAGAAGTGTGGGTGTATGTGGCTTCTTTCTGATCTACACACACCCCCCCTTTCTTTCTGCCTCTCTTCCCTCTCATCTCCACGGCATATGTTCTGCATAAAAACTTGCGGTGTGCTCAGTCTTCCACATTGTCTCCTTTTTTGATCCTTGATTCTCATAAATCATCTCCCTAATTTGCCTGTGAATTAGATGGTGCGGGACATGTAGACATTTAGGACAGGGCTCAGGGGCGGCGAGAGAACAGAGAGCCCACCCCTTGACTTTACGGGAAATGGGAGGCCGCTCCACAAAAGCGAGACTATTTCGAGGACTCGTCTGGCTGCGGGGAACTCTGCCTCCCAGCGCTAAGATAATTGTGGTGGATTGTTTTTATTTGCAGATAATTAAAACAAGAATAAAAAAAAGCATTTAGCACTGCTCATTTTTATGTCCCCCTAAATGAGTTAAAGCCTGGGAAAACGTGCACGAGCGTACGCATGTCGCGCAGCACACAGCCCAGCACAGTGTGAAACCCTAAATCTCTTGTGTACGATTTATATATCACAAAGGATAATTTATAAGCCATTAAAATGATTACTGGTGAAGTGGATCAAATTCTCCAATTAGGTTTTTTTTAGTGCACCAGCCAAGGCGTTCATTGTTTATGAGCAGCAGTTAGCCTGTCTGTCTCCAGCCTGTCTGTAACTTCTAATAGAAACTCTACACAGAAACACACATCGGCACACCTGCTGCTAACCACACGAGGAGGCGTCCGAATGACTCTCGTGATGTGTTATATGATGTTACAGCTCTGGAATAATTTCCATGGGGCTGATGTTGGTTCCTTTAGTGCACAATTGAAAACTTGGTTAGCCCTTCAGCGTCGGATCGAAGGTGATTCCCCCGCAGGCTAGTTAAACACACATTGCGTCACTTTTCTGCATATTGCATAACAGCTTCCCTGTTTAAGATCAGTTGCGTACAGCGGGTAGGAAGGTGAAGGGGGGAACGTTTGAAGCTGCAGATATAGTAACGCGCTCCCCGTCGGCCTTCCGCTACTCTCGCTTTCTGTTTTCAGTCAATGCGTATCCTTGTTCCCCTATAAACACCCATCAGGCTCCGCATTACTGACCAGAGGGAACCGGCATTGCAACATTATCCAGAGATTAGCACCACACACGGACAGACATGGTTTACCCCCGTACAGATCAAATTAAATCATGGTGCCTGACATGTCATCACCATGGGAATGTAGGATTAGCATCGCACTCTTTCAAATGTCCACCATCAGCACCCTTTCATCCTTCTGTATGTTGATACGTAAAATCTACTTATGGAGTTTACAACCCTATGTAAACTGATTTGCCAATGGCCGACTAATTTCAGTCTCAATGGTAAACAACAACAACAGTCTCCAAGCTAGCAGCCTGCAAGCTAAAAATGGTAAGTTACCCGAACCTAAACAAACTAGCAGCTGTTACATTTTTTTTTGCGTTGATTTAGCCACTTTGCTGTGCAAGACAATGGCTGGACGGGTCCAATTCGTCAATGGGGATGAGTCGGACAGGTAAACGGCCTCACACTCTTTGCATGTGAGATTTGCTGTGAGCTAGTAGCCTACTTAGCAACTGATAAAGTGTGCTAGTAACGCATGTAACGCGTTAATCTGTGAAGAATGGTACGTTGGAAGGCCTCTACCAAAAGAGGGGGAATGTACCCACCAGTAGCATGCCTGCTAATGTTAGCCGCTGGTAAGCTACATTCAAGAATGAGCTGTTTTTGCTAAGTTCATGTGTGGACCTAGCCTCAATGTGAGGACAGGACTTTGGAGTGCTGCTGCGTACCATCAGCTAGTAAATACGGAGTTATTTACTGACAGCTAGTTTAACGTTAGCTAAGTGTAAGCGAGAGTGGGTTGTTTTTTTGGGTTATTTACGTGTGTGCGTGAGTTGAGTAATACTTTTGCTATTCCTTGTATTACTTTCTAATAAGTAGGCAAAATGTAATGAGTGGGCTAATTAATGACAATTTTTAAGTATTACTGCTTTTCATTTTCTTTGAGGTTACCTTGCTCTTTAACCTGTCAACAACTGGATACGTTACTCTCTCTTTCATGTTGACATTAAACGATCCATAACATGCCACACCAGCTGTAACACAGACATCACTTGCCTCAGGCAGGCAAAGAAGGAAGCACTCGCTAACCGTTTTGCAGCGCAGGTACAGGGTATTTCCTGGTAACCACTTCACTATTTCCAACTGTTTGCCTGACTGTTGCACACATGCACTGCAACAAAAGTGAAAAAAAGCGTCTCATATTGAAGCTCTCGGGTGTTTTATTCAAAGCCGAATCAAAAACTAAACGCTGACAGCGCTCGTGTGGCAGTTTTTTTTGTGGCAAAACTAAAAGCAGGTTATTTGTGTTGAGTTTATTGGATGTTGTGGGGAGTTCTGGCTCATGACTGAATGGTGGCGCACAGCTACAGGTCACATGGTGTGGGAGTCCAAGGTCGGCAGGGTCACTTCCTGTTCCCTTTAAAGAGGTGCAGAGCTCTAGCTGGGGACAAAAGAGAGCACGGAAGTACTTCTGTAGCACGAAGGATAGAAAGAGTCTTTTCAGTGAACCACAGAGCCTGACCTTTTCATTCACAGAGGAATTTAACTTTCCTCAGAACTAGCCTGCTTTGGAAATACAGCACTCTCCTCCACCTTCTGCTGTGTTTTCATACTAATCCCAAACAGGTTTATTGCCTAGATATACGTTGTTCTCTGTTGAATAACACTTTAAAAGAGAATCCACTGTTGCATAGAAAGACTCAGATCAGTTTTGTGAGTGTTAACCTCTGCTGACTGGTGACTCTGTTCAGCTCTGAGGACAATCAGCGCGTAGATGAAATTACATATCGGCTGAAGATGGTCAAATCAACATTTGAGTCCACTCACAACACTCACCTTGTGAGCGTGACTGTGTCCCTGTTCATGTTGTAGTTCAATCACTTCCACCTTTAAA
Organism: Lagodon rhomboides; assembly: GCA_039737535.1. Lineage (NCBI taxonomy): Eukaryota > Metazoa > Chordata > Actinopteri > Spariformes > Sparidae > Lagodon > Lagodon rhomboides. Next base: position 11,413,108 of record CM077802.1, on the reverse strand, counting down.
GATTATTAGTCTTTTAACCTGTTCTTATTCCTAAAATTATCCTTAAACACCTATCCCAGTCTAGCCCCAAGTAAATTCAAAGCTGTTAATTAACCATTTGTTTGGAGTACAGGCATGGTTTTGGTGTCCTTTGAAAGGCTATAAGCTGTTTTTTCCCAAGCTGTAAGAGGCTCTGTAATTAATCTACAGGAGTTAGAGCGCACTGAGTTATTAATATTTCTCACCAATGATTTTAAATGCAAAAATTAGCCGGCAGATGATCTGTAACTCACCCAGCTGGTTGGAAAACATAATGGGTCCACATCATAGTATCATATCACTGAGAGTCAACACTTAAAGCATGTTTTTCTAAGCATGTAAGTGGCTCAGGTGAGAGGAGAAATAAAGGAGAGTGGGTCACTTGTCTACAAGATCACTCATTGGCTGTTGTAGGCTCCAGGGTGGGCATAGAAACTCATATCTGCTCAAATAAGCTGTCAGTCAAGCAGCCTTCATCTCAGGATCTCTGGTGTAGAGGGGTTACGGAGTCTTTTTACAGATGAAACCATGATGAACGCATCCGTGGTCGCAGCTTTTTGCCATTTTGTCATGACCATCAGAAAAGGTTGATTTCAGTATGTTGTCATCTTTACCAAACATCTCAATTCAGCTGTTCTGCTTACTTTAGCCAAACTGAAGAATTATCAAGCACCCTCCCCCTCCCGCCTGTTCCACCTACCTCTTGTGTCTACTAATGGCAGCCCCTGGGACGGCTTTGGCTACATTTAACACAGAATGTAAATCTGCTGAGCTATAGGGTCCCTCATTAAACAAGATGCTGCTTTACGGTTCTCTGCAAAGCTCAACTTTCTTTTATGGATTATATGAAGAACATGTCGTTGTCGGTACATTTTGACTGAGTACTGCATTTATACTTCTGAGCTCTGAACTCCCCCGTTTTAATTCATCATCTATAATTTGACAACGATACGACTCTCTAAAGCCAGACCGCGCAACTAACGATAAAGGCAGAATTCTCATAATTGGCAGAAATTGTTTATTTTGTGTTTGCGTGTGCACATGCACATGCATGTTTGTATATGGACGACTCCATGCGCTTTCGGATAAATTGGTACCAAATATAATCAGAACCAACGACCCCGGCCTCCCACCCAACAGCCCGATTTTCTGCTCGCATTTACGGCCTCGAGCTCAGGTACAGATATTTATGATGGCAGTAAAGTGGGCTGCTGTAGTTAATCTCTTAATGACGTCTCCTTTCCTCTGCCACCAGTGAGTCTGGGTTCGGGCCACGGGGACCGATCGCTGGAGACAGGACGGGGGGGAACGGGGCTCGGTTTTTTTGGGATGCGATTCCTGGAGAGAGGGGACTTGAAACTTAACTGGTTTAGAGGGTGGTGTGTGGTGCAAAATGACATGGCATATTCCATAGGCGTGAGCTACTTTGCAAGTGAGAGGGCTGGGAGGGGGGGGATTCACTAATGGGAAACAAATGTGCCACACTTCTCAGCTCCTGTCACTTTCTATCTGTGAGGCGGCGCGTTGCTTGCCCTTTTTCTTTTTTTAAACAACTCTTGACGCTTTGCATAAACCCTTTTGAAAATGCTGCTTTTAATAATATTGGCTCGTCAAACTGTGCAGCCGGTTTTTGCATACACGCACATGTGCAGGTGTGAGTGTACGGTCGTGCCATTTATGTTCGCTGGAGGGGAATTTTCTTGTCGTAGGGCCGCCTGCTACCGTATGGAACTTTATTTAAAGATACAGTATCATCTGCCACCGGTGCCACTGGTGCACGCCGAGCCGAACAGTTACCGCCCTTTTCCTCTCTCCCGTCTCCACTGTCCATCTTCCCTCCTCCTTCCTCTCTCCTCTCCTGGTTGCAGTTGTATTTGTGCGCCTTGGGAAGATTACAAAGAGGTGCTTTGTGAGGGGATGCAGCTGCTGAAATTCGACTAGATCCAGCTGAAGAGAGAAGGGAGCAGGTGGGTCAACAACGCCACCCTGCTGTTCCCAGAATATCAGGCTGCAGAGCTGTGCCTCCCTCCCCCACCCACACACACACACACACATATGCGCACACATCCTTCGGAGCACCCCTACCCCACCCCGGCACGCACACAAACAAACATTATACCATGTCAAAATACAAACAGAGCAACACCCACAAAACAGAAATACGGCAATATGCACATGTCAGAGGACTGCCTCAGTGGAAATACTGCCCACTCAAACAAGTGTGCATCACTGGAATCATTCATACGGTGGGAGAATGTTGGCAGAAGTTAGAAAACGCAACACAAATAATTACAACAACACACAAACACAGCCCTAAGTGCTGCCTCGCTAAGGCCCGATACTGAGTCGAGCCTCGTTTTTTTTTACGATCCCGCGAACGAGGTCGTTCAGTCGAAGCGTTGCAGAAAAGCAAGAGGAAGATCCTGTCAGCTCTGTGAAGTGGAGATGTTAACAGGTCGGGGTGCTGCCAGAATGTTGGATTTCTGCATTGCAACGGGGACATTGGTAAGATGACCCTCATCCGGCTTTGCGCGGCTCAAAAAAAAAGGAGGTGGCAGGAGATGGAATGAAAGAGAGGAGAGGAAGTCCTGCAGGCGAGCGCCCGGATAAGATGTCACACCATCCCCTCTGCAGGGGGACGCCGCGCTGGAAACAACGTGGCATAAACTGCAAAGATACACAGATTGGTTTATTAGATTTATTTTTGAATCCACAAAAAAAAAAACACGACGATACTCTAGAACTGTAGAACACACTGGAGTATTATTGAAGCAGAAAAATGAAAAGCGATGTTCCCAATTTGCTTTATCATCTCCATCTCCCCTCCTAATCAGCTCCAGACGAGCCGCTTTTTATTTATTTTTTTTTATCTTTTAAAACAGACGCATTCTCTGTGGAAACAACAACCAAAATATGGATGAATTTTTGTATTAACTTTGCATGTGTTTCCTCTCTGCCGTCATATTCCATAAACAAGCTTTTTGATAATCATAAAAGCAATATGCTAAAGGGATGCGAAGGAGTCGGACAGTGCGGGAAGACGTGGGCTTTGTGAACTATTCTTCTGCTCTCTTTTTTTTTTTTCCCCTGAAGTCTCTCTGTGTCCTTAACGAAAGTTTTGACGCACATGACTCCCTCCCCCACACCTCGCCGCACCCATCCCCCCTTCATTCGAGCAATAATTCGGCCCCGTTGATAATACGTCCTTCTGTCCTACCCCGAAAATGCTTGAATGTCATTTTCATACACGCTACGCCCCCCCACGGGGTTGTTCCCCTGAAAGAGCCCACTGTCCCACACACTTAGTATTCCTGCCTTGAGATACTTGCAGACATCTCTATCGCTAGTTAAAAGTCCTGCGAGTGGCGGACAAACACTGATTGTGCTCAATGGCTCTCCAGCAAAAACAGCCTTTATCAATGTTTTAAACATCAGTCATGATTTCTGAGAGTTCTGCTTTCATGTGGGACTTCACTGAGTACGTGGCGTGCTTTCGTTATTTCTTTCTCGGAACGCTTCATAGTTCATTTCCGTCTCGACTGCGTTGCCCTTTGATGGCACGTATTCGTCTCTGCTGGACAGTATGTCACAAGAATCATTCGTTTCCTCCATCATTTCTGAATGACTCCGATTCTCTTCACGGGTCAGCTCTCCTCCAGCATTCATGTGGCTGCAGATCTGCTGAGACGGCGAGTTCAGCGACTCGATATCAGTCCCATCACCGCGCTGTCACCCGCAACCCCGCCGGGCTCCTTCTCCCCAGACGGGGCCCGCGGCCTCCTGCGCCGGAGGGAAGAAACGCGGCTCCCGCTCCTCATGCGGTGCCCGGGGGGGTTATTTTTCATTTTCCTATCTGTCGCCTTGGTTCATCTGATACGGCAGAAAAACACATTCTGGGTCCCTTCGCTCGCTCGCTCAGATTACAGTTTGTGTGGAAGTGTTAGGGAGATCATCATTAGAAGGTGGATGCAGACTCGCAGCCATCTGGAGCTCCATCCCTCCACATGTTTCGGAGTGTGGGAAGCTGTAAGAACGTGTCACTGGTCTATATCAAATCGCTCAATATTTCATCAACTGCGCTCACTCGTGGGTGTGTGGAAGTTATTGTTTGAGTGGTTTTCCTTTTCTTTTCTTTTTTTTTTGTTCTTGCGGCCAATTATTCTCCCATCACTGTCATTTACATTCATTTTCATCAATTCATTTGTCATGTAAAATTTGTCTAGGCCGTGCAATGCGCGTCCAACCCACGTTTCTGTCAAAATGAAACCACATGTTGCCGTCATGGCACCGATGAGATGCTTTTAGCTTAGCGCTGTGTCATCCTAAAACCAACTCGGGGGGTGACTGCATCTCGCTACTCCTCCGTATCTTCGCTCTGGAGAGAAGTAATGGCCTCCACATTGCCTAGCGGAGCGTCATGCCTGATTGCCGCCATTCTCACATCTGCTTCCTGGAACAGCGGCGGGGAAGTCTCCAAAGAGCTCCCAGCGGAGCGCGGGGCATGTGTGTGCTCACATAGGAGGCGAGAGTTTGAGACAGGGGCTTGCCGGCGTGGTTTATTTTCAAAGGGTAGTGCTGAGAATGTGTTGAGAGGTTGAGGAGTTGAGAGAGCTCTCCGCGCTCTGGTTTGGGTTTCACCTCCCTGGGACACAGCCGGGGGAGGGGCTGGGGTTCGGAGCCGGGGCTGCGTGGATTTTGTGTTTAGACAACAGCGCAAACAAGGCAGAGGATGATTTTCTGTGCGTGCACGTGTGACGGAGGGATGAGAGTGAACAACCTGGCACTGGGAAACGGTTCACTACTACTTTTTTCTTTTTTTTTTGCACTTAAGTCTCATGTGAGGAAAAAAACATGCAAACAACCAAACTGAACTCCAGTAGAACAGGGAAGTGCCAGCCGGAGCTAACTGTCATATCTGCGCCGGTCATTTCCCTATTTCTCAGCAGGCACACTGACACATGTAGCGATAGGCATCGCTCCAAGTGGGCCACTTTGCATTAAAAAAAGGGCCTGGGACAAAAAATGACAAATGTGCAGGCGCTGAACTGAACTTATTTGGTTATTCAAAGCTAGCACTCTCTCTTTTCTGGCCTACATCATGCTGCATGTTTTCCAGCTGCCACGGCAAACTGGGAAGTTTTGAATGCAAAATAAGATGCAAAAGCGGAAATTTGCATTTACTGTACAGCACAGTTTCAACCAGAGGCAGCGGAGCTCACTCTGGACAGCCTTTAGCGCGGGGCGTGTAAAGTGTTTCGTGCCTGGCTAATTGCTCAAAGCGCTTCTGAAGTGGAGCACGGCTAACTAAGCCTGTCATAAAGATGCACCGATGTAAGCTGGAAGAGGCATGTGCATGTAAAACGCACCTGTCAATCAAGCAAATCTACCCTTGCAGATATTCTCTCTATTGAACATTCCAGTGTTAGCAGTGGTGGACTCGGGATGTTTGAGGGGCAGGGGCGAAAATAATTAAAAGGGCAGAAAGTTGTGATATATTTATCGCGAGGAGAGGGCGCCTTATCAAATTTTGTCCACTGGAATGTTACCATAGAGGGCACATATAGCATAATCAACCAGTGGTATCAAGCAGAGTGCCTTCTTGACTATAATGTCAAAAGAAAAAAAAAGAATTATACTTTAAATATATATAGGTTTAAATTCGAGGTGTGTTTTAGGGACTGGCGCTCATGCAGATCATGAAAATATGGTAACCAGATACATGTGCAAATGTCTATTTAAATAGTCAGGAGCCTGTTATATGTACAGTTGGAGTCTGTCCTTTCTCGTGCAACTGTATCTCCTTTCCATATCCATCTGAAAGTGTGTTGCATGCTCACCAATCACAATCACAGTTGGATGGTATCTCTACTTTCTGTCGTGCACTCGTGTCTTGGTGTCGTCGTCTGGCACTCGGCGCTATCGTCCCTTCTGGTTGCAATCACTATTATTCTTCAGCCTCACTTTGATTTCTCCACCATAAAACTCCTATTTTACACCCACCTCCCCAGTGCGCAGTGTCACACTATACTGTACACCTAGAATGCAAATAGGAAAGCAGACAGACGGCATGTCTGGATTTTCTTTTTCTTTTTTTTTTTAAGCAATTCTTATGATTTCTCTGCACTGGCTGCCAAACGGCGAGGCTGCCACAGTCCTGCTGCTGCTGCTGCCGCCGCCGCCGCCGCTGCTGCCGGTGTTTTTTCGATCAGACTGGTGTGGACCTGGGAAGCGGAGCATGTGCCACGGCGGACTTCAGGTGCCAAGAATATAATTTTCCTTAAGTGCTTACAACTGTAAAAACCAAAGTTGATTCCCTGAGACTGAAAGTAATTACAGGCCGTTTAAATTGGAGAAAAAGGCGAAGCGGTGAGCTCTTTAGTTTTCGCAGAAACATAATGTGGTCTGTCTAATATCTGTTTTATTTGAATGTTTTAACATGCTAGTTGGTAATTTATATTGGCTGCGTTTGATTCCTCTGGAGGAAATGCCACTGGCTGTGGTTAACCCGACGACTATAAATTGTCGAAGACATATTGGGCTTTCATATCAATACTAATATACATCATCTGGAATGAAACAGACAGTCGTATCTTGTCTCTAACGTCTACACTGATCATCCTTCCACCAACATTACCGGCTACACGTGATCGACTGTCTCATCCGAATGCCGAGATGCTGGTTTGCGTCAACAGACGGAGTTGAACTTGGCCGTGGGATGCACCGAGTGTATCCTGTATCTGTTGTGGCGGAGCAGTGGGGGCTCCACTTGGCCTGCGAGAGCGTGACGGTGCACCTGTCAGAGAGGAAGGCCTGGCTAATCACTGTAAGCTGGCCGCGGAGTGAACATGTGTGCTGGGGAGACCCTCAGGCCAAGAGAGGAGGAGGAGGAGGGAGGGAGGGGAGGGAGGGCACGCCTGACCCAAATTGCTTCAATAAAAAAAAAAAAAAAAGGAGGATGCGGATGGAGTATTCCCCAGATCACCCCCCCCACCTTCCCCTTCGCTCTCACCACTCCTCCGGTCTTCCCCTTTTCCCTCACACTCCTCTCATCTTCGGACATCAGAACATTCTCCCTGTTTTCATTGTTAAATCATCCGGCTATTGACACAGTGATTGCTCATGATCGCTGACTCATCTCTTCTGTGAAACCCGCCTTCCTGGGAGCATCTGGCCTGCCATTGGCTCCCTCAGGTCTGATAGCGTAGAGACTACTTCCCAGCTCTCTCTCTCCTCTCTCCTCTCTCTCTCTCTCTCTCTCTATGTTGAACCATTCTCTGGGAAAAGTAGATCAGCGCTCCGCCGAGATTCCAGAGGATACGCTCTCCAGTTCTGTTGACGAAGGGTGAGGTTCCTCCTCTACCTCTCGAGGCAGGACCACACAGCGTGTGAAAATCTGGCCCGCGGACACACCTCGGTTTCCATGCGCAGTAAACCATACGTACACGCTTTCTCCACAACAAATGACTTCACACCACAGTTTGAGAGATGCACAGTCATTCTCACTCTGTCGGAGGAATAACTCGGGGTCAGCTTGCGCATAACTCTGGAAACAGATAATAATTGAATATGGTCAGCAGTGGCGCAGTGGGAGCAAACAGATTAGCATGCTGTTTGCTCGGTCTGCCAGGTCAAAGGAAACTTTCCAATTAACGTCAGATCTCGAAAGAGTACCTGAATGCAGCCTCATGTGTAGTCGCACGTCTTCTTTTTGATTTACTGTCAGTTCCTGGAAGGCTCTAAATGCATTGAGTTTGGCCGGTCAGGGTCACATTTGATTTAGTACACTCCCTTTGTGTTTGCGTGTGTCTGTTATGACTAATTGCGTTTGGCCGGCACATCCGAATGTCTCATGTTTGTCAGTAATCATCGGAATCGGCAACTGTGACATTCCCGGAGAAGTCAAACCCTGGTTTTCATTGCACTAATGCCTCTGCATTTTCCACATCATTCATTTCGGTCGGAGGGATCTGACTGCCAAAGCGGCCTAATTTGTGCTACATGCCAAATAAATAATCTTATATAATGGAATAGAATATATATCATAAATAACAGACAACTTTCTCATAAGGCTGCAGAAATCACTGGGCCATCTCTGATACTTTAAATAGATTTCATCTTAAAAGCACCACAAGGAGACTATCAGTAAGAAGAAAGTTATTTCTGTGTATTATACATAATTATTCTTAATGTCTGTCACCAGGTCAGAATCCAACTTATCCAGGTTGTATAAGTCATACGATTAAAAAAGTATTTTGTGGTGGAGTGCTGAGGCTGGAATGAGGAAAGAAGGTGCATCATCGAATGCCAGTCACTGCCAAAATGACATGACTTTTAACAGCGTACCAGCGACAGGAGTACCAACCCTCTATCGTAAGGCTCACTGAAGCAGTGTTTCATGTCTGCCAGCCAAATGGTCTTTTGTTTACGATGCTCACAAGTTAACACCTTCCTCAGAATCTGAAAAAAACGGGACCTTATGTGGATACTAATCCATTACAAAATGCCATCAAGTGGAGTTTTGCATCACCAGTGTGCAGCCGGTAACCAATCTTTTCAACAGATCCCTCCTAAACATTGGGAGCCGGACTGGGCATTAAACATGCAGAGAAGTGCTTGCTGTCTACAGCTTGTCAATGTGCTTCCACTTATATCCACCACCACCACCACCACCACCTCCTCCTCCGTTCTCTCTTGTCTTCCTCTCCTCTCCCTCTTTCTCTTCTCACCCTGTCTCTCCCCCCGGGGGAAAGAGTTTGAAGTGGCGTTTTCTCGGGCTTTGTTTCCTAAATGGTTTTGTTGTGTCTAGAGTCTGGGCTTTGGCAGGGCCCTGGATGCAGGACTGAAACTTAATCTAACGCTGCGCTCGCCACACCGCAAGAGGTGGTTTTTTGGGATCCTCTTAGTGGCTGCTGGCTGCTTTATTCTGGAATCTACAGGCTCCCTACTGAGGGCGATGGCTTCCCATCATGGGAAAATGGTTTGCTGCCAGCCACTTCCCTCTTTGGTCGAACTGTTGGTCAAATATACTCGGGCTGATACTCTTATTTCATATTTTTTTTTATTGAGCTAGATAGCAAACTGATATTTATTTTCACCATAGCAGCAGCAACAAAACACAAACTTATATTTAGGCTACACCAATTCAGAGCCTCCTGTCAGCTATTATGATCTCTAGCTGCACAGCTAACTGAGCTAACTCAGCTACAGTGACTGTGGTGGTATATTCCCCTTCTCTTTGTTTGGAGGCCAATATTGCAGAGACACATTGTTGTGCTGTTAACATTGCATATTCCATAAACGGTTTGACCCTTGGACGAGGTGTAAAAGTGTGTGTACAAATAAAAATTGAATCCAACAAAGTGCAATGGCAGGCAAATTAATCACGACCTACATCAAGCATGTGACTAAAACATCCACTGAAGAGAGGATAAAAGACAGAAAGCAAACATCAGATCAGAGTTAACATAAATGTCATATTTCCATCATGTTTTGCACAATATTTTGAATCATTTGACTTTTGACTGGTCCTCTTTTAATTATGTTTTAATCACCTCTTCTTCTGCTGTAGTTGAACGGCACCTACCTGAATTAGTGCTGTTTTTCTTGATATGGCCATCTCCTAATATTCGCAGTGATAGTGGATGGAAGCTTGCATCAATTGGCATTTTCTTCTGCCAATTTTCTCAAAATTCAGACGACAATTTGTGCAAAATTTGGATGGAAACTTGATTATTGACATTTTGTAGAGGTGTATTAATATAACAAGACTGCCGGACACAAATGAAACTCCTTCCAGTTTGTAACTGTGTTATTCAAGAGGAGCCGGTGGGTTCAGCTCTGATTACATCGGTTACAACGAGTGCCAACTGTGACAGGATTTCATGGCAAAGAAATACAAATCAAAGCACAAAATCTTCTCCTACGACAACTGCCAACCCTTATCTCTATTCTGAATTCAGAATTTTGTCAAAATATGATTAAAGAGCTCACAGCAGAACTTCTTGGGTCCACTGAGTGATTTATTGTGACATACAGAGGCTGTGTGGGACATACTGAGCATCCTTTTTGAGAGCAGAGAGATTACTTCGAAATGGATTTAGACATTTCTGTATATGTTTTGTCACTTTTTTCACAGTGAGAACTGACATCGGGCCATAGGACAAACTTTTTACAGCCGTCTTTCAAGTCTACAGAGGGTCAGTTTTGATACTAAAAATATAGATTTCAGGATGAAGTATCACATTAACAGCAACTGAAACTGACAAATAGTGCTGCCGTAGCAGCTGCTGCTACTGTAGCTTTCTCTGTCTACCTGTCAGGCCTCCACACACACACACACACACACACACACACACACAGAATACCATGGGTCCCCTGGCCTGGCTGGGCTGTGGGTAGCTTGTAACCCAAGTGTTTTATTAGCAACTGGTCCAACACAGCTAATTGCTTCCTGAGGGAGCCGCCTCCCTTCGGTCCGTGACTGATTAACGGCCCACATTATGTGTCTCGACAACTTTGACAATCTTTTTTTTTTTTTCCTTTTTGGTCACAAAACTTTTTATTACGCTGCGCTGCCACAAATCTCCAGTGTAAATCTCCCCTAAAACCAGTTTTTCATTGTGAGGTCGTTAAAGCATTCTGAGCCTTTTTTTTTGCAGTAATTAATGTTTATTAATATGATTTAATGATTTTCTTTCTAAATGGTTTTAATACTCAGACATATGTTTGATATTTACAAATCATTAAAAATGACTTTGTCCCAGTAGAGATGATGACATTCTCATTTATTTTGTTCAGTTTGCTGCTGTAGTCCTTCAGTCAACATTGGTGGGGGACCAAATCTGAAAAATAACAATTTCCTGCCATTTTCAATATATTTAAAAATCATTAATCATTTTTGTATTAATTTGCTCGCTAATGCACAGAATGTATGCTAGCTGGCTAACATTCAGACAGTGATTTAGCTGAACATTGTGAGACAATAACATCCATAAAATGAGTCTTTTCATAGCACTTTACAAAAACAATCACAACTGACAGTGATATTACCTGTGTTACTTTCTAGTCCACTTTTAATATCTTTGGAAACAAGTAAATATAGCGAAAGTACAGTGTTTGATTTCAATATCACTCACCCACAGCAGTAGAGCAACAGCTGCTGCAGCTCTTTGTCTGGTTTGTCCAACTGGTGATGCCACAAAACCACACAGAGAGCTGCTGTACAGTGTAATATTGGAACTGGTCGCTGACAGTAATGACAATTTCCTAAGTTAACTCTCCTAAGTACTTACGATTGTGATTCAATTTGCTATTTGAACAGTTGTGCAAGGTTGGCTATCAAAGCATAGCATTTCTTTTATTATTATTTAAATCTCGTATATCAAAATACAACCACATCCTCAGACCTAGATGCTTGAATAGGTTGATCGGCAGCGACTCCCAAAACAACATATATCATCGTTCCCTCGCAGACATACCAGAGCTTAGTTCACAATTTGGTTACGTTTAGGCAGGAAAGCTACGTCATTGTGGTGTGGCTTAAACTTCAGTTAGGTAATGTATGTGACGTAACTAAAATGCATTAGTAAGTTAAAAATAACTCACTGGTGACTTCCTACGCAGACTTTCTGCTCTTTATCCTACTTCGCCTGACTTCCTTCTTTGCTGCCGTAATAATTACCACGACCATTAGAGGTCGCTGCCTAATGAGAAACGTATACCTGAGTCGTAATAAGTTGCTTTCATGCTTGTTTTTCTGACGGCCTGCAATTTCCTGGGAAACATTTTGAGCATTTGAGTATTGAGAGGGATGTGTCCCCCGCCATGCATTAATCAATTTGAAAATGCATTTCTTTTTTTATCTTTCAGTTAATTTTCTTGAAACAAAGAAACTGCGAGCAAGTCACTGTGCAGAAGGCTGCTTTTATATTCATCTGCTAAAAGCGTCAACATTTCTCCGCGATCGCTGAAGATCGGACTTTAAGAGGCAGGATTTGTGACATCGCAAGTGGTCTGAAAGCCAATCGTGGTCCAATATTCAGCATACGCAGTGCACACACACCGAGAATGGCCTTTACAGTGAAGTAGGAGACATCTTGTGTCCAGCAGTTAAACTTTAATGAGGGAGGAGGAGTAGATGCCATTGAAAACATTCTAATGTGGGTATTGTATAGTTGTTTGTTTCCCATGTCTGACATACACAGAGAATTTTTATGATCCCTGCCTCCACACAAGTGCGGAGAGGAGCTCTGATCTTCTTTGATTTCCTTGCTTGGGAAGATTTCAAATGTCCTATAAATATTCCGCCGTGTGTGTTTCTTGTTTCACAAACAAATCTGGGTCATTCAGTTGTAATCTGGTCATAATCAAATTTGTCGCTTATTTCTCTCGCAGGCCTTTTATCTGGCTTTTTTCTGAATTCAATCACTTCCGAACATTAAAACCACTTGCTTAAGCCTATTAGTTTCAACACATTTCATGCTGTCTTCTCCTGCTGCGTGAGCGTATCGATGGGTGGGTTGAATCCATTCGTATACGTGCATCACTCATGATGTAAGCATACATAACAGGCCGGCAAACAGGCATCATCTGGTTTTTGACCTGTTAACTCCCAGAAGGAAAATACTGAATATATGATCAGGACTTCTGAGTGGGTGGACATCAGGCTCTGCGGCTGCTGAGAAATTTCCCTCCATTTGTTGACTCTCTGTCTTGGTGCAGATATTTATTTAATAAAAAAAAAAAAAAAAAGCTGCTTTTCATCCATTCATAGACTTAACTAATTCTGAATATGGGCACATGAAAAGCAGTCGCTTGGTTTCCGGGCTCTTCTCCTTGCATGCTCTTGTCTCATAAGCGTCTTTGATGATGCCGTTGGGAGCTACGAGCAGATGGGTTTCAAAAGGCTGTTTTCCCAAACAGGATATAGATGATGTGTAGGCCCGCTCTCTGGAGCAGGGATCAAATGGTGCTCTTCCACCCCCCGCTGCTCCCTCCAATCTCCGCAGGGTGGGGTCCTGGATGGACGGCCTGAGGAAGAGGAGGTCGTCCTCGAGTGTGTTCAAGGTCATATTGTCACACGTGCAGCGTCATCGCTTCCTGCGAGTCATGTGGACATCATGTCATTTCTACATCTCTCTGATAACGAGGTTGAATCAGCCTTTTTCTCTCAGCTCTCGTACTTAAATCAATCTCTCTCCGTCGTTCAGCACCTCATTTTGACCCCAGGATACAGCACTCTTTAATTACTGTCACAGTTGCATATATAATGGTGGATCAGGGCCCTGGAACCATGTTCAGGCAAACTGTGGTAAAAAATGCATACTTCATGGTTTGGGCTTGGAAGAACCCCTCTTGTGCCTCTTCTCAGAAGTCCAGAGCCGACATCAAGTACGGAAATACCTTATTGACATGGATTTGTTTTGTACCGTTCCTTTTCAACATTTTTCTTCCACTAACGTGTCAGAATCGGGGACATCTGTCTCCGAGCGGACTCGTCTGATGGATCTGTCCTCTGCGGCGCACTCACACGTGTTTCCACGTATGCGCAGCTGTTACTGAACGGAAGACGACGGCACCAGAACTTGGCGCTGACGGCGGCGCGGGCCGAGGCGACTCGGGGCCGCGGCCGAGTGGGCAAAGCAGCTGGAACGTGGTTGGTGGGGTGGGGGGGATGGGGAGGGAGGCATTTTGGCATTAGCAGAATCACATTTTGAGAAAAGATGCAGCATTCCAGGACCTCTTTATTTGATTAGCCGTAATGTCATAAATGCAAGAATGTACTCTGATAAATGGCAAAAGTAGCTGATGAATTAGTTATTCCCGTCAGCAAATACCCACGCTGGCCTGCCCTCCCTGTCCTCGTCCCACGGGCCACATTGCCTCCTCAATCTGCAATATGGAGCATAATTATACTAATTTCTCTCAATTGCATTAGCGAGGGGCCTGGAGGAAAGAAAGGCTGTCTTTCTAAGCAGGAGCCTCGACTACGCAGTCAGCCTCCCTGCACCTCAGAGAGCGAATACAGGGGGAGGCAACATGACCCCTGCTCACCCCCCTCCCCCCCCCACACCGCCCCTCCCCTCCTCATTTGACTCGCTCTCCTCCTTCGCTCCCTTCAGCTCTCGTCCCTCTTTTCTCTCATTCCATATTTTCCTCCCACGTCGATTTGCTTTATCTGATGCGGGCTGAAACACGGAAAATGCTTCCTACTGCGTGTAGAATGTGAAAGTGAGTCACCATGTGTGAAAATTTGGTTTCAGGTTCAGTTGTGGAAATTGCGTGACGTAAGCGACGTGAGTGAATGTACGTAAGTAACAAAGTTGTTTCAACCTGGCGCGGGCTCATTTCCTAAACCTAACCAAGTAGTTTTGGTGCCTAAACCCAAACAGTTTCTGAACGTTGCACAACGTAAATAACAGCCCAAAAGTCACGTCACAACAACACAGCTCATTCTCACTCCCAGCTCGTCAGATATGGCAGCTCGGTCAGTCGCTCCTTATACTATGGCAGTAGCGGGGCACTTCAAGAAGTGACGCTGGAGAGGAAACTACAGCGTAAGGCCAGAGACCCTGTCAGCTCACTTTTGTTCTAAACGTCTGCCCACATGTTGCATTTTTATTTTTGTCAGCTTGACCGCGAGCCCTGCACATGCAAAACCCATGCCAGAGGCACAGTTGTGAAGCGCAGCGTCATCGGTTGAAGCCGAAGGCCACTTACAAAGCTGCCGTATTTGATGAGTTGGGAGTGACAACGTGTTGGTTCTGCACTTAATCGTAAAAAAATGCAGAATATCAAGAGGAGTTTGCTCTTAGATATGGTACATGAATTGCTTAAATCAGCTTTAAACAGCTCAGAGGGTGAGTGTTCTTTCTGGATTTAGTTTGACGACCTGGTTCAGTTCAGTACTGAGTTTATTTGACATTTATTTAACAACATTAACTCACAGAGCCATGAGCGAGTTTTTTTCATGTTGTCAGCACCGAGGACTATTCCTGCTTTATCGTTTTCTCCGCCTGACAACGTTTCACTCGATAAATATTTCTACAGTGTGTTAAAAACGGTAACCGCTGCCTGTTTGACCCAACAGAATGACTCTTTCTGTGTTTCCTTCCGAAGCAGAGCCAGTCCTCTGTGACCTGGTCACATCGGAACGGCCTGTTGGATGAGGGACTCTGGGGGACTTCAGGGTGCTGGTAGTGGGAACGCGGCCTCAGTTATGAAAGACGCCATTGTCCTGTCTGGCTCGCCAACATTGAAAATGAATAAATCAAAGAGGAGAGATCAAGAGTGGAGGGGGGGAGGAGGGGGACGGAGGGAAGGGGAGCAGGGAGGGGAGGCTATCTGACATCTGCATTTTTAAACTGGGCATTGAGCTCCGGAGGAATGTTGTTATCATCCACCCTCGACTGCTGGACATTTGCATTGGGTTATAGCATGATCTGAACTGTGATCAGATTTACACCTCCTCTCTGCCCCTGCAATCATGCCTCCCATATACAAATATCTTTGCCGATCTCTTTAGCATCAACTTTGTATCATCTCAACTCTGGTTTCTGTCAGGCGATATGATATCTTAATTAATTCATACTAAGTTTGTCAGGGAAAACTTCAGCTAAGGCTGACCACTACAGTACAGTCACGCACGCACGTCTCTTCTTCTGCTGATTTAATTCAGGGATTTGCTTTCACTTCCCGCAAACAGTCCTTGTTGTTGATGTTTCGTAAATCGGTTTAGGTGGGATTTACTGTACAGTGATCTGGTTTACAAATTAGCGCTCCAACTAAAAATAGAGGGGCTTGTCATTGGATAAAACTGACATGGATTTGTTCTTTGAAAATGCAGCTAATTTAATCATCAGCAATCAACTGCTGGAATTTAACCTAAAAAAAAAGGGGGGGGGGGACACTTTCCTGCCAAATGATCAAAGGATAAACAAAGTAGGATGGACAGTTTCTTTTTCAGGATAAAAAGAAAAAAAAAAGAGGATGAGATGAGGATCACCGCTTTGTGAAACAGATGACTGAACCACGTGGGCTCAGGAAAACACTTACATTTTAGTATCACAGTAACGAAAAGTAAAGTACAAGTGCTGTACTCGGGTACAATTCTGGGGTAACTGAGCGTTTCCATTTTCCGTCACTTTATATTTACAGGTCACCACATTTTGAGGAGAAATATTGTTTTTTTGCTTTAGTTACTTACTTTGCAGATTACATGCTGCATCAGATAGTTTATCATAATTCGATTCAGAAAGGTGTTACATGTTTAAGTTCATTACTTTTATCAGCATTCAGATAAAAGAGCCAAACATCAGAAAACTGCTCCGTATATCCGATCAGATAAACGCCCAGGCTGATCACCGGTTGACCAACAGTGATCAGTGCAGCATACATCAAGTTATTGCCAGATGCTTACTTTTAATATCCACTATTTAAGACTATTACTCAATTTACATGTGCAACTTCCACTTTCGTTCTGTCAGATATGAAATGGATGAGGTCATTGTTTTGCAAGTCAAAATGGAGTTTCAAATCTAGACTTGTCTACTGTTGTGTGCACCACCAAACACATTCTTCTGCTCTCGCTCAGGCAGCAGCATGATTAGCTGCTGTCAGAGTGCGTCAAGGCTCATCCGTCATCTCTTATCGGACCACCTTTACCTCCTCATTAACCGTGATAATCGTACTCACAATCTGATGTTGGGGGGCACCTGGGGTGGCCGGTCTATCTATCAGTCCGTCAGCTTCTGCCTGACCGCTGCTCTCTTAGACCCAGTGCAGACTGGGATACTGGTGGAGTCCAGTGACAGCAAGACGGCAGATGGCTCTCTGATTCAGTTCAACACAGTGGCACTCTGCTGCTGCCTCTCATCCCAGGTGTGTGTGTATGTGTGTGTGTGTGTCTGTGCAGAAATGGTGTCCGCACAATGGCCGCCCTGTGTGACCCTGTGCATCTGTGTCCGCCCGGACAAGCCCCACTGTCCCGCTCGCCGCCGGGCCCTCTCTTCGTTGACAGCGAGCTACAGGTGCCCGACACATCTGGCGCTTCGCACAAGCAAGCGCACACATCTGCTGAGGCACTAACGAGTTAAATTAAGTACAAAAATCAGCAGGAACGTAACAAATTGCCCTCAGTTGTTGAGAAGTGAGAGAAGTTTTTTTTTTTGTTTTTTTCCTTTGCCCAGCCACAAACACGCTCATTATTTGACCAGGCCACAAGTTCATGACCAGACCTCCACTCATTAATGAAAGTCTGTGTCTGGGGTGGGATTCTGAACAGTCATCACACTGTTTTTTCATCTAACCCCCCCTTCCCCAACATCTTTCAGTACCAAACACATCCTGCACATAGTCAACGCTCTGTCCCACAGAAACCTCTGTTTGCTAACTCTGGACAAGCAAAAAAGTTTGGTTGAAAGGAGCCATTTATGGACGTTTTTGTAGGCTGAAAGAACATTTGTCATTCGTTTCTTCTGCAGTTGCAGCTCATTTGTGCTTCGGTGTGCAGCTTGCTGTTGAACCCAATTTTCACTGCAAATTGTAACATAAGACATGGAGTGAGCACGAGGAGGAAAAAAAAAAACCCCGACCCGGCTACGCGCTCAGCTATGCAAATAAATCATGTTAGTGTCTGGCAAACAAACCAACAGTGAGCTCATCGGGCTTGGTTTGCCCTACTGGCAAGCAGAGGCAACGGTGTGCAAATACAGGCCAGAGGTTAACCGGCTAGCAGGTGCACTTCCTCCTTCACCTGACTGGATATTTGCATGAGCATCCGAGGAGGAACCATCGCCTGTGCCACCTGTCATACTGACCTGTCGAGTTTGTGAAGTTGAAGCTCTTCCTTAATCAAGCTGTGAAACTGAGTCGTCCGTGTGTTTTATACCAGAGCCGTCACTGAGGAAACTCTCGGTATCATGTTTTCTGTGATTTATCCCCAGAAAAACACCTTTAGCGGCGTCTGTAACAGAATCTGTCGTGCCGACTGAGCTGGATTTCCTCGTGTCTGTGTGAGAGCTGTGTGTGTGTGTGTGTTATTCCAACTTTAGGTCCAGTAGGTCAGGTCACAGGACATGACAGTTGGCCAGTGGAGAGCAGCCTCCAGGCTAGTGTAGGTCCCCTCCACCCCCCCGCCTACCTCTCTCTCTCTCTGGGTGGCCTGTGTTTACGAGCTCCAGGAGCAGGTCATCACTGTGCTGAGAACACGGCTGCTACGGGGGGACTGTTACTGGGTCAGCCCCTGAGCAGCAACCAGGATTTCTATTTTTTTTTTCCCTCACTGTGTTGGGCCTGTGCATGTCTCTACATGTGTGAGCACGCTCGCCAATGCGTGTTTGTGTGTGCATTGATTCGGACTTCCTGTGTGCAGCGGTGCGGGGGAGCCGGGATGGGGGTGAGGTGACCCTCGACCCCGACCACATGTCCTTGTCTGTCGGCTGATCACCCACACTTCCGCCTGCAGGGGCCTCTCTGCTCCTCTCTCGGGGGGCCCGAGAAGCCTCCCAGCTCATCAGCGCAATCATGTTGTAACATCATTTTCAATACCGTTGTCGTCTTTATCGTCTCACAGTTTTTTCATTTGGCTTTTTCCCTTTTGCTGAGTTCAGGATCACAGTGAAGAAGGTGCTAGCCAAAATGTTTGTGCCGGACTGTTTTTGTGCGAAAGTAGGAATTTTTAAAAACTCCCAGTCGAGTCTAAAGTATTTATATTTGTGAGTGTGAAGCAACACTTTTCTTTGGAACTGCCTTGAACCTGCTTTCTACGCAGCAGTGTGGGTGGGACTGCATAACTAACACTTGCAAGGGCAAAAGTAGCCTCACTTAACTGACAGACTCTTAAAGTTTAACAGAAATTAGGAAAAAAAAAACAGAATTTTCTTTTTTTTTAAATGGGGGGTCTTTTTTTCGTTTTACATTTTTAATCATTATTTCCTTCACAGACATCAATTGTGTTTTAAAAAGGTATACACAAAAAATCTAACAAAAACAGAAAAAAGCTAAGCACAAAAACAACAGCGGCAGGTAGGTAAACAAAATAAGAATGGTAAAAGCTACATTAAAGTTAAGAATTGAGAATACAATAAATACAAATTATAATATTAACGTATAAATATATACACACCAACATATATGTACAATATATATACATGTTGAGACACATCATGCATGTAGACATATAAAAATACATTATGTTATCCTATCCCATAATCCTATACCCACCCTGCCAATCAAGCACGCTAGAAAAGGGTGATAAAATGCTAACAGCATGTTAGCTTCAGGCCTCTTGTCGGTCAGCTGACATTTGGGGGTTTGACAATAAATTGTCATGGTCCACCATTGAAAAGAGAGCTAACAAGTTAGGCTACCTAGCTCTCCTCAGAGTACTTTTCAAGATAGCCGACCAGGCTTTACACAACACGTTAAAAAAAGATCCTAGGTAAATAAAAGCACAAGTTAGCGCAGGTCATTGCTGTGAACATGAGTTAGCCTAGCTTGCTAATCCTAACAATAATTAATTAATAAGTCTCATTACCCTGTGATTTGAATCATGACGCGGAGTAAAGCAGCCTACAGAGTCGAGGAGTAATGTAGCTACATGCTCAAATAACGAGTGGGACGAGCAACAGCTAACATCAGTCTCCAGCTGCTTATGGGCTTCTGCGAAGGACGGGCCTGACGTCACGATTCCAGTGCCCGCCAACACAAATATTGGACTAATCAACTTAAGCAGAACAAATTTTGTCAGTTGGAACCAAAAGTTCATGGCCATTGGAGAACAACGAGGCCACTGCCATTGCAGAAAAATAATCAAAACTTCTTCTTCAAATGAGTAGCTACAAAAATCACCAAGTAGGCTATATACTGTAGAATGAAGAAAAACTAAATTTGACTGTGTTTGCCAAGTTTTCAACCAAGTGCAGCCTTTTCACCACGAGTGCTTCAATCACTGGTGACCTTTTGACCCGAAGCTTCCCTGGGAACACCATGATTCCTGTCCTCTCACTCGCAGGGCAGCAGTCACCAGCCCAGGGCAAACCCTCCACAAGGCTTTCTTTGACAACCACTAATGAGAAGACTATGGTACGGGATTGCAACCAACGTTGAGAGTTTTTGCTTCCTCTACTGCACTCCTTATCAGCGGAGTGAATCAAAAATTATTCAATTATATACATCTCCTCTTCCCGAGGATTATGTCCACTCCCGGTAGTGCACACTATTCTGCTAATGTGGTTAAATACAGTTAAATTGTATAATCACAGAGGCTGGAACTAGTGCGCTATGCTTGTCAATAAAGGGGCCAGTATGTGTGTTGGCAGTGCGCTCTCCTCCAAGATCCCAATTCCTGTAATTAAATGTCGGGGTCTGCGTTTTGCTTTATTGGATTTATTTCGACTGATTAGTCCTGGCATTGACTGATGGGTAAGACAGAGGTGGTGGTGTGCTGGTGGAGACGGAGACGGGTCCACGTAATGTGTCTGCATGCAATCCTGTTCCTGCTATTTGCCCATTAAGGAACCCTCCTGTAAGTCAAAGGTCAGTAAACATATAATCAGCCATAAACTGATTCACTTCACCCTCAGTAGCTGCTTTTTAAACTAACAACAAACACTAAAGGCCTAAATTAGAGCTGCTTATGTGCGAAGCCAGCATTAGTCTGGTGTGTGTGTGTGTGTGTGTGTGTGTTTGCAGTGGCGTTGGCTGTGTTTATTTGGTCAGGGGTGTGAGACAGATTAGCTGGTGTGTTACAGGTGCTATAAAAGTTGTTGCTTTGGACACGGCTCATGAACAGTATAATGACTCCAGGCTCATGTTAATCTCACTCCGCCTGGCTCCGTCTCGGGGTGCTGGCCTGTTTTTGCTGCCGGGCTGGGCTCAGGGCTAACAGGCGAGCAGAGAGGAGGAGAGCGTTCCAGCATTACGCCTACCGACAGAGGCCGGGAAACAGGCCAGAGAAGAAAAAGAGGGAAGGATAGAGGAAAGCAAGGAAAGGCGGAATGAGGAATGCATTTCTGGCTACAAAGGTGCTGATTAGTTATCAAAGAGAAACACTTCGAGTCACAGGTGTAGCTGCCAGAGCTGACACTCCAACACTTTTTTTCTCTCCACGTGAGGAAATAGAATATTTACAGTTCACATAAAAATTCATAGAAATGCGTCTTTTTAAGCACTTGAAGATCCAATAATCACTAAAGCATATGCAAGAGAGCCAATATAAGCAAATAGAATGGGCCAAGTTGTCATACCGAGATCGAAGGTGCGCTGATTGATTCTTTTCAACTCATGCAGTGAGTAACATGCAAGAAATCATTCCACCTTAAAAGTTGGCAGAGCTTCCGCATTTTTAGATCTCACTTGTTTTCTTACAAGACCCAAAGCCTAGACTGCTTTGTGGTCCTGGTACCCCTTGCTAAATACATCCACAATGTTTTTTGATGGGAAAAAGTGGGGAAAAGCGGTAAAGCTGTAGTTTCCCGGGGAAACATACCGACCTCTTTGGCTGTCACAGCTGCAGTGTCTCTGGTCTTGTAGGTAGAACAGACACTCTTGCAGCAAATGAGTGACATGAGGAGGACGAGAGGAGCAGCAGCAGACCAGAAGAGGTCGGAGTGTTTGAAAACTGCAAGAAAAACAGACATAACCAAAGCTACTGTGTGACCCAACAGATTGAGTCAAGCATAGGGAAGGCAAAAAACAAAGGCAAACAATCAGAGGCGATGAAGGACAGGTCTTGCAAGTGAAACAGTGGGATCCATAATAGCCTTTGAGCAGCAAAGTGAATGATTTTGTTTTCTCCAGACAATAGCTAACTAACGTTAACCAGCAAGGATGGAAAAAGACAGCAAAACATCCTTTAATTCATCATTCTCTCTTCTGACGGTTTCTTCAATTGTGATTAATTCACAGAAAAACATTACAAAGCACGCCTGTTAAACTTAGTCATCATGTGCTTCATCCAAAATGCCTGACGGAACTGAATGCTAGCTTAGCTACATTTTAATATGCCAGCTTGTTAGATGAACTCGACCTCTGGCTGCACTGCAACTTCAGAAGAGGAACAGAATGGATGTTTCAAAAGCTGCCACAATTGCTCGTAGTAAGTTAATGAAATCATTGTAGCAAACTACTTTTGGTCATTTGCTAATAATAACCTACCACATCTATGATTACATCTAATACTACTTGGATAAATGTCTGCTGACAGCCATGTTAATATTCTCAACATGCATAAAATGAGTCATTAACATTTGATTGTGTGGTCAGTTTATTAGTTATTAGCTAATGTACTGTATGTGAACTTACGTAGGAACAGTGATAACATTACATTACCAGCTTTCACTTAACTATATGCGTATCATAGGTCAGAGGAATTTCAACAAATATTACTACACCCCTGTTTTCCATCTTTTATTTGCACTTGTTTTCCCTTTCTTCATCCGCTCTCATTTCATTTATCTAAAGATGTAGTAGGCTTGAGATCAGAAAGAGAGGGAAGATTTAGCACAGAGCAGAGAAGAGCGCAAGAATATGCAGGAGTGAAAGAGAGAAGCAGAGAAAGAGTGATGGAAAGCGTTCAGTCGCTCAGTGAGATCTCCTCAGAGGGGGTTAGTGTTCTGTAGAGTCCATCCATTTATCTTATTGGCCTTTAGGGGAAAGAGAAACAGAACATTTGTGCTGGATAGAGGGAACCACATGGTCTGTACTTTATTAGTTAGAGATCATCAAGTCTTTGAAAGAGCATCATGAGTCACAGATCTTTGTCTCTTACTGTCACACCAGTTTGCCGGTGCAGTTGTCTTTGCCCCAACCTGTCGCTTCTCCTTACTCTCCGTGTAAGTCTGCGCTGCCGCTGTCTGTTACCAATCTCTAGCCCATTCTTCATGTATCTCAGCTCCTTATTCCCATTTCCATAATAATAATAAAACACAACGCGATGAGGGCATTTGAAAAAAAAATATGCTTGCTTGGTTGGAGGGCCGCCAAGCTGTCAGACATGGTTCTCCTATGAGGTAGTGCGTCGTCGGCTCAGCCAGCAGACAGGCTGAAAACTCAGGTGCAGTTTAGAACTGTAGTGTTTATGAGGCACTACGCTGGTGTAATCCAAGTAATTGTTTATTACAGGCCTCAACTTATGTTATAAGTAATTACTTTTGGGTGCCCTCGACCTGTAAAAATCGGTTTTGTTTCCTGTCTGGGTGCCTAACACCACAGTCTAAGCTCCTCCTTCCAAAACTTATATGTTTTACTGCACCTTGTGAATGATATTACATATAATTGTGTTTTTTTTTCTGTGAGCAGCGCAGTTGTAAAATACATGCATATGCTATTAAGGATCATTAGAGCTTTGATGGTGCAGAGCTATTCCTCAGTGACACTCCATCGGCTGTGCCCATAAAACTCTCAGTGCCGAAGCCAGTGGGGGAGGATTTTAAGTGTGGCACGGCGCTCTAATAGCCACTCCCTTAATCAGACGGCTGGACAAATTGTAATCATTAGCACTGTAGTGAGCAGCGTGCATGACATTGGTCTCGAAACTCATTAAGAGTAAGTTAGTCGGAGAAGGGGATTGAGTGAAGGAGGAAGAGGAGGAGGAGGAGGAGGAGGAGGGGGGTGCTGTCACACACTCACCTGGGTCTGTTTGCAATCAGGCAGCCGGAGCAGGCAGTTCAATTAGGCCCTCACTGAGCACTGCACCAGCTTGTACCAGCAAGACTTGCGTCATCTCCAACCACACATGGAAGCAAGAGCGCCTCGGACATTCGCGCGCACACACACACACAAACACAGTCAGATGTGTGTGCAGTAACCCACACAAACTGTGATTACAACAATCACACATGCACACACTTTCTCAGCGGGGCGCAGATACTGCTCACACTGTGATTCACTCGGTTGCTTTGTTGTCCGTCTGTGCCGCGCCGAGCTGCGACAAAAGGCAGTGAGCTGTCTGATAGCACTGATACCTGAGTCCCTGTCACTTAACTGCCACGCGTCATTCGTTTGTCGTCTGTTTCGACTGTTTGTTCATGAATCAATCATTCAACTTTGTTTTTGATTACGGAATCACCGTGTAGCGTGGTGACACAACACTTAATAATATAAAGGAAATATATTGATGTTAAAGGTGCAATATGTGAACTTTAACTTAACAAACTTCTTTAACATGGAAGGTCATTTTTAGAGATGTTCTGAAACCAACTTATTTTTTTATAACAAACAAAGAAACATTAAATACTGAGATTTTCTTGAATCATCCTGATTTTTATTAAAACTGAGGAGCCAAAAAAAAATAGAAAACCCAAGAACAAAGTTGAGAAACAAATGCAGACCGGCACACACAAACAAAAAATCACACATTAATAAATATACTGTAAGTGTGACTATAATCAAATACTGTACACAAAAGTGCAAAGACCCACGTGTGCATGTCCACACAGCTGCACATGTTTTAGTGAAGCTAGCATCTGTCCCCGAAACATCCGTCAGTGCCTCCACATCTGTGTGCTCCAGCTCGAGCCTTTTGCTCCAGACCCCCACACCCCACACACGTTCCCCCTCAACTGGGCTTGGCCTCGTGCCACCCTCCCTTTAGTCCTCCAGCTGAGTGATACATGCGCGACCTCAGACGGCTATACAGTCCTGTAGCCTATTTAAAGTACTCCGAAAGGGGAATGCGATACGGTTGGTTTTATTTGAAACGTCTTCTTTGATTGAGAGGGAGCTGTGGCACACTTACCATAATGGCACCTCTAATGGCCCTAATGTGGAATGTCTTTTCACGGTAACACATGTTCAAAGCTCTCCTGGCGCGCTCACTGAGGCGGCAAATGCCGCCTGGCGAACAATCCCTCATCCGTCCAAAACGTGACGGACATCAGTTGAGGGACATCACGGATGCTGGCTGATGAAAGCATTGCTTACCGACAGTGAGTGACACAACATGTGCCGTTGGAGGACAGTTTTTCATAAGTGCTTTAACTCTTGGCTTGTTCCTTTTTTTTTATTCTGGTGAAAGTGTTGCGGGTTCGGCAAACCCTGTTTCAAACCCTGCGATCATGTTGTCGTCTTGGCTTCTTCAGTGACAGCATCATTCCCTCCCTCCCTTCCAGCCACCCACCACCTTCACCCCTAACTTACCCCTGCCCCGAGGTCATGAGTCATAAGCACGGAGGGAGGGGAGGGAGGATTGTAAACAGCGCCGAGGGGACACTGCAGAATGGATCCTATTGTTAGCCCCACAGGCCAGAGAGTGCTGTCTCACCCAGGGAAGTATCGCCATTTGGTCTATGCTTGCAGCCAAGTGTGTTTTCTTGGGTGTCCATGTGTGTGTGTGTCTATTTTCCTGTGTGGGTTTCGTTGCGAGTGTCTGCGCAGACGTATCACCACGGCAACTGCTCTTTTTGGTTGTTCGCTTCCATCGAGCATGTGATGTGACGCAGCCTGACACCACCACATGAGCTTGAGAAGCCTGTCACAAGCTAATTTGTGAACTTGTTGTCTTCCATCACATATCGCTGTAGGTATTTCCATATGTTGGAGCCCAGAGTGTGCGCTGCGTACATGTGTGTGTTGGTGGGTGGATGCTCTGCCAGAGACGGCTTGTCCTAATCTGTATTTATGCACCTGCGGTCAAATTAATACAGATTACCTTAATCATATCTGGCTGTGACATGACATTGGTTTCCAGCCAGCTCCTCTCATACATCTCAGCACTCCCCCTTTGAATCGGGCCCAGATTGCTCAGGGCCTATCCATTCAGCGAGCACACCTTGTTTCATGAGACCCGGGCCAAGGGGAAAATCAGGCTTTAATAACTATGTAAGGGAAAAGACTCACCCTGCCAAAATGGCAGCCGCCCTGAACGCTGTTCAGCTGGCAATCCAACAGCCAGGGAAGGAGGGATGGGATTGGGATCCAAGCAAAAGTAAAAGTGATTTTTTCCCAGACCTCCTGTTGCAGAGAGACAGCATGTAAGAACGTGAGGAGAGGAGTGTGAAGAGGCTTAACTGAACCATCACATTCTTTCTCATCGTTATCCTCCTCTGATGCATTGTATATCTTAATAAAAAATGAGTCTTTTCTCTGCATGTATACTGGGATAAATCTGTACAGTTCTAATTCTCTTTACTGTATCTCCACCTTAACAGTTAGTTTGCTACAACCGCAGCTAAGTTGCAACAATATACTGTTGGCATTAAACGTTCCTGCCAACCTCGGACACATTGAAGGTCAATTTTTTCCGTTCCCAACTCATCAAATACTGACGGTCCGGGTTGGTCTGTCGGGCTGGCCAACAACTCAAAGCGTCAGTATTTGACAAACTGGGAATGAGATGTCCGGACATTGCGCAGCGTTGGTAGTGGCAACAAAACCAGACATTTTTGATGTGACATCTGGAGAATTTGCTGCCCAAAACAAGGTATTTTTAATAAGATGTCGGCCGCAATTTTCTAGCCATGTTTGTGGCTTAAGGGTTAACACTAACCCCTAAGCCTAGGAGCCAGGCAGACCAATGCGTGATCTTTTCCAAACCCTAAGGATTTTGTGCCTAAACCTGGGAATGAGACGGCTGGACATTTTCCAACACTGGGAGAATTTGCAGCCGAAAAAATGAAATGTCTGGACAATTTCCAGCCGTGGTTTCTGAGAACACTACCGAAGAACAATATTAACCAATACAGCACATGAACTTTTCCTAACCCTAACCTAACTAAATGTTATGCCTAAACCTAGCTGGACCATAAGCACAACATTTAATTGTTTAATTAATTTCTAAAGCGACTAAACGTTGTGTTGTTTCACTGCACTTAACAGGGTGTTAGGAGTTGTATGTTTTGCTGTAAGTTGAGTCTTGAGTCTGAGCAGAGCTGAGCTTGGTGGGGAGGAGGCTCAAAGCATGTTGGAAACCACAGCACCACCGGCGCCAACTCCAATGAGACATGAGTTATTGCTCCGGCTTCCCCGAAATCAAATAAATAATCTCTCCTTTATTTATTTGCTTCAGCTCTCATCATGATTTGCAGCCTCTCAATTATTCTACAGGGGTGAAAGGACTTGCTCGCTCTCTTGTCTCGCTTTGCTTTCCCCAAGAAATGTGCACACACACACACACACACACACACATACCACTGCTGGTTTTCAGACACACACCTGTCACCTGTTTTTCCGTTCATATTTCAGTCTGGATATTTCATCATTAAGTTTGTGCAGCCGGGGCTTTAATAGCGTAAAATCGTTGTCAGAACATTTATGCAGTGGCAGGATTCCTGCTCACCGGCAAAAACATTCAACCAGCCTACCTATAAACACACACACACACACACACACACACACACACACACCCATGAAATGAGTCCTTGGTAGCAACATTGTTACAGCTATCAGAGCCTCTTGGCCATGTGTTGAGTGCAATAATGGTAAAGGCAACGACAGGCTCGGCCCATACTCTCAATTAGGCTCCCCAAGTGCTAGGTGTGGAAAGGTGTCTGGCAAAGCGCCTGACCGCAGCACTCAAAGAGCACTTTGTCTGCGCACCTCACACCCACCGTACCTGGTCATGTTGTGGAAACAACCCAACGTTGTCACACAGTTGATTTAATAAAATTGGATCCCCAAAATGAGACTTCTAGTGTTTCGGGGGCGCAACAGTCGTAATGGAAACACGTCCCCCCCCCCTTTACAGGCATCCTTCCAGAGTGAGAATGAGCGGGGGAGACCCGGGGTAAACGGATACTTCCCCACTGTGAGCCCAGTAGTCTGGGTATGGCAAGAGCAACCCCACGTCCATCACATGCTCGTATCTAGCCACAAGCCTGGCTGTTGCTGCAGCTTATAGACTTGTTAAATGATGATTGCGAAAACAGAAAAAGTCGAAAAGGGAAAATAAAGGTAGCGCCAGTGGGGTTGAGGTGCTGCTGTGGTTTTGTAAGTTGGTTTTGGGATCTGTGGGAAGCCTGCTTAGTATCCTCAGGCGAGCGCATGATGTTTTTCAGGATAGGTGTTTACAGGAGTGGCATTTAATGATCGCCTCAATAACAAACTGGACTTTCCGGACTTGCATGGATGAAGGGAGAATAATGAGGGAGCCTCTTTTAACAGTATATTGGCCAGTGTTGGCCAAAGGCTGGGAACGCAGGAGGATGATCAAATTGTAGAAAAAAGGGTTGGCAGTATTGGAAGGCTGAGCTTGGAAACCATGGAGGTGGCAGCAGAGCCTACACTACAAACTGATGCCTTGGAAAAACAAATGGACGGCAATGACGCACTCTTAAAGGCCCAAAAGCATGAAAGGGAGTTAGAAAAATAGCAGCTACGGACCATATTCATTCATCGTTTCCTCTCCTAGAGATGCTTGTTGGTTGAGGTTGGAGTCGAGCTGTACATTATTAGTATTCAAACAGTCATGAAGGTGCAAAGACAAGAAGTTTAGCCTGAATCCAAACCCACATCCCTCTTTAGCTTTTCCAGCAACATGACAGTTCGGTCTGATTATGTGTTATTATCAGCCCTAAACATGTAGGAAAACACTGCTCGGCGTTCTCTGGACATGTGACAGCACATATGACAGAGTTCTTATTGCATGTTCTGATAATCTAGGGGGATATTGCGAACAGATGATAATCCATATGTGTGTTCCGCATTGCCATTTTTCTGTACATACTGTGTACTCCCCCTCTTGGATTGATTTCCTCCATCTTGGAACAATATTGATGGCTTTGTTCCACAACACTGTATGTCTATATGCGGTATATGGCCATTAGCAGACTTGTTGATGTTAATGCATTGCACATTTTTTATTGAATTTTGTACTTCTGCTGTATGTGCTTCTTTAGTTACACATAAGATATCTAACCTTTCTGTTATAGCTCCATGTTACAATGATGTTTTCATTAGTGTCCACTGTTGGGTTTTTTTTATTCAGTTTTACTATCTGAATATGCTATTATCTCTGTGAAGGAGGTTATATTTTCACCCGTGTCTGTTTGACACTACTGAATGGATTTCTACAAAGCTTGGAAGGAGGATGGGTCTCAGAGCAGAATAGACCCCCATTAACTTTGGTGCAAGTCTCAATAAAGGGACAGATCCAGTCTTTGTTAATTCAGTTAATCCAATATCAAACTTGATACTATAGATTTCAAACCACCCATAACTGCTTAACCATAATTTAAATTCACCAGATCTGGGATCTGCATCAGATTATACTCATTCATAGATACCAGTCACCTAAATACAGCCTTTCCATGTAGATCCATTTATTATTTCCTGAGAAATGGATGAAAATGTTAAAGAAAGTGAGAAATAATTACTGGATCCATTCCTTCATCCGCATCAAAAAGTTAATGGGGTCTGTTCTGTGCCGAGATCCATCCTCCATCCAAGTTTCATGGAAATCATCGTTCAGTAGATTATGTGAAGTCCTGCTGACAAACCAACCAACAAACAAACGGACATGGGTGATAACCCACTTAGTCGTTATATCCACATTACTGATATTTATCAAAAATATCATTCTGTTTGATATTTTGTAAAAGAACCAAAAAGTCATCCTCACAATATTGTCGCAATATGGTGAAAAATATTGTGATATTGCATTCTGTTGCCGAGTCTGAGACTTTTGAGGAGATTTTAAAAAATGTCATGATATAGCCTACAAAAAATAAATATTACTATTTTGCAGCCATGTCGCACTGCCCTAATCACTAACAATAATACTTACATTAATGCAAACATTATCTCAGTACAGGAATGAAAGAAGCTTTCAGCTGCAGAAGCAACCCACTCGGGTAGCTCTCATGGGACAGGGGAGGGTAATGGGCAGTGGGTAAACAGTTAAAGGTCCTGGTGGCGCGTGTGTTTGTTTACTTGTGGTGTGTGTTGACACATAGATATTACCAAGGGACTCTCAGGGCAGGGTGGGGCGGTAGAGGTGTGTGTATGCGTCTGTGCGTGTGGTTTGGTGTCGTGTGGTGGGTTTTCCAGACTCCTTAAAGAGCACACATTGAGGTTAGCAGCTGGGCGTGACAGAGGCCCCTTTTTAACATAATTTAAAGGAAAATGGCCCTTAAGTGCTGGCATGGCCTTTACTGATAGCTATGTAGGTGTGATTGCATCATATTTTTCTCTTTACATGCTCAAAACAACATAATTTTCTCGATCGAGTCAGCCTCTGATGCATCTTAAACGACTTGAGATTAGAAACAAGTTCAGCATTGGTCGGGACGTCCATTTATGCAATCATGATAACAATGTGGTCGCAAGCTCCGGGGCAGGCTTGTTCCCGGCACAATTCGCCCCTTCCAAAATGATTTAGACAGGTTCGTGAGGTTACATCTCACAGTCTACGACATGGAGGGTTTACTTCCATAATAACACTCCGCAGGGTTATTCGTGTACTTTATGGGTCTGAACTTGTGACCTTGGATGCATCGTGGAACAATTTATGATTCCTTTTTTCTTCCCTCTTGTACATGATAAACATCTGCGAACCTCCCCAGGGCGGGCTACGATGACAGCTTACAGCGAAGGAGTTAAAAAATTGAAACAGCAGAAATCTCCCCTTTCCTCTCCACCTCCCTCGCCCCTTCCCTGTCCTCTTATCCCTCTCTTCTTCTTGTTCTTCGTCTTCGGTCTAATGTGTTTCTGTAGTCTTTGGAGGTAGAGGGGGGGAGACAAAGAGGAGGGGACAGATCCTGCCGCACATCTGAGGTTTATTTGGCCTCCCCCTGGGGAGTGCGGTGAAGCTCTGCATCTCAAGGAAATTGCCAGCGCTTTCTGGGTCGGCTTGGCACACTCTCAAACACACTCTCACACAAACACTCACACACGTAGACGCACACACACATGCTCCTCAGCTGGCTTAAGCCCCCCCCTTCTCCCTGTCACAGTGGCAAAGTTTGTCCGCTTTTCTAGCCCTCAGTGCCACAGTCCTTTGGTGCACGTTTCCACCCAGTGCACATTATTTTGATGTATAACCCCTTTGTCTTCGCATCAACAATGACTCTGGAAATTCCCTATATGCTTCCTGGGGGCATGTTTGAATGATAATTTTGTTACAAAGCAGGCCTTAATTCATCTTCAAGGAGTCAGCGTTAAAAATGCTCTGTCAACAACCAGATCACCAGAATGAATGTTGGCATTGTACGTTTCTGCAAACCACGGATGTTAAATTTTATGTTTGACATGTTTAACTTTACATTTGTTTATGTTCAATTTTCAATTTATGGTGTGACAATGTTGTGCTTACAGTCTGGTTAGATGTAGAGATCCTGTTTTGATTTAAAATACCTGTTTTGGTCACCACAAACACGGCTGGAAATTGTCCCGTTGTTTCATTAGAAATATCCAGTGGTTAGGGTTGAGGGTCAGGTTTAGGGTTAGAGCTAAGGGCTGAGGACAACGTCAAGGTTTGAGGGTCAGGGTTGAGGGCTAGTGGTTGAGGGTTAGGTCAAGGTTTGAGGGTCAGGGTAGAGGGTTAGAGTAAAGGATTAGGGTTGAGGGTTAGAGTAGAGGGTTAGGGTGGAGGGTCAGGGTTTAGGGGGTGAGGGTCAGGGTTGAGGGTCAGTGTTGAGGGTTAAGGTTAGGGGTTAAGGGGCTTAGAGGAACCTCAAACAATAGTCTTGGCAGCCATCTCGTCTAGCCATCAACATTTCATTCTGGCGACTGGACTGCTGTCAACTTTTCAAAAATCCAATCCAATGATTTGATCAAAAATCTCAGTAAATCTTATCAGATGGTTGGTTTACATTGTCTCTTTACCTCGACTCCAAACCCATATGCTTTCTTCCAACTCAGGACTCCCAGTCTGTGAAGGGAAGACGCAGAATGATGCCACCTCACCCCTCATGCCTTGACTCCCTCCTGCTTCTTCGCCCATCCCCCTCTCCCTGCATCTAATCCCCACCTGGCTGCCATTGAGGTCAACATCAGGGGGCTTGAAATCAGACAGGTGGCTCTTCCTGCGACCTGGATGTACTTATCCCTTGATCCCTGGCGACCCTGACAGGAAGTGGATCGCTGGCCAAGTGACCCCCTCTGGTGGCCCTTCCTGTCCCCACGTTGCCTCGCAGGAAGGAAGGATGCGGTCTGTTGTCCTCAGGCGCCGCTCACCCGTTCCCCCACCTCCCCTCAACCCGACGAGAAAAACCAGATTATTGGTTCCAGGCTCGTCTCTCCCTGTGCGTACTTTTTTTTTATCCTTTTTTTGTCTCCTCCATTTCCCATCTTCTTTTCTCTGGTCTCAGCACCTACTTTAGCCCAGTTTGACATCATTTCTTCCTTCTTTCATCGTCTTCTCTGTGCCCATGTGAGATCTCAGTAAACACTGCGGACAATGGTTAACCGCAAAGTCCCAAATCCCAGTCATTTACACTCCAGGGGCTAACAATACTTTTGATTTATAGTCCTCATTTTATGTATTTCTGACACCGACTTGTTTACTTTTGTTATTGTTATTTTATTGGCCATTTATTTACATTAAATATGGCATTCATTTTCATGTGGCGGCGAAAATCCCAAAGTCAGGCTTCTGGGTTTAGTCTGCTCTCAAATGATGTACACGCACGTTGTGAATTACAGGACGCCATTTGGTGGTAGTTAGGAGGAGAAGGGGACTTCCAGGCACACTGAGAAAAGAGACCTCGCGAACAACATCAAAGAGTGTTTTTATTGTTCTTCTGGCTGTAGTTTAAGAACAGGAACCCAAACCGAAAAAGGTGAGAAGGTCACGGGGAGCCTTTGCTCACTGCTCAGCTCAGACATTGGTTGTTAATTGTGACGGTTAAGAGCGAGGACAGCATTGTGCAAGAGGGGAAAAAACTTCTCATCTCCCGCGGGGGTATCAGCGCTTGTCCATGTTTTCTGTCTTGGTAACATGAGCGCAAGACTTCATGAGCGTGGTCACACTCTCCGTTGGATGATGCAGGCAGAGCAGGTGGTGTACATCAGTGCTGCAACCACATATGATTACCGTCCACACTCTGGTCCGTCTCTCTGTATATGTAAGTGTCACTCAGCTGCAGGTGTTAGACAGCACGTATACACAACACATCACAGCTTCAAGCACATTTACTATAGATGCAGACGAACAGCATTTTGAGTCGCATCGTAAAAAATGTAAACGCATCAGTCAAGGTTTAATAGTTTATAGTTGTCTACACCTATTTTAAGAAACATGGAAATGCACACATCTCTCCAGTAGGTCCTTCCGTTGTTCAGCAAACAACTAACTTTGCAAACAAAAAAAATTGTCATTAATGTTGAACAATAAGCTCCATTTTATAAAATATCGTTAGAAGCAGTTATGAAGAAACGTTGCGAGTTTGGCATTAAACTTCGTCCCTTTCCTTGACAGGAGTTGTCTCCAGTGGAGGAAAGCAAGCAATGTTTTTGTATGTCATAAACTAAAATTGCTCCAGGTAACAAAAACACTTGTTAATGAAACATGTTTTAAT
The DNA here is from genome assembly GCA_039737535.1 of Lagodon rhomboides. Classification (NCBI taxonomy): domain Eukaryota; kingdom Metazoa; phylum Chordata; class Actinopteri; order Spariformes; family Sparidae; genus Lagodon; species Lagodon rhomboides. Next base: position 11,379,638 of record CM077802.1, on the reverse strand, counting down.
TGTTAGATCAGGTTTTAGAATGTAATTGTAGTGGAGAATATGACGGAGGTGTTTTCAGTAGTTTTTAAAAACTATAGATAATAAATAAATAACAATTTAGTGCCAGTTTGGTCTGACTGTGTCTTTTTGTACTTTGAATACAATTAAAGAAATTGGACTTAAAGAGAGCTGACACTGGAACAGCCCTGCGAGCGAAACACATCACAAAGACGTCATTTCAACATCTTTTCTTAAAGTTCAGAGGACATCTGTGTCCTTCGCTCGCCGATAATTGAAGCTGAAAAGATGTCTAAAATGACTCCACTTTGAACTCTGCAAAGATTTCGCTTGGACGTCAACAGCGAATGTTTTAAAAGACGTCACAAAAGCTTTCATTCTGGCTACTCAATAGACGCTGAATTGATGTCTTTTGGATATGTTTTGCCCGGTGGGAGAACTCTGCATGATCCACATTTGCATCCATCAGCTCTCAATTTCAGCTTTAACCTCACAGCTTTCATAAAATACCTTTTTATATGACAATTTGTTATTTGTATAACATTCAAATGGGTTGTAAATTGCCTTAACCTGGGCTCCAATGCAGCAGGTCTGTGGGAGATAGTTGGAATATTATAAAATCTAGCATCATATCTGAACATACTGACAAAGGAGCTCTTAAACAACAGAACATTTACAGTTGCATTCAACAAAATCAGACCACAGGGAGCTCCTCCTTTTCATCTTTAACACAAATCAAATTGTTTCTCCCGATAAAAAGTGAATCCTATTCTTTGTCTTCTAAATGGCAATATAACACGTTCTAACAGACTTGGGACACATTAGAGGACAGCAGGGAGAGAGCGGGAAGTGAGATGTTGTGATCCCACAGGTGTTTGTCTCCCTTCTATCACGACAGTCTGCAACTGCATTGCCACCTAGTGGGAGAGAAGGTTTACTGTCCTCAGACTGCTGTGGTTTAAATTCACATACATTCAGTAAAATTAGGTGGTTTGGTTGTATTAGAAGAAAAAAGCTGATTTAAAACAGCGACAAATGTAAAACTGAAGGGTGTCGCCCACCATCTTCTCTTTTATTCGTTGGATATTTCAGGTCAGCGACTGCAAAAAGTTTTTCCAGCTGAGCTCCTCCAACCAAACATCAAGCCAGTGAGTTCACATCTGGAGCTTATGTGGGAGATAGACATCAACATGTCAGGCCTCCGGGCCATAAGAGAACATCCCTACAGTTGCAAAGCATCGAAAATGCTCATGACGAATAAATCATTTATCAGGATCTCAGAAGAGGCCAAAGACACTTAAATAACTGTCTCGGTGTGTCACAAAAGAGAGAGAGAGAGAGAGGCTGGAAGAAGGGAGGGTAGAATGAGAGAACATGTTGTAAAAGCGAGGGAAGGTTTGTTTGGCCACGTTTTGGCTAATTGGTCTCAGTGGTGCAGCTAATGGTTTTAGGTTTACGTCCAAGCTCCGCTGAAAAATAAGTGGGAACCAATGAAGGGCGAGCGGCTGTGTTTTATGCATTTTCATCATCTTGCAGGAGGAGGAGGAGAACTTAAAGTGCATAAAAACCGAAAATGGAGACTGGAATCACCTAATTTAAAGCCACACGTTGCACATCCTGTTACTCCTTCATCTATTAAGCAGATGTTGGGTAAAGTGAAATTTTTGGGAGCTGGTTTATCCATTACAAGCTACTTTTAGCTTTTTCACACCCAGAATGTCGAGCGCACATTTGAAGGTCGGTGACATGCTTTCATCTGATATCTCCCATGCCTGTGCCTGTCTTTCAACCCTTGCAGGTTATAAGTGGCCCGTCTCCTGACCCTCACCAGTCCCATTTTGTCCGTCTTTCATCGGCCGTAGCTGAGGCATGTGGCAACAAAGCTCCGCTGTGGTCAGATGGCATCTGTCCCTTCAATAAGCCTGGAGTTATCGCGACACATCAAAGCGTTAAGGGCTTGCATAATTGAGTTAACGAGTGTGTTCGTACGTAACCCGATCCTTTATTCCCCCGTGAGGATGGCGGTCACAGTTTGTGACCACAGACAGAGACGAAGAGAGAGAGGGAGAGATGGAGTAAGACGGCCTCTAAAGCCCTGCAACAACTGTGGGTTCACGCTGTGGGCCTGGCAAGCTGCAAAGTGGCCTGGGCCAGCACCAAGCTAATGAAAAAACAACAGTGGGGTAATGCTGGTGTGGAGCCGGGGGCCGCAGCACCGTGCCCACTGCACAACTGCCCCGGTCAGCACTGGCACTGGTCGCAGCGCCAGTTGTCACGGCCTTAATCCTGCCTGCTGAATGACCTCATCATTGCCTGCCTGCCTCCCCTGCAGCTGCTGCCATGGCTCGGTGGAGTGACCTCACCTACGCGACACACACACACACACACGCACACACAGACACAATCACATGCAAAGTAAGCAGATACGCCGGCGCAAAAACATGCAAAACCTCAAATGATAAGTTCACCGAAATTACAAGAAGAAAATTCTCACCATGCAGATAGTTTGAGTTTAATCTGCTAAGATTTCTGCCTGCATCCTGCATCTTTAATGCTCAAGGTACTTTTTCAACTTTAAACAGAATGTATCTTTGCAGAAACAAAGTCTCACTCACCCTGGACCAAGAAGACAATTGTCACCATGCAGATTAAGTATAAGCTTTTTCAGTGAAAGAAATTGTCCAGTTGAAAACTGCCCGCAGCGAAGTCTGTGGACTGTCCTCGTTAACCAGAGCATCGTTTCAAGGGAGACACAATTATTTCATGCCCGCTGTCCATAATACAGGATTCTGCGCATCATGATTTACATTCAGAGCCAATCTTCAGGGTTAAGTCAGGAAGCAGTTGTGCCCTATGTGGAAGCTGCACAGCCAGGGTGGTGGATGGAGCATGTCACAGACGTATATATCTAGAGAGTGAGCAGGTCGGTCGCTACCTGATGTCAGTATCTGCCTCCAGGTATGGCAACACCATTTGGACCAACCACATGCAGAACTGCATTAACAAGGTCAGTTTTTTTATATTTATGTTTATTGTATCAAAGCACATTCTCGATGTCCATATTACTGTTACCGTGTGCTGTCCAGGTATTTGGACAAATTGTACTTTTATGCTTTGTCAGTTTTGTTCTTATATCTATGTCAATGAAGCTCCTTTGATTTGGTTCTTTCATTGCCCGGCCAAACTCTAACCATGCCTCCGTCATTATTTATTTCCTGTAACCACAGTCTTTCCCTATAACCTTAGCCATACTGTAACTGTATTGCATGTTGTAGAAAGTTTGCGTTGGATATAATCTGTGCTTTTGCAGAATTGCACACTTCGCTTTGCTCAAAACTTTTTGCAAGTGACACCAAAAGTAGAATGCATAGATAGAAACTCGCAGCAAGTGAGAACTTTTTTTTTTTTCTTCGCGATTTGGGCGTATTGACCTTTTCACCGTGTAAACAATGCCCAAAACAACACAACATGGATGCATCATGTAAACACGAGGCTCATTTAGATCTCTGTCTGCATCGCTTTGACGGCTCCATATTGCGCTCGCGTCAAACAGATCACATCGTCCTGTGCATACGGACTAAACGACCACGGGGATCGATATTAACAGACACAAACACAGATGTACATAGTGTTCGTGAACATATATCCACACACACAGACACACTTGTGTGTGATGAAAATAAAGAGACACTTGCTCTGTTGGCACCTCCTCCAATCACACACGCCGCCTCCACTCCTTCATCCCAGCTGTCACAACTGCAAAAACTCTACAAATACACACGCACACTCTCGCATATTCACACTCACCCACACACACCACTTTTTCCTGCTCACACCTTTTCCCGCTCACCATGGCTCTCTCCAGTTGGTGCCTGTGTGCCCACTCTCTGCCGCAGCTTGCATGTAATGTGTGTGAGTGTGTGTTTATGTGTGTATATGATGTGCGTAATCGTCTTTTTTATTGCCGTCGGTTCCAGCTGAGCTCAGACCTGTAGTGCACCACCTCTGGTCCCGCGAAGCACGGGAGAGAAAGTGGACAGTGAGTCATGCTTTATCCTGGCCTTTCCGCTGAGCTGTGAAAAAAATTATGGCCGCCTAAAACTCAATCTGTTCTGCGTCTGAGAGCAGAGAGTGGACCGAAGTGGCAGTGGGTAATTTAGGCAACGCCTCGCAGCGAATCTCTGCTTTTTGTCTGCTTTACACTCTTTGCTCCGACCGTCCAACTGGATCCGACTAAGAGCTCGGCCACTGAATCTCATCGACCTCGGTTTGTGAAATCAAACCCTGTGCTTACTCTGCATGCGGAGTCGACGCCAAATGCTTCCTCTTTGACACCATGTGTGAGGTCATAAATCTGATCACCACAGCAACACAGTACAGTGACACTGACGCTTGCAGGAAGCACCCCGGCTTAGCGAGGATTTATGGCTGGGCCTCGGGATAGCATGCCCGCTGCTTGTGAATGCGCCCCCTTTTCTTGAGATGACAGGCATCTTTTTTGCGAGTGGAAACAAAAGTGTCCTGCGCCGTAACTCAATCCATAGAAAATGCAGAGCAGATTCAAATTAAATTCAACTTAAAGGGCCTATATCCAAATAAATAAGGGGGCTGAAATAAGGAGCAGATATTGGGGAAAATTGGGCCCCTGGTAGTGATTATTACCCTCGTAGAGTTTTTCCATCCTGGTACCCTGGCTCAGACTCTCATGTCTGGATCTTTTAAAGGGTCCGGGGAGGGTTGGGCATGTATTATTTTCAACACTTCAGATTAAACCCTGTAACAGCTCTCCGAGGCCTTACTAATACAGACCCCCTGCTGGGTTACAGCAAAATTAAAAAAGAAAAAATAAAGGCTGCGACTGTGAAAATAGCGTTAAAGCATAGGTGGAAATTGCAAGTGTGACACTGAGATGCTGTGATGACGTCTTTGGAAAGGTAATAACGGTGTCACCTTTTTTACGGCGCCGAGGAAAGAGAATTAAAAATCGTGTACGCTGACAGATTTGAAGTCAGGGCTTGGCTTCATTGGTTTAGCACATTAAAATATGGCAAGATTGAGCGAAATCGATCGTGCCAAGGCAATTTCAAGCCACCAGGACACATTGTGTTTGCAAAGGCTCATTTCTCTGCATTTTTCTCTTGCACTTGTGTGCGCCGCAGTTTATGGAGGCATGGAGCTCTTGCCAGAGAGGACATTAACGCGGCATCTTTTGTCTGTCAGGATGAAATTTAGAAGCAGGGAAAAGGTAAAAAGAAAAATGATGTCAAATTAAATCCAAACTCCTACAGTTGCAGCGATGAAGCTGCATTTCCAAGTTACATTTGTGATGTTTTGCTGCAGTGGTTCCCAGTCTCAGAGATGGACATGATCAGCCCAAAATAAATCACTCTTTTGGCCAAATACACTGACATAGCATCGCTTTTTAAGTTCATACTGCATGGAGAACAGTGGCTTATGCACATCTCGCAGTCATGGAGCAAAGTTGTCATTCAGCAACATTAGGTATGATTCTAGCCACCTGATGAATTCCATGAAGTCCAATAATCACCCACCACAAAAGCGGAGAAGTATAATTGTCTCTTTATTGTCTCTATTAAAGGCTTGATTATGTCCACCAGCTCGCCGCTAACTGTGTCTGCCTGCTGTTTGGTTCTGAGCAGGTAGATGACGGTGGGATTTTAAAGCTTATTTGCTGAAAACAACTGCCTGCTGTGGCCGAAATGGTGCTGAGAGTAGTGAGAGTGAACCAAACAACCAACCAGTCGCGGCCAGCTAGCCAAACAACGAGCTGGAACTCACTGAAAGCGCTTTAAAGCTGTTGAGTTGCATATTCAGCTCGTAATCCTTCACAGATTTATTACTACATCTGTGGACCCTCCCCGGACCCTTTCATCGTCACATTGTTTTCACTGTTATCTGATAGAAAGTTATTGTTTAAATCCGCCTGAAGGTTTCATAACAAAAAAAAAGTGTGGGAACCACTGTATTGCAATAAACATCATTCAGTGATTAAAGTAATAAATGGACTAATTATTATTATATTTCCGGCACAGTCATTGATATGCATCATTTTTTTTTTTTATCAATATGATTTGAAATCAAAAGTAGAGTCAGAGTAAACCCAATACCAGTCATATTGTGAAGGTATACACTCTTATTAAAACATGTCCTATACAACTTTTCTTATTTTTCAAAGAAGGCTATAAACAAGCGGCACCCATGCCACCCATTTTCTTTTCTCTCTGTCTCTCTCTCTCTCACACACTCACACACACACACACACACACACACACACACACACACACACACAATGTTTTTCTCATTTAAGAAGCCTCGGGGAGCGAATAAGTGCCAGGCAGTACCAGTCCACTGATGGCTGCTCTCGCCAAGGCCTGAAAAACAGAGATGGCGGCTGGCAAGATGCCCCCCTGCCACCCCCCACCCCCGGCCCCTCCTCACAGCACTCGGGCCGCGGGGCAGCTGAGAGAAAGAGCGGCCAAGAGATCAACAGTTGCTGCGACGCTGGTTGAGCGACTGGCCGGGCTGCTGCACGCCACCCAGCCAACGTTCGGGGCACCTGACCCTGGGTAAACTGACAAATGCCTGGCCTTTGGGTGTGCCTGCAGAGTGATGTGACCCTGAGGCCGTTATGACCTTACCAGACTGGGCACACACTTCTGTCTGCCTTATGTTCCCAATCACAATGTTTTCGAGCTCCTGACCAAGTGCATTGCACTTGGAGTCCCCCGCACTTTCCAGGCTGTTTGACTTATTGTCATGGAAATTGCACAGCTCTTAGGATGCCTTCACCCAGGAAAAGGCAGCTGTAATTTGCCCCTAATTAACATGTTGAAATAATGTGATTCATTGCATTCTTGACAGCTGAGTCACGCATTTACTTTACAGTGCACCACACTAGAAAAACAGTACCAAAAAAGTACATTCGCTTGGTAGGATTTCGCTGAACTGCCTCCACACTTTGTATTTATAGTCTCTTTTTCGTGCCTGTGCTGCCACATGTATGTTGGCACACACGCAGGCATAACGTACACGTTACTGCCGGGAAATGTACGGTACACTCTTTTGGCATATTTAACTCATCACGACAAGGCTGTTAATTTATCTGAAACCCTCTCGATCCAGGTCCCCTCTTCCCTCCAAAATGCCCAGCTGTTGCGGCAGTAGACAGCTGCTTAAGGGGTAGAACGAATCTCAGCTGTTGAGGGGGGGAGTTGTGCAAGGGGGTTTGCTGGATTTGGGGGTCTGTATTCCCTCAGACCAATGACACTCCACTCCTTACGCCACACTGAGATGGGTGGTGTGTGGAAAAATGCTGACAGGCTGCAGATTTAGGCAGAGAAAGCAGAGGCTTCAGCTGTCTGTGTGTTTACAACCAAATTGCTCAGTGTCCCTGAACTGTGGAGCTCTAGGGTCAAATAAGTAACCCCAAAAGGTCAATGCACAATAATTTCCTAAACCGAACCAACATGTTGAAATTTTGCATTTATTATACTGAAACGTCACTCTTCTTCATGTTGCACCTTCAATTTTAATGTTGTGACACCTCTGTGCCTATGGTTCGGTTAGGTGTAGGCACAAAAAACACTTGATCATAGTTTGGCTTAAAATACCTGTTTTGGTCTGTTCTGGTGATGCTTTGACTTCATGAGAAAAAAAGGTGGGTTTGGTCACAACAAAATTAGGTGATGATCAACGTCCTGTGCAAAACATGGTAGCCGCAAAAATGTCTGGAGAAGGTCCCACTTCCCGTGAAAAGCACCCAGCTTTGGTCACCCAAAAAAAACCTGCTAAAAATATCCCCGGAAACCTTGTGGCTAATCATGCAACCACCTTCCCGTCGACCCCAGATGTGCAAGTCCACTAATAACCATTTAATATGACCATGATATGCCACATCTGGTCCAAACGTCAACCTCTTACATATCTGTGGTTTTCAGAAACATTAAGTGCTAACATTATATCCTCGTGACTGGGCTGCACCGTAAAGGGTTAAGAGAAGATTATGTTTTGGCTTTCCTCGTTCTGTCGCCACAAACAGGGCTGAAAAGTGTCCTCCTGACATATAGTTAAAAAGTTAACATAGTTAACATCTGGGCTTACAGCTGTTGAAACACCTTCTTGAACAGTGGTGTCTTGCTTGGCAGCTGCTATGATATGTGTAATACCAAATTTAATGCATCTGTGGTTTTCAGATTTGTGCATATGTCAACATTTTATTCTGGCGACTGGGATGCAATTTCCTCTTGCTTGTTGCAAACTATAATATTTGGCAACATAAAAGAAGAATAGCTTGGTACTTTGATGTTATATGAAACTAAAATCTTATTTTCATGTCAAGAGTAAACCACACGGATCCTTGGACACGTCTCACAACCTGTTTATTGCTCTGCTGTTTATTCCTGGGTTGGATCTGTTTCATTCGTAAATATTAAATGGAGCTGCCTCTTTAAGAGTTTAGCCTGGTATTATTCATGCTACACATCATAAAAGGTAAGAGGTAACACGAGCTCACTTCAGACGCCTGTTGTGGGGAGCAAACAAGGTCCCTGAGCTGTGATCTTTGAGCATATTCTAATGAGCCTGGACAGTCTGGCACTGGATCAGAGGGGCAGTCGTATCATACACAAATTTCATATTGCATAACAAACTAGATTACAGAGCTGGGAAACAACAGCATCTCATTACTGGCGGCAGAGGATCAGGGTCTAATTACAATATGCTGCTGTTCTTTGTCGCAAATGTAAACAATATGTGGACGGTGCCACAGAGTGACTTCCTCCATGTTACAGAGAGACCTTTGAGTTATGTTGTGAATTATAACCGGTGTGGGTAGGAGTCCCAGAGAGGCCAGTGACCATGTTTTTTTGACTGCTCTGATCACAACCAGCTTGTTGATGGAGGCTGCAGGAAGCTGAAAACAACTGCAGCCCATAGAGAGGCTGACCACTGACTACAAAGACCCACTGTGTACAAAAATGAAATCTTGAATCACTTCATATCATTTCATATTACCCCAGAACTACAGCGAGCCTCCCCGACAGTTCTTAATGATTTCAGGGATACTTGAACTTCACTCTCCCTGTTTTTATCTGTGACTTTCCATCTTATATTCTTATGTCGCCCTCTTGTGGCGCAGTACTGAAATCACATCTCCAGCTCATTCTACAGGTGGCTGCTGGTTGTTTTTCTCCACATGACATCAACAGCGCTCATGCTAATAGAATCATTACTTTGATCACATACATTAACCAGCTGCATGTATTCAGCACATCACGTCCTGGCCTCCAGCTGCTCAGATATAAATAACTGACTGAATGAATTCATTCGTTCAGCTCCTAATTTTTAACATATCACAAAAGTGATCTGTTTAATAATTCTCTATAATATTCAGTTATACACATCACGATGAACTGTGGCGTTAGATGTATTGATAACAGCTGCACTGCATTCATAAACTTCAAGTCACACTGATGATGTTTTGTGGGCGACTGATGATAGGTAATTAAGTTAAGTTGGCATTAGGTTAATTAATGAAGATAATCTTAGATATTCAAGCCACAAATTAATAAATCACAATTAAATGGCATCATTCATCTTCATTATAACACATAAAAACATTCATATAGGACTCTTCATTTAACAGAATACTAAACAACAGAAACGTTGTGTGCCATGCTGAAGTAGGAGTTGGTCTGCAGTATATGTACTTCATTTTGAAGGTTTAAAACACACTGGTTTAATTCCATAAACCAGAAAATAAAGAAAATATCACAGAAAACAGTATCACAGATCTGTGCAGGTCTTGCACACATGAGGATGTATGGAAGCCCAGTGTCGCCAGTTACAATAAAACAATAAGATGAAAACTAAGCTTGATGAAAAACATAAATATTTTCATGGTGATTTAGAATTATGAAATACAAAAATTTGGGGAAAAAATGTAATCGTATAATCTAAATTATTAGATTAAAATATCTAATTTATAAGATTAAATAGTCATGATTATGAGATCTCACAAGCATGACTTTTTTTATCTCATAATGTTTATATCATCATTTTGACTTTTCGACAAAAATCAGAGATAAAAAAAAGTCAAAGTTACGAATAGGGGGTCAAAAATTGTGTGATAAAAAATAATAATGTATCTAATTATTTTCACTTTTTAGCTAATAATTATCACCAATTTCTCATATGTTTGCCTTTTATCTCTTATTTATAACTTACCATGGGAATATTCCCAAGTGTCCATTTTTTAATTTTTTTTTCTTACACTGGAATTCAAAAAAATAATAATAATTTGCTCATGATCCAGTGTTTGCGCAGCTGGTTTCAGCACCACGGACAGCGGGCTGCGCCCTCAGTCACCCCATAATGACCAGATAGTCCTACTGCACAGGTCATACAGTTACCTTGTCGACAGATGAGTCACTTAAGTCACCACAATAAATCCACACGTAAGTCGTTTACATTGTGAAGCTGAAGGTTTTATGCTTTCCCTCTGACTGTTGTTTGCTCAAGGTGGAGTTTTGTGCCACATCACATGTAAGTGGTGCGGCCACAGCGCGCAGTGAGGAGGCTGCTGTCCTGCACGGAGAGCTGTCAGGAGCAGGAAGCGGCTCAACAACAACGGAAGCGGGAGCGCTTTTTGCATTTCGAGGACAATCGCAGCCCTACTTTGAGAGTGGAGAGACACGGAGGAACATGCGTCTGCTCATTTAACTTCTCAGCCGCGGCAACTTTTTCGGCTCCTGTGCGGAATCGAGATCCGAGATTGTGCTGGTGTTGTTCTGATTCAGCTCGAATCCCCGAAGATACTTTTTTTTTTTTTTTTTTCTTGAAATCTTGAGAAATGTCTCGCAAGAAGGCTGCCAAAGGCAAAGCCGCGACCAGCAGCCCGTCTGCGGGCAGCCCGACCGGGAAAGGTATCGGGAAAGCTGCGCGGAGCAGCCCGGGCATCGTTCAGATGAACGGTGTGGTCCATCCCAGCAGACCCTCCGTCAGCAACAGCAGCGAGTTTTACGACATCGCCTTCAAGGTAAGATCCTTGCATGTGCAAACTGCAACTCGTGTAAAAAAGTGGGCTTTATTTGATCATGTTACACCAACAAATAATAAAGAAGAGGTTTCATATCGATGAGCAGCAGAGGTCGGTGAACTATACACGGAGTAAAAGATCGGACACACTGGGTCATATTTTTGGCTTTTGTTTCCCCTTCAGACGAAAATACACAACAACCATGTTGTGTTCTACTTTATTCTCGTCCCTGCCCTCCGTTTTACTACCACCTTTATCCATTAAACATGAGCGAGCTCCTGGCACCAGCTGTGTCAATACACCGATCGATAACCTGTAAAGGTGCACGCAAGCGCACACACACAAACACGTAAATATTACTAACAGGGGACTACTTTTGTACACTACTAAGAGGGGACCTCTGTTTCTGGTCATTTAAATACAAAATCTTCTTTTAAGGTCTTTTGCCATAACATTACTTCAAATGTATTTTTTTTTTTTTTTTTTTTTAAATTGACACACACGGCACCCCGCAAGAGCCGACAAACAAATCACATGCGCAACCGGTTTGTCTCGCCAGCAGCAAGCTTTGCATTAAAACAACAGCGAGCAGTTGGCTGGCGCGCTTCACCTCACCATAATGTGAGGCACTTGTGTGAGTGGAAAGCTGTCACTTCACCGCAACACAAACACAGACTCACACCCACAGACTCTCTTGGTGCGTACTCCCAGCATAGCTTCAAGGGACTTGTGCCACCTACTCTGTGTTTTTTGAAGCAGCTGTTTGATGTGAGTGGAGCACGGTGGCTTGTTTTTGCAGAACAATTGGTTTGATTGTCTCATCCAAACCACTTCATTATGAACTGTATATTCATTTATAGTTTTTTGTTCGGTGCCATGTTTTTTATGCATAGATCTAGTTGTAATGTTTACTTTTGCAAGACTGGATCAAAAAGATCCCACCTGTAGCCTTGGAGCTTTAACCTGGGCTATATGCATCCCTTTTTCTGAGTTCTAAGGCACTGTGCCGTGTTTCAACCCAACTTACTGCTCGCCCTGATCGTTACTCTGCATTGAATTGGCGAGGAAATTGATTGCATTTTATTTATAACAACCTAAGGCCAGGGAGAGGCCAGGGGCCTCCTCCTGCACACTGTAAACATTTAGCTCATGCAGAGCTGCATGAAAGAAGAGATAAGGTACTTACCTTAAAGAAAGATAAATTGAAAGTGGAAATAAATAACATTTGGTCGTAAGCTTACCATTATGAGGTAAATATTGATTGCTGAGTTTAATGACTACAGAAAATCCTGATTTATATCGGTTCCCTACGAACCTCGCTTTCAAAATGCTCTCCTGTTTGCCACTGGGTAGGACTTTACCAAGAAAATTGAGGAGGAAATTGGAAATGGGCAACTATTTTTGCTATAACTTATAATTATGAGGTAAATATTGATTCCACAGTTCATCCACTATAGAAAAATGACATCATCCACATTTGTATTGGTTCAATACATTTGTTCAAATGAAGGATTTCATATGGAAATAGAGAACTTTCTGGCTTAAACTTATAATTATGATGTAAATACTGATTGTACAGTTTAATAACTAAAAAACATGACATCGTCCACATTTGTATTGATTCCCCATAACCCTCACTTTCACTAGGCTGTGGGGATTTGGGATTATTTGTTATTGTTTCGTGCTTTGTACAATTGCCAGGCTTCTGGAGTTAGCCATGCTTGTAACACTTACACTAGCTAATGCTAGCAGCCAGAAAATGCAAGGAGCCATAAGGAAGCCAGGAAACAAACAAACATCTATATTTTTGTCCTGGCTGCTAACGTTTGTGATCTGGTTGACTTTGCAATAACAGCACATATTACCTGTTGCCACATCGTGTATCTGTAACATGACCCTGTTACATCCCTTCATTCTTCTTGCTCTGTCTTTTATCTCCTCTCTGCTGCTTCCTCTCTGCACCCAAGAGGCACCTTTTGATTTCCATGGTCTCGGGCTCAGAGTCCCTCAGCTAACCTGATAAGAGTAATCACATCAAACTATTAATTTCATCACGGCTCTGAATAAAAAAAGGAATGCACGATGTGTGTGTATTTAACAGGAACAATGCTGGAGTGTGTCTGTTTTTGCATGTGTTTTTAAGATGGTTGCGTGCATTCGCACACCTACAGACAAGGTTCACCTGCTGATGAGCAGTCACACACTCATTCACGTACACTGGCTTCACTGGCCGAACACCAAAATGCCAGGACTAATTTAGCTGAATGATTCAAATGTGCTGTCTGACATACCTTCTGCGATCAGTCAGACAGTCTGAAGTTTTACCCTCATACCTCTGGTTGTACTCTTTGTTCTTAGTTTTAGCCTGGCTGAGTTTTCCCTCTTGGTTTCCCTGTGCAGGTGATGCTGGTTGGGGACTCTGGTGTGGGGAAAACATGCCTCCTGGTCCGTTTTAAAGATGGAGCCTTCTTGGCTGGCAGCTTCATCTCCACTGTGGGCATCGACTTCAGGGTGAGTTTAAATCAATGGACACAACAAACATTAATACACATACATGCGCTCACTAACACAAAAGCACCTTTCATAAAACGGGGCCATATGCACTAATGGGACCTATTCAGTGTCTTTATGTGCCCCAGAGCTATGAATATTTCCTTCCTTAGAAGTCTCACAAGATAGGATATTGATTTCTTAAATTAGTTTGACATGCTTTAGTTTTTTTGTCTCCCTGGGTGGTAATCTCTCTTGCGCCAGTTTTGTGGTCCCACATGGGCATCCGGGAAAGAATTTATCCATCTTTCTTAACGATCACATTCAGGTATGTCTGTCTGTCTCAGACAAAGGGACAGGAAATCATTCAGAGTGACAGTATCAAAGACAATATTCAAAGTAAAAGAATCAAAATTTATACCTTTTTTTATTCATTAGATTATTTTTTCTGGCCAAAACCTGGCGCCTACATTACCCACGATGCAGTGTAACTACCTACAATTCAGTTGGAGATTTGGATGGGTTATGCTAGTAGTGGTTAATTTAATGCAAACTTGTAGTCTTCAACCTCAATGACCCTGACCCATTTGACATCACTTGGCATATTCAGAAAAAGCCATTATGTAGAATGAAGCTCTAAGTGTGTGTTACTCTGTCATGGAGTTGTTACCATGGTTATAGCTTGCCTGCTTACCTTGATTACAGACATGTACAATGTAGAAAGTAACAAATAACCTCAGTTTTGTGTACAGAGTATATAGCCCCAACACAGATGCTTTCAATTATTCATTCAACCTTTATTTCAATCTCAAAAAATCATTTAGGGCAAGCCCTCATTTTCAATGATGTCAAGAGCACAAAAAAAACAACGAATAGGTGAAAAAATTTGATAACAAACAGAAACAACGAATATAATCTCAGAGAGAATATACAGAAGGGGTAAATAAAAATGACAACAGATAAGAAGCAATATGACAGAACATAAATAAAATGGAAAGAAGTACTTGAAGATGATAAGAAACTGCAAGCAAACATATAGACAAAACCCAAAGAAAACAAAGGTGCAAAAAAGATAAATGGAAAACAAGCATACAGGACAGCACATAGTTAAAAACAGTTACCTTCCAAGGCTGAATAGTTTGAAATGAAAGTCTTAAACTGACCTATAGGTATAACTGTATCAAGTTTAAATGTATGGAGCACAGGTCCCGACAGATTCAGATTTGGCATACATGCTTAAATGTTGTACTGCTTGTTCAAGGTCCAGTAAACACAGGGTATCTGACAAATTGCTTTATCATTTCACTGCCTCCCATTGGATTACAGTAGCAACTGAAAAGACATTTAACATTTAACAACCCAACATTCATATAACTTGCAAGCCGAAATACGAAGGCACAACATCATTTAAGCATTAAAGCCTCCCACCCTGATCATGACGTCAGAGGAAAATGGCCCCCATGTGCATCTGGTCCATAAAAGGGGTTAATTTCACTGCTTCCCCTCCCTCATCATGTACAGTCAGTGCCTGTCAGTTACTGACTCACCAGTCAGTCTGAGCTCAGTTGACGCTCTTTGTGCAAGTAAATCTTGACTCGTTCCTCCACCCATCCCCGTCGCCGCCACCTATTGAGGTAAATTAACATATTTGAAAACACTGTTATAGTTCCAAAGTTAATACCATTACATGGAGTGTGAGGGCAACATTAGATCCTTTATACTCTTGGGAGGCATACTCACATGGGCTGCCTGTGGATGCATGCGTGTGTGTGTGTGTTGAACTCAAGTATCTAACCATTGTATAGTCCTGTGAGTGGGTTGGATGAGTTTGTGGGTGGATGAGCAGTTGATTTATTTACTTATGTAACGTCTCTTATAACACCGTGTCTGCAGGCCCGATGTACGTTTAGGCCCATCGAAGCAAAGCAGAGGCCTTCATCAGCTAACATGGCCCCCTTCATTTGCCTCTAAATGGATGAAAAAGTCCAAAACTCTTACAGTTCAGTGTTAAGTCTGCTCTTTTGTCATATTGACTTATTATTCAATTACAGTGCTGTATGTAACTGTGTGAAATGAATGATTTTATTGTTATCCTCGAGGCTTCTACTCTCTTCTGCGCGGTTTCTGGTTAAATGGTTCCAACCTCGAAATCGACCTCGACTCACAAGGATCCTTTCCTGAGAAATAATGTACTGTAGGTCAGTACTAATGTGTAATTTTTTGAGGGGATGTTAATGAGACTGCAGAGTTTTATTTTACATAAATTCACAAGTACAGACCGAACCAAATTGTTGTGAGCAAACAGACTTGACACCCAGTTTCTGTAAATATACACGTCAAGTTTCACGTCAACAGTGTGTTTGAGAAATTGCGAGACCAGGAGTTTGTTGAGTAGGAAAACATGATGATCCCTAGTGTTTGTCTTCCCATGGAAGATAAACAAAGAGAAAGAGAGACAGGGAGTCAGCGAGTTGTTATTTTTAGGAGTTTTGATCCCTTTTAGTTGGTGGGAAAGAAAGGCAATTTGCCTCGTATGGGGATTTGATCCGGTTTCCCACTTCAAAGCAGCAGCGAGATTCTGTGTTTCTTACCCCCTCTTGTTTATTGTAGCCTCATCTCGTTTAAGCCTCGGCATGTTCTCAGGATTACAGAGCTGCACCGGTGCCTTGTTCGGCTTTAGATGCAGTCAGAAACTGGAAATATAACCCTACTGCAAATTGCATTTGATTATAAAAATCTGCCTATAAAAGGGATCAAAATGAGGGATAAATTCATACAAAAAGAGTGAAAAACAAGACCGTGCCTGATCGTATTAATTCCATGTAGATCTTATCATGTTACATATCTCAATCTCATTCTGACAAATACTTATGAAGAGGAAAATAACAGATCTTACATGGCCCTGTGGTGCATTTTGGCAGTGACATTTAGACCAGAGCAGGTTAACTGGATGTGATTTCACTTCTACAGCTCTCTTATGAATAAAACATTTTCCTAATAAATTATCACGTCCACTCCACTCTGAAGATGTTAAGGTTTATTGGAAGCTGCAACTGAAATAAAATCAGTTTTCACACAGTTACAACTCTTTTTATTAGAAACTGCTAAATGATAACAAAATGCCAATTAGCAAAAGTCATCACATTCAGAATAGAGCAACAGGACACAATAGTGCACTTGTAAGCTACAGTACATGTGCAGGTCATCAGTTGCCATGGTAATGCAGGTGCTAACTGATGGGCAGGTGACTGAGATCGACCAAAGGCCAGAGCTTGTCTTCGTGCTTGATTGTGCTCGTGATTTTCTTGTTTTTTGCTTCGATCAGGAGGTCATGAGCAGCATTGTAAAAGGCATCAGGTGGGTGTAAAAGGCTCCTGCAAAAATTCTGCCTTTTGCTCTCTGAGTGAAAAAGACCTCTAAAGTGTTTTTTCACACTTGCAGTCCACTGGTTAGTGTTCAGTGGAAAGATGGATTTGTAACATGCATGGACTCACACAAGCATAAAATTCACATGACACTTCTTTTCTGCTCTTCTCTACCTTCTCCATTTCTCTCTCTACTATAACACATCTACTCACCTTATGTCACTTGTAATTTATACAGCTCCAAGGTTAGCTGAATGCCCTCCCTGTGGAAGAGTATCTTTTATAAAAATGAATCAGGAGTAGCTCAGCAGGACTCTCTAATAGGTAACTGGCAATTACTGAGGAGACTCCTCCATGCTTGTGTTATATTTGTCCAGCTCTGCGGTACACAGATCAACACCCATTTTTCTACCACAGACAAAGATTTGGATTACGTTGGACAAGCTATATAGAGCCATTTCTTGCATTTTTGTTTAATTTTTGTTTTTTTGAGGTGAAGTTATCCTTTAATTTTTCTCATGGTTATCCTAGCAAGAGGGTGGAACTGTAGTACTGTGTTTTTGGCAGAAAGTTGATATCTACTGTAGCTTTAGTGGGTCTGGGATCATTATTAATACACATTATTTTGTTTCCCACTGTCAACAAACGCCTCCACCCTGTCTGTGGCTCAAGCCCACTGATTCACACTGAAGACCTACAATGTGAATCTTTAAAAGCAGATCTCAAATTTATAGTTAACTTATTTTCTAAAAACAAAAAGCTGGATTTTGTAGGTTTTAGCTTAATTAACTCAAGCAGGAGTAAACTTTGTTTAATTGATAAGGGCTATTTTTCAGCATCAGATTAACACACACTTGGTGATCAAGTCAGTATTCACGACAGCAGTGTGATGTGTGTGGGATTTACTCAAAATAGACTACAGTGCCCATTTTCAGCATAATGGAGTGCATAAATGTGGCTCACTGATGTGTTTTTTAAGGACATTAATGGAGCGTCATGGCACAAACAAAATGAGCTGTATGAGCACATAGACAATACTTGCTAGAAGGATCTGTTAATTGTTCGTTTTAATCTTCTGATGTCAACAAAATGAAAATGCAGACGTACCCTTTAATGAGGACTGTATGTGAAAGTAGCTACAGGGTATGGTGGGAGCTGTCCTTGGTGCTGAACCCCTCCACATGTTGCACTGCATTAATCGATTAGTTGCTTGGTCTATGAAATGTCAGAACATTTCAATAGTTGATCTCCAAAACCCAGAATGGCATCCTCAGTAGTCTTGATTGGTTTTAACCCAAAGATATTCAGTTTACTATTATAAAGGGGGAAAGAAACTGGAAAAATATTCACATTTAAGAAGCTGAACTCTGAAAATTTTGACTTGATTTTTGAATTTCAGTTTAAAACATACAAAAAAACAAAAATTATCAACAGAATGTGATGAAATAACAGTTTTGAGGTCAAGGCCGCTCTGTATAGCAGTGTTGCAAACATATCTACTAAAGTTAGCATGCTAAACAACTAGCCCCAGACCTCAAAACCCCTTTCTCCCACCTGTCCAAGGCTCCCGTGCTAGGAGTGTAAATACCAACATATCCTCAGTAGTCCCGCTAGCTGAATGGCTATATGAGCTAACAAGCTTATAATAGCTTCAGTCATGGATGCATAAACAGAATACAGTTAGCAGCAGTTCAGCAGTCACTCTGACGATATGCTGCCCCTATTTGTTAGGGGTATGAATTTGACATGTTGCCATTTCTTGCATTTTGCACCTTTTTAAAAAGACTAAAATTGATTAAATGGCTATCACAATAATTGGTAATTAATTTAATAATTGACTACTAGTTAACTGATTATTGTTGCTCTGTATACAAAGCTGCCAAATCTACCAATCTGTGACCAAACTCTGTAAATATTCGACATGTCAGCCCGTCTATCTTAATCTGCTACAATTAGATTTTCACACACCGAGGGACCAATATCAATTTCCCCTGCTGTAATTGTCTAAATCCATCATACTTTTCAGTTTGCCTCATTTTTCTGTCACTTTCCTTGCCGGCCTGCTATTTGGCATTTCCTTGCATATTCTTTGCTAAAAATAATGTGCGAGTGTTGTTGATTTTTTTAAACGCTGTAGCCTGAAGGCAAAACATTTTTATTCTCACTTTCAACTAAATCCCTCAGTGACAAACAGCAGCAGGGAAGTTGTTGAATTTATCTTAGCTGCAAGCATAATGAGTCCCAAACGTTATTTACCAAAAAACAGTGTTGTCAGCCTCGGAGAGGATTCTTTCTCTGTTGCAAGGGTCGAAATGTCTTCTTTTGGAAAAGAGCTTGAGGTGGAATTTCTTAGAAAGTCATAAAGAGGAGTATTGAGTGAGAAAGACAGAAAGACAGAGAGAAGGAACTCATGAGAGTGAAGCAGAAACACAAAGATGCTCAGAGATGAAAGCCAATTATCATTACACACACACACACTTTACACAATACTCCCAACGGGTTTCATTTCTGATGTGGCAGGAAAACAAGCTTTTGTTCCTCTTTCCTTCTTCACAATCTACCTCACCTCACGGCACAGGAGGGGAGTAATCCTTCAATCCCTCAGTCGACGTAAATGCGGCGGTGGGGAGAAGAGCAGCACTTCTCACCTCTGCTGAGAGACAAGCGAGCTGCTCCCAGCTGTCAGTTATGTCTGCTGCGCCCGAGTGACAGACCTCTTATGCAACCACAGATTTCACCTCTCTGCACCCTAGAAAACATGGCTCGTCTGACTCGGGAAGGCAGATCTGGAATGATGCGTGAGAGGACGGATCATCAGACTTTGGGATTTTTTTGCCTCCCGGGGTGACGATGTGGGTCCAGACTGAAATAACTCTATGCCACTATTGGATGGGTTGTCATGCCATTTTTCACAGTCATGTTCCCCATAAGATGACTCCTACCTACTCTGAAATCTTTGACCTTTACTTCAGTGTAAGGAAGTGGTGACTATATATATATATCAACATCTACAAAATGGATTGGCACACAGGCATTCATGGTTCCCAGAGGACGACTTTTGTGATCCCTTACTTACTTAGGTTGACACATATGGTTCTGAGTGGAATGTCTTAACAACCACAAGATGGATTGTTATGAAATTTTACACATTCATGTTCCCCATAGGATGAAATTTTCTGCCTGACTTTTCCTCTAGTGCCACCAGCAGGTCTCTGTTTGCATTGTCCTGTGAAATATGTCAAGATCTACAAGATGGATTGGTACAGAAAATGTTTTGCTGATATTCATGGTTCCCAGAGGATGAATCTTTGGTCCAACTTTGGTGATCCTCTGTCTTTTCCTATAGCACCACCATGAGGTTGACATTTGTCGTGTCCAGTGGGATGTCTCAATAACCATCAGATTGATTGTTATGAAATTTGGTTCAGACATTCATGTTCCCTATAGGATGAATTGAGAAAGTGGTCCCAAGTGAAATGTTTTTTACACACAGACTGTACGAGTTTTCTAGTTGTTTCCATCAAAAATAGGCATCGTATTGGCATGTGATGTCCACCATAAGCTAACAATAGATGTTACATCCTGGAGTTTCAGCATGAAGCAGTCACCACAGACCACACTTGGCTGATGAAACATCACAGCACTTCCTCTTTTTCTCCAATGATTTACCTCCAGCACTTTCTCCAGGAGAGGTCCATAAAACGTCCCCGACAGCTTGAGGAGACGTGGATCACACTTGGCATACTAATTCATCTCACCCTGTTCGTAGTCTGTATTGTACACAAGACCTTTATCTTAATGATTTACACATGCAGCGCTACTTTAGGGAAAATGTCTTCTTGAGCTACAGCGAAAATAGATGGGCTCGAGTTCACCGCTGATTAATGCACGATAGAAGCAAGTCTGAGAGCAACTGTGATTCACATATCAAATCCAGGCTGGGGTGAGGTTTTTTTTGTTTTTAGCCACATTAGTGGCATAGCTCTAAGGATGGTAATGTCAGTCGGTTGGCCTTTACATCACTTTGGTCCAGATGAAAATTACTCAACTACCTACTGATGGAATAAGATTACATCTTGTACAGACATTCATGGTTTCCAGAGGTTGACTCCTGGTGACTTTGGTGATTCTTTAATGACATGCATGTAACGCTGTGGTCCTACCCTCTCACTGAAGTTACATAGTGCAGAAAAAAAGTGATGGGAGGGCGGAGTTGCTGAGACAGACACAATTCAACCTATTACAAGAGACTGTACCATCAAAATGACTGAGTTATTTTAAGGTAAAAAGTTACATAATGTTGCTTCAAAATAAGACATTTTTCAGCCAGTAACATATACACATATAGAGTACATATCAACAGTCTCTCTGTGACACATTCCTCCACTTCACTCTTTGCTTTCCATGACAAGTCGCCCATCATGTTCCCATCTACACTCATGACACCCTGACCCCTCTGTGTGTCACACGTTGGACCAGAAGTTTCACGCCTCCCTAATGGAGTTGAATCGTGTAAAATCAAGTGCCCATTTCACAGCGGGAGTATTTCACTCATAAGAGACAGCCCCATTGATTCAGATTTCACTTCCCTCGGATGTTATTTTTGGATGTACTTGGTATGTATGTGTGTGGGGGTGGGGGCTATGAATCAGGCATCTGCAAAATTATCTGATTTTAAGATAACGTGGAGTGGGGATGCGTTTCAGCGCTGTTCTCCAACATTTAAGAACATTGCAGCTTTTTAGTCTGAGAGAGGCATTAGAAATAAAAAGTTCTGACCTTCAACTTACGCTGCCATGGTCAAGACAAAACAGGGAATAAGCTCGCTCTCATCCTAATTAATCAGGAGAAAAGCCAAATTATGCTGATAGGAAGATTTCCTTTACAAAAAGAGACCACCTGCTCTGAATTTACTCACTTCTGGGAGCATGAATCTCACACTGAAGCTGATACAGCAGCTGCAGAAGCTCTACATGACCTTCATTTGTTTCTGGGTGAACTGCCCAGTCCGATTTGTTGCAGCAGCCATCAGCAATGACTGATTTATAATTCATCCACTTATCCGTCTATAAACAGAGCGGACTGTTGAATAATTCAAGTAAGACTACTGTTATTATGCCGGCAATGCTCAAAAATTCTTAATAAGTGTGTGTGTGCCTTTCGATGGCAATGAGGATGTGTGTGCTACACCTGCCAGAGCAGAGAGCAGGGAGAGGAGATGGGTAGCAGCAGCGTAGGGGTGGTGGGAAGGGTTAATCAAGTCGCAGAGGGGCGGAATCAGCTGTGAATCTCAAAGTCTAATAACCAGAGTGGGAGACCATGAAGTTGGCATCACCTTTACGCACATACAGTAGTGTATATGCATGTCTTTGGAAGTATAATGAGGAGCTGAAGGTGTTCGTGCATATCTCGGTCTATAATGATGCACCCAGTCACCTCAAAGCATATGCTATTCTATATACATGGAAGAAGGTAGCACCCGGTTTATATCCATCTCATTTACTTGAGATTTTAATTATGCTGTGAGTTTGTTTGGATCTGTCACCACAGTGGAGATTTAGGGGGAAGAGATACCCAGACTCCTTCCTCTAATGACACATCGGAGTGACTGAACTCTCCACTCAGTGAATAAAGGTCTGCAGTTGATATAAGATCCTAGGCTTTGGCTTATCGCCGATGCAAGGTCTGCAAAAATATGGATTATTTTCAATCTTGATTAACCTGTCTGTCAGGTTTGGTGGCAACATCAGAGAGCGTTTGGCATTTTGTTGAAATAATGAGGTTAACAATTAATCGATTATATCTATGGATATATGGAAATAAAAAAAATAGCTTTTACACGCATACAAATACAATAATAACAAATCTTCTAAGGATGTAATGCATTTATCGTTTAAGGAGGCATCGGCGTCTGTGTCTGCCGAAGCCGCATCTTATTTTCTCCAAGATTGTTGCTGTCCTTTGTCATGCCACCTGAAATCGAAGCAGTAAATATTGATTACTTGCCCGACCTCTGACCCCCATAATGCCGAGCCAATCATCCAGCTCAGACATGCGATTCATCACCGAGGCTGTGTTTTCTGTGTTTTCCTCAACCTCTGGTAAACACTGTTTCATGGTCCTGCAGGAAGCCTGAGCCCTCGTCATGTGGTCAATACAATTGAAAACAGCTTAGTGTCTAAATGGGCTGAAAATGTGTTGGATAGTCAATTTACTGATTTCCTGATGAGCCCACAGGGGTGAGGAGGAGAAAGGGGGGATTGCTTTATTTTAATTATCTTTTTGGGGAAGATAAGGTTGTTGTGACGGGTGATCAGTTTATTGTGGAATACACACAGGGAGAGAGTATATGTACGGCACCTTCAAGGACATTAAACATTAAAAGTGTCTTTTTAAATATGAATCTCTGCATCAGTAGATTATTGATGGCAGAAGGCTGTCTGGCTCGCTTATTTTAATCATGAAGTGAGATACTGGTGTGGTTTCCGTTCAGTTCCATTCCGTCACACATTCGATGGCACATTCAGTGGGTGTCAGTGACACACACACAAACACATGTGCGCACACAACAGGCAAACTCACACGGATAACAATGCTGAACAGATGTGGCAACTGTTAATTAACCAGGGGAGATCCAGGCAGGAAGCTCCTGACATGCATCTGTCTCCTCTGACTCCTGCCACACATTGTTAGTTGTCTCTCTTACATCACTGTTGGCAAGTAATGTTTGTGTAAATTGGCAACGTATGCTCACTGCCTCCCCGCGTTTTGGGATGCAGGCGATGTGTTCGATTGCGTGCAGTTTCACTGTAAAGCTCAAGGTATTTGCTCTGATGCATGCAGTGAGGGAAAGGATTGAAACATCAGCTGCGGAGGTGTAACACACTAATAACTGAGCGCATAGGGTTGATTAATCCAGTGTTTTTCAAACTTGAACATCATCTATCACCTCCAAAAGTATAGTAAGTACCACCATTATGACCGATGTTAAAAAAAAAAAACAGTAGCGTAGGCCTACTCTATTCAGCTTACTGATTTGGGTGGTTTGCTGCTAACATTAGCTACTCTGGTAGCCACTAGCATTCATTCATTCATTCAAGTATTTCCATTTTATACTACTTTATACTCATACCTCTCATCGCAATCTTCAGTGTAACCTGCAAGGCAACACGTTTAGATATGCTGCCATTTGATTGGCTGAAGGGTTATCACGTTCTCGGCACATGAAGGTATCAAAGCCCCTCTCGTCACCTCTCGTGAAGAAGACACGCTGTGTGGCAGAGTTGCTGCAAGATAGCTGGACTGACGGTCAAGCCAGCCATGGTTCACGTTTGCTTGGTCAAACCAGCTGCACATTCTGTTCTAGTGCGCAAATCTTCTAACATTTACGGTATTCTTATGGAAAATACGTTTTTCATTACATATCAAAGTTGGGCGAAATATCCTTATTCTTGTTCTCTGTTAAGGATTTTGACCCAGGATTACTCTAAAAGTACACAGTGAGAGTACTTCATATTATGCCTGCAAGTAGTCTATGAAGTACTTAGTTCAGTAGTATATGAATCTTGGACTACTTATGGAAAATACGTTTTTTATTTGACCTCAAAGTTGGCCGAAATATCCTTATTCTTGTGCTCTGTTAAGGATTTTGACCCAGGTTTACTCTGAAAGTACACAGTAAGAGTACTTCCTATTATGCATGCAAGTAGTCTAGGAAGTACTTAATTCAGCAGTGTATGAATCCAAAACTACTTTTGGAAAAAAAATAAATAATAATTCTCACATCGTCCTTTACTTTGAAATCCGGAAGGATACCATCGTGATACCTTCAGCTCACTCTCGGGAATAATTACTGTAAAAGTATCATATGTTTCATGGGTCTGACGGTCTGTGGGTCTGTCATACATCTGAATCATTTACACACCAGAACATGTAAATATAGAGCTTCCCCTTAAAATACCGGAATTCTCCTTTAATGCATCAGTAATAATAAACACTTAGGGGGTCACTGCTTTTACTTTTGAAGTGTTCTTCTGGTAATACTAGCCGCATTTTCACTGTTTCTCTTATAGACCAGACAATTCATTGATAAAATAATCAGATTATTTAATTATTTAAAAGAATCACTATTCACAGGCTTAGTGTGGAGCTCACACGGCTCAAACGCAACATACAACTCACAGCATGAATACGCAGACACACTCATGCAGGCTGAGTGAGCCATCATCCTTTGCACCATTGACTCATGAGCCAGTCCATCGTCAGCGATGGCACTCTGAAATAGATTAAATTAGGACAAGCGTGATATGAATCACTTTACTTTCATCTCTGGCTGGAAAAGACTCGATATGTGCATGCGCGTGTGATTGTGCGCGTGTGTGTGTACATTATACACCCCCAAACTCTCACCGTGGGCTGCTCCTGACTTCAGTGCGCTGACATCAGAGCTGACGTCCGTTGTTTGAGACTTTTTAGACACTCTGCATGTTGAAGTGTCTGTGTAATGGCAGAAAATCTCTTTGTGCAGATGATTCTGAGTGCTGTGTCCTTAACAACTCTGTAAAGACTCTGTGAGGACACTCCCACGCAGAGTTTAAAAGCCTGCAACTCCCCTCCAGTTAGTTGGAACCGAAGAAGCCTTTCGGATGAGAGGTGAAACGCCTTCAAGAAACCTGAAACACGTCCAGTTGCCTACGATACGGCCCTTAGAATTACCAGAACATGGATGACTTAGAACCATCGTCAAAGACGTTTGTTCAGAGGAGCATCGGGTCGCCATCTTCAGACCGCATGTTTGTGAGGGACTGACTCATGCAACAAGTGGATGTTAGTCATCAAGCAATTACTGCTACTCAGCTAGATGCGCCTCAGAACGAGTGCATTTGCATACTTTGCTTCAGAGGCAGTTGATTTTTCCTTTTATGCGGAAACAAATTGATTGTGCAGCATTTCTATTGACATCGCAAACCAGCAAGAGTCTAAATCAAGCTGATGACAGAAGCAGAGAAGTCGAGGTTGTTGCCTTGATTAGTTGAAAGATGCTGATGGAGTTAAGCACTCGAGTATCTCCAAGTATTGACAAAAGACAAAGAAGAGGCTTGACTGAACATTTCTGTGTTTGCTTACAGTCATTTTGTAAAGTCCAAACATCGCGATGCTTTAAAGAACAGTCTGTAATCGAAATACAAGAAGTTATGCACATCTAGCTACGATTTGAACTCTGCAAGTTGACTTACAGTCCTGTTGTTCACTTAAACCTTTGCTAAACACTGAATTCCTCCCCATGGGACAATAAAACTTGACTCCACCTTAATTAAGTCTTTAAAATTGCTTCTTGGAAGGATTTGAGGATTTAAATCCTGCAGACACTGTTACTGGAGTCTGTAAGTGTCCATTTTAGAGAGCGAGTGATGGAAAACCAGACAGCAGGGAGAGAGGCAGCTCTGGCATGTGAGAGGACGATAACGGGCCCATCACAGAAAATCAAGCAGCGACTTTGTGATTACATCTTTGTGTTTTGAAAGCTTCCGCTCCTCTTTGATACTCCCTCCGTCATTGTGCGTGTCACTGACAGTCCATCGCCTCACTCCTGACAGTCTTCATACATCTTGTCTCTCACTTGTTTCCAGCTTCTATACGTTTTTTTTTTTTTCTTCCTCTCCTTTTTATAGTTAGCCCGGACGATGGCTGACTGATTTCTCCATTATCCACTCTGCCAGCCTGTCTGCCTGCCTGCCTTCTCTGAGTGGGTGCAATTAAAGTGCCAAGCTTGATCATGCCATCGAGTAGCAGTAATGTTTTTCTGCTTGAAAAATGAATTGAATTAAGAAGATGAAGTATGGGAGCTACAATGAGAGTCAGAGGCACCGAACCAGGCACTGTACATGTGTGTTTATATGTATATGTGACCTTTACTTCAAGCCATTTTGCTGGATTATCTAGTTTTATAGTTGTGTTGATTTACAACCGTCAGCCCCTTAAAGCTATCAAGTATGTACGTATATGCACAAACTCGTGTGTGTGGGCGTAGGGTTCACTTCTGCCTCGGGAGGTGTTTTTGTAATTAATGAAAAGCAGCTTTGCCACCTGCTGCCATAATGTCACAGGGATCTAGAGAGGCGAGCCCTGAGGAGCACCATGAATATTTAACCACGGCATGAAAGAGGTGGGAAGTGACTTGTTGGAATATGGGAGACGTCGCCGGACGAAGCGGCCGAGGGATGTAGACGGTGAAGAGGAAAATGAAAACGAGGAGAATTTTCCTGTCAGACGGATTTATTGAACTACGCCGAACGGTTTTGTTGTTTCTGTTTATAGTTTTTATTGCAAACATAAAAACCCCTTCACACACCTCGGGTTGCACAACTGCTTGTTGGAGGTGCCATATGGTGTTTTCTCGTTTACATTCAGTCTTACTCACAGCGTTACGAGACAGAAGCCCTGGTCACCTTCAGTGACTTGTCAAGAATTTGGAAAAGCAGGATCCCAACCATGGCTTATGGTCTTAAAGACAAGTAGTACAGTTTTAAAATCAGTTCCAAGGATCGGTGTGATGTGGTTACTTACTTGTGTGGCTTTTAGTATCTGTTAGAGATAAAAAGCATGTATGACCACGTGAGAAATCTGCCACGAAAGGGACCACCTGGTTAAACTTCTCATTTGGACAAAGCAGGAATATAAGTCATCTGGCCAGCAAAACTCTGAGCCAATAGTAACACCTAGGTAGCGGGCCTCTTTTTAACACGTTTAGATAAGGCAGCCACACTAGATGAGAGACTGTTAATGCTGGTAGTGGTGGGGCTATATGGCTAAAATATTTGGACCAAACGCCTGTTATACAGCTTTTAAATCCCACGTAGGAATGCAATCATCAAGGACAGATGGTACATTTGAAAATGCGACATTGTGGTTTCAGGGTTGACAGGGAGACCTTGAGTTTCATCAAGGTCTCTGAATGATTTCTTAATGTGCTGCAGAGGCTTTGCCGTATTGTTGTGAAAGTAATTGAGACATTCTTTCTCTGGGGAGGATTCAAACGGCTGAATGAGCGGGGGAGCAGTCACAGTTTATGGTTTTGAGAAGGATTCTTGGATGATGACCCTATTTAGTGATCAGCTCTGCTAAATGTTCAGTGACGTCTATCCGGCTCTGGATTCCTTTGCTCTCTGGACCAGGACTAATGTCACATGTGACGTAGACACACATCAGCGGCATGGCAGTTCTGCTCTTGTACTTACCATATTTTTACACTTTGACTTGAGTTCCTGAATTCATACAGATGATACAGATCATGATCAGTTGCAGTTTTTCAGTGCAATAAATCGGCACTATTAGCAGTCGATCTGGTCCGTGTGTGTGATGGTTTCTGTGCGCCATCTGACTGCAACATTTGATACGGAGAAGGTGTTAAGTTTTGGAGGTTTTTACAAGCCAGCGTGGTGAATTACTTTTTGTTTTTATAGTTTTTCCAGAAAGTGGTGCATGATTTTAGGAAATGTGGCTCAGCGGTTGAGAAAAACTGTAATAAATCTGAGCAGCATATGCGTTGGCAGATATTCTTTTGGAGAAGTCTGGGATGATACTGGACCAAAATAAATGAAAGTGCTTTCTCTGAGAATAATGCGAGGGACTGAGCAGAGAGGAGAAACACTGAGACAATTTCAGTTCGGCCATGCCTATAGTGGCCACCTTTCTATATTGCATTTGTGTTTATATATTAATGTCTGAACGCCAGGGGAGGAAAACTGGAAAAGAAAAAAAAACAGTTTCATAAAGGACACAAGAAATATTGGAGTTCCAGCCAACAGCCTGGCCCCGCAGCCTGCTATGTCCTGTGATTCACCACCACACATGCTCACAGCAACTATACCCAACCCTCATTGTGTTGCCATTTGATTTGAATCGTGCCAGTGTGTGAAAAGATCCCAGGGAAGAGCTTCAGAGAGGTCAAGGCCTCCCCTCACAGCATTCAGCTGAATAATGGATCTGTGATACGGCATCACAAAGTGCTGTGTGAGTGTGTTTGTGTGTATTCACTGCCTGAAGGCAGGTTTTGGATCACAGGAAGTATCTGTGTGAGTATGAGCATGTTGCTACAGTGACTGGTAAAAGATCGAGTACAAACAAGTGCCTTTTTTCCAGGAAACAGTTTTAATATGAAACATGGAAAAAGAGCGAAGTGATTCAGGTAAATCAGTAACTTTGCCCTTTAGAACAGACTCATGAGTACTAGAAGGACGATTCTGGAAGGTTTCCCCGCTGAATAGTGATTAAACAAATGCTACGAGGTCATCAGGGACGCATCATTAACGGCGTATTGGCCCAAAATTTCACAATCAGTGCATCCCTAGCTTGCATGTTCATACTGCACATACAGTATTGACCATTGCTCTGTGGTTCCTGAGGATGTTACAATGCAAAGAAGATCTCAGACCAGATTCTGCTACAGCTCTCCTGTTGTGCTCTCACAGAACTGAGTGTTGGTGCAGCAGTGCGGTTGTCTTTGCGATAGGGCCCCGAGGCCCACTGCGCTTTCAATTAGTCTCTGTTTTCAACTTCACCAGGTCACTCAAGTGAAAAAGTCAATAACACGAAGGTTCCGGCTATTACGCTGACAGTCAGAAGTGTTTGTTGAAGCACACTTTGCTATTTCAGTCAGAGCTGTGACTGATGAGCACAAAAAAACATTTGTTCTGAGCCCTCCATCTCGAGACCTTACTGTGAAGTAGACTGATATTGAACAACATTCAGTTATAGTCAAAAATAATGAATGAGACTCACATTGAGGAACAGGAGCTCTCCTTTACAAGTCTTCCATCATGAAAAATACTACACTAATAAGTATTTAATCAAATTTATTTTCATGTATTTATTTTTATAATGTTGCGGCTCTCCAACAAATACAGGACGCCTGCCGAAATCATCGTTACCACATGAGCTGGGCTCAGCAAATAGAGCCCCTCGATAAATGAGTCCCACAGTGTCTATAGGTTGTATTATGTGTTAGTGTGTGTGTGTCTGGTGTAAAGTGATTTATTGTGCCATTTCTGTCTCCAGGAGAATATCCAGTGCATCTTAATTGAAAGTATTTGTAAAAGAGTGTCTGGTGGTTTGAAAAATGCTGACAAAAGCTGAATCGAGGAGAGGAGAGGAGGAGGAGGAGGAGGAGGAGGAGGAGGAGGAGGAGGAGGAGGAGGAGGAGGAGTGATGAGGACAAGGAGGAGGAGGAGGAGGACATATTAAGTTAATCATTATCTGCTATAATATAATATATTGTAATATTCACAGGCTAGTTAATCATCCTAAGTTAATCATTATTTCTCATAGAAGGTTAAACTTCCAATTGTAACACTTATAGAAAAAGAAATGTCTGTAATTCACCTCTGAAATTGCCAAAGTGTCACAGTTATTTCTAAATATATATGACAACATAATGCAATATATGAATACAAGCTGGGAGCTTACCTACGTGTGAGGTAATCTGGTAAATACAGCACTTTTCACGTCAAATTACATTTGCATGACGTAATGATCTGATTTGGAATGAAGATCACAGAAGCAGAGACTATCTGTTATGGCTTTATGCTCTGATAAAAGAGCTGCTTTCTCGCAGAAAATGTTCAAAGGCTTTGATTCACACAGCAGTGCAGTGCTATAACATGAGATATGTGTGAGGAAAGGGAATGACATGAGATAAAAAGGATTGGTAATCCATTTCAGCTGGTGAGAAATAGGTTTGCGCATATACTCATACTTAGAGATATATTATGATGTACAAATAGGAGCCGACTTGGGTTGAACAGTGGGATGAGGTTAATGTGTGTCGTATATAATAGCCGAACTGAATGGATTTAAGGGATCTTTGCTTGATTCATCAGGTATCAAAGTCACTAGATTATCAAAAATACAACATTCCCAAACATTTTTTTTAAATAGATTTTCGTCAAAAACTTCATTAAAAATATCACTATTTCTATATGATATTACATAAGCTGCCATGTGAGATTGTATCCATAATGCATGAAACCTCTTAGTGTGAAGGGGCAATCTTCTCTGTAGGCAGGAAGGGTGAAGAGGTTGAGTGTGTTTGTGGGTACAGTATGTGCGAATGTGTGCATAATGTCTGTGTCAGCACGACTTAGAAAACTTGACAGCCGGACGTGGAGTCGACTACAGAGTAGAGATCTTCCCCCTCTGTTCGCTCCCTGCCCTCACTTCTGTAGCTCATTTCCCCAAATGCTTTGATTTCTGACGTGTGTGTTGAACAGCCAGGCAGCTGTGTGCACCAGTGAGCTCCCCGAGCAAAAGGAAAGACATTGAATCGGCGCCATGTAGCCTCTTTCTCATTATCTTTCACCAAAAACTGTGAATTTGTTTTATGCCTAACCTTTTTCCGGCCATCATGCTCCCATTCTTTTCCCCATGTTGAAGCCATTAATGTTTTATTGGCTCACACTTAACGGGGCCCCTCTGAAAGCTCTGCATGCATTTGTAATTTATGATTCCCGTGAAGTGCTGTTAGAGCCATTCTGTACCGACTGTACCTTCTCACTCATGCTTCTGCGGGGGAAAGAGATAGGGGCATTAAATGGCGAGCATCCAGCGTCTGTAAGTAGAGCAGTTTGAATTTAAAGATGCATTGTGTTTGGACGGTCGTCGCTGGAGCTCAGGGAGTGAAACTGACCTGAAAGTGGTGAAAGCTTCTCAGCTGGTTTCTCTCTAAATTGTGAGTTAACGGTGTCTACACAGAGGAGAGCTGAGTCAGCTTCCAAATCTTCCTCAAGCTTCAACGTTTTACGAGCCAAGTGGAGAAAAAAAACAAAGTGTTACTTGAAGTGTGACTGACAGCGTGTTATCTACAATACCTGAATTCCCCGTCTTACCGCAGCAAACTTAATCATTAAAGCTGCTCAGATACTTTTTCATCCCGCTCAGTCCACTCTCCCCATGCTCATTAAATCTGTTATGTGCTCTTCTGGATTATGTCATGTACAGTGGAAAAACTGCTTACAGTGATGAACTGCTTCAATAATCAAGTAGTCTGCTTTATGTGTTCAACTCAGGTCTTGTTATACATGAGAACGTATGAAAAAAGAGCTTAAAACTACGTCAGTATATCTTTGGCCGGACCGCCCAAGTAAAGCATTTTTGTTAGAAACACTGCATTGAAATCATGACTGGAACAAGTAAGTCGCTAGCTAGTATGTAGCTGTTTTATATATATATAAATATATCAGATTGATACTCGGTAATGACTGATACACAAAGTTTAGGTGTCAGAATCATAACTCGCTAGAAAAAGCAGTATTGGAACATCTTGAGTGCACGGGGGGGATACAAGCACCTGTGGTTGAATTTGCCCTTGTTCTGAAACAATCAGTTAAATTCAGTCAATAGCATGGTTGTTTCATCACATTATATTTATGTAAGACATATACAAATGCCTTTAGATGGTAATCTGCATAAGTAAATTTACTAAATGATGAAAGAAATGATGCCTCTGCATTGAATCCTCTGCATTGAATCCTCTGCGTAGATGCATGCTCTGCGCCATCGCCTGACGTGCAACTCCCCAGAAATGTATCTGCACTCCGCAGCAAAACAGACCATAACAACTTTGATTGCCCCACATCGTTATTGGCTTCTCCTCCGGGGCTTCACGTCGGGATTTTGATATGTAGGTTTCCAGATAAACACAGATCTTCAGCCGCTGCATACCGGCCCGCCGTTGCTCTTCTTGAGTTATACTCCTCCTCTGGAGCCACCCTTTGCTGCCAGAATCTATGGGCTTGTGAGAGCAGACAGGATGAATGTCCAAAGGGCAGAAGTCCTCACTGTAATTTCTATTTAAAGATCCTCTCCACGCAAGTATTAAGGCATACAAAGAATTCTCTAATGTGTGTCATGCCCTAAAATGTAAATGTACTTATGTTTTAAAGTGTGTGTGCGCACTTGAAGCCTCAAGTTTCCACATCACGCCTGTGTAAGCTGAATACTGGACCGGGACTGGCTTTGAAACTATTTGTAATGTCACAAATCATGCAACAGTGTCAGATTCTGCACATATCATTCTACACGGTGAAGCTCAAACATTTAACAAGAGCAAAACATATTTCTGACTGGAGGGGGACTTTAACAAATCCAACATGTTTATTAGTGCAATCAAGCCTGACTAACCACCTGACATCCTCACCGCAGTGCTTTCATGAGCCCCTTTTTCTGGGTCACTAAATATTTATGAAGCCTTCGAGCACATTGTGAGTTGTTTTCAGTGACAACAACAACAGGGAGAAAGTCTTTTGAGACTCTGATTCCTATCGGAGCACACTTACAAACCAGCTTGCAGCTCGACTTGCCTGTGAATATGTATGAGATTCCCCCTTTGTAACTCTCGGGGAGGTAAATCAGCTGAACACGTCAACAAAGACCGTATCGGTCTCTAAGTGCTCTGCTGGAAGATTAGCAGCATCTTGTCGGGGTTGAATATCTCCTGTTTCTCCGCGTGGATCGGGGGAATTAGAAGGTTAGCAGCGGCTCTCAGGAAAAAACTAAGAAGGGATGATGGTGGGAGCAGGCTTTTGAGGGTTGCCGTGGCAGCAGGTGATGTAATCCACACGTGAGTACAGGGAGGCCGACATGTGGGTCACTGAAGAACATCTTGACCTCTTCTTTTCTACAGCAGCCATTTCTCACGGAAAATGGGAATGATGCAGGAAGGCAGACTGCCTTTTCCCCTGTATCAGAACAAGAACTGGTGAAGCCAGACATTTGTGTTATTTGTCCGAATTGCACCAAATTCAGCGCCGCACTTCCTTCGGTCCTCAGCAACAAACCTGCAAAGTATGAAGTAGATCAGATGAAGGCTTCTCAAGACATGTAAACCACAGAAACACAGACAGAAGGACAGGCAGAGATTTCTCGCCGTATAGTGAGATATTTCAAAGATTAGACAGTTTGCAATGATATTTTTATTGCCCAGATATCCAGAGTGCTCAGAGGATGCTTGTGTAGCGCCACAAACAGGTCAATAAGCTCTTACCTCTGTGAAGAATCTGAACATAAATCTTTCTTGTGGTGTACATCAATAAGATCGAATGCCCCTCCAGTTTTGGAAACAGATGTGATATTGATCGATGAGGTGAGGGGCCGAGGTCTCAAGAAAGGCAGTTCGTCTAAGTCACTTCTTGACATAGGTCAGAAGTGCAAATGAGCTACAGGGACATGTCAGTCGAATTCTTACTGTAATGTTTTGTAAATAGGGCTCATTGAAGTCAAATTAGCAGTTTAGGAGCAGTTTTTTGTTCGTACATGCTGATTAAAAATGAGCTTGATGGGCATAAGACACTCTACCAGCTCTACTTTACATAAAGCCAAGTTATTTTTAACTCAAACCGACACCTGTCATCATCAAGACAGGACAGAATTTAATTTAATGGTGGGTTGTTTGACCTTTGTATATCCAGCCATCAAGATAGAGTCAAACTCTGACCTGGCAAACTGCACATCATTTGGCTCAGCTTCCCTCTTCTGTGTGGTGGAGCAGATCGAAGCCGAGATCAGAGGAATGTCTCCCTAAGATGGAGAGACGGAGGGAGGCAAGGAGGGCAGAGGGGGTTAATCCTCTTGAGGGGAGAAGCGAGGCTTCATCAAAAGGGGCCAAAGTGAGGTGGAGACATGCAATATTGATGGAGAGAGGCGAGGGAGAGTGGGGCTGGTGGATGAGAGGAAGAGACTGTTCAGAAAGGTGTTTGACCACAAACGAATACACACATACCTGAGGTTGTTTCTTTTCAAGTTTGTTCCATCTTGAAAAGGGATTTAAATTTAAGCACTGTCACTTATGATTTCTTCTTCTTTCATTTTCAGAATAAAGTGCTGAGCATTGATGGAGTCAAGGTGAAGCTTCAGGTAAGAATTCGTCAAAACAAGTGTCTGTAAGAGTCGTCGTCAAGCGAAAGGTGTCAACCAAATAAGAATCAGGCTCCAACCCCTGAGGCATTGTAGCCACCTGTCAGATCCTGTTTCCAACCCCACCTGTCTCCAACATAAAACCTATTTTAGCTTTAGTGTTGCCTGCTGTTTGCTGACCTTATTTTGTGAGGACAATCAATGATCTTGATACAAAAAGTACCCGAGAGATAATTCGGGTGTATCCATCTCTATGAAAACTTTCCATTAGGCTTCAAGTTCTTTTACTTTCTCCACACTTCATCCAAGAACTGCTGTCCATACTGAAAACAACTCAGTATGTTTGATATTTCTGTCAAAGAGAGCAAGTAATTGTATGAATCATCCCTAATGATCTTAATTAGTGGTTGACGGAGGCTGGTGGAGTAGGCCTTTGCCCTGTGATGTATTCATATGGGATTATCGGCTCAAAGTCCGTTTGCAGAGCCTACAAACAGAGAGAGGGAGTTATTTTTCCTCTTGTAATTGCCATTCTTCATTACCGCCACTTGGATCCTGGGGGGGACGGTTGCCCCAGGAGGCAATCAGGAGGCAGAACGAGCATCAAAGCTGATACGTCTCAGCGAGAGAGAAAGAGGAAAAAGAAGAGAGAGTGTCCAGAAAAGAAGAAGAAAAGGAATGAATAGTTCCTTAAAAAAAAACTAAAAAAAACAAGTGCAGTCATCCTTCACAGGTCTGTTCTAGGGAGAGAAGAAAATGTAATTGCCACTGGAGCAAATTATGATGAGAGACAGAAATGCCTGATGGGGAAAAAGGAGGACTTAATTAGCTTTACTTCACTGAGGTAGGACAATAGGACGAAAGGCACTGAATATGGCTGATTCATACTCCGTAACATGACCCAGACTGAGCTACACATTAGGAATGATGGTGACGTGACCTTAAATCTGCACAGATCAATACTTTTATAGAAAGAATGGAAATTACTGCAAATTAAGTAAGAGGGGTTTCTTGTAGCAATGAACCCACAGAGAATCATTGTCCGTCTTTGTTTCTCTCTGCTCTACGGAGTGTTTAAGCATCTTTAAGCTCATTGTTTTGATTTTACAGCCTTCAACTTTACTGTTTCAGTTTACTTCGATCAGTCAAGTCATTGACCCTATTCACACGGTGGCCATTTTCCTCTGATGTCATGCTCCGAGTGGGCAGCTCAAATGTCGTAATGTTGTACTCCGGGTTTCAAGTCGTATAAAAGTAAGGAATCTGACAAAAAATCATAATTTCACTTCTTTCCAGTTGATCAGCAAATTAAAAGACAATTGTTAGTGAAAATCTGAAAGGACACTGAGTCATTGTGTCCATTGATATTTTAGAATTAATTTGCACCTTTCCAATGGAATAATTTAACACAATCAAACAGCAGTGTTAGTGAGCCAGCTAGCCAGTGGTTAAAGTCTAACGGTAGCTAACGGGTTGTCAAATATGTTGTTCTACCTTGAAATATAGACCAGAGTCTTTCCAGATTTACCCTATGCATTTTCTTTTCCGCTGCAGATCAATCAGGAAGTGGTGAAATGGTAACAACTTGTCAGTTTCATTACATTTATAGGACTTGCAACCTGGAAAACATCAGCAACACATTTGCACTTCCCACCCTGAGCATGATGTCAGTGGAAAATGGCTGCCATGGGAATATGGTCTATGTCCCTGAGGAGTTGGTGGAGACCAAACACCTTATTAATGCTAATGTTGCTCTATGTCTGCTGGATGTGTACACAACTGTTTGATAAGATGCTAGACATAATAACTACATGGGGATAACATATAAATATTGTGTTAACAGCATGTTGCGCTGCCCCCAGTCAGCTACAAAGAAATCAGTGAATGCAGCTTTAACTACTGGTCCATTCTGTGCTGAACTAAAGACAGTGGACTGTTCAATATCAATTTCCATATTCCAGACCTAATTTCACAGGACTAAGTTGGATGGAGGGTTCGCAATGAGCTCCAGCAGCATGACTGAGCAAACGGAGGACTTATTAAAAAGACAGAAACTTCTACTCAGTGATTACCCTCCTCTCTTATTCCCCGCAGATCTGGGACACAGCTGGACAGGAGCGGTTCCGCAGTGTCACTCATGCCTACTACCGTGACGCCCATGGTGAGACACTGGCACACACACACATACACACACTCGTGTACCGTTCTGAGATTGTTGTACTACAGAGGATTTACTTCAGACTTTAAAAGTAATCTCTATTTGCTGTTATCCTTCAGACTCTTGACATCCAGCTCAGGCCGGTGTCCTATGAGGCAGATTAGGACCTCATTACAGTGTAGTTTGAGTGTTACTTTTAGTGTCTAAGATATATATATACACATATTAAACAGTACATTGAACACTCTTCATGTGCATATTTAAAGAACAATGAAATGGGGAATCCTTGTTTAGATGTTGTTTTGATGAGATTGTTTTTCTTCCACTGTGCAGAATTATAAATTGCTGAGGTTTTATAACTCTTCTCCGGGGATGGAGGAACAACATATTGAAGATTCATGAGACTCTTTGATGATCTGTAATCAGTCATCACCAATGCATGTGTGTGTATCTTCTTTTTGTGTGTACCTTCTCTTTATTCATCGTGTCATTGTTACCCATGGAAGTTCATTTAGAAAGCTCTTAGCAGAAACACTCCATTGTTTTCTAACAGCTGGTAACCAAGGCAGAGCTGCTTTTTAGTAAACCGCCTCAGTGAAATTCACATAACCTGGTGTATGTGGCACAAAACCTTGACCCAGAGCAATACAAAAACCCACCCAGTCACCAGAATAAATGTTGGCAACAAGGATATGTTGAAACCTCTTTTTGTTGCAACTTTACTTTTTCTTTATGTTCAATGTCATGGTCTGGTTAGGTTTAGACATAAAAACAACTTGGGTAGAGTAAGGAAAAGATCATGTTTTGCCTGAACTGGTTCTGTCACCATATTAAAAGCCTGAAAAATGCCCTGACATCTCTTTAAAAATATCCATTTGGTTTCAGGCTTGCAAATGTTGAAAAGCAATCTCGGAGAGTGGTCTCTCTCGTCTAGCTTTAACGCCACCTCTCACACCTCTGGACATGAAATTCTGCACATATGCATCTAATTAGAGCTTAAACATGACAAGAATTGTAGAAATGCTAATAGGCTAGTAAGAATTTGAACATATCCATGGCTTGCAGGGCTGTAAATTGCCAACGCTTTGTTCCGGCGACTGGGCTGCAGTAACACAGGTCTGATTAGTCATCCATCATTTCAGTTGATTTTATGTCATGAGAAGCTAAGTAAGCCTGACACACAGGGTCTGTTATCAACAGTTAATCCTGATGGTGGATAATTGATTGACAGACTCGAGCAGTGGAGGGTATAACTGGATTATGCCTCATCAACTGAGCCTTTGTTCTGTGGGGTTCCCCAAGGCTCTGTTCTTGGATCACTGCTGTTTGCTTTGTATTTTCCTCCTCTTAGGCAGATAATAAGCAATTTTAAAGATATCTCGTACCATTGTTATGCAGATGATATTCAATTATACATTCCGTGTAAGCCTCAACTCTGTAAAAGATTGGATGGCTGATAATCATCTACAGCTATGCAGTGACAGAAGTTCTCATTTGTGCCTAGGATGACATCTTCCCAAAAGTGATACAAAGTCTTGTCTCTTTATCCTCCTTTGTTAAACCTACCCTCTGCAATCTAGGCGTTGAAATGAGGCAGACCTTGAGTCTTGACCACAATATATAAGCAGTTTGGTGACTAAATTCAGGCCCATTTTGTCAAGACTTCAATTGGAGATGATTATTCATGCGTTTATTTCCTCTCATCTTGATTATTGCAACTCTTTTCACTTGTCTTAGCAAGACATCCATTAATTGCTGACAAGTGGTTCAAAATGCTACTGCCAAGCTTCTGGCAGAGTCCGCCAAAACATCCCATGTTAGATCAATCCATATGTCTTTACACTGGCAACCCATCAAATTCAGAATCTAGTTCAAGATCCTTGCAATCCTATGTAGAACCTTCCATTGTCAGAGACCTGCAATATAAAACAAGTAGGACTCTGAGGTCCTGAGATCAGGGTTTGTTGTCTGTTCTTCGCTCACGGCTGAAGACAAAAGCAGACTGTTCTTTTGAAGTAGTAGCTCCTACACTCTTAAAGTATCTCCCATTGGACTTGGGCTCTGTGGACACTATTGGCACATTTAAAAAGCAGCTGAAGACCAAATTGTTCACTTGTTTTGTTTAGTTTTTGTTTTAGCTGCTTGTCTGCCTTTAATGCCTTTTGCTCTGGCTCTTTTTTTCTTTTGTGACGTCTGTTTTTGAAAGGTGCTATATAAATAAACGTATTATTATTATTATAAGTAAAAGCCAAGGATTAGTGCACCCTAGAGTGTAATTCTGTTGTTGTTGACAGCTTGATATTAAAGGGGCACTGGGTAGTTTTGGACAAGATTAATGAGGTAATAGTACAAACTCAGAATATATTAATTTTTTTCCATAACTGAATAATCAAGCTGTTCTCAGAAGAAAGTAAGGTCCCAGAACACCGTTTGAAAGTAGAAAGGTGGCAGGGTCCGCCACATATAAACAAAGTAAAACGGTATGAAATTGTGTTGTCAAGGTCAGTTTGTTTATTCAGTTTATCCAGTCGTGAAAATGAAGAGAGTTTGTTTATGCATAAAACAACCGAGTCACTGAAGATATTTTATCTTCTGTTTTAAATGCCTTCCTCAAAACTACACAGTGGACCTTTAAATAAAAAATGTGCCTGGAAGTCCTGAAGGATTTCACCTTTACTCACTCTTTCCAAGCGGTGATGACTCTTCTCTGAGGGGGCAAATGGTGTCACTGCTCCGGTTTTTTTTTTTTTGGCACTTGATATTCACACAATGTTGCAGTATGTGTCTGCCATTTTGTCCCCTCATATGTATGGAGGACGCATGAGCTTGTTTGGTCTTTTAATCTCTTGAGCAGTCAGAAACCCCTGTGGGATCAAAGGGAAGTTTTACTGGATATAGATCTGTGTGTGTCTGTGTAATCTATTTAAGTTTACGCAACTTAAGCAGGGACAGGTGGTGTGTGAATGTGGGTGTGCGACCGACTCTATGCATACGTGATTAAATGAGTGTCAGTGATCTGTGTCTGTGTAGTATCCTCATTACTAACGTCATGGTTTGGCAGTCAGCCTTCATGATTAGAGCAGGATTTATTTGTCTCTGTCTCCTGGAGGAAGGAGACCCTGGAGGACTTTTAGCAGGTCCATTTTCAGGAACGACGCCCGGGAACACATCTCCCTCTGAAAACCACATCGCGCAGCTTTGCAGTGCAGCCTTAGACATCTCAGTGTCAGGATTTTCAATTACGTTTCCATTACTACCTTGAGGCGTATCGCAGGGTAAGCCGCACCATCTATACCACAGAGCACAGTTTAACATCATGGATCTCCACGCATCATCAGAGATGTGACTTTTTTAAATGCACCTCCTCACCTGCCTGTTCTAAGAGGCTGAGTGAGACTGAGCCCCCGGTGTTTCTGGAGGAAGAAAAAAACATTTAGGATAGGATCTGAACGTCAAGCATTACTGGTAACCCCATGCGAGTACCACAGTGAAAAATACTTCACTCATCTCTTGCCCACCCATGTAGATACCGAGTGTACCAAGTGTGTGATTCACTGCGACTTTGTCTCACCCGAACAAGCTCCCGTTTCAGCAACAGACTGTCTGTGAGCTTTTAAAGTCTCTTAAGTGTTGAACAAAAGTGTCTACCGCTGTGGTTTCTCCATCTTTCAATACTTTGTTTTCGAATAAAAGCAGGTACACTTTCTGATGTGCCTGCTCGCCTTCATGCTGTGTGTAAACCCTCGACAGTCAGTCTCTGTGGTTCTCCCGTCAGCTCTGAAAACAAACTCAAGTTTCTTTTCGGAAAGTGTACTTTTGTCTCTCTTTCATATCCCCACTGTGAACTGATCACGAAACGTAAGTTTTTGGGTCAGCCCTGGGGACTATCGCCTGGTTTAAGCTGCACTTCACATCAGTCTACATCAGGGGTTCTCAAAGTATCACTTAAAGGTCCGCATCTGATTTGTATTCGAGGTCAGGGCACTGGAACAATTGGGGATATCAAAAAAACATTGAATCCACGAACTAACATTACACATCTCACATCTGCAGTATGTGATTATGATAAAACTGCTGCAGTTCAGCAACTTGAGGCTACTAATTTTCTATGATTTTTCTAAAAGAATTCGACAAATGTGTAGAGATATATATGAAAGGAATATTGTGACGATTTTAGTATCTAGTTATTAAAATGCTGTAGTGAAAGAACAAAAGCCTAATAATAGATGTCGGCTTATGTATTTCAAAAAAAGTTCTCGTTTTTAAACAACCTTCAAGGCCCATACAGTTTTCTGAGTAAGAGGGAGACATCATGCTCATTTTCAGGTTCACAATTTTATTCAGTGTTACTACTACAACAGGATTACATGCTTGAGTGCTCAAAAAACACACCAGTTTTCTCATACTGTCCAGTGCAGCAGCTCTGTATTCCCCCCTCTGTCTGTAACACTACATGTGTGTGACATGGTGATGTCACGTAATTAGAGGCTGGACTACTGATGAAGTGTCTCAAGAACAGTGTTTTCTGTGAGAGAGAGGAGCTTCTGTTGTTGCAGACTTTTGACTTTGTTCATTTTCAAGACCTTTTAAAGGCTTAAGAACAAATATAAAGGACAAAAACAAAAATAGCATGACACGTCTCCTTTTAAAATGTGCACCTTAATGCAGCATGAAGTTCCTCCGTGTGTGTCAAACTTGGACACAGACAGCAGAGGAGAGAAATACAGATACAGAGAGAAGCAGTTCGCTTGTAAAAGACACCAAAACATGGCCAAGTCTCTCAGCATAGTTTTTTTTATTCGGTACAAACAGCCTTACGAGATCCGCTCGCCAAAAATATACCCACATTTGGCGCTCGGCGGACTCCGTCTCTGACTCAGACGTATTCTTA
The DNA here is from genome assembly GCA_039737535.1 of Lagodon rhomboides. Taxonomy (NCBI): domain Eukaryota; kingdom Metazoa; phylum Chordata; class Actinopteri; order Spariformes; family Sparidae; genus Lagodon; species Lagodon rhomboides. Next base: position 11,337,774 of record CM077802.1, on the reverse strand, counting down.
CAACTACATTTACAGGAGACATAGAAATTGTGAACCAGAGAAGAATGAGACACGTAATGGCTCTGCAGCATAGGAGCTGATGGAGAATTAGCAAACGAACCGGGCAGCAACAACACACAACACTCGCCACGACAACGGATGGCAACCGGTTCCAAAATAAATCTTTCAAAAGTGCAAAACTTTTCACTCAAATAGTTCAACTTATAAATCAAAATGTTAAGCTTATTTTAAGCGTTTGAGGATTTACATGCAGTACGTTTATGACCTTTAACCCTTTTTTTTCAATATTTGACATTCACACACTCCTCCATGAACGCCAAGGTGAGATATGATGAATGGCGCTAATTGTCTCTGCCATAACTTTCTTCAGGGGCTGGAGCAGAGCTGAAGGCAGTGAAAAATCCAGAGCTAAAGTGTTGGTGCATTCAGAGAGAGGATGAGTGTGGGAGGGTGGAGTGACTCTGAGTGAGGAGAGGCTCAAGAAGAGGACAGAGAGAGAGAGATGCATGTGATGAGGGTTATTTTAGATGTTGGTGAATATGCACTGTATCTGCTGTGTGGGAGACGGGGTGTAGACAGCCATCAGATATTATTCAGCTCATTTGTTTTTTCGGTGTGAAAATTCAGCGATTATTCAGTTTGGGGATGTTTTTATGCTTATCTTATCTTGGTCTTGTTTATTTGTGTGGATAAAAGACAAAAAAAAAGTGATTCAAAAGAAACCTACGATAAAAAACAAAGTAGAAATGTAAATTACAGGGATGATCAGAGAAGGTTGTTGGATAAAAATAAAAGTATGCATAAAACATTTCACCTCAACAAATTGCATCCACTTTCCGGAGTTAAAAAGAGAACAACATGATGTGGATGCTCTATATTCACACGTTAGCTCCCCTTGCACACAGTAATTTTGCACAACCATTCATTTGTACCATCCCAGACTGAAGAAGGGCTCTTTGCTCATGGACAAAGGGACCTGTGCTATATCGGGAATCTCTATTCAGATAGATGTTTCACTTTGTTTTTGTTTGTTTTCACCTCTCCTCTAGAAACTAGTCATTAGTCATCTCTTAAACAGCTGAAGTAGTAGAAATTTAAAATGAAACATAAAATGGCTTCATACATCAGGCGTGATCCAAATCCCATGTAAGATGTTATTTATGCCAAAATCTTCACTGTAGCTGCTGAGGTAAAAGCGCTAGCGTGCACCTCGTCTGAAGTGGGTGCCAACTGTGCGTTGTTTGTGTAAATGACGTCTTTTCAAATCATTCAGTGTAGGCGTGAGTAGATAACGACGACCAAATTTTCATTTTTGGTTGGACTTTTCCTTTTATGTCTGAGCACCTGACCAATTCTGTGGCGGGGGGAGACTACCCAGAATACAAAATCAACCATAAACTTCAGCTTGAAGATAACCCAGTTAAGAGGGTCTCCTTCTAAAGTATCAAATCATCTTTTCTAAATGTATTCAGCAATTACACAATTTCACTGTTTTGTCGTAGGTGTGATTCAGGGGAGTCCATTTTACATCTGATTTTCATGTGCCCTTGACTTAAGAAGAATATAAATGAAGGCTGAACAATCATACCCACCTACTGAACACCATGAAGCGCTAACAGCCTGCATAAGATTATATTATTGGAAATGGTGTAATGGGCATTTCAAAAAAAGCTAAACGATCTGTTCTTTGTTACAAATACCACATTTCTGTTTAATTGAGGCTCATTTACTAAAACAATCGTTTGCATGTCATTTTCCTAAACTCTTTTAAAAAAAAAGGCTTAATTTCACTGTGTACCGGCCCTGTGATTACTGTCTTCTTCATAATGTGCTGCATAATTTAGTGGCGAGCGGTGAAGCTCAAATTAAAAATGAAATCGTAAAAAAGATTCATACAATCCCGCATCCACGAGGGAAGAAGAAAATTAAAACTTTTCAAGTGGTGTAATTGAAATCACAGATGTGAGATTGAATGCGTTCGTGTGTGTGGGCGGAGAAGAGACGCACAAACTGTCATCGTAAAGTTCCTCCAATTCCCCGTCGCTGTTCTCCCGTCTTTGTCTTTCCTCTTCATTGTTGTCTCATTTCTAGCTTCCTCCCCTCCTGTTGTCTTGTTGCTTTTCCTTCCAGTTCATCTTCCTCCTCTTCTCATCGAGCCTTTCTCCACTGTGTGCTAGCAGTGTCTGCTCATTTTCTCCTCCAAACCTCAATTTCGCTGTTCCATTTGCTGGGAAATCTTGCGTATAATGAGAGTTCTTGATTGATCCCACAGTTTCCAGTGCTCAAAAGAAAACAGACATTCTGTATTTCTTACTGCTAATGACCGATTTGATGAACTCTTTTTTTTCCCGCAAAGAAACAATCGATTCTGACCTTTACTGATACTGAAACATTATTAATAGAAAAATATTTTTTGGACGGGATGTTTAATGCGAGCTGGAGTCCACACACACACACACACACATACTGCAGCAGTGGCAGCAGTTTATGAATGTCTGTCTCCTGACTTCAACCCATCAAGTGATAACAGATAGCAAAAGAGTGAGAAAACACCTCCAGGAGAAGTCTGGCACAGCTCTGCTTTATTACACAGTTGTCACTCTGCATCTGGCTCATCTCTGCCGGGACGCCACCTTTCTTAGCTGCGCTCTTCTCACATACCTGAACTCCCCGTGCGAGCTGCCGCGGAGACGAAGCGAGGGACGTGGACTGAGGCATCTCAGCAATTTAGTTTGGATCCTACATGTTGACAAGAGTTCAAGCAGAACTGAAGGAACAGTTCGCCCCAAAATCAGAAATGCATATTTTCCATCTTATTATTGCTATTTATCCATCTGGATTGTTTTGGTGGGCGCTGCAGGGTTTTGGAGGCGTCAGTCGTAGAGATGTCTGCCTTCTCTTGAATATAATGGAACTAGATGACACTCGGCTCGTGGTGCTCAAAGTGCTGAGAGAACAAACTGAAAACTCAACAGCATTGTCTCTTTCCAGAAAAAACATGACCCGGTTATGCAAGATGATCCGCAGACCTTGTTATGAGCAGTTTCATGTAGGAACTGTTTTTCTTTCTCCTGGACTACACCCACCAATCATGTCACCGTGCGAAAGGAAGGGCGCAGGTACTCGTGGACGATATGAGGCTAGCTAACTAAGCTAACTGAGCTAGCAAACGCTACAGCGCAGCCTCTCGTCCATGAGTGGAAGCACATGGAAGCAACACACAGGTGAAGTTCGGTCTAAATAAAATAGACCCAATGTTATTTTATTTGAATTAAGATTAATAATAAACATATTCGGGGGGAAAGAAATGGCTGATGCTGTCACGAAAAACAACTTGTTCTCGTATCCCCTATCTCTTATCTAAGTTCCTTCTCCCTGACATGAGCTTAACTGAAGCTCAAAACTTCTTCACTTGTTCTAGAGTAGTTTGTTGTTCATTGACTATGCAAATACCTTAATTGGGCTGCTATCAGCACTTTTACACGGAGCCACATAAATGAATATAAAACCAAAACAATGAGTTGTTCTTTAGGGATCTTGTCTGGCACAGAGATCCCTAAAGAACAGCTGGTGTTGTCAGTGTTTTCCTCAGGGTCACTTCAACAGGGCCGAAACCAAGTCGCACGCCACCTGAAGTCTTAACTCTGGTCCGTCTGAGTCCTGCCAAATGCAATGCAGGACTTTTTGTCTGGCCAACAGAGCGAATTCCAATCTATCAGTTTTATGTTCGGAGTGAAAATGAACTCTTTCATAATTCAATTTAAAGGGGAGTTGAGACGTCAAGGTGAAAGATTAAATCAGTCTCGCTGAGAGACGTCTAGTTATGAATTTGGAAGCGATACACTTCAAACTTTTCTCCTTTTCTTCCAGCTTTGCTTCTGCTGTATGATGTCACCAACAAGACATCCTTCGACAACATACAGGTAGGTTACTCTTTGTGTGCTTCTGTGTTTGATTCTTGCATTCCTTTTTCACACTTACACTAGCATACACTGGTCTTCCCTCATTAACATGTGCACCAAATGTCACGCCTGACGTGGTTAATTTGAAAGCATTAATTTTAATTAACCTTATCTCAGTTCAGCAGATTGTTTTTATAGATTCAGTGGCTGTGGATAGATCGTGGCTCAAAGTGTTATCACAGAAAGCTCGGTAACATCTGATACATCAGCGAATGATACGCCTTTGTAACGACAAAATGCTGAGCTTCATTGTCAGCGTCGTTTTTTTGGCAACATCACTAACACGTTTTTTATTATCAAAGTCAGTCCGTGTGACAGATGCTTGAGCCAGCGGAGAGCGATCAGATGTGGGGATCAAAGAAAAAGACAGCAGAACAAACGGGGACAGAAGGATTGGAGTAGGCTGGTTGTGATTTAGTGAGGGACAGAACTGTCATCTTTTCCTCAAAGCCTGGACCAGAGGGACTTATCAACTGTCCGTTCATCTGGCAGACCTCCAGTCTATCTTTTTTCATCCCTCTCTATCTCACTCCACTGCGAGGAGACAAATATGTGATGCTGCATGTGACTTGGCATGGCTGCCCTTGTCTTAGAGCCAGCATCCTCGACCACAATGAATTTCTCAATATTCAGCTGAAGCATTAATACCGTGTTTTAAATCCTGTGGAGACCAAAGGGTTGTATCTGCCCTTTTAGAGCTGTTCATCCTATGCTCTTCTGTTATCCTGAGCACATTACCTCCAGGGCTATTAAACTGAAGCATTTTATATCGTATACGTTCAAATTTGGACGTGTTAGGCACATCATGTTAAGATTTGTGTCATATCATGATCAGATAACATGTGTAGGAGGAGACTTTCATGTCAGAAGGTGGAAGGCATAGCAGTTGGATTGCAGCTGGGCAAGATGGCTGCCAAGCCAGAGTTTAAGATGGCGTTCCAACATTTGTAACAGTGTCGCCAAAAATATGTAGTTATATAGGCGATAGGAAAATACTTCATAAAATTAACTTAAATGCCTCTGTGCTTAACACACAGTCCACAAGCCTGGTTATGTTAATCAAAATCCAAAATGCCATGCACTTATTGCTGTGTCAGTTTTTTTCCCTGTGGCATCAAAAATGGTTGCATTCAGTTTAAAAGATTCAACCGAAAGAAACATAAAGATGCAATTTAAAGAAATGGAAACAGACATGGACATTGCCAACCTTTAATCTGGCAACATCCAAACTCAACACAAAAAGGTCCCAGTCAGCCCCGGCTGGGTTCACTGTGGGACCACTGTGGCGCCTGTCGCTGCCTATTGGCACAGACTGTTAAATGTTGTGGCTGTGTGCACTCTGGCAACAGGAACACTGAAAACAGATTAGATGATGAAGGGTGAAACTGATAAGAACCACCTGAGCACTCATGCAAAGGAAACCATTCATTAGTACGGAGGATTTGATTTCCTCCATGACCAGATAGAGACGCAGCTTCACCGGCATATGGCTTGATTTTAAAAAAAAAATGTTGTTCGATGCAGTCTGTCCTGCAGAACAGCAGTTTAAATATTAAATCTCAGTCTCTTGTGCACCCAGACGTATTCTCTTTATTGATTCAGCTAATTAAAAGAAATTGAAAATTCAATATAAGAGAGCAGACAGTCAGCCTGGCACAAGGAAGATTTTTATCATATAGTAATAGTCCAAGCTCACACGCCAGGAGCTCTCCAAAAGGTACTTTCACACAGATTGTAAGGAGCTAGTTCAGGTTTATAGTTCACAGTCCCAAAAAATGAACATTAATTTTGTTTCAGATCTCCTGAATGTAGTCAAGTATCAAAGTCAAGTGTCAGTACAAGTATCATTGTCAAGAAAATAAAGCTAACTGGTCCTTTCCCAAAATACTGTGGGGATCATTTGGGTGGAGGATTTTGCAGCTGCTGGCTCGTGGTCCTACTGATTTATTATTGATTTCTTGTATCCATAAAAAGATGTGTGTGAAGAAGAAGAAAAAGTGTGTGGGGGGGGGGGACAACAAAGCAGAAAATACCTTGAAGTAAGAAGAAATCATAATAAATATCTGCACCACGGGGAGGGATGATTTGAAAGGATACAGAGGCGAAGTCAAACTGTGACTTCAGTCCTCCAATCAATACAAGTAATAATTCATATCTGGATCAATCATGAAAATAATGTCTTTTTACAGGCCTACTGTATGAGAACGGGGGAAAAATATTTTCTTTCTCACCACTAACCCATCTTATGAATATACTGCAAAACATGAAAAAGGTCGGTACCTCAAAATTGCAGCTTTTCAGAAACATCCATCTCGTCCATTACCCTCTTCGACGGCGCCGCCGCTGTGAGAAGGACTGAAGTCGTGCCAGCTGGTGTCACTATGTCATCACACCTGCTGGTTCCTTTCGGTGCAGTAAATGCGCCGTTCAAAAGGAGGGGTGGCAACTTCCAGCTGCTTTAATTGACACCGGCCATCAGACAGAAATGTATCCTTCAGCTAAAGGGCTGTTAGAGGAGAGAGAGGGTGTTTGTCACCGGTGTCTGCCAGGGAGAGATGATGTGCCCGTTGGCCCCGGGAGACCATTACAGCAAAAAATGGGCTTCTTTCGCTCCAGATGTGAACAGCAGCTCAAGGAGAGAGAGATGGGTGGACAGGGAGGACTCTGAAATGTTTGGCAAAACGTAACATCAGGGAGGAAGAGTAACTGTCAACCGTCTGAAAGGAAGTCTCCAGCGCTGGTGAGCTGCTGCAACAGAGGACCTTCATCCTTCGTCTTATCTCTTCATGGTCCAATACACACAGCTGCAGGCTCTGTCTGCTCAGATAGATGTCCTCCACACTGCTGTGGACTGATCATTAAACCTACGAGTTTATGAGCCCATAAGTCTAGTCTCAATTTATCACTAAACTGATTATCAAAGTAGTAGCTGCGATTAGTTTTCTGCCAGTGGAATAACTGATTATTTGACAAATCACAGCTAACCCAATGTTCTCTGTCTTTTCCACCATTTCCCTCCTTCCCAGATTATTTGGACTTTATGGTTTGATTAGATGATGTATGAGCCAATGGGCTGTGAGCATGAGTAGTAAGGAAGTAAGCTAGCGGTAAGTAAACTAACCATCCATTTTAGGCTGGAAAACACAATCCAGTAGCTGAATCTTTGCTTATATTAAATCCTCTGGGCCTAACTTCAAGTTTGTTCAGACTTTTGTAAGGCATGTTATCTGTATTTCGGTTTAACGAGTGACTTTCAACTGAATGTGTCGGTGATAGAAAGCAGCAAGCTCGCTGATAGCTGTAGTGTTGATTTGACATTACAACAACACCAGGAACAAAGCAGTGGGCTGATCTTGTATTATTGGTAGTTACAGATTCTTAGCTTCCCTAAACTACAATTAAGTGGGAGATAACAAGCCTGCATCCATTTGTGCTTTGAGCGGCGCATATTCAGCTATCAGCTTAACTATCTTGGCGCTACATCATACATTTAATTGCTCTGATTGGTTATGGGTCTATCTGATTGCACCCGATGACATCCTGCCTTGGAAACTGAAAATTGGTAAAAATTTGAACACTTGCTAGCCCTTTAGCTGGTGGATAAAAATGCTCTGCCTTGCTCTCAAACATAAATTTGTGTTAATCTTCGGAGACTCACGTTGACAGGTCCTTCCCTGCCCCGCTCAGCCTTCTCCCGTTCCTCTCTATCATCTCCATATCCCTCCACCGCGCTCACATTCAGTCACTGTCTATTACAGCGAGGAGATATGCTCCTGGCGAGCTGCAGATGCCTGCTGGCACACCGCTGCCTAACGAGCGCTAACTTGTGTTAATGAACGCTAATGGTGATTAATGCCACGGCGAAGGACAGGGAGAAATGAGAGGGGGCAAATCATCCTCTCGTCTTCCGCCCTCAGACCCGCTCCTCTCTGCAGTGTACGGCATTGTTGTCTGCCCGGATACTGTGGGAGACGGAGGCGAGCAACGAATCAAGACTGTGAGAGTTACTCAGGTGTTTCATGTAGTCGGATACGGTCGGCACCGTGAATCAGTCTTCTGTTTATCCAATAAACGGTGGCAGATACTTGTTGGTGTAAGCCGTTGTAGCAGAAATACACAACCCGTTTAGTAACGTGATGAATGTCTTCTTGTCAGGAGCACTGCTTCAGGGAGACTATAAGAGTCCATTTAGGCCTCTGCTGCAAATCATCTGTCTGGGTTACTCCGTTAAAAAGCAGCCCGGCTCCTATGGCGCTATCATTCAAAGCTGGGATCATTTGCCGTCAGAGGGAATCAAAAAGATTGTCAAAGCGGAACGATTCAGAGCTCTCTGTCTGTCAATTAACCTGCAGTTCCTGAAACGCACCATTTAGAAAAGGGCAGCAGACTGCTGTGGTGATTAGAGAGACTTTCAGCTTTAGGATTCTGGACTTAGCCGGGGAAGTTGGCAGCAGACTGTCCTCATCAGGAAGACGCCAGCATTGATCGTTTGTTATGCTGTCAAAAAAGAAGACCTGTGCTTGCATGGCAAGGACTTTTTCTTTTAGCCGTGTGAATTATGACCGCAGAGCCTTGAAGGGAATAGCAGTCACTGAACCAGTGCCTGAATCTAATCACACCGTATCCCTGCATTAAATCGATGTTTTGGCCGCTTTGGAGCAGTGCAACAAGCTGGTGATACATAACTGAATATTATCTCCTTGTAAAGTTTATCTCCTCCAACTCCTGAGGGAAATACCTTCTGCCTCACTATGTTTACCAGCTTGTGCTGAGCAGTATACAGCAGGTTTACCAGAGCTGATTCACTGAAAACAGCTGCCTGCTATGGCTGGAATGACGCTGATAAGCACGGCGTTGGTGAATAAAACAGTAAAGTTACATAAAACCAAAACAATACGCTGAAAGATGCTAAATTGCTTCGTAGATCTGAAAATAACATATGTTGAAATGGATATTGTTATATTGATTGTTCCTTTTTTTCCAGGGAAAATCTCCACATTAGAAAGTTGCATTTTCACAATATGTGTACGAGCAATCATCGTTTTTTAAATGTGGATTTGAATTAACACATTTTAAACAATTTATTGTTGTAAAATACTGAGTATTAACGGCTTTAACTCATGGTGCTGGCAGTTCAGAAAATAGTCAAAGGAATCTTTTAGTGATTTTGGAAGGCACTGACAAATTCATCTTGTCAACAGGATCGTCAGGTCAGAAAGCGGTCGGTGAGTCATTTTTACAGGCAGTGAAACACAACAAATTTTGCTGTTTAGTTTGTAAAACTCTCTGATCTGCTGCTGTGTCCTCGGGCGAGACACCAGCTCCTGCTCCGCTGTGTGAACCTGCACTTTTGATTGTACTCAAACAGGAAAATAATCCCCACAGCTTTCTCATAACATTAGAATTGATCAGTGTTGAGGCACTGATCCAAGTGAGGCAGCCTCATAAGACACAAACTCTCGTTTCATATCGACTGTGCAGATCCATACATGTAATCAAAGGTTTCTTATTGAACAGTCTGGCTTTGATACTGATTGCTCTTATTTATATCCGCGTGTGTGTTTGCATATGCTGATGCCTGAATGCTTGATCATGCTCACGTGTCTGTGTTGTAGAACTGCAATAAAAGCAATGAGAGAGATGAAACCTTCTTCCGTGTGCCTTCATTCATCTCACTGTCTGTCCCCGGGGCATGGTCTGGCTTCAAATGAAATGGCCACCTGCCTACCACGGAGCTGTTAGTTAAATGTCATGGCACCGCCGCAGCAGATGGTGATGAGAGAAACTGTCAGTAAATAATGCAGCGATGTGAATTTAAATACCACTCACTTAAAATCAGTGGAGCAATTTTCGAAGTTTGCGAATAAACTTCCTGGGTTATTCTGCACCGTCGGTGAGGGCATGACACGCAGTAATCCTCCGTCATTACCCCTTCACTCACACATCACCTGTAATTTGGCCTCCATGGAACATTATTAGTATGTCAGCTCCATTGCTTCACTAGATTATTGCCTGTCCTTGACTGTATGTGATGCAGCCAGCGGAGCGTGGAGCCCCGCAGAGGAAAAATGATCCACAAGTGTTCAGCTGCTTTCTGTGGACATTTCCATTTACTTTGGTGTCTGGCTACAAAAGTGACAAAACAGATGGGATGCTCATGTGCGCGCTCTAAAACACGGCGAGATGAATGAAGATGTCCCATAAGATCCTTTCATTTTGTTGTTAGTGGAGCCGTTCAATTTCCCAGACGGCGTTAGAAAAATAACCGAAACATCTTAGTAGATAGATTCTTGTCAGGTGTCTGACTGCTGCTCCTCTTTGTTGTGGAGAGTCGGCTCGCCGCAGTTGTGTTACCAGTCCACGATTCGATTTGACTTTCGATTGAAAACATTTCAGCACAGACAGCCATGCGATTGTTAGTTTTAGACTTTAATGCCCTGACAGCTGTCATAACATTCACCAAAAATGAAGACTCCAGAGTTCAACGAAAAATTCCACCCTTCAGCGATTCAACAATAAACAAGAAAATATAGAAATTCAGTTGGCTATAAAGTTTGGTATCTCAAACCGATACTGAAATTGGACGACAGGTGCTACAATTACAGCAGCAGAGTTGCAGGAGTCATTTTAACTTGTCACGTAACGAGAGTAAGGAGACAAGATGATGGTGGAGGATATAGAAAACAAAAGCACCTATTTAGCGATATTTCTGATTTAAACCCAGTGCTAACAGAGAACCTGATAATGTCAACAAGGGAAAAAGTAGTTGGTTACCTCACTGAGAAGTTGGAGGTGTGCAGCTCCTCATCCAACAGACCCCCTCTGTGCCACCGCTCCCACAAAATTTCTCCCTGACATTGTAGCAGTCCCATTGTTAGTATGAGACTTGCTATCTTTCTTTCTTTGGGGCTGATTTTCCAAAATCCCTCAAGACTGATTGCAGGGAATTCAGATCACCTGTGCGCAGCATGGAGAGAGACTGACTCCTGATTGAGGAGTGGAAGCAGCTTGGGGCCTTTCCCTCCCAGTCAATCACAGTGTGACGACACCCTTTTTGTGAAGGCTTAAAAGAGGTGGGGAATGGCACACAGGTGGCTCTCACCTTCATTCTGAATCTGTCCCTGACCCATTGAGAACCCCATTCCCCTTAGAGTGCCAGCCAGAAACTCTGATCAGCTTAGGCCCTGTTGGGTTTTCTTTCTAGTGAGGAAACTGTGTTTATTTGGGAACCCCTTAAACTCCAAGAAATCAAAATCGATCCCACTGTCAGAAAATGACTCAAGAGATGTCTGTCGTTTTACTCTGTAGAAGCATTTTAAATGAACGATGGTGATGCCTGTTCAAAGGAAAAGTCAACTCACGTTTCACCAGTTCATTGCTTTTAATGTGAAACTGCAACAGTTGGAAATGTTCGGTTTGCATTAGCAGTAAATGAAAACAGTGCTCTAGACAGCGAGTGTCTTTTCTTGTAGAGAGCCAGGGTAGTGGGTATAGTGGTGTTTTTTTTACATGCTCATTAGTTGGTGGTGAATAAATTTAGACCGTGGCAACCCTGACGAAGAGTCTGTGAAATGGACGTCCATCTCTTCATCATCTCGCTGATCTTTGTTACATAACCCCTCTTTTCCTCCTGCTGACCAAAAAAGAGCCTTTTTATGTTCTGCTGAGTTTGTTGCAATCCTGCAGAAGGCAGCTCTCTACCTGTGAGGGGGCTGACAAATGTCAAGCCATTCAGACGCTCTCAGAGTGATAATGTGATTTGCCGAAATGTCGCCTTCAAAAAAGCGCCTTGAACTATTTAGAAAAATCAGAGACAGCTTTGTCATAAACTGAAGTGCTCAAACGCCCCCCTTCAAGCTTCTCTTGCTCAAAGTGTACATCTTTGTTATGTCAGAGTTTCCAAGAAGGACAGGCACGTATTAACTCTTTTTTGTTTGCGCTTCCATTACCCATTAACCTCAAACATTTTAATGAGCTGACGGTGCTAGTGGTGTATGAAAAGAAGAAACATTCAAGGTGAGACACCTGGAATCCATTTGAGAGGCCAGATTGCAGACAAATGTTCTTTTCAGGATAGCCTTGGGTTCAGAGTTTTGGATTATCCATTAAAAAGAAGTTGTTTTGAGACAAACAAAACAAAAAACAGAAGCGAGAAAAAGTCTTTCCCGCTTCAGGAAGAAAAACATTTTCAATCTTAAACGCAGGAGTGCTTTTTTTAAAAAGTTTCCTATAACCGTAGGGGTTTCGTCTTTACTTATGCATGAAGTCACTTGTACATTTTCCCAAAAACCTTCCTAATATGATACGGTTTTATCAAATCTGGGATTCAGGAGTCTTTGCACTGTGTTTGCACAAAATGAGTCATCCAGTCATTGTCTGCAGTGTCTGTTTGTTTTTCTGTTTCCTTTCTCCTGTCAGAAACTATTGACATTACGTGATCTCTCTAAAACCAAACTCTGTGAACTTTCTTGTTTCACCCCAGTTTACAGATATTACTGCACCTTCTCTCCTCCTAATCGTTTGTGCACTGAGGTGTGTTTTCGCTCTTTGTCCTAAGTTAAACAATCGTCCAAAGACAAATACTGTTAATCCTCTACAGAAACACTAACACAGAATCCATCAGTGCATATCCAAAAACCCCTCTCACTCTCTATCTGTATTGTCCTTTCAGAGTGTTTTATCTCTAACTGGCACTGACAAATGCAGGGCCGTCATTATTTATTTTTGTTTTGGTTGCTCTGGCTTTTTTTTTTTTATCACAGTCCTGTAACCCTTTTATCATGCAGACAGCAGGCCCTTATAGCTTTTTGTTTGGAATAGAAAGACTGTGAAATGGGTTTTAATAATACATACGAGCAGAATAGTAAGCAGACCCCGGCGTAGCGTAGGTGGCTTCTACATGAAGGGGAAATGTGAACATCAGCCCTAATTATACTCATTTTGTCTAATGACACAAACAGATTGGATTTTAGTAAATCGCACAAAACTATTAACACAGCAGGGTCTTTGTGTAATCCAGAGTAATTTTGGCATTGTTCGTGGAACAGGGACTTGCTCTTGTGGTGTTTTTTTTTTTTTTTTTGGAATGTCATTTTGTCAGGCAATCAGAAGAAATGGATATAGCCTACTGGGATGATGCAGAAGTCCCACAGATGAAGCCTGTTTTCTTTAATTTAGCAGCAGAGGCCATCATGAATTAACTATTGCAACAAGTAGTTATGGTGACGTTATTAGTGGTTATCTCAGCTTGGACCAGATAAACATTTAAAACCGTGAGCTCCGTAGGGGAAACTAACAAAAGTTTTTAGCATGTTGCATCTGTAAGAAATCTAGGACCAACCACTTTGGTCCCAGAATAAAAAATCACAGCAGCTATTGTTGGATTTCCATGAAACATTGGCATTACCCATTCTTTTCCTCTAACAACACCACGATACAGACCATGATCTTTTATTTTTGTAGACTGAAAACATTCCATGCTCCAAACATTCCAGCCACCCTCATGACGGGCATTTCATCCAGCAAAGACACACTCAACAAAGATGGTGAAAATGGAGAACATACCTGCTTAGCATAAACATGTTAACGTTGTCGGTGTCAGCATGCCTTGCTGAGCTGCTAGTATGGATGTAGACTCACCCCCAGATTCGACTGGACACACGGTATTTTATTTTCCACAAAAGCGGACGGATGCCACATCGAGCTGTACAGAGGAGTTCGAGGCAGGCAGGAAGTCAAACACAGAAATGGCATAGAGCAACTCAGTCAATTTTCAAAATAAAACCCCATGTGCAGACTTGGGATCCACAGCGTAACAAAGTCAGAAATAACAACGAAAACAATTTAAAACAACCACAAAAGAAACCATTTAACATGGTAGGCTAGAGTCATCCATGTGAGAAGCACAAAAAAACTCATAAAAAATGAGCAAGCCAACAAATCAGAAAGGCACAATGCTCAGCTTTAAAATGCTCCCGCTGATTTTGAAGCCACGGGAACGGAACAAAACCATGTTGGCACACGACTTCATACTAAACTGCTGGAGTATTTCTTCCCCTATCAGTACTTTAACAGTCTGCCCATGTCAAATAGTTATTGCAGTTTTTTATTGCAAGAATGTATATAGTTTGGTCACAAAACATGAATGAAAATGTACATGAATAAGATTTCTAAGTACTGTAATTCTGAGCTCTATTGTAACATGCACTAAAGACCAAAGGAGACGGAGATTTGCAATACATACTGTAAAAACAGCCAGAGAATATGCAGTACAGTGAAATGAATCGCTTCACATCTAAGTGAGTGAGTACCTGCTGACGGTTTCCTTGCCGGAGCCAGAACAATTAAGCACATCCCCGCGAGGGTGCTACAAACATTCGGTGCCTACTGCCTACAGTGTGTGTTTGCGCAGCACAGCTTGTTGTCTGCCGTGTTAATAAGCCCGCAGCGTGTCGAGGCATTAGCACCGGATCTGAGGTGTTTTTTTGGATTCGTAGCAGCCGAAGAAGAAACGGTGCAACAAAGTCGAGGTATCTCAGCAGAGGTCAGCCTCGTCCCACACAGTGTGACTGCATCACAGTCAGCAGACTCTACACATGGCTTTAGGTGCTTTCTGAGCTCTTCCACACTTGTTGTTTTCTCCTCCTGTGTTTTACCTCGGCCTCTCAACTTAAATTTTAAAATGTAGAATATCTGTCTCCTGTGATGGTGAACGCGCTTGATATGAACAGAGATTCATATGAACAGAGGCTCATATCAAGCACTGTTTCTTCCAAGAATAGAAGCTTTTCAAGATCAAAAAAGGCAGATTTTAAAGACAGGATGTGTGTTCACAAGGACTGACATGAGGAATGACAAGACATCAGTTTGACTGACAGGATGGCAACGAGCCCCACGTTCCCCCCTGACTCACAGCACATGTCTCTGGAAACAATTGGCACAGGTGTCACAGAGGATATCATGATAATGAGGACAGTGTGTGCACACAATCTCAAAAAAACTGGCACGCCACTAACAAGGAGGACTTCTGCATCTGCCTTCCTGCCGTGAGGTTAGACGAGACGGTGTGCGGGTCAATTTATTCTAATGAAAATGTAGCGGAGAGGCGCATTAGCAGGTGAACGACTCCTGTTCTTTGTCTCCTCTGCTTGGAGACATTTCAGCCTCCGCACACTAATTCTCATCTTTGCCGGCACTTGACGGTCCATTCTTTTCCTTCGCAGCTTATTGAAAACCCTAAATTATTGATTGCATCTTTTATATTCATAATCCTGAGAGGGAGAAATAATTTTGCAAAGCTGAGGGTGTGTGAAGCGATTTCACTCTTGACCGCTTGGTTAATCTCTCACCTGCGTTTCTCACTGTTGTGCATGTTGTCCGGACACGTGGTCTGAAGATGTGAAGCTAAAGAGTTGGTGAATCAAAAACATCATACACAAAATCTACTTAGAACCTGACCGATATGATGATGACCTTAACCTGCCATCCGTCTCCATCCCCCCCTGCTAATAAATGGACAGCTGTCCAGGTATGAACCCAGATGCTGTCCTATCCAGACCTGGACCTATAACTGATAAATTATTAGGAAACATTACATTTTGATGGAGTTTCTATTTTAACCAGCGCAGCTTTTCAAGACTTTATGGCGCTCACCGACAGATTGCATGCATTGTAAATCACTCAGGTGATGCTACTGAACTTGGACATATATGCACACAGACAGTAAGAATAGATACAGCTTTTAATCAAGACTGGTTATTCTTCCCACGGGCAGTTAAACATCAGTATGATTCATATCTGACACCTTGGCAATTATTAAAATGTCGATATGATGCTCCACTACTGGACAAAGCACATGTTTGTGCTCCCACTCAGTTTCCTTCTCTGAATCGTGCCGCTCTGTCGGGTTTTGTCTTGGAACTTTAATATTCTCCAGAACAAAATTCAGAAAAACGGGTTTGGTGTAATTTATTACCATTAATTTCCCACTGTTTATACAGTTTCTGTATAAGTTGATTAAACTCTTAAATATGCTGCCTTCATTAGGCTGTTTATGCATAAATGCACCACTAAAAAGAAGGAAGACCAGCTGTTAACATTTTCTAAAGTGTACTTTTTCAACCTACATAAGAATAAATGCACTTTTTTCAAGCATTTAAAGCAACATTATGTAGAAACTGTGCAATTTAGTATTTTGAAGTTGTTGTTTTAAGGTAAGAAAGTTGCATAATGTTGCTTTAAAGACGCCAACATCAGTGTATGACTAAGCAACTCTAGAAATGAGTTACTGTAGAGGAACAAAACATCTTGAGACTAAGTAATTATCATCCCCTCCGTGCATTTCAAAATGCCACCAGCAAACAAACAAATACAGAAAGTGGCTGTTGAAATTATGGAAATGACACATAATTAAGTGCGAGCTAAGATGAACCTTCAGATCCTGTAAGATGCAAACAATGAGTCACATATATATGAAGGGTTTTCTCCACAAAGAGTAGATAAACTTCTTGAGAGTTTTAAGGCTCATTAATTTATTAATGAACAACAACAAAAAATGAGTTTGAGTCCTTTTCCAGCGACATCACCAAAGAAGAAACAAAAACAATGAAACTATTATAATATGTTGTAGTGTGAAGGATTGTAAGGCTGTTAAAACCTTTGCCTAGCTGCTTGAACTTGACAAAGGACAGTCGTTTCAGAGGAACTTAGAAACCCAGGCACAGTTTCAATATTTTCCTTTGGCTTGGCTTTTTCCTCCAAAGACGAGACAAATGCTGCGACCTTGTGCCATCCTCAGCTCACCGGTAATTTTTTCTCCCTTCGCCAACGTGTGCTTATGTTCCTTTCTCTCTTTGTGCTGTTTGCTCAAAGGGCCGAGCTGAGTCACTTTAAAAATCTGTAAAAGGACGGGCTCAGATAGTCGAGGAGCAGCTTTCCTCCGAGCAAAGCAATCATTTTATTCACTTGACATCTCTTTAAGGGTGTTGCTTTTTGTGATATTAAATAGTCTGTCAAGCCACGGGGCTGGTTCGATGTGAAGAGAAACTTTCCCTCACACGACGCAGCCACTTTCCATGTGAAGGCTTTTTATCTGTTTTTTTTAACGCTGTTTAAAGAGGTGTAAACTCATCGCTGGTTGAAAGCGATGCACAGGTTTAGGGGTCGGCGCTTCTGTTTAGCTTCCGCGGCAGAAACATTCATTGTCGGAGGGCGTCGACAGAAGTGAGGATCGTCCGTCTGTGCTCGCGCTCGCTCTACAGCTGCAACTTTTCAAAGCGCATCAGTCACGCAGACGTGCTTCA
Organism: Lagodon rhomboides; assembly: GCA_039737535.1. NCBI lineage: Eukaryota > Metazoa > Chordata > Actinopteri > Spariformes > Sparidae > Lagodon > Lagodon rhomboides. The sequence goes on along the minus strand of CM077802.1, from coordinate 11,320,511 downwards.
CGGCCATGTTCGCTGGCAGATCGACGCATCAGCTGCTCTTTTATGAACATAGAAGCCTTTCTCTTCCCCTCCGTCAGGCCACACAAATCAGCTTACAAGGCTGATGTTGTCAGTGTTCTGTTTTTTTTAAAACACCGAATTGAGTGCTGATGTTTTTTTTATCAAAGATGTTGTTTGCCGGTAAAATGTGGAGACGAACACATGCGTACTCCCCAAAAGGACGTCAACAAGCAGATTTTCAAATGCTTATGCATAAACCCTGGTTCTTCTAAATTAAATATAGGTTAAAGATTTTTGAAACGGCTCCGGGTGTGACAGGCTCTCTGAGTGTCGAACAGTGACACAGCGTCACTCCGTTTAGCTCAGCTGCCTCGTGGAGCTTAAACCTCCTCTCAGGGGAGAAGGCCTACTTTCTCCCCGCGCTCCTCCGGTACGCTCAGTCTGACTCTGCCCGTTGTCGGGAGCAGACTTCTCCACTCTGTCTGATGGTGTAATACTCTTGATCAAAGCTCGGCAAGAATAGCATTGTCACCCACAGCAAATCTGCTTAGACACAAGTGCAACAGAGGAAAAAGCTGGGTCACATGGAAAAGACACTCCGAGGCTCCCTGAGGACTTAAAAGTCACGTTCATTATTGTACTCAGCAGAGTCTGAGCTCAGCTCTAATACGATGCAAAGAGATTCTGTGCATCACTTTTCAGAACATGTGGGAAGTCAGTGAAATTTTCTGGTCATGTCAGAGATGTTTTTTGTTGTTTGGACGGAAATATTAACCTGACCTGACCTGCACCACATGGGCTAGGATAGGATGGGCCTCGCTAGAAACCGTTTTGAAAAGGGCAGGCTTTCAATTCTTTGCAGGTGATTGGACGAACCATCTGTCTATCACATCTATCAGATCACCAGTAGGAGGGCGCTACCACCAGCAGAGACTTTTGGTAAATCAAACTTACCGAAGCCAATTAAGATCAGAGAGATAACATGTTTTCCATCGTGAAAAAAAGCCGTCCTCTGCTCTTCTCTCAAAGAAATACTCATACTATTCATGCTTACCTGTTGGGAAGCCATTGACGGCCACTCCACGGGAACCCCCCTCCTCGCTGCCTCCAGTCCGGCCCGTGTTGTCCAGGAACTTTTCCCTGAACAGAGCTGTCTCACTGTTCTCAGAGACAAAGAAATTTTATTACTATATCGGGTTTACACACATGGTTCAAAAAGTTGAGTAAAAGATAAAGACATACTGTAAACATGCTTGTGTTAAAACAATTAATGAAGCAGTGATTTGGACCAAAAACATAAAAGATCCAATATTTCAAACATCTTTATTTATCACGTCGTCATGCATGCGTAACATTTGCGTTTTCTTCTGTCGACCTAACTAATGTTAGCTAGCTAGAATAGTACGTGTCGACAGCTCACTTGTCAGTAGTATTATACAGACATACTCACTCTTTATCACTGGTAATGTTTGACAAGGTAACATTTTCTATGACTGTAAAACTAGACAAAGAAAATCAGGAGCTGTCTGTTTTACAGACACAAAAGGAAATGTAATTTGTTTCTTCCAACCACTTTTAAACATCACTGTCAAAAATAAAATAAAGAAACGCATTCCTACATCAAGAGCTGACCTGGCTCGTCTCGCACCCTCGAGTAGGACACCGCTGTGCTTTCTCGTGTCGGTGCCAACAAAAGGAGAACAGATACAGCATCAGAAGTACCCTCACATACCTCTGCCAGTGACAACTCGTCTCGCCAATGTCACGACGCAGCCGCCAGCAGCTGTCTGCCTGGCTTTTATCTTTCTTTCTCTCTGATACAGATCCTTTGGTCTTTGTCTTGTCTTTCACCGTCACCGTCTGTCTCACCATTTTGTGCCTTTTGGCACCATCTCTGTGTCCCTGCCATCGTTATCTTCTCTTTGCTTCTGCAGTCGAGCAGACAGCAGTGCGTTTGGCATTTTGGTTTCATGGAATGTAATAAATCGGAGCAAATGGCAGCTAATAACTTTTGATGTTGTTAATATTGACTGGAAGGTTAGACTTGGAAATTTTGTAGAAACTTTCAGACTGACATTTGAATTCATCCGAGCTCCAGACTGCTGACAAAATATATAGTAGGCAGTGCGCAAAAAAGTAGGAATCGAGCAGCTGAATTCGATTGGGCTTCTTAAAGGTTTTTTGTCCCTTATGAGCACAACAAACTTCCAGCTGCATTCGATTTGCGATACTACTTGGGGACTTGCCATTGCCAGGGCAAGGCACCCAGAAATGTATTACCGCCCCTGCCACGGTGCACACTGACATTGACATTTTGCTCTCTGAGCATTTGGCTGAAGGTATTAGTCTTGAATAAAAGATGAACCCAGCCCAGTTCTTTCAGCCACAGACACTGGGGACATTAGACTTATTTGGGGCTTGGTTTATATGAGCTCAAAACCCTGTTGTTCTAAACAGAAAGATACGTAAACAGAAATATTTTATTTTATTGTATTGTATTTTATCACAGCATAAAACTAATGTTATTGGTAATACTAATCTAAAGATATAATAAGAGTTCAGTTCAGCAGTAAAATAGACTAGACCTTTGTTTTATGTTTTGTTAAGTTGTGTACTTACAATATCTCAAATGTTTCCAACAATGTTCAAAGCCAAAAAAGTATACTCAAGGTAACAGTGAGTTTGGTAGCCTGTTGCTATGTCCTCTAGAAATGCGACTAAGCGTAACATAAACAAAACAATGTCTCTTCGCCCCAACATCCAGATAACGTTACCGTACAGTACATTAGCCGTGAGCTAGCGAGGTTATGTGTATCTGTGTGTTTCGTCGGGGCCAATAGCTCCACTCAGCACTCAGCAGATACTCCGGTTCCTACTCTTCTTCTTCCCCACTACTCTTTGTAGCCTTACATTCATGTAGTACATTTCCCCTCCAGCTCCAGTCAGCAGTCAACGTTACAGCTTACAGTGGAGGTCACCTGCTGCAGTCGGGTTCATAAACGGGAGTGAAGATAACTCCACTTTTTGATCCGAAAAGTTTAAAAGTGATCTCTGAACTCTGCACACGTCAGTAAACTGCTGAAAATCAGAGTAGAATCCTATGTGATTCCGAGTGTTTACTCTGGCTTCAGCACTCTTTCATAGAAGTAAACTTGAAAAAACAACATCTGTCATCAAGAACTACGAATGAATAAACGCTCAAATGATCAGACTTATTGTGGGAGGATGAAAGTTTGCAAAGTTGAACAGACGATCCTTCTGTTACAAAGCAAACATGTTAGTTAGTTGATTGATGGAGCTTACCTCACACAGACACAGACTATTTTTATGGCAGAATTTAAAGAGAAGCGGCGATGACGAGCAGTGGACTTCAGCGAGGCGACATATGAATGATGGGAAAACCTTGAGAGTTGAATTATGCATGAAGCAGGTAATTATCCACATACAAAACATTCCTCTGTAACATTTAGCCCCTTCAGCACTATGTTGAAGAGCACCGGTGATGCAAATTCTACTTAACCCGACTCAATCTTCCTCCACTTATCTCAGAATAGCAGAGGGCTCAGCTGGACCTTTCTCTAAACGTCTTTAATATGTTCCTGTCAATCGGCACTCGGCTCCCCGCAGGTGGAGCTCGCTGCCTTATTAAAGAGCCTCTGAGCCACAGTCGGGGTTTTTCTGAATCACCGAACCTCTCTGACCTCATTAAATCCAAATGTAATTCAGCATTTATTTTCGACCTAAGACAATAAAGTGGAGGACTTAAAATACACAAATGGTGAACCGCGTTGGCAGAATGATTAAATGCTCACACACGGAGACATAGTAGATCTAAATGTGGCACAAAATCTGAGACATATACTGTTGTACACTTTAGAATCAAACCCTGTGTAAGTCCAGTTTATTTCACCTCAATTAAAGGCCAGAATGAATGAGCTCCAGATGGAGACTATCAAATCATTCAAACGTTTTCCTTCTATCTGTAGATTTATTGTGCTTCTTTATCGCCTGTTCAGATAAACTAACAACTGCTTAACGCGAACACGTATTTTATAGAGATGGTAACCGACGATAGCGGGGATGCGTTTGGCTGTAACTCCAGAAAATAAGTCCAAATAGAAAAGCCGGGATATAATAAAATCGAGTGCAATAAACCTTTGTGAAAGTGAGTGACTTATTGTGTGAGTTGGCAGTATGATGGTGTGGTAGCTGAGCGAAAAGGCAGATGTTTTATTTATAAGAACCTGCGTGTTTGAGAATGGTCATGCAATGCTAATCACGTCAGCCTGCAGAAGGCCACGCATCATTCTGTGGAACTGACTGGAGACGACCAGCTCAAGGCTCCAGAGGGGAAATGTGGGAAGGTCTGACCATCGCTGCAGACTGACACGGTTTTTAAAGATGGTGTGGATTAGTTCTGGATCGCTTAATGTTGTGGACAGCAAACGGGACAACAGGACATTGTGCACAGGCTGGCAACTAACAATTACTTTCACTATCAATTAATCTTGTCTGTAAAAAGACCATCAAGTATAAGAACTAATATGATAATCTGCTGGAATTTGCTGAAAGACAAGACTTTGACTTGATTCCCAAATTGTCTACTTCATTTTTCACAAAGAATCTCCTTTGGATGATCAAGATCTGATGGGTGATTAAAGTTTTCCCTTAATTCTGGTGAGTGTTGAGGTCAGTCAGAGGCAGAACCACAGACATACACCGTTGCCTACTGCTAATAGTAGTCTCTTGTTTGCTGTCGCCTAAGCTAGCAACCACATGTTGCAGCCTAGCTGAAACCAAAACCAGAAGGTCGCCAAAATCATTTTTGTGGAAATCTATCAAATAAGGGTCGAGATAGTTTTGCTTGTTCGTCTCAAAATGTCCATCTTATTTCAGTATTTATCGAGATAATGTGCATTCGGATCATTTTGACCCATGTTGTCACACACAGGAGTTTTCGTAACAACACGTACCTCTTGTTTATGAGAAGGACTGATACATACAGTCTTCATTATCACGCTCTGAAATTCACAGGCGGCGGCGTCAACACATTGTCCGTCTCACCTCCTGTTATTTCACATGACCTTTGGCTGGAGGTGAACCCCGCTGAAATCCCAACGCAAACGCAGAGTCATCACCAGAATTAATTACAGGGGGCGCCGGAGGAGAACCGTCTGTGGAGACAGACTACTAAAGAAAAAAAGGTGCATTGATCACCGGCCAGTCAGAAATCCAATGCGGAGTAATTCACTGTGGGTACAATTAAGCTTTGTGCTGAGATGAGGGACATTATTTCAGCAGCGGGGGGTTCGCAGGTGTCTGAGCTGATTAAATGCTCATTGACAGTGAATGGATGGATGGTTCGGGTGGTGTCACAGCCCTTAACAGACAGAGGTGCAGCAGGTAAAGCTTCATCTTCCCCCTGTGTACAGTACTGTGAGCAGACGCTAGTGATTAAACAGATGATGAATGTTTTTTACATCTCTCTTTCTTGCTTTCATCCTTTTTAGCTTTTTGTCCTTGCCTCAGTTTTTCTTTTTTTTTTTTTTTTTTTTTTTTATTACTCATATTCATCTTCTATTCGCTCTCACTCTCTGCCTCCTCTTTATAGATGTTACTAGATTTAATGATCTGGTCCGTCCTTGTCAAGTCCCCAAACAAGGTTTTCTTTTTCCTCAAGCACTTTTTATGCGTGCTACATATTTCCTCTTCCTGGATGGTTTTACACTCATGATGTCTTATTCCTTGTCTAACGGTTACTCTGTCTCCTCTCTTATGTCTCTCTGTCTCTCTTGTCTCTCTCTCTCTTGTCTCTCTGTCCTGTATTGTTACCAGGCATGGCTGACAGAGATCCATGAGTACGCCCAACAGGATGTGGTGCTGATGCTGCTCGGAAACAAGGCAAGGCATTGTGGGAAATCTTTGATAGAGACAAAGTGTTTTGTCTAGTTCTTACTTTAAGTTATGTTCGATTAGATTTTTCCAAACAGTGATAGGTTTATTTAGAAAGTCCGACAATATTGGACATAACACTATCAAAACCTGAAATGAATTGATTCTACGTACAAGTAGCCTATTGTCTGTGTATCCAAAGTTTTACAGAGCTTGTTCCTCTGTGCCTTAGTGCTCCATTGTTGTCTGAAAACACATGCAATGAGCCACACTGTTGCACTGGTTGAAGGGTTTTCTAGATGTCCTAGGTTATCGAGCCTTGTGCGACGATCCGTGGAGCAGCAGTAACTCTCTGGAGTCTCCTGTTGGCTTAGACCACGGTGAACCAATTTGAACCGTTGGCACAGACAGACGGTGCTGAGGCTATAGAACCAGCGCCGAGGGGAAAAGGAGAGGATGGGGACGGCCTGCAGGATGTTAATGTTGCGTGCAACCACTGGTCTAACAGAACAAATGAACGTGTCGGAGCCAAGTCTGATCCACAGGGAGGGCTCCATTGGATTGTGCTTGTACTTAACGTCCGACAGATCCTGGATCAGGTTGGGATCGGGGGGGATTTAGAAGCTAGGTCCAAATTCTGATCATTCGAGGCTTTTAAAAAAAGGTCCTGTTGAAAAAAATCATGTTCCTTAATATAAAACATGGAATAAAATATATTGTTTTATTGGCATCAGTCACAGGTCACATGTACAGTATTGAGCGGTGTATTTGTTCAAGTAACCTACATCTGAAACAGGAATCAACCTGAAGCTCAGTCGGTCAGTCATCCGTCACTGTTAGCCTGATGATAATACTAAAAGTACAATTCGTCCTGTTTATTTTAAGCACACATCTGACAGTATCTCAAGTTGCTAATCGGCAGATATCAATGTTACACATTTTTCGTCTCTAACTGTCGTTCACATCGCAGCCTCTGAACACAGAACAGATGTCTCTGCCTTGGAGCTCTGTCCCCCACGCTCCATATATCAGCTATTAATTAGCACCCTGAGAGCCAATCTTGACTCATTAGCTGCCGTCAGACCTGAACACCGGGAAAGGCTTGTGTGTAAACTGTGGACAAACAGCGAACAGCCAGGCTGGCTGGCTGGGTGGCTGGCTGGGTGAGCGGGTGGTTGTTGTGGTTTTTAGCGCTGATGCTGCTGCTGCACGATGTGTGACCTTGTTTCTTGTCTGTCTCACCAGGCTGATGCTACTCATGAGAGGGTGGTGAAGAGAGAAGACGGCGAGAGGCTTGCAAAGGTAAATAACAAAGCCGTGGGCACAGTTTTTTTTTTTTTTTTTTTACCGTCAGGTGTCACAGCAAGAAGCAGCATCTCGCATAACCCGAACGTTTCCAACTTACTGTTTGATTCTTGTGAAATCAAGGCCTCGTTTGAGACCGGTGGCGGCAGCGACTTCTCTTTTAATGAAATTCTCCACATGTATTTGTATAACTGATTGAATTCCAATGACAGATGAGAGGATTATGAATATTACAGAGAGGTGGGATTACATAGAGATCGGTTCTCATTTTCACTTTTTGCTCATTATCTCACAGATTTCTTTTTCTGCTCAGTGAGGAAAAAGATAAGACACAGAAAAGGCCAGGCACCTCGGATGTATCGCCCTCCTGTAGATAATAAACATTTGATAATGAGTTTATATTGTATAGATTCCTGCCACAGCTATAAATTCAACCACTAAGCACTGAAACCAGGAGCAAACATTTCTTTTTATCAGTCTCCCCGAGTGTTGCCTCACAGCGCGACACACAAAACAAATAGCGAACAGCCCAACAGCCAAGTGATTCTCTCCAGAAGTGGGAGCAATAAAGTGCCACTAAGTAACTTAAGGCTCAGCCTGGGAGGGGGAAAGGCCCCATCAGTTATCATCACCGCGGGCCGAGACAAATTCCCCTGCGGAGGAAAGCGCTGGGAGATTTATCACATCTGAGCTGGAGTCACCCGAAGTAAACACCTTCACAGTTCTGTGGCTGCAAACTCTTGGACAGTTTTTAGGAAAGAGTTTAGAAAGAGTGTGAAGCGAGTGAATCTCTCCGATGGCTGTCGTTGCTTTGCAGGAGTTCGGAGTGCCCTTCATGGAGACGAGCGCCCGGTCAGGTCTCAACGTGGAGCTGGCTTTCACGGCTGTGGCGAAGTGAGTGTTATCCTCTCTAATTAAGGGATGTTGTGTTTTATCTACTAAATATTGGCAAACAGCTATGAGGATTAAGCATTTTACTGTCACACTGTTCATGTGAAGGTTTATTTTTGACCTTGGAGATGGTTGAGAAGAAAAGAAAAACCTCCTTACGTGAGGTCAGCTTGTTAGCTTTTCCCCTGCAGACATAAGAAACACTCAGCAAGGAATAATAATTGGATATATTTTCACACAAAGGTCAATTATCTCAATTAAGATTCTTAAAATGGCATTTTGTCTTGGAAAATTATGAATCTATGAATATGCAAATATCTGAAAAGTTTAGCTGCTGGCTTCAATATGTCTCCTTCACTATGAAGTCATTTCTCAGTGTATGTGACACTGGAGGTCTTTGTAAGTTCCTTGTGCATAACTAGATCGTAAACCGGGGCTACGAAACGTCTTTGCCATATGCGCCAGGCAAGCAGGGGGCGCCATATTTGGGTTCACTATCCAGGTCTATTTAGCATCTGTGTTTCATCTGAACTACTCTGACGTACAAAGTACAAACTAACCAACTGACCGGTCACACAAACATCCTGTGGCCAATCAGCGACGAGCACAATTAACGCCGTGTTGATAACCATGTTCAACTGTCTTTGAACACTTCGCTACACACTATGAGGCTAAAAACAGTTAAGGTTAAACAAAAAAGTTCATAAACCAGGACAAAGCATTGTGATTAGTTGATCACTATCACAAAATCAACATCGAGTGATGAAACCATCCGGGCGATATAACGGTACTGTATTTGTTTTTGCCAAATGAAATTCTAACGTCATAACAAACACATATTTAAGGCTTTGAATGAGTAGTTGTTAATTAGAAAGTTATTTAACCAGCCACTACAGAGGACTTTGTACCTATTCAAGGCTTGGTTTAAGGTGTAACGTATGCCTAATTGGAGCTATTTCATCTGATGCAACCTTTGAAATGTTATAAGAGCATAAACTCTGTCCTAAGTTTAGAGATGACGTTCAAACGAGGCCTAAAACTGGTCATTTTTTAGAGTTAAAGGAGGGACACTCTGTTTTGTAACCTCACATCATCCTCTCCCTTCGTCTCAGGGAGCTGAAGCACCGGTCTATGAAGGATCCCAGCGAGAAGTTTACGCTGCAGGAGTACGTCAGCAAGGAGATGAAGAGCACAGGCTGCTGCAGGTCTTAAAGCCTGCCCTGGTCATCAGATGATCTATGTATGTGTGTGTGTGTGTGTGTGTGTGTGCGTGTGTTGTGTGCGTGCGTGTATTTATGTGTGTGTGGATCACTCATGTTCATACAGTCGGTGTTCACAGTCTAGCCCGATCAGAGATGAGGAGTCAGCTCCAGCGAGGTATAAACCTTTTTCGTCCTCCTGTGTTTTTTTCTCCGTCCACACGCCCTCCATCTGCCGTCCTGCGCTCATTTCACGGCCCTACTCCATCTTGTATGTCCTGGTTTTTGTCTCCGGCAGCCTCCCTCTGCAGCTGTGAACGTAGCTCCAGGTTATGGTTCGCAGAAGACAAAGTCACGCGCTCGCACACCTCGGTTATTAACCACTAAGTCACACCTTTGCGTTGCCTCGTGTGGTCATTGTATTGTGAAGGGACTGCAGACAACACATTACATGTCTCGTGCAGCCGTTTATTCCTCACACCAACAGTCATAATTCTGGTCGTTCGAAAGGTCTTCTTGATCCGGTGTGGATGAGTGTTCATACGGCAGATGTACAGTGACGTGTCTTCTGTCCTTGGTTCGGTTGTTCGTGTCAGTACTTCGACGGGCTCTGTGCAGCCGGTTTAGCTCACCAGCATAAAAACTCAATCTAAGCATTTCCATAATTCAGCTGTGGATATTTGGGAATATGTATTATTTCGTCTACGTTAAAGGCAAACGGCCGTTGCTATTGTGTATCCGAGCAATGTGACGTACAGAACGGCATCATCAGCCACATGAAATGATTCTTTTAGTAGATTTGAATTCATGCTATATGCAAAAGATAATAAATATAAAAGTATAGAGTCACTTCACAAACATGGCAGTGCATGTGTCAAATATTTGGGGGAATTATGTTTTTTTTTTTCTTTTTCAATAATGCAACCTCTCTCTCTTCTTTTGTTTTGCAAATGTTATTAAAGCCAGATGGTCAAGCATACTGTGTGTAATCTCTATACATTGGGGTTTTGACAGACGTGATGTAAATACCTTTTTTCTGCATGTCTAAAAAGATAAGTTTGAATGGAGGAGAATAGCACTTTAGATGGTAAATAAGAGCGTGGGTGGAGACAACAGTGTGATGACTGTGTTACTTGGTATTGTACATGACACAGATGTGAAGCCCTTAACGGTCAGGGGTTGAACATATCATTTGCCTCATGATATCTTGTTTTCTCAAGATCACAAGTTATTTATGTCTTTATCACAGGATGACAAATGTTTAACCAAAATAATTGTCTTGAGATCTCCAGAAAAAAGGAGAAGAGATAATGTGATAAATGAATCCACTATTAGAGAAAACAACAGGTTTTTCCCTCTTATTCTTTAGAGATTAATGTTAAAGAGATCGGCCGCGGCGTGCCAGCACGCATACATGGCGTCTTAACAAGTGTAGCAACTGATTTAAGATGCCGGTAAGATTTAAAATGTCAGATTAAGGAGCGCCCATTTATATTCTTTGAAACTCCCAAAACCGAGACAACGGAGCAGTGTGCACCGTACGTACCGTCTACTCTTATGAATCTTATGAGGTTGTTTTCTCATCATAAATTCCCTCCTTATCTCGGGGAAAAGAACATTTGCTGTTCCACGATAACAATTTAAAGATTGTTTTTCTTGACATCTCGAGAAAACCCTCTCACAGGAAAATAAATTGAACCTGTCATCGCAGGAAAATGGAGGGAAATTTGACCCGCAACCGTCGAGGGCTTCCGTAATATCTCTCGTTTTATTTTGAATGTTTTATTTGTAGTCAAACATTAGTAGGCTGCTATATTTCCTGCTTTTTTTGCTATTTTTTCATTCATGAACATCTAAATGGGGTATATAGTGCCATGTTTCCTTCTAATCTGTTAACAGTATTTAACCTGTTCTTAATAAGGGAAGCGTAGGCCTCTTTTTATATGACTGTTGTTTTGGTAGAGTTCATCTTAGTCCTCAGAAACATAGACACAGAATATCTCTGTACAGTATTTACTGTAAGCTTTTCCAATCTTGATGTTCAGAGTAACGTACCGATTTTCCGTTTTACTACTTTTCAATGTGCATCTTCTTTCTTGTAACTCAAAGTTAACGACAATAAAAAAAAAAGAAAAAAGAGAAGGTAATGTGGCTTTTACTCTTTTAATGGTGAGCGTTTTTCAGATATTTCAGACGACATGACGGTGAATTACAAGACAATGTGTGTGTGGTGATGATTTAATGGTCCGGCTCTTTCAGTTTGAACAAAAGGAATCGCTATCCCGTCACAATACTGCTCAAAAAAACACCTCGGTGCCTCTCCAGTCGGCACTCACTCATATAGTTTAATGTGCACACCTGCAGGCAGGAGTCTGATGAGGTTAATGAGCCCCCGGAGTTTGAGTGTGTGCGGTGAAGGGTGTCATAGTGAGTTTTAAAACCTTTCCTTTGTCTCCCTCTGCTGGATAAATAGTTAGAGCACATTAACAGACGCTGAACGAGAGACGCAAGCCAATGATTAACAGTGATAATAAAACCTCACAAAGCAGTTCAACATTCAGCTGCTTGAATATGGACAAATAAAAGCAAACATAGCTTATTATATGTGCGATGCTCGGCACCTTAACAGTACAAGCTGCGTACAGCAAATTAGACGGTTTAAAAAAACATAAATACATTGAGAATTAAATATTGTACTCACATGTGGAAATTAATCTGAGTAGCCTGTCGGCAGACCACGGATCTGTTTCCTCACTTGGATGAAATGCATGATTAATTCAGCTGTATTAAACCACGGAGATCATTTCTTGCCATCACAAACAAACAAAAAAACCTGTTTTATAAATGCCCTGCAATTTACCAACGAGCGAATCTTGGTTTGCAAACATTAAACCTCAACAACAAACTCAAGCATTGGTTTTGCAAATACAAAATGCACCCATCAAACAAACACACCACATATTTCTAATACATCATGAGTACAAAACAAAACACATATCCCACATAGACAATGATGGTTACATCACCCGACTTTTGGCACAAGATTTCCGCCAAAATGTTCTCGATAGTTTCCCAAATAATTCACCCTCCACGACAGCAGGTGGTGCTGTGCATCGATTTGTCCTGGCAATCAAACAGTCCTCTGTATCGATATGAAGTAAATGTTGATTGCACCGTGTAACAGGGATGGAATAATGAAACCATCTGCGTTTAGATTGGTTCCCTTTAAACCTATCTGCCACTATACAATTTCTTCCAGGTAAGGGTGGATTTACTGACTCACGTTTTGTCCCGTCTTGTTTTTATTTGCGAGTGAAGTTAACAGAAACAATCCAGTTGTCTTCGCTGAAAAACCCTAGTGGGTGGGAAAGTTGTCTTATGCCACTTTAAATGCGCCAGGAGGTCAAGCCATTGACTGCCAAAATGTTGGACGGCCTAACTCCCAGCTAATCAAGAATTCTGTATGAATGTTTCCTTCTCCACCTTGACCAGATGACCTGTCTCTTCTAACTGCAGCATGCTCCTTTATGATAAAGTCCAACTGTAGACTAAGCTGATTGATCTGCTCCGCAATGGCTCAACCTCCCAGCGCTATGAGTTTAAATGTGCTCATAGCGCTGACTGCTGTTGTGCAGGGCAGATCACTCAATGCGAAAATCCTGAGCACGGAAGCATGGCGGGACGATTGTGCCAAAAGTTGCATACTATTTTTTGTACTTGTAAAACATGCTGCACTTGTTTGTGAAGCACGGTGTATCAGAAACATCTTTTGTATTTGTTTTAAAGGGATGTTCTGTATTTGCAAAACCACACTGTGTGTGTTTGTTATGGAATTTTTAGGGCATTTGTAAAACATTTTGTTTAAATTTTGGCAGGAAATGTGCTCCACATTAAACATCTGTCATTGAAGTATTCATATTTCTAATACTAGATTACTGAGAACAGAAAACCACATATTTTGACATCTGAGCAGCACAATTCTGATTTCCTACTGAACAAAGTCACGTGCATGACCTCGACACATTCAGGTCATGACGACTGACCTCTTTCACTTCAAGTATGTAAGTCGCATAACACGAGTTATGAGTGAGTTAGGCTAACATTCATGAGCTGAGGCGTGATTCGGACTCCCTATGAAATGGGTCTGGCACATGACAGGCGAGGCGGCGCAGGACGGCAGGTAGAGTGAAGGGAGTCTGCAGCTGTGGTCGAAGCCGTCCCACCTCTAGGTCTTTTTTTTTTCTGTCACCTTAAGTTTTTTTTTAGAAAGGCTCCCATTATGAGATCTCGAGTGCATATCTCCTCCTCTTCCTCCACTCCCTGCTTCTCACCCTGCACCGACGGTTCTTCAAACACTGAGACCCTCATGGTTTGCGCTTGAAATAGGCCTCCACTGCAGAGAGAACAGAAAATAATACAGCTCAGAAAACGAGAACAAAAAAGGTTTAAATGACGATTTAGTTGGATGTTCAATTTACCTGCATACTCCTGAGGCAGCATCGGCCTGTCGATGACGCTCTGTAATGCCGCCATCCAGTCTTTTTGATCCCCTTCGGTCTCGCATGCAAACAGAAACTTCCTGTCCGGGGTCACTATGGTGATTCCAAACTGCCAGTGGTAGCCCTGAATGTTCGGCGGGAGGCCGGGGAGCACGGTGTAGCTGTTTTCCTTACTACCGATGAACACCTCGCCTCGTGCATAGGCATCCTGGAAGCAGCGGGAGAGACACAAAGTTTAAAGAATCGGCCACCTGTCGAATTTATAATCGAAACAAATGGGTGACGGCACGTAACCGGAGTAACCGCTAACTGCTGCTAACTATAGCTACCGTTTTGAAGTAAGTTAGTTATGAAGGTAGCGATCTGAAGCGTACGCTTGGACCACGTCTTTAACTTTAAAGTTATTTCTTCACATTCTGTGGATAATCTTTGTTAATTTTTGAATGTTTTCAACTAAAATTCTTACGTATTGCACCTTTAATTTTGGATTAAACAAAAGCACTGATTTGTTGTTTCATTACAGAACAGGTGGATACACTTCAGGATGAAATTATTGTGAATAACTATCAAATTTCAAAGGAAAAGGCTGTGCTGGCACGTTAAGTACCACAGACAAAACTGTCAAAATGTCAAAATGCTGAAGGGGAATTATTTTTGGAGCTAGAGCGCACTGTCCCTCAACAACGATGAAGCTATGTCTTTTTCTCTGCTATGCATCTGTGTGTGAAACTACAGCAGTTTCCTCCAAACATGCAGCTTTAATACCAGTGGATCTTTGAAGTACATGAGCCTCCTGTCATCCAGTGTGAACCATCTCTTCTTGAAGCCCTCTGTGTGCTGTGGGACGGAAACGGGAGAGAAAACAAATAAATAACTGGGACTTCAAGGCTCTGCAAGATGCTGTTCAAGGCTTTGCATATTTACCCAACGTATAAATCATGTGGGAATCGGTGTGAGAAATGATTTCATTGACAAAAAATGTTGCAGGAATAAAAAAAATAGGGGGGACTAATGTATTACCTTTGGACCGGTCTTCTCCATGTAACCCTCCTTGATGTAGTTCCTGGTTAGCTTTGGCAACAGCTAGACAAACAAAGAGCAAAGACTTAGTCACTGATAAACTGTGTGTGTGTGTGTGCACAGCTCCAGTCTGAAAAATACTGTGGGTGAAAGGAAAGTCAAGCTTAGTCAACATGTACTTAACAAATATACTGAAAATTAAACCTGAAAAATCATATACATGTATTTTTTTACATGTAAAATATAATGTCCACCCAGTTTGCAGAAACTTCCAAAAACCTCAGGAACTATACAAAGGATGTGATTTAAGTGTTGTCAATTGCAGTTATGACCTTGTACATGTGTGTGTGTGTGTGTGTGTGTGTGCGTGTGTGCGCGCATGTACTCACATCAGAAATGGAAGCTCCGGGAAAAGCCACCTGCAGGTAGTGAAACCTGGCTGCTCTGATGCCGTTGAACCAGTCCACCATTTCCTACAAGACAGGAAAATCAGGAAATCCAGTGACCGACTCTCGCCGCAGTATCGTATCAGCCCTAAAAAAAAAATCTCCGGCACTAAACACAGCGCTCATCGCTATCATTACCAGACAGAATTACCTTTCTAAATGGAAATGAGATTTGAAAAGCTCTAAACCCCAGGCAGATGAATATCATTATTTATCTATTTTTGGGTAAACTTCGATTACTGGCACCACTGAAGGGTAATGACAAACCATTTCCACCAGGGGGACACAAGCGCCCTGCATAAAACGAGAGCGCCGCCACACCTCACCTTTCCATCCTCGTGGTAAACAAAGATGTTCCTCGTGCTGTTGTCCTTCAAATAGGTTATCTGCAGGCCGTGGGCGGTGCCAATCTTCGTCGGCTGGAAAGTGGCGTTCACCGTATTGATCTTCATTATCGCTTTGGGCTCTCTGGCCTGCAGGAAGGGAGGAGAGACAATCAGTGGTGTAGAGTCTTGACTCTTGAAAAGGAAAAAAAAAGGAAGAAACACTCACGTCATGCTTGTTGAAGTACTTCAAAACGCCTTCCCGTTCGGACAGAATGAATTTGCGGCTGAGGTACTGCCCGTTGTCTCTGCCTCGTTTCCACAGGAAGCCCTCTCTGTAGCCTGCCAGGAGAGCACCGATTGGCCCGATGCAGCAATACAGATAGACAGGCTTTAAACAAAACCCTCCATACAGTGCCCCAAAAACCCAAGACAAACATTCACACGGAAGAGAAGTTCAACAGATTTCATCATTATCGACATTTATATTAGGTTTTGTGACATTGCCCTGCGATATAATGTACCCAGCCTTCACTTCTCTCTCCTGTGGTCACTGTCCTAAGTAGCTCAGCAGTGATGGGAAGGAGCCACCTCTGCTTTTACTACACATTAATAATTCAGTTTGGAATGATGGCTTCCTCGACAAGCCTGAACATCCAACATTCAATAAACTCATCTCCCTCTAAGACTTTTTGATTAACAGCCACCAGTAAAGCATCTTTGCGTCAGGACTTTTCTCTCACCGATCAGTGCCAGAGCAGGAGCGGGTCTTTATTTATCGGCTCACATAATGTTTAATCTCTACTAAATTGCATGCAATATCAAACCCATCCCTGTTCTCTCTAGACACACACATACACACACAGCTTGTTGGCTCTGTTCCTGGGTCTGTTCCTGACACTGGCCTCTCTGCCCGCTCACCCGGCGTGAGCCAACAGAAACAGCACTGCAGGAAGAAACGCATCGTCATCGTCCCCGTGCACACTCAGCCAGCACACGTACAGATTGACTCAAAATCAGCAATATTAAACAGAAAGAAAGACCTGAATTGTTTGCTTTTAACTCCAAATAGAAGAAGACTGAGAACTGGACCTCTAATATTATAATGAGCTGCATTGTTCTTCAACTTGAGCTCCACAGGGTCGTCGTGCTTTAGAGGACGTGTTGGCTGATTCAAGGAAAAACACTTGTTTGCGCAGCCAAGAGCCGACTTTCAGGCCAACTGGTCGACGGGGGTGACCACCATTTTTCATCTTTTCCTTTCTGAATTTAAGTTTTGTTTTACTTTGTTTTGGGGGGCATTAGATTCTTTGTTTTATTACTGTATTCTTTTACTTGGAACTTTCGTTAGTTTTTCCCAAAAAGAAACTTTTTTTTTTAAGAAAGTAGAGGGATTATTACGGTGGTCCTGAGGGTCAAATGAGGATTATTTTTTTTTTAACAAGTCATAAACAGTCAGGTGGGAAAAACTGTTTTGCCAGGATAATCTTTCTAAGTTCCTTAATTATTTTTTTTCTCCCTGTATGTGAAAACATTTTTCTTTGTCAAATTTGTCAAAATGAATATTACAAAAACAAACACTTACAAATGACCCTTACAATTTCTTCTACCAAAACTCTTTTTTTCACTCATGATTTTGTTTTTTTTCCTTATTTAGTTTTTTCCACTCATAGATAACGTAACATGATTTTTTTTTAAATAAGGAACTTAGAAAGATTATCCTGACTTTCTTTTTTCTTCTACAGTCATTAAAATAGGAGAGAGAAAAAAAAGTAGATCAAACTAAGAAAATGGATCAACAGAAAACAAAAAGCATTTTCTGATTTGCCCCTCAGGGCTTCCGTAGTCACCTCCTTCTACTCTTTTTAGATTTTTTAAATCTCCACAATTGCAATAGGGGTGAAATTTATAAAAAAAAAAAAAAAGGGAAGGCCCATAAAAATAATCATGATAATAATAATGCCAACTCACAGCCGCATGTAAATAGCGCTGTTCTCTTGTGATTACATCAAAATCTCCACCAGAGCAGACTGCATTAGAGACAGCTGATAAACCACTTCCCCTGCATAAGAATTGAAAGTAAAGTGCCTCGGTCAAATGCTGGAATGGCACGAGCTTAAGTGCAATGGGATAAGCGAAGAACAGAGGGATTTTTGAGCGAAAATTACATTTCAGTTGCCAATTTCCTCTGGGAAATGGATCTGAAACACAGACTGCTCGACTCTTTCTCCTTCCATCCTTTCGTCCCCTCCCTTGCGTCTTCGTACTGCACGGCAGCAGGAGACGGCAGTAAACATCTGGGCGAGCGAAGACTTCATCAATAATTCATGAGCCAGAAAGTTCTGTCCCGTCGCTGGGAGGGGTGGAGGGTGAGAAGAGAAGCCATTCACTGTTGAGAGCTGGGTGTGAAAGATTTGCAAACACAAGGGAGAGCAGAGCGACGTTTGGACGACGGCGTCTGTCTCTCTTCAAGTCTCTCCATGGATCGCCGCCGGTTTCTCTTGGCCAACAATCTAGGGGCGACATTATATAGAATACTTGTACACAAAGGAGGCCATTCTTCCTCCGGGGCGCCACATGCTCCTAAGACCTCAGCACAGCACAACACAAGAGACCATTGACAGCGAGGGAGAGAGACAGAGGGACACAGAGAGCGAGAGCTCGACGGTCATGAGACTCTGATAATAACGCTTTATCTCGTCTACCTTACAGATGCATTTAGCTTCTTTCTCCTTGAAACAGTGCCCATCTGTTTTGACAAATTTCATGCTGTATTTCAGCTTTTCAGTTCACAGTAAAGCTACCTGATAATGTTTTCACTCTGAGCGCGAGCGGCCTCTCAGCTGTGACCCTGTGAGAACTCAGCGCGGCTCTAGTTAAAGGGGAACTGTCAACATCTCTCCCCTTCGTCTTGTGAGACTTGTGTTTAAAAATGTGACACACTCTGGCTGTAGAAATGATTCATCACCCTGCTAAAAACGTAAAGGGAAAGTCCAGCCCGATAACGTCCATGGTCGGCGGGGTGTAGGGGCCTCGCAGAGGTGCCTTTAAATGTTTTCTTCACCAATGGCCACAAACCACAACTTCTTTTAGATTAAACAAACTCTACTCTGCACAACTTCCTGTTTCTGGCACAACAGGATAGTCTATAAACAGAGCAGTTGGTGATCGTCTTTTTTTATCAGCAGGACATATAGAGACATATATTCAAGACATCGTGCCCCGCATGTCGTGCCAAGATGCAGATGCAGGCTGAAAAACAGTGGACGTGCCCTTTAATAATGGACCTGTTACTTATAGACATCCTAGAAAGTCATGTCAGTGAGCCCCGTGGCACTAAAACACCTCAACGTAATCAATGCCATTATTTACACCCGAGGTTAAAGGTGCATTATGTAGTTTTTGGGATACATTTTAATCATAAGATTAAAAAAAAAATCCTCACTAATTGATTTGCCTGCTTAAACAAACTTAATAAACAAACTCTTTTCGTTGTCATGACTGAATAAACTAAATAAACAAACTGAACTTAAAGGACAACACAGTTTCATACCCCTTTACTTTGTTTATATGTGGCGGACCCTGCCACCTGTCTAGCTTCAAACAGTGTTCTGGGACCTTATTTTAATCTGAGGACGTTGTTTAACAAAAAGTGTTTGCTCTATTGTACATTAACAAACACCCCAAAGTCCTAATATCTCGAAATAATCATGAGTAATGTGGACATGAAATGACTCAGTGGGTAAATGCAACTATCAAAACAAGTATAACAGTCTGCTAAGTTTAGAAAAGTACATCACTTTGACGTAATGCAGCCTTTAAAAGGTACTATTTGTAAGAAAAGCTGGCCAAAACTGGCACTTTGGGATGGCGACCGACCCGTCCTACATCCCAAAGCGTCAGTTTCCGACGATTTTGTAAACCCAGAGTGTCAGAAATCAACTTTTCTTACAAAGGGCACCGTTAAACATAAAAAAGACAACACTTGCATCATATCATGATATTACAATATCTAAGACAATAAATAGTCTCTTATCAAAACAACAATTGTAACGTGCATATTGCACCTCGCGTCTTGACTTTTATGGGATCAGAATGACTCAGTCTTGGTCCGTCTGGGAGGGCCCATCCATTATTGATTAGTCGCGTCTGATTAGCGCTCAGGTTGGAGCCGCTTTCTCTCTTTTTAATGAGGCTCCTCGGGGCGATTAGCCAAGAGACGTTTGTCATATTTGACACACGCCCACTGGCACATGATTCAGCACTAAAAGACAGGAATAAGGGTTATGTAATGTATAATTAGTGAGGAAGTGAGCTTAGACCGGCGCCAAAACGTAAACCATGCGAAAAGGATGAGGCCTTTTGGTAGACGGCCAGAAAAACAGATGTGAGCGCAGATAAGAGAATAAAAACAGAACTACAGCGAGGAGGGCCGATGAGGAGCTGAAGGAGGACAGTAAAGGTCAGAGTTGGTCCCCTGATGACCAGCACGCATCGTCTCTGAGACATAAACCACGCCGACACGCCGAGCAGTCGGACTATCTGACTGGCAGGCTAATTGGGCTGGGCTATGTAAATGAGCAGTGGGTAACGGTGCCTGTGGGCCATAAGCTGTTTGTCATTACACTCTTTGACAGTGTAATGCCATTAGCAGGACAAATAGCACCTCCAACGACACGTACTTCAGCCCAACAGATCTCAATAGATCATAACGAGCTAGCTGGTGAAACAAGAGGAACAAAAGTTTGTGCTGCGGTACGATAACATCACTACACAGAAGACTGTCAGCTCTTTAATGGATCCAAATAAACTACTGGAACCAAGTGCATCGTCTAGTATATAACTTCTGAACGCTGGTTTCCTTTCCCAGACTTTCTATATGTTTAGACCGAAACTAGAGTACAGAAGTGGTGAGCCAAGCCTCGCATAAAGAGCGGGAGCAAGGGGAAACCACTAACATCGCTCTGTTGAAGATGAAAGTATGTCTACCAACTCTTTTTAAAGTGAGTCAGACAAGGTAGCTCGGTCAGTGGCCCAAAATTACACACTGTGATGCTGTAGGTTCCCCCCCAGCGCAGAAGTATAAAGAGC
This sequence comes from Lagodon rhomboides, assembly GCA_039737535.1. Lineage (NCBI taxonomy): Eukaryota > Metazoa > Chordata > Actinopteri > Spariformes > Sparidae > Lagodon > Lagodon rhomboides. The sequence goes on along the minus strand of CM077802.1, from coordinate 11,299,845 downwards.
AAGACGAGTCTTTAACAGGAGGTGGGTGGATGGGTCACGACACAAGTATTTGAGTCCTGTCTGTAACCAAGAGCCGACGTCGACTTTCACTTTTTGATTCGCGTTACTCAACACAAGTAAATAACATGTGTTACGAAACATGACAAAACCACTTTCCCTAAACCCAACCAAGTATTTTCCGGTGCCTGGACCCAACCAAACTGAGGCCGTTTCCTAACGTCAACCATCCAAACCTCATACTCCGTAAAATGTCAGCAACCTTTATTATGAAAGTCCAACTGGAGAGGGGTAAGCTGAGCACCACAGCTGAAGGACCACTGACCAAGCTGCTGCTGAGATAAGACCATGTTGACATGAACAATAATGTACTTTTTCAGGTTTAGGGCCATTTGGCTCCCATACCATGTCTTCCTTCAAAACATCCAAAATACACATGTAGAGGTTTCTGATTTCTGAAATTGCCTGCAAATTTGGGCATATTCAATTAGTGGTGACTCAATTGCATATTTAAACAGCAAAGAAAATTTGCAAAGCCAAAAATGATTGTTAATGTCTTTTTTTACACATACCATTTTAAAAATTTTCGTTTTTTCTCAAATCTCCCCTCCAGTACAGTTACTACTTTTATTCCCATCTATATTCTGACGTTTTTAGAGAGGGGTTTGTTTGTACATCATTCAAATCTGACATGCAGAACATTTTATTCATAAAAACATGGTGAAAAGGTGATTTTTTTATGGCTGTTGACAGTATTTTCTGATTTATGGAGTGATAAAAAAAACAGATATCTAAAATGTCCTTTGCAAAAACCCTAATGTCAACAAAATTAAAACAAGAATTTTGAACTTGGCATTAACCCTTCCCATAACCAGTTCAGATTTCTGTTCTGGAAATACATGCAAATTCATCCATTTTCATCAGCTTTTGCATCAGAAAGCGTATTTAAAAATATTTTTTTAAGGGAAGTTTCCAGGTGATATCTGACTTGCAGTGTCACCCCATTTATGTGGAGGCAGGAAAGCAGAGTGCGAGATGAGGCCTCCTTCCATCCCTCTTTCACTCTTTATCTTGGATTTCATCAGCTGTTTCACCCAAGAATGCTGGTAATGCAACAGGGATGATGCCGTTTTCCCCGCTGAGCATTCATTCGATTGCTGAATAGGCGGTGCTGCGCGGGACGCGGACAATTACCTGTTCTCCTGAGTAAGCGAGAAAGAGGTGTGACGTGTGCAGAGTTCATTCTCACCTGCCGAGTAGGGCTCCTGCTTCTCCACACACATGAACTCCTTCCTCTCGTACTTGGCTCGGATCCATTGTTCCCGCAGGAGCCTGCGGCAGAACAGTTGGCGCTGAGCTTTTTCATCATGCTTCAGTTAGTTTGTCGGAAAACGTCTCATTAACTCACACGAATGCGGAGCCTCGGAGCTACATTTCATACAAACAAAACATTACTCATCTTCCCGTAATTGTCGCTGCGATGACAATTATACGGCTGCTGCTCCTCTCTCATCCCTCACATCCATTTTTATTTTATTAATTCCTCTGGACTCTCTCTGTTTCCCTTTACTAATTGTTGTGAACATTCACAAAGCATCTTAAGCATGTAAGACGCGTCATCTTGTATTTCCCCATGTGCTTAACCAGCTGTGCCGCTTTCGACGAATCCTCCCCACAGGATTCAGTGTCATGGCTTTGCACAGCTCTTCCCCTCAAGTGCTCAACGCCCTTCACACTTCATGGATTTGCCTTTTTTTCCCCTCTACCCTTCATCCAGTCATCCTTTCTTTTGTACCGTCCTAAACATACCACCCCTCGTACACACGACAACACAGGTTCAGGCTCGAACAGACCCCACAGCTCAGCGCTCGGTCGTTACGTATTGTTATTTTTACCGCTGGACGGTTGAGAAGAAGCCCTCGCACTGAATTGCCGCTTCCTGTTCAAACTGCAGGAAATTGCCATTCTTATCACAGAGCAGTTTCTGCATGTCAGCTGGGCCACCAAAAACCACTCGCTGCCCCCTTTGGTTAGTGAATAATGCATCCATCTGTGTGACAATAACTGCAGCCCTAAAGATGCTACGAGTGATACTGTACAGTCTGCAGAGTGCACAGAATAACCACCGGTTCGCAATTTAGGTGTGTAGGCAGTCGTAAGGTGGCAAAGTAGGTAACGTCAGCATTTATTACTTTATTTAAGGGAAATAAGTCTTTTGTCAATATAGAATTTGACATTAAAATGTGCAGACTGCCACAAGATTTCACATGTTTTATCGACTTCACTTTTGAAATGTGAACAAAAGTGGTTTTCACAAACTTATTTCGTCCTAGTCTACCTGTAGACGACTGCATTAGCTGCAAATGGGTGTGTGCGATTACCCGGATTGCAACCGTCTGACGTCTTCCCCGTTTGATAACCATCTAAAAAAAACATTGCGGTTTCATGGTATATGGTGTACTAACACTAGAATCCCCCCTTTAAAGGTCACTGTAACTGCACATTGACCTTTAAAGGGGGATTCTGGTGTTTTTAGGCGTGCAAGTGCTGTACTTGCACTTTTTTGTGTATAAATGACTCATACCAAAAGTTTCAAAATCGGTCCCGTAGATTTTCTCAGCTCCCGTGGCCGCAACGCAATCCTGTGGGGCAACTGCGACCGCCACCGTTACGTCCACCAAAGTGCTTGTTTCTGACACAGACAGGCCGAGGTGGTTGTACGTCTGACATCATTATGGAATTACAGAAACAATTCACACTTATAATAGCAACCTAAACCTGCCAGTGGAAAAAACAAGCACTATCAGTGGACTTGTGAATGTTACAGCCTCTGCAGCCGTGTCATGGCTGCGAGGCTGGTAGGTAAAAATCTCCCTTTTAATAGGATTACTTTTTTGGCTAAATTAAAAGGGTTAGGGTCAGCTTTAATTTCAGAGGTGGCAAAAACCGAGACATCAAGGAGGTGCGGAAGAAGACACATGACTTACGTGCAGTCTCTGTATGTGGGCTTGTAGTAGAAGGCGGGAACTATCTGCTCATACTTGGCCTTGGCGGTGTCGTTACCCACAGAGTCCATAAACTGCAGAGGGGAGGAAGAGAGGCTTTTGTAAGAGACGTCTGTGCGCATGGTGGATGAAAACAGGTCAAACACAAGCACAACACAGCCGCACACACACGATGAGGTCCTCGCAGCTCAGCATTTGTGAGGCTAACACCTTAAACCAGAAGGGCAGCTCGGTCCCCTGTTTCTGCAAACCGCTGATGAGGTCATGTGTAGGTGTCATATGCACCAAATTGACATTTCTACGAAGATGCGTCGCATCACATTTACATTACACGTTGACAGTCATGTCCTGGCATGTCGACAGGTGGTTGGGATGGTGTTGGGGTTAGGGGAGAAGCCTGGCAAGCCGGTGCCCACTGTTCAAGACTTTGTTTCAACATTTGTGAGCGTGACACCGTTGGATGCTTTCAAGGGGACCTTCGGGAACAACTTCCAGTCATGTTTGTGGTGAGAAAAAGCAGTTTTTTTCAAGCTGAAACACGATCTTTGCCTCACCCTAACCCAGTGTGTTCTGTGCCTAACATAACACAGACGGGTAAAGTCTGGGCAAAGTCGTGGTTTGCAGAAAACACTGCCAACATCTATCCTGGCGATTTGATGGAAGAGGGAGACATGGCTGCCTCTTCTTTTGTGTCCTTGTATTTAAAAACACAGAGGACACTGCTCAGCGCGCAGCAGCACCCGGATAGAAAACTACAGATCACATACAACAAATCAAGGAAGAGAAAGCCAGAGAAAGAGGGGACGGAGGGAGAAAGAGCTGATGGCAAAGCACAACACAAGGCCCCTTGTGTTGCACGCAGGCTCAACAGCAGCATGACACGGTTAATAAACACAATACATGATTCTTTCACCTCATTCTGGATATTTCCCCTGTGAAATCAACTGGAATCCAAAGTGAGTTTTAAAGTCAGAGTCCTACACACACACACACACACAAACACAAAGATATCGGTTGTATCTGCCAGCTGCTGGCTCATGCCTTTCAGGCCGTGCTGAATTGAGAAGGATGACTTGTCTTTATTCTACCAGGCAGGGATGCAGGGGGGCGGAGAGTGATGCCCACAGCGGAGCGGGGCGAGGGCGAGGCCAGAGGGCCGCAGATGTTGCTTCAAGCCAAGTTTCAGACTACAATCGATCGGCCGATCTTCGCTCGGATAACAAAAGGTTCATAATCGCTGTGTTCAGGGCGCGCGCGAATGGAATGCAAGCGCAGCAGACGGGAGCGCTCACCTCCACCTCCGAGGAGCTCCAGGGATCCAGCAGGATAGATTTCACCTTGCTGACCTGAGCGATGTTTCTATGGAGGCCCGAGCAGCTGAGACACACAAACACTCCCAGGGTGTAGGACGCCCATTCCGGATCTGCAACACAAAACATTTTAAAGGATGAGTTCACCCTAAAATGAAAAAGTTCAGTCATTATCTACTCATCCTCACGTCGATGGACGCTGAGCCGAGGTGAACGGAACCATTTTACGTTTTGGGGGCTTGTTTTGAGTTTTTCAGTCCCCATCTACTTCAGTTTGTTAAGAAGAACGCTGTTTTGTTGCGAAGCTCCAGAAACGTTTTGTGGGCTACGGCGCTTCACCCGACTTTCCACTGGAGTACCGAATTCTCATTTTTGGGTGAACCTCAAAAGACATAAAACTTAATCTGAACACAAATACACATCATTAAAGCGTTGTTTTAGCCAACTTCTCAACATTTAGCCAACTTTTCCGCGAAAAACAGGACCGCCTCTTTATAGAGTTCTCTGTCCTGATTGGATAAAGTGGCCGGGAGACATGTGTTACTGCAGACAGAGCAGTGGCACAGGGCCACATGTGCATGAAAGATGATGAACATGATTCCTGCAGTAAATTAAGATTCCTAATAGTGTGCAGTTAATTTCTGGGAGAAGAAAAGAGCACAAGTGGGTTTGGATAGACGCTCGATCGATCTCCCATACAGGAAGCAGGTAACATCTCATCACCACGACCTAAATTCGGCACCGCCGATGGCTCACCTTGAATCACCCGGGCAGGGTAGTGTTTCACAGGCGCTCTATCTGCCCACACACACACAAGAACACTACAAAATGTCCCTTAATACAGTGTTTACTCAACAAGCAGCCCACGTTCTCTGTACATTGTCACCGCAACTGATCAACACCTACTCAGAAATGGTGATGAACGATCTTTTCCATGTATATGCGTCTCCATTATTATATCATGTTGCTGTAATCTTTACAGTTGGAGGTGCGCAGCTTTGACTGAACATTTCTGTACATAGTGGAAACTCACAGATATAGGTACTGGACCTCATGTGTGAAGCATCATTCACACTCATGTGCATACACTATGAGTCAATACCACCTCCACCTCGGCCACAGAGACCTCAACTGTAACACAAACCTACAGTGGAAAAAGGACACTTTTTTGTCACACGTCGCCCACTGTTTTGTTTTGTAATTTTGCCGGGCTATCACAAAGTTCAATAAAAGGTCACGTGAACATCACGCACATCACGGACGTTTCCTTGAAGGGAGACAATTGTGCAAAGACAGGCAGGCGTGGCAGTCATACATTTCACAGAGTTTCACAATGAATGTCTTTTTATAAAGCCAAGAAGGGGGGGGGTAGATTTGTTTGTTATCACAAGATACCATACGCTTATCTGTTTTGTTTGTTAGTCCTGTGAACAGACAGCAGAGGCGAAGAGTGGCAGCTGAAGTGTGACACATGCACACATGCAAAAACTCCTTCTCAGAGTCATTACTCCCATCGGTGCAAGGTGAGATTACAGCTGCCGCGGTGGTTATTTTGCAACCGTGCCAGGGAACTGGGACGGCTTCGAGTAGTTTGTGTCAGCGCGCTGCAGCCCTTCAGTGTGACCACACACTGCAAAAATAGCAGACGGCAAAAAAAAAAGAAAAAAAGCTATTACTTCCTTGTTCATAATCACATAGCTGCACATTTGTTGGACTCTGCATCTGTACACAAGGGACGCCAACGACGGCCACTCCCACTCTCTGTTTTATGAGGGCCCGCAGCCTGGTCAACATTCTCTGGTTTCATGCTTGTCAGATGAGAGGACACGCTGCTTTATACTGACAGAACTCACTGCAAACTTTAAAAGATGACACCTTAAGCTCTGAAAATTGTGGATCAATTGAGTTTTCTCTCACTACCTAATGACTGATTCAATCAATTTGCAATGAATCAGGCAAATACTTGTATCTTTTAGTAGACCTGGACGAACTGACTTGAGTCAGTTAGAGAATCTGGAACTAGTTAATGTAAAAGCTCACACCTTTTTGAAGCTGGGGCCAGGCGAGGTTAAAGCATGACGTGAGCATGAGCCTCATTTCAAAACCACACCTGCCTGCCATGTACTGAAGTGCAGATTTTGAAACCTACTAGGTGTGACCACATGTGCACATGCAAAAGGAAGGAACCAACACAAAGGGATTGCGAATGCGAGTTGTCGAAGAACTTTTTCACCAAAACTGAGCTCCAAAATGAAAAGAAAGAAGCAGACAGAAGTCCCAGCTCCACGTGTGTTACTTATTAATAAAGAGTGCCCATTAACTCTGCAGGCAGCCTGTCAAATAAATAGCCCCACCGTTGTTGTTTTTTTAAAAAAGGCTTATGCAATATTTAGTTGCTCTTTTATTTTGAGTTGTCAGGAAATCCATCCCTCTGTCTATGAGGATCTTCATTAAGTCAACTGTTCAATATTTCATAACCCCAGCCTAGACCACATCGTGACTGTCTGAGGAAAGAAACTGTCGACCTTGTACACTCTTGCCAAAGAGGACTGGAGAGACACACTGTTAAAAGCACGCAGTTAATTATCTGCAGTTCATAATGACCCCTGCGAATGACAAATCAGTACTTGTGATCACAGTCTAACAGACTGAAGTAGGAAAGGGTCAGTGAGACTCCCCCCCCAGCCTACCTGCGGCTCCGCAGTCGGCACACTTTCCATTCCCGGGCTTGTCCACGAGCTGTTTCATGCGCTGCCTGTTCCTTTCTTGATCCGAAGTCATAGTGCAAGTGATCCTGCTCGGACGCCTCCTCCGCGGCTGCTGCAAAGCTCAAACTCTCACGCATCGAAAGTGAAGCGCAAACGCCGGGCGCGCTGGTCTCAGGTCTGCAGGCTGCGGAGCGCGTCACGACGCGCCCCGGCGACCGAAGTCAAGGCTGTGAGCGAAGGTGAAGGGCGGCCGACAAGTGGAGCATGGTCAGCCCGGTGATTGTGCTGGTGTAAAAACTCTTAGAGATGCAACATTACGCAGGCGACATGGAAGTGTTCTCTGGAGGAGTCTCTCTCCGGAGTGAGACCCCCAGCGGCCGATCTGCTGGTAGGAGCCAGCGTGAATACACCCACAGCTCCATCCCTGCTGCCTCCTTCACAAGTTCATAACTAATATATCTGTCAATATTTAGCTCAGTTTGCTCACATTTAGCTCTTTTTCTTTACATCTGAGACAGAAATTCATCTAAAACATGTTATAACTGTTAATAATACCCTTGAAAGTGAAATGTTAAATCTAAAAGACTTGAGATTAATCTCAATCTAAATGTGAAATCCAAATGTTAAACCTAATCTAAGTGTTACATATGATGTTGAGTATAATTGTTAAATCTAAGTCTAAATGATAAATCGAAGTGTTAAATGTAAATGTTAAACCTAATCTAATCTGTTGAATATAAATCTAAATGTAAAACCTAATTTAAGTCTTAAATATGATATCAAATCTAATTGTTAAATCAAATCTTAAAGTTAAATCTTCTGTATTTAACAGATATTTTACTCGATCTGAAGCTTTCAACCTTGACAGCTTTGTGGAATAGTCTATATTTGTTGGAGGACACGGTGTAAAATGTGTGTTTTGGGGTTTGTGAGCTGCATCTTATCCATCCTGTATCACTGTCGAGTCCACCCCCTGTAGTGTTCGCACAGTAATACTAACTTTACATAAACATATTTACAGTAGTTTTACTTTCAACCTATCCTTCTAAAACTTGTATTAGAACACATGAAATGGGTGGTTGAGTTTTATGGTTAATGTCAATTTGGCCTTGTCACAAATCAAAAACATGTTCATAGAATATAAGTAAGATCCAGTAAATGATGCTGTTACAGCTGCAGTGAGGAGGCAATTACTGTATTGTACTAGATGCACAAACATTGGAGCAGCAGAGAGCAAATGTGATTTGCGAGCACATCTGCTGTGCATCTTTCTGGGTGATATTCATTTGAAAGTATGGCAGACACATTAGACATTAGCTTGTGCTGCAAAGATTACATAAGGGGAAGTTGAGCAAACAAAGCTGAACCAAGAAGGTTAACAGTGAAGGCCTGTCAGACTCCTCACAAGACTGTTACAAACTGAACCCGCACACTGTACGCGTTTCAATGTTTTTATTTTTCAAAATGTCTAAAAATTCAATACGCTGTAAAAAGAAGTCACACTTTAAAATAAACATCTGTAGATCTCCGTGGAGTCCACACTCAGCCTGGTAAAACACAAACACAGAACCTAAATTTCAGGATCGACTCGACACAAAATATGAAAAGAAACTCACATTTGCACAAAGAGAAAAACACGTCGACTTTCTACATGCAGGCAGGTGTTTGTGTTGGCTACAACGTAGATGATTTTATTTCCAGTCCACGAGGTCGGGAGAACAGCAACTCCAGCTGTTTCAGCGAGAATCGAAGAGATCACTTGGCGTCAGGAGGCAGGGATCTCGTCTATCTGGAGGAGTTGGAGCTGGAACGGGAGCGGTGACGCCTGCGACCAGGAGATCTGGAGCGAGAGCGACGGCGCACTGGGGACCGCCTCCTCGGGGAGCGGGACCTGCAAGAACATACAAGTTTTTTTTAAAAGGTGTTGTGGCGGGTAGGCAGGAAAAGTGAATAGACCAGATGGTCTGAAAAATCAAAGTATTGGCCATAGGTGCTGATATTAAATCATCAATGTACCTTCTTCTCATGCGTGGTGGAGTGCGACGCCACATAGGCGGCGGTGGCGGCATTCTGCGAGGAGGAGAAGGTCTGCGAGGCGGAGGACGGACTCGTTGAGTCAGCACAGCAGATGCAGTGATTTCCTGACCGTCAATCTGACCTATAAAAATAAAAGTAACAACAGATGATTATCCAACACGTGTGTTCAGAGTAATCCAGTAAGAAAGAGGCACTGAAACATAATCCAGCCTACCTCCGTCCATATATTTGAGGGCCTTCTGGGCCTCTTCTGGGGTCTCAAACTCCACGTAAGCAGAGCCTCTGGACAGGTGTGGGTGTAGTCTGTCCATTGGCATTTCAACCATTTTGATTTTGCCATAAGTGGAAAAGATCTCCTGGATGTGGTCCTGTGCAAAAAAGACACAGTTTGTGAGACGTTTGATTTTCATGAAATCAACTGCTGCCAACAATGAAAAGCCTGTCTTCAGCTGACCTTGGTCACATTTCTGGTCAGTCGCCCTAAATGAACTTTAGTTGGTTTGGGGCTCGGGCTTCTTTTCCTTCGCTCCTTATCATCTCCCCTCTTCTGTGTTTTAGATCTGCAGAATCACAAACAAAATTTTGATTAACGTCACACTCAAACAAATAACACATCAAGACATCACACTGTGTAATAAATACTGGTTAAGTGACTTACGCTGAGCGGGAGCGTCGGCGGTTGTCATGGCGTCGGCGGCTGGGGCTGGGGGAGCCTGAGGAGCTCGAAGAGGAGGAGGAACGAGAGCTTGAAGAACCGGAGCGGCTGGAACCAGATGAGCTGGAACCGCTTGAGGAGCCTGAGCTGGAACCAGAGCTGCTGCTTGAAGTAGAGCTAGATCTGGATCTGGGGGAGAAAAATACATTTTGTGAGATTGATTTTGTCAGTAAAATATACAGAAATAATATAACAAGGCCAGTTGGAAATCAAACCTGCTGCTGCTGCTGCCAGTGGAAGCACTGCGGCGTTTCCTTGCCTTATCCCGCCCTCTCTCCTTGTCTCCTTCCTTGGTACCAGTCTTGTCTTTGCCTCTATCTTTTGTCTTTTCCTCCTCTTTCCGCTTCGTGGGTGATGGTGCCCTGAAGTCAGAGGCAAGCTGCTGTTACTTTGAGATCGTATAAGCTGCGAATGCCGCAGAGCTGCAACTACAGACGGGCAATATAGCCTAAAGACAGTATCAGAGTTTTGGGCTGTATCGCGATACATGATATACATCTCCTCAAAAGCCGTTCATTACAGACTAGGAGTAGGCCGATATTTTGACCTAAATCCTTGATATCAATATTGTAACAGCATTATAACAGCAGATAACAGCAGTAATCACGATGACAGTATATACATCGTATGTTTTGCGATCTGACCACTTTTCTGATAATTTGGGCTGGAAACCAATGTCTTTAAATACCCACGTTAACCTACCAGCAGCCCCCAAACCCAAATTTATTTAAACTGACACAAAGCAGGATTGACTTCAGAAAGAAGTAGCAAAACCTTTGAGCAGTTGGGACCAACAATAAATCAATAAATAAGACACTGGGCTAATAACTGACTGAAATCACGAATCCCTTATCAATATTGTTGGCCACCAATTTGATTTGCTCTGAAACTAAACCAACTGTATTATGAACATGATCCAGTGTGTGCTTACTCTACAAACAAAATGGAGTAAACGTCCAAAGCAGTTAGGTTATTATGGCTGTGTGTAAACAGACCCGAACACTTAACGTTAGCACGAATGAGCAAATCGAAGCTAATCTACCTAGCAAGATTCACACGGCTAACGTTCTGTGCATTTAAAGAAATACTGGTAGGTTAAATGTTGGTAGGACTCCATGTTAATATTACCACGGTTGCAAGTGAAATATCTCTCACTGATAAACTTTACAGCGGATAACTGCTCTCAGACTCAATTCCGCCGCCATTTATTTTCATTCAACTGACTCCTCAAAACAAGAGCCGCGGAGGAAGCCGTTTGTCGAGTACAGCTCGACCCATGAAGCACACGGACGGTTATAAAATGTGACCCTACCTTAGTACATGATAATAATATATACTGGAATCGAAACTAGCTGGATTGCAATCGAAAAAGACGCAAAACTTACATTATCTTTCCAGCGAGGTTGCTTCACGCACTTGCGGCCTGAGAAGACGTCGCTCGGTGATGACGACAGAGCGGAAGTGACGTCTCCATCTGAGCGCCACTTACAACTCATTTGTTTATTTATGTTGTCGATAAAAAATGTGAGTGTATGTCTGTATGTCTGTTACGAAGCTATGCAAGGTCCAAGCGGCTCCTCGCGGTTCGTGCAATGATTTAACCGAATAGGAAGCAACCATCGATCTTCCCTCTCGTCGACGAGGTTCCGCCAGGTGAGCGTTTTACTTTATAACGTAGGTGTGCTAGCTGTTGTCGTTAGCTAGCTCTGCCAACATCAGTTAGTTAGCTGTTACAGGTTACTGTACTGCAGCGTATTCCTGCCACCACCACGAAAAATATATTTCAGAAGTGGTCCAATATGAACGTATATTTATGATAACCATGAACAACTTCGTGTGGTTATTGATTTAATACGCTTCTTGTTTTATTGAGATATGTTGTTACTGTATAATAACAAGTATGCTCATTGTATAACGTGACAACGCAATGTGTTCATCAAGGAAATCCCTAATTAAAAGGGTAACTTCACCAATTTTACACATTAAATTGTGTTTACAGGTCTAGGGGAGTATTACTGCAAATGTGAAAAAGCTGTAAAGAGCCTTTTGTGGCTCCAGAGGAAGCTGCATGTAATCTGATATATATTTAAATTAAAAAAAAAAAAAAAAAAAAGCCTCTGTGAGTTATGTCACTCAATGGTTAAGTTGCATTGTGGGTAATGTAGGTGCCAGGTTTTGATAGAAGTCCACTAGTCTAGCGTTGCACTACTATAACGCTGTTGGATTTATTTGTAAACTATGATTTTAAAGGTCCTCTATAAATAAAGTTGCTGTTGTTGTTGTTGTTGTTGTTATGGACAGTTTAAAAACAAATGACAAAAATCAATACAATAGAACCAAAATTATTGCTTTATTTACTTCAGGCATTCTTCTTCTTTTTATAAAACCGGAGCTTATCTCACCCACAATGCAGTTTAACAACTGAGTATCATCGATGGTGGCAGTTTATCAGATTTTATGCAGCTTCCTCTTAAATCACAGAAGGCTATATTCTACCTTTTTTAAAACACAAAAACGCACTGAAAACACACTTTAAGGTGTATAATTGGTGGAGTTACCCTTTAATTAAAAACACGGAACATATGAATAAGGATCCCCTTGACAAACTAAGCAGATTTCTTTTGTAATGTTAGCAGCAACAGACTGCTGCATGAACGTTCTGATTTTTAAACACCAAGTGTTGTTCACAGTTTTATTTTATGAATCTTTTATAGATTTACAGTCAAACTCACAGAGAGACACCATGGGTCGACTGGATGATGCCGCCAAACACAAGGTGGTGGAGCTGCGGAAGGCTGGTCTGAGTTTCCGTAAGATCAAAGCTGTGCTGGAGCTGGAGAACATCAAGGTGTCTGCCCAGGCCATCTACCTGTTCCTGAGGGAGTTTCAAGGCAGGCCGCCAGGGAGGGTCAGGCCCATGGAGGCTGGAAGCAGCACATCACTAGCACAGGTTCAGCCCCGAGCGGCGGGAATACAAGAGAGCTGGAGTAACATTCATCTCCAAAACATTGTGCGGGAGGCACCTCACCATACTGGCTTCACAGCAGCTGCAAACTTTACCAAAAAGTCTTCCACAAATCCAGACAGGTCGGGGGAGATCAGCAGAGGCGGCAGAGCAGAACAGCAACACGAAGGAGATAAGGAAGAAAATGACATCCAGATTGTTAGTGTCACCTCTCTTGCACAGAACAGCCAACAAAGAAGCTCCCAGTCCACTGTAACGAGAGCAGAGGCTGGCACAATGTCCTCCACACTAACAGCGTCAGGAGCATTCATGAGGAAGAGAGTCACACCTTCTCCAGCCACCAATTCAATGCTGGCAGCCCGGAAAAGGATTTTGGATAAAGCACTGTCACACAGGATGAAGGTACCTACCTATACATAATTTCTCCCATGTGAATCCCAATTGTTGCTGGGATTGTTGTTTGTAATGATTGTTTACAAAAGCACAAAAGCTGGGTAATTTGTTGAATATCATACGAATGAAATCAATTTTTAATTTAACTTGCATACATTGTTTTTCAACAGTCATTCCACCAGGTGGCGTCATTGTTGAGGAGAGAGCACATGACTGTCCAAGGTGCTGATTTGAGAAGTACAGTGCCCCAAGCGCCTGAAACTTTTGATCTGACCACTGAAAAGGTGAGAAAGCAGCAAACCTCAAATGCCATAAATGGCCTCAGCCTTTATACGCCTTACTGATGAATGAAATTAGTGTTTTACATCGGTAAACCTGATTCCTTGAGCCTGGTCAATTTAACATTTTCTCTCATTCCATGTTAATAAAATTGCACTGTAACATTTTAAATAGTTTTTTCACTTCATGATTTTTGTTTATGTTGCACAGACTGTGATGGAGGGTCAGCCTGGAGAAGGCAGTGCCCCCAGGCGTTTCCTCACCCAGAGACCAGGTCTGCCTGTCCGTTCCCTTCACACTCTCCCTCGGGTTGGCGTTCGTCTTCCTCACCGGTCGCCATCACCTTTAACATCCTCAGCTCCTGGGGTTGCGGTCATCCGTCTACAGACCCCTGCCACTCGTAGTGAGGGGAACCTGAGCCCCCAGCAGGCAGCCCAGGAAGCCGGGGGGAGAGGTGGTCTGCAGGATCAGATTCAAACCCTGAGCTCTGAGGTGCGCAGCTTGGGTCTGGCTGTGAAGATGTTGGTGGAGCAGCAGTGCCGCCTGGAGAGGGAGCAGGCGCAGCAGACACACATTCAGAAGCAGATCCTCAGCACTCTACAGGGTTTTGCCTCCAAAGTGGGAGGTTGTAGCAGTGTTCAACAGCAGCACAATAAAACTCCATCCCCTGCATTGTCTACGGCTTCTGCGTCGACTTCCTTCAGCCAAGACACCTTCAACTTCAGTCAGGGCACGTACACTCAGTGTAGCCAAACCCAGCCAAGCTACAACTCTTTAGAGAGTTTAGAAAATGTCGAGGCCTTTAAACTGCCAGGACTTAGCCCCTCAAGCATGAACGGGTTTCCACCATGTAGCAGTGCAGAGAACCTCCCACTTACTCACACTCCCCCTCAGACACAACCGTATGCAGCCGCTTACCCACAGCAAAACAGTCAAACACTCATACCACCCTTCACACAGTCCTTTGTCTCGTCATACAGCCAGTCACATTCTCAGACTTTCAGAGGATCAGAGAGTAAAGCATCTGATTTCCCAAGCAGCTGCTCAGTGAGGACTCTGCAGGACTGCAGCGTGTCCACCCAGCCACAGGATTCACAGATCAATATCATCAAAGTGGAAGGACCTTAGAGGCTTTCAGAGTGTTGTGGGACCTTAAGGGCTTGGATGTGTTTGTTTTTTTTAATCATGTTATAAAACTTATTTAAGACAGATGCTTTTACAATGAAAAAATAATGTAGCATTTCTTAAATTAATTTTGTGTACAATACAAGAGAATACTCACAGCAATAGAATGAAGGGACTACTGTGATTTAAAAGTGTTAATGACGTTTCTTTATTATAGGCAATGATTACAAAAGTAGAGAAAATGTTGTGTGTAGGCACTTTGTCGTTGTTTTTAAGAGCACTTCTTGTTTATTTTGTATCTATTATTTTTGTATTTCTAGGACTGGCATCAACTGTTAGCTTTCATACCTCTATGCTAACTGATAAACGAAATAAAGGATTGGTTATGATCCAAAGCATCGCCAACGTGTAAGACAGTGTGTGAGAAGTGTACACATTAAAAAGCTTTCCATAAAGACCATGTTCCTAATAACATATCATAGGAAAAAAAATGTTTTAATATTTGTTAGGGCTACAGGATATGGTTGAAAATTCATTACAGACATTGTGACTGTGATCAGATACATGACTGGTTGGAAAAATATTTTTTTGTTTCACAATTTTCATTTTCACAAAAAAAAGAAAAGATTAAAGTCATCTTAATGGGACATTTGTTGGGTTCTTCATCAAATAAACATGTTTCCTTAAATCTGGAGAGCAAGATATGTAATCTAGGACATCTCCTCACCACTACAGTACTTCATTATAATGATGTTTTGTCACACATTTTACTTTTTCTAAAGGTGCAGTTCATCTCATGATTTGCAGTGGAGGAATTAAATGTAAGGGCTGATGTGTAATCTATAACCAGAACCACTACAACTAAACTACGATAACTTGTTGGTTCATGCCAGCTTTGTTCATGTTTGTCAAACCCTGCTGATAGCACCGAGCTCATGAGGTAAAGGGTTGCGGGAAAAGCCGCCAACCAGTGTCAGATCCAGTTCTTCCTCCTTAATTCCAGGTGGAGGAGTAAAACAAAAAGGAGGGAGGTGAAGAACAGAACAGATCCATCCGGGCCAAACTCTATCTCTAATCAAATTTGTTTTTTCACATTTCTTGGTGATAGTCAATAAAAACACAATTACCTGCAGAGAATGGTAGAAAAGCATCTCTCTTTCTAAATTTCCCCTCCTTGTTGAGGAAATGGGCTGGATGGAAAATGTTAGGCTTTTCCCATTCCTCTTCATCGTGAAGAGCAGATGACAGCAGACAAAGTACTGTAGTCCCCTGAAATATGTTTCAAATGTAGATGATAACATGTTATAAGGTTGTAAATTGTTTTTGTGGTATTTTTTTTTTTTATCCTACTGGTGAGATACACCGATCAGGCATAATATTATGACCACTGACAGGTGAAGAGAATAACACTGTTAACTCTTCATCATGGCACCTATTAGTGGGTGGGATATATCAGACAGCAAGTGAACATCTTGCCCTCAAAGTTGATGTGTTAGAAGCAGGAAAAATGGCGTAAGGATTTGAGGGAGTTTGACAAGGGGCAAATTGTGATGGCTAGACGACTGGGTCAGAGCATCTCCAAAACTGCAGCTCTTGTGGGGTGTTCCCGGTCTGCAGTGGTCAGTGTCGTATACAAGCTGTAACTTGCAAAAACAGGGTACTCAATAGGTATCAGACAGATAGAAATCCTTTTAGTCAACACGGTCCAAATACCTACTGATAAAATAAAACTACTGAATGTAACATTACGGCCAATGAAAAGTTTGAAAAATAAGCTGATTTCAAAAGATGCTGGATCAAAGACCTTGCAGCACCAGCAGGCCCACAATGGCTGCCAGCAGGGAGGCTGAGGTGGTGGACTGGAAGGGATCTGCAAACATGATGCTGCAGTTACCTGGAAGCTGACTTTTTCCAGGAACATAGATGTTCTTACTGACCAGTTGTCCTGGTAGTGAGTGCAAGGTGCCCCTCGTGGAAATGACTGGTCCTTGTTTACATTTCTGCAAAGTTTATTCTCACAGTCCGGCATTCTTTTGGTGAATGTGTGCTTATCAAACCTGCAGAAAAAACACACTAGATAACATAAATTCGCAGGGGTTACCAAAAAGACAGAAATAGAGAACATGCCTTGATCTCATGAGCATATATAAAATAGTTACATCTTAACACTAGGGGGAGACAAAGACCTACATAGGAAATTCTTAACACAGTTCAAGCTGTAAAGAGTTGTATTCGCTTTATCCAGAGTGTCAACTGACTGTATTTTTTGAACTCGTTGCTGACAGCAGTAAAGCAGTACATAGTTTCTCTCCTATGTGAGGTGTATTATTTTCCACGAGACCTCCATAGCAAGACAAAAACTTCCATCAGTCATCTCAGTATCACGATCATGTGTGTTGGGCCAGTAATTCTTAACAACCAAAAATAATGGCACTGTAGTTTCTGGACATGGGTTCATTGGTGATGTCCTGCAGGCCTCTGCACATGAAAAGGGGCTGTCAGCTAAAAATCTTGTTGGAAGATGTCACAGTTTTTGTGAGGACGTGTGCGCGCAATCGTGTCATTGTTACACAGCGAATAAAGGTTTTCATCAAGCATTTTCAAGAATGGAGACGGTAAAGACTTTTACACTCAGCATAAATCTAAACATCTACTTTTACAAATGTCTTACATCAATGTGTTTGATTACACATATATTCAAGAAACACACACACACACACATACATACACACAAGTGGTGCACTGATTACAGATGGACAACAAAAGCAGCTGGTGACACCGTGTGTGTCACAGGAGCCACATTGCTGCATCCATCTGCTTACAACAGGTTTACAATGTAGTCAGCAGTAACCAGAACAGCTTTTAAAGAGAAACTTGGGATTTCGAGGATCATTCAGATCGATCTGAAGAGAGTTCGTTTTACAGCCCGTCGAGTGCAACATTGAAGATTCTGGCAGAAACTTTTGTGCCTTGTGATGGAAAGAGGAGACTGAGTTGGAAAAGGTGGAACGTAAACGAAAACATTTATGACCTTAAAAAACAGAAGGTGTTCTCTTTTACCACTCATAAAAAATGATCAAGACACTCAAGGAAACAAACTTTATGTTAGAAAACAAGTTTGTCTAAATTTGTACTCACATATAGGCCAGTTAATTCAGTAGTTTAACTAAAATGCTTTAAACCAAATTCTATCGTGACTTTATTGTTTTTTCTGGTTAATTTGACCAACACAGATGGAAGACATACTGCATGTCGAGATCTTAAAGTTCTTAGTTCGTTTTAAGGTTTTATCTTGTTGATAAATGTGCAAACACAATTATAGGAAAGATATTAGGACAAACAAAATTACATAAGTATGATTGTGTTTATTAATGTTGCTTAATCTGGTTTAATCACTTGCAAAAGTCCAGACGTTAGAAAAGTTTGTTAAAATGAG